>JABSTQ010011276.1:0-600000 GCA_013358835.2 Ixodes persulcatus
GGAGTTTTCGTAGAGCGTGTTTCCCGCTCCGCTATGCCCTCCGCAACAAGGAGGCCGCTACTGCGCCTGCGCGCCGATGGCATTGGCTGTAGAGTTCCGGGTATCATAGCGAGTTGAGGAGAGCGGTGCGGGATGGCGAAAAACGATCTACACTCTAAGAAATAGAGGGTGTACAGGGGTACTCCCCTTGTCCCTTCATATGTAACTCCCCAAAACTGCATTTCCGTCGTTCTGTCCACTGACGTCGAGCTGGCGATACCAACTTTTACAAGCGGCTTGAGAGCTGTTGTCGATATAACGTTCTAAAACGCTAATGTGCGTATCAAAGACTACAAAAACCAATTACTGAGGTTTTGCAGTAGGGTCAAAAAAACCTTGATTGTCTTAATGTAGCCTTTAATGAGTACATTAGCTATTTTAATAAGTTGTATCGCTCGACTATCAAGCCGCTCGTAAAAGTTGGTATCGGCAGCTCGACGTCAGTGGACAGAACGACGAAATGTAGCTTTGGGGAGTTACATATAAAGGGTCAAGGGGAGTGCCCCTGTACACCCCCTATTTCTTAGAGTGTACGAAAACTCCCTATTGAAGTACTGCGACACTGGTTTACGACCGCACGCGGTTTTACGAAGCGTACCCGTGCAGAACAAAACGGGCACATTGTTGGGGCGGAACCCAGGATCCTTCTGGGTTCGGTACCGGGAGCTTTCGGACACTCACCGGTCACGATGGAGTACCAGTTGGGGTACGAGTTGGCTGGCATGACTGGCACCACGTACTTGGCCTTGACGCCGTCCCGCGCCAGGGCCGTGAAGCCGGGCAGCTGGGGCTCGTCCAGGTAGTCCCAGCGGACGCCGTCCACGAGGATCAAGATGACGCGGGGCGGTGCCCCGCCGGTCGCCAGGGTCTTTGCCCCGCACGGGCCTCCGAGGCTGGCAGCGAGCGCGAGAAGCAAGGCGGGCAGAGCGGCGCGGTGGGACATGCTGTTCGGGCGTCTGGGGTGCTGAGCTTGCGGTGGGTGCTGCGACCAAGGGTTTGCCGAACGACGGTAACTGATGCGGGCGAGGCGCTCCGGCGAGGGTGCGAGGGGAAGGGCTCGTGTACTGCGTGTCTTCGTCGGTGGCGGCGGAGATAGGTTGCAGGGCCGCGCGGTGTCGGATGGTGTCGGGGCCTCGCTGCGGCGCGCTCTCTCCTCTGAGAGTGGCACTTCTAACTGTCGCGCCACAAGTGGGGGAGAACTGCCTTCTCTCGCGGACTTGGCGGGACGGGAATGAAAGTCTTTTTGACGAGGCAAGGCCCGGGACGGCAGCTTAATCATCTGATCTTCTACGTGCAACTAGGACGTCGACGCGAAAAAAAAAAAAAATTGTTTATACTTGATATCTATCTTAAAAAAAAAAAAAAACTATATTCGGTGCACAGAGAGCCCTATCAGCGTCTGCGTTTATACAAACACAAATATTTGCATAATACACAAACCAACGGCATCTTTTTTTTATTTTTTTTTATTTTTTTATTTGGGGGGGGGGGGAGGGCTAGGGTGGGGGGGGGGGGGGCTTGTGGGGTTGAGCAATGAAAGATGAGCTAAATATTGCAGATATAGTAAAGTCGGCCTTCGAATCCCTCCAGGGGTACTCCGGCGATTTTTTCATGGTCGCTGATTTGCCTCAAAATTGGCTCAGCACACCGATAGACATGGCTCTACGAGTTCCCGAAGTATTGCGTGAAAAGAAAAAAAATTCGCGAAGTTACTGAATTTTCGAATTTCGTTTTCATCGTGTTTCTCAAACCGGGAGCCCCTACTGGCAACATTGAAGTGTGACGACAGAAATGGTACAAAGTGGGCACTAAGCGGCAGTAAGCCATGTTCCCAACTGATTAGGACGTTTGATGGTGGGAAAAGAATGTTTAGTAACTGATTCAGTGAAAAGCACGCAAAAAACACTCGACATACTCTGTTTAAGACTACCTGCGCGACCTGAAAATCTGTACCATGTGTGACGTCACACCACCGAAGAGCGCGCGAAACTTTGAATGCTGGTTTCGGCATCATCTTCATTTACGGTTTTCTCAATTGCTATTTTAAATTTCGAGACAATAGAGAGCATACCGCGACGACTGAAGTCCGGGTAGTCAGAAAATGCAATTTGTTTAGGTAGCTCAAAAAACAACCGGAGTACCCCTTTAAGGTGCAACCCCACCCTTGGTTAGTTTGATTCTGAACCAACAGATGGCGGTGGGATCGCCTTCCAGGCCTGTACATCAAGGCGAGAAATCGTGTGTGGTGGCGCTTCGATACAGTGGGATATTTTTCTATTGGGCAGGAGATCGAACTATAGGGGGCGCTTTATCGAGCTTGTTGTCCCCACAGCCCGGTGTATACCAACACAGCATAACAAAGAAATTGAACTTGGCCGAGCACGGTCTGGGCACGAGCGCTTCGCTCTGGCCAGTGCTTTGGTCGCACGAGGAGCGGCCTTCGAATCGTCATCTTCGATTTCTCGGATCAAAAACAAACAAGAAAATACGGTTTGTTGTCCCCACAGCTGAAGCGCACCGCTAGGGGAGTGACTGTTCGATCTCCTCCCCAATATCTTGAATTTGACATACCTGGTCCCTTGCTTGTTTTTCTCTGCACGAGCTTTCTTTGGAACGCGCACAGCTGCGCCAGTTCTCGTGCAAGGGGGCCAGTTGCCTACGCCTACGCTCCGAGCTCACGTCTCCAGCAAATGTGGGCAGAACAAAATGCGAAAATAGTCCCGAGCCAAATGGCGAGACACACGCACTACAAAACCACTGACGCGTTAAAATATATAAAATTGCCTGTGCGCCGTTATCGGAGATTTCAGAGGTCAGTTACACATATTTCAATGTGGTTAGATTTATATTGACACGAATGAAGGTGACGAGAGGACGAACAGTGAACTGAAAAATAAAGGTTTAATCGGCGAACTTGTGCCAAACAAAAAAGTCAAAGTCGAATTTGGGGGTTTTACGTGCCAAACCAACGACGGGCATCTGGCACGCCCCAGCGGAGGACTGAACATTAATTTGGACCACCTGGGGATCTTTCGACGTGCAACCGAAAGCTCGGTTACACGGCGCCTCCTCCGCAATAAGCCTCCGTCAGATTGCGGGCACCTCGGCCGGGATTCGAACCCACCACATGGGGATCCGTAGGCCAGCACTCTCGCCTCGGAGCCACCGAGGCGGCAAGAAAAAAAGTAAAGAAAGATTGTCGAGGCAGCAGAAAAGCAGGCGGCGATCCGGCAACGTAACAGAGAGCGAGAGCGAGACTGACTCGACAAGGTCGCTGGCAGCTGCTTATCTACTACAGTGCGTCACTATCTCGAAAGTTCGGCAAAGAAGGTTCGAGCGTCGCGCACTCGGGGCGAGGATGAACTGGCACTTTCGAGAACAAGAAAGCAGGGCGAAAGCTACGTCTGGTGCAAGAATGAACGCGAATCTTCTATACTTGGTTTCAGCTTAGATCCGAGCGTGGCCGTTGTTGTGAGCTGAAGGTCCAATCAAACAGTGCAAAAAGGGCAACGCCATGGCGTTCTTCGCTCTTGATAGGACGAGCCGATGGAGGAGCACGCACAGAAAGACGGCAAACACCGCTGGTCCTATCAACTGCGGAGAGCACGCCATGACGGTGCGACTTTTTCGCCATTAGATTGGACCTTCGGCTCATAACGTCGGCCACGCTCGGACGGACCTAAGGTGAAACAAAGTATAGAAGTCCGTGACCGAGCGTTGCTTTTTCGGCTCTGCGGGTGGCAATACGACGGGCCGGCCCTTTTGTCGTGCATGTGTTAGGCGCTTTGTGGATTTCCAGGAAAACGTGATGACGTGATAGACTTGGGTTTCTAAAATTCTAGCTTGAAAAATTAACTACATAAAAAATAAAGAAATATTTTTTTATTGGGGGGGGGGGGGCGGTCAGGTGTTTTATTTAGGTGGCTGGGTGTTTATTTTGACCAAAACCACGAGACTGGAAAACACAAAAAATGACACTCAGGTTTAGATGTGGAGTTTGGTAAATCCAAAGTAGGACCGGCGCGGGAGTCATAATAAAAAAAAAAATGCCGTGGTTAAAAATTAACTCACAGCAATAAATGATACGAATTAATATTAATACGAATTCAGTGATAAATGCAACGACTGGCCAGGCAAAAATTCTGGGTTTGTGGATAGCTTTTGCAGATAGTTTAAGCAATGTACAGGGTGTCACAAAACAAAACATTCTAAGTTTTTTTTTTTTTTTTTTTTACCGCAAGAATAAACTAGGTATCGCCGAACGCTCATTCTCCGCCCACTGTAGTGCTAAAGGTCACAACCAGATGTCAAAGTTTCAGCCCGATCCGATACCTTATTCAAAAGTTATGAGTGATTTTCTGAAAAGTTTAATAGGAAAATGGCGGCCGACGGAGTTTTCGAATACATGGAACTCTATGGCGCCAGAAACCGAAAACGGGCAAAAATTGGCTCCATTTTCCCATTGAAATTTTCAAAAAATCACTTACAACTTTTGAATAAGGTGTCCGTTCGGGATAAAACTTTGGCATCTGGCATGTGACCTAGTGCTACCTTTGGGCGGAGAATGAGCGTTAGGCGATGCGTAGTTTATTTTTGCGGTAAAAAAATGTTTTTTTTTTTGTTTTTGCGACACCCTGTACCAGTTTAAATTAGGTGATTTATGCGCGCAAGTAGTGGTGTGCAAAAATGAAAAAAAATGCAAACGGGTAGAGTTTGACGTTGTATAAAATATAGTGTAAGCACGCACATGGTACGCTGATTAAGACTGAAACAACTCTACATTTAACACTAGCGGTGAGCGTATCGAAAGTTAAGAGTGCATCAAAAGCAGTATATGTCCATGTACACATATACTGCTCAGGCCATTATGTTCGAATGCTCATAGTACTTTATTACCCTCAGATTCGGTGTAAGTTGTCTCCTAATTGCTTGCAAGAGAAAGAAGGAAACATTCTAACTCTGGGCTGATAGGAAATCTCCACCTACTGACAGCTACCAATCATCTCGGCGCCGATGATGAGTATTCACTGCATGCCAACGGTCGCGTGCTTAGAACGAGTTTTTCCCACGTGATTTTATACAATCGCAATTGTTCTTGACAAACAACAATGTTTACTGAGGCAAGCGGTCAGATGTGAAGCTTAGAATATTTTGTATTGATTGTGCACAGATGGCAAGTTGCATCGGTTTTTCTACAATCCGGGAAATAGAATGCTCCTAAATTACCTTGGTCTCTAGTGCATGCAGCCCACAGAAGAGCACCAACTGAATCACAGTGGGAAACTAAAACAATGATAAGCAAGCATTTAATGACGCGAAAACTGAGGGAACTGCACATATACAGAAGGTAAGCTTTGTTTCACTATATACATTACCAGTAAAGCATTTGGTTATATCCTGCGAGCGAAGCGGAGCATTCAAGTACGAGCATACTGCCCTGAACTATACTTCCAGTGAACAAGCGCACCATACAAAAGCATCGAGCTCGCTTTTATAGCTTTTGGAGCGCTCAAACCTTTCAAGACACAATTATAATCAATTCTATTATTTCAATCATTTTTACTAGGTGCGCCTGTGTGTGTGTGTGCGCGCGCGTGTGTGTGTGTGTGTTTTGTCTTTTGCGTTCACGTGCCATTTTCTTAGTTATATAATATTTTTCCAAAAGTCCGACAACTATTAGCGGCGAGATGTTTTGGTGGCGCCCTCCTGTGGTTCCCCCTTGTGACGTCATTACCTTGCAAACAACAAGTTCGATGGTGTTTGTTATTAGCATGGTGGAAGCTTGAAACCATTGCGCTCTCAAAGGAACACTGCCAACACCGTCAAAATTAAAGTTCTTTCATTCCTCTTATTTCCGTCGATGATAAATCCCCTTTCCGACGTCATAGTCAGCGTTCGGCCAATCGTGGAAGGCCGACCACAGCGACGCTTTCGGTCGCGCACGGGGCTAATAGTCTGTTTTCATCATAAGTAAGAACCGCATAATCAAAGATGTAGACAAAACAAAAACGCGAACACGCGAACACACATTAAAAATGCAATGTTACGGCGCATTCAAAATTAGTCGTTAGTTTCTTAGAGAGAAGCAGTTTCGTAGGGCGACATTGTTACCCGTTGAAGGTTATAAAAGGTGCAGTACAACTGTTAGCTCGGGGTCTTTAACGTGCATTACGCAGTATATGTGGTACACGATCGCATGACGGTAGGATGCAGATGGCCGACTTAACCCAGTGTCCTTGCTAAACCCCCTTGATAAGGCGTTTTTTACAAGTACCGCCAACCATTGTTGTGGAAACGCGCAAGACGCGTGCCACGAGCGGGTGCTCCGCCGCCATTGGCTTTCAAGGAACCGTCCTTTTAGTGCTGCGCCGCCATTTGCCTCCAAGGGCCACTCAGATACGGGCCTCGTGAACTGGCACCTTGATGTTATTTGAAAAACCAACGCAAACACATCGAGGAGATTATACCCATGCCACACGGGCAACTCGAATGCCATTTACAACGAATGACATTTGAGCGGACGGCCAATCAGCGCGCGACACTCCGGGCGTAGCGCATTCCACGCGCGACAGATTGCGAGCTGATTCGCCGATCACAAAAATGTCATTCGTTGTAAATAATACTCGAGTTGCCCATGTGGCACGGGTTCCTACAGGCTCTGCAGCGTGAGCTCCGTGCTTTGAACGGAGCTCGCGCTCGAGCATTTCTCCACGTGCTCTGATCTGTGGTGCTACAACACACTCGGCCAACGATCCCTCACCGCACTTGGTTTAGCCTGTGAGCCAAACCAAATGAGCTACGCTTAGAGTATTGACCAACACACTGTTTACAAACAAGCCCGCTTTGCCCACAACAGGTGTGGGCACTGCGCATGCGCAGAAGCCAAATTTGGGAGGAATGAAGCGTTAGCGCATGCGCAGTACCGACAGCAGCGCCACCGCGGTCGTATGACGTCAGCAAGTTGAGTTGGAGAATAGGCGCCTTTTCCCCCGATATTGTTGTGGGCGCCGCCATCTTGATGGTTAGTAGCAAATCAAACGCAACTGCCGATCGTCATGATTGAAAGGTGCGACTTCCTCAGCATTAGTTTCGATGTCAGGAAGCTCACGTAATCTGTTTTTTTTTTTAGAAAAAAAAAACTTTAGCCCAATTTTTTTTTTTTTTGTGTGTGTGAAAACAATTGCTATGAATATTGCTTTGCTTTGTCGCGAACTGTTTAAACATTTGTGGAGGACGGAAAATCGCTTCCTGTGATTCCAGATAAAGTTCCAGATAACTGACAACCATCATTTTAAGCACCAAGATGTGTATAAAGCTTAGCTTATTAAGTGGCTCTAGTGTAGCCCGACCGCATAGGCACAGAATGAGAACGAACAGCTTGACCTCGCGCTCTTGGCGCTGCTTCAGTGGTTTCATCAGCCCGTAGCGTTGGCTGTGCTCCAAGCTAAGGTAAAGCAAAGCAAATATTCAGATCTTAGGGTTTTACAAGCCAATCCAACAAAAATCAATTAACACGCCCCAATAAAATAAAAAAAAATTACGGGTTTATTTTGACTAACTGGAGATCTTTTGACGTTCAACCGAAATCTCAGATTGGCCTCCGGCGGATTGCGGGCACCTCGGCCGATATTTAAACCCGACAAATATGGGCACATGGGCCAGCGCGTTGGCTCCGAGACACTGAGACGATTTAAAGTTTTGTGTTTTGTTTGAATATCATTGCCACTTAAAAGCCACCGAGGTGGTTTTTAAAAAAAATATAGTCAAACATTCCGACAACTATAGTCTGTTTCATCATAAGTAAGAACCGCATAATCAAAGATGTAGACAAAAACGGCGCATTCAAAATTAGTCGTTAGTTTCTTAGAGAGAAGCAGTTTCGTAGGGCGACATTGTTACCCGTTGAAGGTTATAAAAAGTGCAGTACAACTGTTAGCTCGGGGTCTTTAACGTGCATTACGCAGTATATGTGGTACACGATCGCATGACGGTAGGATGCAGACGGCCGACTTCACCCAGTGTTCTTGCTAAAGCCCCTTTATAAAGGCGTTTTTTACAAGTACCGCCAACCATTGTTGTGGAAACGCGCTAGACGCGTGCCACGAGCGGGTGCTCCGCCGCCATTGGCTTTCAAGGAACCGTCATTTTAGTGCTGCGCCGCCATTGCCTCCAAGGGCCACTCGAGATACGGGCCTCGTGAACTGGTACCTTTGATGTAATTTGAAAAACCAACGCAAACACATCGAGGAGATTATACCATGCCACACGGGCAACTCGAATGCCATTTACAACGAATGACATTTGAGCGGACGGCCAATCAGCGCGCGACACTCCGGGCGTAGCGCATTCCACGCGCGACAGATTGCGAGCTGATTCGCCGATCAAAAAATGTCATTCGTTGTAAATAATACTCGAGTTGCCCATGTGGCACGGGTTCCTACAGGCTCTGCAGCGTGAGCTCCGTGCTTTGAACGGAGCTCGCGCTCGAGCATTTCTCCACGTGCTCTGATCTGTGGTGCTACAACACACTCGGCCAACGATCCCTCACCGCACTTGGTTTAGCCTGTGAGCCAAACCAAATGAGCTACGCTTAGAGTATTGACCAACACACTGTTTACAAACAAGCCCGCTTTGCCCACAACAGGTGTGGGCACTGCGCATGCGCAGAAGCCAAATTTGGGAGGAATGAAGCGTTAGCGCATGCGCAGTACCGACAGCAGCGCCACCGCGGTCGTATGACGTCAGCAAGTTGAGTTGGAGAATAGGCGCCTTTTCCCCCGATATTGTTGTGGGCGCCGCCATCTTGATGGTTAGTAGCAAATCAAACGCAACTGCCGATCGTCATGATTGAAAGGTGCGACTACCTCAGCATTAGTTTCGGTGTCAGGAAGCTCACGTAATATTGCTTTGCTTTGTCGCGAACTGTTTAAACATTTGTGGAGGACGGAAAAGCGTTTCCTGTGATTACAGATAAAGTTCCAGATAGCTGACAACCATCATTTTAAGCACCAAGATGTGTATAAAGCTTAGCTTATTAAGTGGCTCTAGTGTAGCCCGACCGCATAGGCACAGAAAGAGAACGAACAGCTTGACCTCGCGCTCTTGGCGCTGCTTCAGTGGTTTCATCAGCCCGTAGTGTTGGCTGTGCTCCGAGCTAAGGTAAAGCAAAGCAAATATTCAGATCTTAGGGTTTTACAAGCCAACCCAACAAAAATCAATTAACACGCCCCAATAAAACAAAACAAAAATTACGGGTTTATTTTGACTAACTGGAGATCTTTTGACGTTCAACCGAAATCTCAGATTGGCCTCCGGCGGATTGCGGGCACCTCGGCCGATATTTAAACCCGACAAATATGGGCACATGGGCCAGCGCGTTGGCTCCGAGACACTGAGACGATTTAATGTTTTGTGTTTTGTTTGAATATCATTGCCACTTAAAAGCCACCGAGGTGGTTTTTAAATAAAATATAGTCAAACCATTCCGACAAGCATGGTTTGATTGCGGAAATGATTTTTGCAAATGATAAAAACATTAAAATGTTTTCGCATACGTGGCGGAATCTGAAATGGCAGAATGCATTTCATGGTGCCAATTTCATTTGGATCGCGTCGGGCGTGTGTACCGACGCACAGTAGAACGCGCGCAAAAGTAGCTGTGGTGCACCCGCGGCCTCGTGCGTGTTGTTCTGACATCTCTGGCTCGCTCACTGCGGGCATCCAGGCATCTGACACCCCGACATCTGGCGCTTTTTTTTTCTGTCTTTCACGCGGCGTTCCAAGCGGCACACGACGGAAAATGCACATCAAGCTGTTCTTGAACGCGTGTCGCCATCTGTACTTTATATTTCCAAGGGAAGCCGAGAGATATAAAACTGATCACTGCGGCGGGACCGTCTGGTTCAGTTATGGTTGCCTTGCGGTCTCGCCGACCCATTTGTGCGACACTCTCATACCCTCTTCGTTCCGGTACAGGATCGGACGGGGGTCGGGGTCTCGGGGTCCTCTTCCCAGCGGGTCCTTCCTGGGTCGTTCGCTTGGCGACGCCCAGCATTATTTTTACAATAGTTAGTCCCCAATTGGCTTTTTCCTGAAAATCAACACTTGATCATATAATCCAATTCATTTACATTTGAATTGGCTGTAAGTCTGCAGTGCATCTCGGCGGGAGCGGACAGGGGACTATTGGTTTACATTCTTTTTATCGAGCCCCGACCTCAAAATCTGTACTTTATATTAAGAAACTACAATTTGTCGTAACTGAATGGGAAAAGTTTGAGGTCTTATAACATTCTTAACGTGTAATATAACAATATGGAAAGTTCTGGAAAATGTAATATCGAAGCATGGTTCATAATTTAATGTCTCGTTATTTTGATTAGTTGACGTGATTCCGTTTTTATAGCGCCATAAAATACTACCATTTTAAACTTTATTTTTTATTTTAAAATATATATTATCTGTACAGTTCGTTGCTTACGTTTTTAATTTATTACATCCAACCGAACACTCACGTAAAATATCGTGGACGATGGGACGTTATAACTCGAGAAATAATTTTTTTTAATATTAGAGACTGTGGTCTATTAAAAGGTGAATAATAAACTAACAACATAAAATAATCGTAATATCGAGACATTAAAGTATTTTCGAAAAACAGCTCTTTAATTTGACATTAAATTTGTAATTGTAAGATATATAGAACGAAAGTTATAAGCCATCAAAAAAGCACCAAAACGTCAGGCACGGTGGGGTTGCACCTTAAAGGCAGGTACGATATGCCCGTAGCTCTCGAGTTTGAGCAACGCCTCTCGCGAGCAAAATGGAATATTTTTCGGGCGCGTTTTAGTTGTGCGTCATTATACGATCTCGGACCATGGTCGTGGGCGCGAGGCTAACAAAACTTTTAATGGCAGATATAAATTCTCGAAGAAAAAAAAAAGAACAAGTACGCATAAAAAAATAATTCTTATCGTTTTGATATGACACTGAAAGCGCGAGCTGCATTTGTCTGTCGTTTATTTAAAAGTTTCTTACTTCTTTTAAACGCTCTGTAACTACCGCGTGTGAACAGATACTGACATCTGTAAACGACCGTGGCTCGTGCGTGAACGAATGATGCAGTGCCGCTTTATTCTCAATGCACGCATTACATAGTCGCGTCTTATGGACGCCGAGCTCTGGTTGGAACGATTAGTGGGTAGGCATAAAGCTAGCAGCCGTTGTCTCCACTGCACTCGTCGAACGCAGAACGCAGGCGTCTGGTGTTTGACTTTCGCATTCGAAAGCGTTCGACGAGTGCAATAGAGCCAATGGCGGCTAGCTTTAGGTCAACGTTACTAGAACCACTCAGTTGAGAAACTGCCATCGAGCCTGTTTTTAAAAAGTGGCTCCGATCCGTACTCGAGAACCGAGCTAATGTCGATCGCAACGCAGAAATTTCTCCCGCAGCGTCCACTCCGGGAACTGCACGGCTGCAAATCGGGTCGGGCAAGGACCGGTGGCGTCATCTCGCAGGGTCATCTCGCAGTAGCACGTTTCAACTTGTCGCTAAAGGGTGGCGCTGTAATCGTATTTAGCTCGGTTTCGGTGGACACCAGCGGCCCAGGTTTCAAGGGTGAGTTTCCCAACTGAGGGTTTTATTAACGTTGCTTTAGGTGTAGGCACTGATCATTCGAATCAGCTAGAGCTCGGCGTTTTAACGTCCAAGCGCGCTCTCGTCTCATCCTCTCCCTCACTTTCTCAGCGCATTGCGAATTTTTTGTATCTTAAAGTAGGCTACTAGTGCCCTACGTTCACGCTATCGACGAACGGGCTGTCCGAAGCGAAGGCCGCACGCTGCTGCTGATTCGGAATTCGCTTGAACGTTCCACAACTTCGTGAGATGGTCTATATATTTACAAGGCTCTTAGAATAAGAGCTAAGCGTTTTTCGTCCCTTGTTTTTACCCCACGGTTTCTTTGATAAGCCAAGTGGATTATTTGAAGGAGCAAGAACTGTGTCCGTTTCGAAGAAACCGTATGGGAACATTCAATTACACTTCGTTTTTAAACAAGAAGTCGACGTTTTCTAACGAGGTTTAGCGACCAATGATCAAAACACCAAGCAAATATCAGTTTCAGCAAGTTAGGGTTAAAAATTGTACAAACACTTTAAATCGCAAGAACTGCTTGTCTCTTCGGTATATCCCAAAGGCGCTCCAAATGCATAGCGTGTATAGGTCCACTGTGGCGTCATTTTATAATCTGACGTCATCGTGTCCCGGGACGACCGTCGCGTTGATGGCGTCATCTGTACACCATATGGTAGCAGGGAGTAAAGCCTGGTTCAGACAGTTGCGTTTGACTGCGTTTGACTGCGTTGCGGCTGCAAGAAACCAGGACATCCCTGCTGCTTATATCGCGTGCCAAGATGATTCCTTGAATTGGATTCCACGCTTCATACAAAGCACAGATGTGCCGGTGACTGGCTTTCTGCACTCGACGCAACGCAGTCAAACGCACTCAAACGCAAGTGTCTGAACCGGCCTTAAGACCGCTCAACTTATACCTCTTTACCGAGGTTCAACCACAGCACGGACGCGAAAACCCTAAAGCCGTGTCACAGTGCGCTCGAATCTGTCACATTTCGTTCGAATCTGTTAGCAGTTTGTCTTTTGCATGATGTATAAGCAGTGCGACAACGGCTGAAAGCCGGGTCACACTGCTCATACGTCATACAAACGACACTCTGCAAACACAAGTCACTGCAATATATGTAGTTCGAACGCCGCGTGCCAAGTGTTCTCCTTGAACTCATTGCCATGCTGCGTTCGAAACTGTATGGACACTGTCTTTTGCATGATGTAGGAGGAGTACACTGCTCATACGTCATACAAACGACACTCTGCAAACACAAGTCACTGCAATATATGTAGTTCGAACGCCGCGTGCCAAGTGTTCTCCTTGAACTCATTGCCATGCTGCGTTCGAATCTGTATGGACACTGTCTTTTGCATCATGTAGGAGGAGTACACTGCTCATACTTCATGCAATCACAAGTAAACACTTTGAAAATATCTGAGAACTGGCTGTGCTGGAACCTAAACAAAGTGTGAAGATTATGCAATCTGCGATTCGACAAATTAAGCTCCTGTGGCATCAGCAGCCAAAATGGGCAAACTCTTGCTGTGCAGGCCACTGGTCTGTAAATATACAAAAGACGTGACTAACAGAAGGGAAGACTTGAATAAATGCAATACGGAGAGAGATGCAGGCCCCAAACGTTTTATAGTTAGACTTTCAATCAAACAAGTGATAATTGACTTCGTCGCCTCTCGCACCTTGACTTGTATACCTATGGTAAGCCTACGTAACACTTGTTCAATGCTCATCAGAAACTATCGTAAGGGTGCAGGTGAGCTGGTGAATATTAATCATGTTTAATTAACCTGAGACTGGGGTAGAGAAGAAACACCAAAAACGTAGAAGGGACAGAAGATAGACAGGACGACGTCTCTTGAGACGTCGTCCTATAGCAATCAAAACAAAACTTGCGCAAAAATAATAAATTTTTATCTTAAAAATTTAGTGAGTTTTTTTATTTTGGTATGGCGGAGAATACTTCAATAAAAAGCAGTTAATTAAATTGTATTTTACCTTTGCAGTAAGTCTTTGTTCTGCATCGCTATCAGTGATCGGAATAATTGATCAATCAATCTGCCATGTTGAGAAATACATCTGTAGAGTGGTAAAGAATCAGTTTTCTAGCTTTGGTGATTTGGATCAAATTGATCGAATTTAAATCAACTAATATGATTCAGTTTATTTTTTTAAATCATTGGCTTTAAAAGAAGTGCAATGGCTTTACAACGCGCGAGACTGAAAGCACGAGCAAGCGATGACTTGTACTTTGCTTTCTATAAAAGTTGTGGGATGTAAAAGGTTTCTTACGAGAGGAAAAGGAAAACGTTTGAGCAGTAAGTTATGACGCTTCTCAGTACCCGATTGAGTAAAATGCGAAAAAGCACCGATATTGCCATCGCAGAAACTTAGTTTCTTTTTTTTTTTTAATTGTTAAAGGCGAGTTGGTTTTAACTTTTTTTTTTCTTTTTTTTGTTTACTGCTGTAATAAAGATTTATAAGAAAAACAGTCCGTGTGTTCAAACTAAATAGGTATTTAAAAATCGTATTTTAACTATGATTATGGTTGTGTTTTGAATGTTATGTGCAGTGAATATTTTTCTGTATGTGCCTCCTCAACTAAATCCCTCTTGAGGCGATGTGTCCATCGCAATAAATACAGCTTGCCGTTCTTGGGGATTCGCTGCAAGGCGTGATATTGATAACTTGCTTACAGCTTCTCGTTCGGACTTCCTTCTTCGTCGTAGGTCTGAATCCACTGCGGCACTGATACTTGGACCGAAAAGGAAGTGATCTCATTTGGATATCTAATGGCACATCCTTCAAAGCGAATCCCGCATCAATGGCTGTTTGTTTTTTTCCCCATCGTTTGTATGTTCTCTTTTACATACCGCCCTATACCGTCGCCTTCGCTAATTGTTCTGCAGTCAACCACACACGGTAATAGCAACCAGTTCCACGAGGCGTTTTAGTGGGTACCGAATTTGACCATCAGGTGTGCTGTGGTAAAGCGCATGTTCTTCACTTCCACAGTAATGACCATGCATACCTAGAGAAAGTATATATTCTTACTTTAAGCTGCCTCCCTAAGTGATAGTGCATTCTGAAATAAACAAAAGCAAAATTAAATACAAACTATTGGGCGGCCCATTTGAGTCAAACGCAAGAATACCTTGTACTTTTGCCGTTATGCGAATTAATTCGTAATTCTCGTCAATTACACAACTTGCCAGCACTGGTGATTGCGCTGGTAAAGGACGCGCTGTTGTAACCAGTTTATCTCCGCACTTCGGTAAAACGCGGACAAAGAAAACCCAACTACACTGAGACGCCTTTCTCGCCGATTAATGTGCCCCGAATGAAGGTAGCGGAATTTGGGTTCAACATGATCTCACCAAGACAGAACTCGGTGCACTTCTTCACAAAAAAAAAAAACAGCAAAACAAACAAACAAAAAAGTAGAGGACAGGGCGGGCATCACGATTCCTAACGTCATGCGTTCATACGCTCCGCTTAACCTTACGAGGGACCACTGACGACGCTACGAGATATACAGTTAATCCAATGCCATGTGAGTGTCACGTGACGTTGGAGAGGAGCGCAGTGACGCAGTGTCACTAGTGATAAGATAATTGGCTGAGATAGCCCGTAACATCAGCTACAGACCGTCGTAATTGGAAAGGGAGTATAGTGATGTCCAGATAAATTAGTTGAACCATTTAGTCAGTAGACTACCCACATTAAAGTACTACTTTGGAAAACTAGTGCAGCGGAATCACCACACCCTCGTGGCCTAATGTTCCCCAAAGTTGAGTTTTAATAGCCAATATCAGCCGCGTCCCTCACGATCAAAAAACACATAATTTTGGTGTTTTTTTTTTCTTATATATATAATGCTCCGTGTTTGTTTGGTAGATAATGCGGTCAAGTACGGCCACTGCAAATGCGGTTCTCGAGAACCACAATAGTAATTGAAACAGAAGCCCTTCAACTGTAATTGGCTTCAACATAGACCTGGCTACAAGTTTTTTTGTTTTTCTGGTTTAAAACAATATAATGCCATATGTTTCTGCGGATTTTGAATTAACCGGCTTTCAAGCATTGATATAGAGAAGTATAAAAAAATCGAGGATGATTTTTTTTAACTGCCGCTCAAACATTGCACAATTTCGAAGTTTTCGATATTTAGAAAACTTTCGGGAGCAATGAAAAAAACATTTACAATACTAGAGAGCTAACTTTTCTTAAAAGTAAGGAAAGCATAAAAAATATCATAAATACTCTGTACAAAAAGTGTCAAATTAAAAAAAAAAAAACTGAATTTTAAGATGTGTTAGACAACAACGACGAAAATGCCTAAATATGGAAGGGTTGCGCAGGAGGCCAGGTTTGTTATTTTATATTACTTAAAAAATATAAACCTATATAAAGTAAATATAATTATTTCATGTGGACAGGGGTTTCCCCAGGAATTGAAATTTGGGGGGGGGCGGGGTCTAAATATTTAGGGGGGGGGGGGGCATTGAGGATAGAGGAGTCGTTGCGAATTAAAGGGGTGCCTTCAGAAGAACAAGGGGGTGTACACTTCCCCTAGGGGTTGTGTAGAGAAATCACTGCATGTAGACAAAATGGCGCTCTTTATACATAAAAATATTTACGTCCTCAAATTTGCGTCTACGCGCAATTTGGAAAATCGCTTTTTCTCCGTCCCCTCAGACGCAAACTTTTTAACGAAAACAAGATTTTTGCAACAAAAGTAAGGTTGTTTTCGTTGTGTGGACATGTTTTGGTACCTCAGGTAAAATTTAATTGAAAACCAAAAATAGGCATGACACCCTTATGACCGTCGCTATCCAAACAACCCTCAACTGAATACATTTTAACCGAGAGTAATTCTAATTGTAATGAATTACCTTTTTTTTAGAAACGTGTACAAGACTGGTAATGATCGCCAGTTGCGCTCGCTTGGCACTAAGCACCATAATAGTGGCGTTCTCCCAAAAATCAAAGAATTGAGTGCCAATACTTGAAGCTTACCGTATTTAGTGTCTCTAGGAGGCTTCAGGTGGGGCAGAACCAGGTTTCAGGCGCGACCCTGAAGCACTCTGGGGCGCTGCCAGCTTGTCAATAATTGCTCTCTCCACGTGCTTTCCTTCGCGCTCCTTGTTTTGGTCTTTACCCTCGTTTCACTTACACGGTCTTTATTTTCTTTATTCATGCCTCTAACTGTTTGCTTAGTAAATAACTTTACATGTTGGGAGCATATATATTGCTAAAAAAATACCATGTTTTGACTTAAAACCATATTAAGCATGGTTTATTTGCATCAAAATGCTGAATTGAGTAAGGTCGTTTGTTCCCTAGCTAAGCGACATAAAAGCGTTTTTTTTTTTTTTTTTTTTTTCAAGTGTACTAAAAGTAAGCATTAACTATACCTACAGTCTGTCAAATCACGCTTGTTCTTACTGACCTCTCACCTTTTTCCTAAAAAGGTTGACCGGGGTGATTGCTTTCTGTGCCTTTATTTTTTATTGCAGTCGATCTATACTCTAAAGTCAGTCATCTCCCAGAGTGTCTTGCTCCGAATCTTGTTCCAAGTCATCTTCCTGAAGTTTCTGGGAGCGTATTCTGTCCCAGGGACTGTCGCGAATATCAGCCGGCCTCACTCTGGAACCTACCGAGGACTTCTGCAGGACCGACAGGACACGTTCAGGGCGGTTTGTGATGATGCCGTCTACTTTACGCCTGCATTTTAAAACGTCAGTTTGTGATAATGCAGCCCACATCACGACTGCGTTTTAAGAACAACAGTTTCAGAACATGCCATCCACTCAAAGTCTTGATCGAAAGAACGCAAGGCAACAAACGACGTCCAGAGACAGAAGTCATGATGTATATTTAAGCTTAGAATATATTTTATATAATGCGTTCGAAGGGAGAAGCAACTTTCCAGCTTCTCGAAAAAACGCCACACGTCCGGTAAGTTTGGCGGACAATAGGGAGTTTTCGCAGATAGTTTCCGCTGTCCCGCAACGTTCTCCGCCACCCACTACGAGATCCGGGACTCTGCAGGCAAGGCTTGCGCCGTGCAAACGCAGTAGTGGCGTCTACGTTCCGGAGAGAGTAGCGGAGGTGCAAAACCGGTCTGCGAAAACTTCCTAATGTCTGGCTCTCCAGATTTAGCGGATTTTATTGACGTCGTACATTTTAACTTGCGTGGCCATTGTAAGAGTGACACCGACGCAGCAGGTCTTTCTCGTGGGTGACGCCTCACTCCCATTGGCTGGCGTAAACGATCCTTTGGCCATGGCGCAAACCAACGGTCGGAAGTTTAGGTATAAGAGAATTTGTGCATAAACGAATGCACCGATATTTGTCGACCACAAAATGTATTATAAGATCACATTTCCCAACTAGTCGGCAAAAATGTAATTGTATAATACATTTTGCTGGTTAAGGCTGGTATAAGATGACAACTCGCAATGTAATTTGGTAATAGCTATTACCAAATTATATTTCGAGTTTTCATCTTATACCAGCCTTCACCCTATAAAGTTGTCACAAAACTTAGCGCACGCGTTATAGTGCCGCACTTCGTATTGTTTTATATGTCCTCAGTGAAAAAAAAATATATTCAGTGTTTAAGTACGAAATGGAAATTATGATCACACTAATAATGCTATCGCGACGTCGTGAAGGTGACCCTAAGGAAATGTCTGGCTGAAACTCATTAGTGCCCGGCCCCAAATAGTGTGTCAGCGTCTAGTGAAACACACACACACACACACACACACACACACACACACACACACACACACACACACACACACACACACACACACACACACACACACACACAAACACACACACACACACGCACGCACACGCACGCACGCACGCACGCACCCACACGCATGCACGCACGCACGCACACACACACAGACGGGCGCGCACACACACACACACACACACACACACACAATAGTAAGAGCGTAAGCAGATATATTGTTCTTCTCACTCAGAGCAAACAGGTACAAAGAAGACCTAGCTGAAGTCACTACTGTAAAACGATAAATCCAACATTTGAATTAGTTTGACAGCGATTAGCAAACATTGAGGCAAATATTTACGGTATCGTCGATCGGCCCCACTCACGCGCGCAGCTCTTGCAAATATTTTTTTTTGCTGGTCACTTCTGAAAGTTATTGTTTAACGCACACCACAACAATAAAGTTTTCCTGTGTTTCTGTATTAGGTGCAGGTCCGGAACAGTGATTCTTGAGTACCGCAATTTTTTAATGTTTTAGCACATCTTAAAAGTGCTTTCTTTTCAAATGCTTACAAATATATAGTATCAAGGCATGCTGAAAACAAATAATATACACATTCGCTTTTTTATAGCGTCGTTGTATTCTTTTTTACCCGTTTGCCTTGTTCAGATACTGGGTAAAAACGCTTAGTTTTTATAGGGGTCAAGAAAATATTTTTTTTTACTTTTGCTTAATACTAATTAGAATCACTCCCTAATCTTAATAAATGAATAAGCTTGTCTTAGTGTTTCTTTCTAGGCAATGGCAGTCGCCAAAAAACAAAAAAAAATCAAGAAATACGAGCATTGTTTGTCCCCTGAACTCGGAGCCAGAACAAGAGGCCACTTGGCCTGGTGCCTATCCTATGCCGCCAGCCTTAATCATACCCATGCCCTGGGGTTAGCAAAGTAAAAGAAACGTGTGTTGAGCTCCAGGCATTGTTAGAGTTTAGCTATTCTCATCATCTAGTGGTTGGACACAAGCCAATACCCAAGTGTCCGCCGAGGCATTGATTATCACCAGCCTAAGTCGAGTGCTCACGCAGTTCTCGTGTTCAATCCATGAACCGCGCTCGACTGTCATCAGGCGGGTGGTTTCGATCCCACAATTACCGTACGTCATCAAGCTTCGCAAAGGAAAGACTGAAAGAAATAGCCCCTTTTATCCTCGCAATTTCACCGTGACAAAGAAGCTTCTGAATCAATGGCAGTCTGTTCGAGTATACCCGTACGCCTCTGCAAAGTCATGAACAATCCGCCCCGATATCGTTTCAAGACCCCCATAATGCTCCACAATATATGCATTTTGATGATCTTTCTTCCCAACACCATACTTCCTTCGTATAAATATATCTTCGATTGGCACCCAAACCTTATAATCCTCCAGATGGCCAACGGGCGGTCCACGGTCCAGCGGTAGACCTTATCGACGTAGCCTGTGGCTGAGTCTCGAAAACCAAGCGCTTGGCGTAGTCTCCCCAGTGGCCATAGAACGCTGAGGCAGTTTGAGATGCCGTCGCCCTGCCATCGGTGGTCGCGAATTCCAAGTTTATGGTACATTCTCGAAACCTGGTCCAAGGGGTCGTTCATGCCCACGTCGTAACCTACGAGTCAAAAGCATGTTAAGTTTCCGTATCAGCTTCAGCTGATTAGCGAATGGAAATGGAAGCGATGGTGTCTTTCATGGTGGACAAGTATCCTGCAGCGCCATCGGCCATATCCGCTAGAACTATTTTTAGGAATGGTAGTCCCCGCAGACATTGAAACACTTTAGTTGTCTAGTGATACGTTTTTAATAGATTAGTTAAGATAAGCTTATCATTGGCCGGTCCAGAAAAATGCATGTTATCGAAACATACAGAAACAATTGGACACATTTTTCTAGACTGGTAAGACATAGTCTCCATAAATGTGTTCTTTTTTTTTTTTGGATGGGGGGGGGGGGGGGGCTTTCTTCACGAGTCTTAAAAAATTATGCTCTACGCTTTTCAGATCTCAGTTTTCGGCTGTCAATTTTCTATAATACCGGAACTAACTCAGAAAAGCGCGTTGATATCGCCTCATACACTTAAACTAGATTTTAGAAAGTACTGAAACTTTATCACCTGGTCTAAATCTAGTGCTACATTAGAAACAAAAATGAGCGTTCGGCGGTGCATAGTTTATTTTTGTGATGAAAAATACACGACCCAAGTTTCTTAAGGCTGTGCCCAGCCTCGATCAGGCATCTTTGCCATTTATTTTAGTGCCTTCCCGTAGACAGTTAAAAATAGCTTAACTACAAACCAGGCACGTATCCAGGGGGGAGACCCATGGGGCTCGCCCCCCCCCCCCCCCCGAAATCTTCCATTTTGCTAGGACCTCCTCTCCGCCATCCCCCTCATACAGCATTTTGTCATGGGCGCCCCCCCCCCCCCCCCCCCTCCCCGAAACAAAATCCTGGCTACGTGCCTGCAGTACACACCACAGCTGCATAGCTGAGCGACTCACAGACAGGCTTGCGCCTCCCGACAAATTAGTTTAAAAAAATCATCAAAAATAATGTAATCCACGTTTTACGGAAATTTGAGCACGAGAGGAAGTTGACTTGATCTGGTCGTGCAAAAGGTGGAGATTGTTTCTTTGTATCAACTTTGGGGCAAAAGATAACACAGAACCTGACAAAATCTGCCTTGAATGGAGCTGCACACCACGGATATGTGGACAGTACCGCATTCCAGGACTAGTTATGGCAATCAAATTATGAGATATACAGTACGGCATTTTTTTTTTTAATTGGTGCAGTGAATTTAACAGGTTGAGTTGTACTTCGAAAGAGGTGCGTTCTGTTTTTGTTAAAGGTTTTCCTATTTATGCCTCTCCACGAAGAGAACATAAAGTGATTGTACGAGTTTAGCCTATTTACTCTTTCCCATCTGTGATACTAGTATTTTGTTTGTTGGTAAATATTTTAGTAATTTTATATATATTGTGCGTGTACGTGTGTATATCCTCTGCTGCTGTATTGGGGGGAAGGGGGCAGGAGCTTGTCAAGTAACACTGAGTTGAAGTTTTCCCCGTTTCTCCTCTCCAACTGGAGATAATTAAATAATTTGAACTTGAGTTTTAATTTTATTTTGAAAAATGCTTACACCCTTAAGGGTTTAAATGAGAATGTCCTCACGACCAACAACAACTCCGCAACTCCGGTTTCGACCGGAGTTGCACCAGCAACTCTGGTCGAGAACGAAACAAAAATGAAATGACTGGTATCGCTTGAGTGGCACGGAATATGATCACAGCCGAAATATAAAAAAATATACGAAATATAAAAATATAAAAAAAATAAAACGTCAGTGAAGCCGCGTACTCCACAAAAACAGATTTTTAAGATGCGGCAAGCTGCTCATTAGCAGGTGGCAAGCGGGTTACTTTTTAGTCAAGCAACACTGGGCGACGCGTACAGCAACACCACCGTGACGTCAAATTGCGGCCGTACAAGTGATATAATTGTTGCCATTCCTCTCTAGAGGATAGTTTCGGTTTTGTGCTGTAGACCTCCGAAACCAAACATTCAACCGCGATATTTATAACACTACGCACAATATCGAGAAGAAAAAAAAACAAAAAAAAACCTTGTAACATTGACTGAGCTGAAGACAACCGAAATTCCAAATTCAAAAATATTGACCGGAGTTGCCCTGTAAAGGGATACTAAGCCAAACATTTCAGTGTCCATAATAAGTGGCGCACGATCTTTCCACAAGCCAGCAGCCGCCGCTGTGCGCGATCACACGTGACGAAATTGACGTCATTGTCGCCCATTCACGCTTTAAATGACAGTGAAATGTATGGGCTCCGGGCAACATAAGTGTAAAGACAGGCTTTTCATCTCCGCAAGTTACAGCTACGTGTTTTTTAGACCAATTAATCGCCTACCTTTTACACAAGACCCCAATGTTGAGATGAAAAGCCTGTCATTATTCTCCTTTTTTTCCGGAGCCCGCACATTTCACTGTCATCGTATAAGGTACAACCCCACGATGCATGCCGTTTTGCTTCATTTTTGACGGTATATAAATTGTCTTTGTGTATTCTACAGTCATAAGGTGAATTTCAAATTAGCTAACTGTTTTTAACTATAACTTAATGTCTCAGTATTACGTTTTTACTTAGTTGTTATTTTATTGTATAACTTGTAATATTGAACAATTTTCGCTGAACGTACTAAGTCCGAATGTCTATGATAATTTACGTGAGTGGTCTGTTGAACACAGTGAATGAAGAAAGTAAGCAAAGAACTGCAGAGAGAATGCACATTTTTAAATAAAACTGAAGTTTAAAATATTGTTATTTCCTCGTGCAATAAAAACGGATTCGCATCAACTAACGAAAATAACTGGAGATTAAATTACGAAGCATCATTTATATTTTATTTTCCAGAAACTGCATATCGATAGCTTACACGTGAAATGCAGTATTCAATTACAAACGTTTCCCATTCAGTTAAGTCAAGTTGCAGTTTTCTAATATCAAATACAGATACAGATGGCGCCCCGTGTTCAAGAATAGCTTGATTTGCATGTGTCGTCATGTGCCGCTTGGAGCGCTTCGTGAGAGACAGAAATGGCACCAGATGTGCGGGTGTCAGATGCCTGAATGCCCGCAGTGAGCGAGCCAGATGTGCAAAACCATAGCCTCCTCTATGCTCACAAAGCCTGGCAGTTGGATTACGGAGCCATAGAATACCCGGTCGCAGATTTGGAGAGCGAGGATCTGGCAGCACAGAGCATTTCTCGGGAAGTCTGGTATTCAGCGCAAAGCTTTTGCAGCGGTGAGTACTCGAAACATGGTTTTCGAACCCGACGAGAAAAGAAGCGGTAGCCCGAGGAACGCGAGAAGCACGGGCGGATATTCCATCGCTCGGGACAAGTGTGTTTCGGCGTCTCGCCGCAGCGGGGCGCCCGTTACATGACTCTTGCCTGCCGCTTTACCTTTTCACTTTCGACGGCCGCGTGTTGCGGCGATCTGCCAGGCTTTGTCAATATAGAGAAGGCTATGGCAAATCAACAAGCGCGAGGCTGCGAGTTGACCCCACTTCTTTTGCACGCGTTTCACTGTGCATCGGCATGCCTAAACGAAATTGATGACGTGAAAGAAATTACGGCAGTTGCAATTCCACCATGTCTGGAAATTCATTTTTGTTTTATGAATTGCAGAAATTATTTTTGTTATCATACTATGGCTTGCTCCAACGGCGCGACTATAATTCGTTTCAAAGCCGTCTCGGTGGCTTAAAGCGCTGGCCTGCGGGTCCCCATTTGGCGGGTTTTAATCCCGTCCGAGGTGCCCGCAATCTGACTGAGGCCTATTACTGAGAAGCAGTTTTAGCGAAAACGCATTACAAATAACGGAGTTACCGGTAACGCGCTACTTTTTCGAGCAATGTTGTAACGTACTCGTTACCTTTTCAAAATAGTAACGGGTGACTTACCTACGTTACTTACTAAAGTAACGTGTAACGTAGTTTAGTTACTCGTTTCATATTATTCCCAACACCAAAAACAATTACACTTCAATTTTTTTTTCCCGTGCTTTTAAGCATCAAGCCATATAAATTTCTGCATTTTTAGCGTTTTTTTTTTTGCGTTTTTTCTTGTGAGTATTTAAGTGGAAACGCAAAAAGGATTAGGTAACTATGTTCAATTTCTGGATGGACACAATATTTCTCGAAATATGGCGTTTATGCATACCTGTAACGTGAAAAGAGTAAAACGTCCTAATTCATAATATACACAAGTAGCGCAAAAGTTACGTGCGTTACTTTTGATCGGTAATGATAACTGTAATGCGTTCCTTTTATTTTGAGGTAACGTAGATCAGTAACGCGTTAATTTTATTTGGAAGTGACGAGTAACGTATTTCGTTACTTCTTTATTTGGTAACGCCAGCAAGACTGCTGAGAAGGCGCCCTGCAATCGAAATTTTGTATGCACAACAAAAGATCTCCAGTTGGTCAAGAAATTAACGAGCTGTTTTTTTGTTTTTGTTGTTGTTGTTGTTTTTTTGGCTGGGGCGTGCCGGATGCTTTTCGTTGGTTTGACCGTAAGGTCTGAATTCTGACTCCGCTTTACCTTAGATCAGGGAGCAGGCAACAGTAAAAGCCGATGAAGCCTATGAAAGCAGCGCCAAGATTGTACGGTTAGGCAGTTCATTCTTTTTGTGTTTGTGCGATCATCGGCTAAACCAAATAAGTGAATACGCCGTGACATTGCGTCTTTAGCAGGCCCATGGGGCCCGCCCCCCCCCCCCCCGAAATCTTCCATTTTGCTGGGACTTCCTCTCCCCCCTCCCCCTCATACAGCATTTTGTCATGGGCGCCCCCCCCCCCCCCCCCCCCCCCGCAACAAAATCCTGGCTACGTGCCTGGTCTTTAGTGTGTGTGCGTTCGCGTTTTTTTATTTTTGCCTTTATATTTCTGAAAGCGGTCTTACTTATGATGAAAGAAAGCGGAGTTGTTGAACTTCTGGGGAAATATTCTATTTTTAAAGAATAAAAGTAACACGTTAACGCGAATGAAGCAAAAAAAGAAAAACGGAAATGAGAGCAGGTATAACAATTATTTTTTTTTTTATGTTTCTGATCGACAAATACTTAAAAACTCGTAGCGACGCTAATTGTTCACCTGGATATGGAGAGAAAGCCCCGAATGTTCTGGAACGTTTTCGTTTTATTTTCGTTATGTTTTTATGGCGAAAATTTTCCTTCTATGTCGTGTAAGTGCGTTCATTTGGTCGACGTGAAGTAGTGCCGAAAATGCCTAATATGTTGCTCACGAGCAACAATCCGAAAACAATTAAGCTTTCGAAAATAGGTGGTTTTTCTTCCGAGACCAGATTTCTGTTATTCTGTGTGTTCTAATACCATGTCAGGGTTCGTAGGTCTCTGGCATTTCAAGTAAAGTTTTGGGCATGAAAGGATTAACATTCGTTTGGTCTACTGACGGCTAGCTCCTGGTTAGTTCAGTCGGTAGAGCGCTTCACCACTCTTAAAAAGGCCCGGAGTCGGTTCTTGAACCTGGAGAATATTTTCAGGTTGCCTAGAAGGCGAGAACAGTGCTTCATTTCAGGCTTATGCGCATATCTGTTCAACCTTGGGGATTTCCCGTAGATTATTTTATGTAATACTTTCCCGTAAATTAATATATGCAGTACTTTCTTGTAAATTATTTTATGTAATAATGAACCAACTAGCCAGCTTCAAGGCGTCACAAGTTATTTTGTGTACTTCATGTCGCAGATTTTGTGCAGTGTTAACAAGGGTAAGGGAACCTTACTTGGTCCGGCTCAGTGCATCATACAAAACAAATTAATGTAATAGCAGTGGGATTTTTCCGATCTAAATGAGTGTTATAAGATTTCAATCCCTTTGCCATCAAATAATGATTTCTGATGGTATGGTCTCAAAATAGAAGCACCAAGCTTTTGTAAGACACAACGATTATACTGGCCAATGCATGATTGAGCTGCCTTAGACTTACAACTCAGTCAGTCTCTCTGTGACTCTATCTGTCGTTCTTTCTCTCTCTGGTGGTCTGTGCCTTTGTGCGGACGCATATTTTTGTGTTTGTTCCCTTCCTTCGCATTTCAATGTGCTTGCATAGTGTTGTGTCGTCGTTCGCACATCCACAAGCATGAGCGTTCTTCCCTTCAACCCACGGAGTATTCCCGCTCTGCAGCTGTTAGTGTGCGGGAGGCAAAAGCTACTCTCTGCACCTCTTTTCCATTGCACTGTTGGAGAACGGCACCTAGGCCGTACGCTGACGCATCTGTTGACACTGTTATGGAAAGGCTTAGATCAAACATTTTCAGAACCCTTGCTGAAGACAGCAGTGTTTTCATCCTCTTGAAGCTCGTGTCAGCTTCAGTATCCCAGATGAAAGTGATGTCTTTTCACAAAATAACTTGCGCGGTGGCTCAGCTGCGGTGCGAGGTCAGGGACAAAACGGCTATAGTATTCCACCATTTCGAAGAATGAACGGAGCTGTGAGATGTCCCTCGGGAAGGGAAAGTCGTGAATGACGTCCACTTTTCGTTCAAACAGAGCGATTCTTTCTCCGCTGACGTCAAGACCCAGGAAGGAGAGTTCGGTCAATTCACAAAACGTTGTTCAGTTTTAGTCCAGCTTCAGCCATACGCTGCAGAACATGACGCAATCGCTCTAGGAGTCTATATGTTCCTCTCTGGACTTTACAAATACGATGACGTCATCTAGGTGAAAAAAGACTCCCTTGCACCCTTCTAGAAACGTAGCCATCATATGTTGGTATGCCGCAGGTGCAGACTCAAGGCCACAACAAATCCGCTTGAAGCGGAATAGGTCTTCGTGCGTTATGAACGCGGTTAGGTCTTGAATGTCAGGGTAGTGTATGACTTGATGATAGCCTGACGCCAAGTCTAATTTAGAAAAACGTTTAGCACCATGTAGGTCGCTGAGAGGTTCCTCAACATGAGGCAAGGGATAACTGTCAATGACGACAGCCTCATTCGCTTCTCTGAAGTCAGTCCACATCCGTATTGATTCATCTTTCGTTTATACTACAACAATCGGTGAAACCCACTCCGAGGCACTTATGGGTTCAGTCACGTGCGCTGCCACAAGGCGTTTAATTTATTTGAAGACAGGTTTTCGTGCCACCAGTGGTATGCGACTCATTTCGTATTTCACGCGTTGCACTGATTTCTGGATCTTCAGTTCGTGAGTGAAGCTTTTGACGTTACCCAGTTCGGGAGTAAAGAGATGTCTGAAACTAGTCAAAGACGTAGGGAGGCTTTGTAGAACTGGTGTAATCTTCAAGTCAGAACCAGAATTAGTCACTCTTGTTAAAGATCCAGCAGACGGCGAGGTCTCCTGGAGTCTTATGCAGGACCTCTATACAGCCTCGATGGCCTCCGACGACAATTCGTCTCGTTTTGAGACATCTGCGGGCGTCGTTAGAGGCAATGTCGTCGGCTCCAGGTGCTGCTGAGAGGTGCTTGTAGAGCTCTGATTCGTGTCTGGTAAATCGAGATGCACGGTCATGTCAGAACCTGGCGCATTTGCATCTGCTGGGTCGTCAGCCTCTGTGTAATAGAAGCTCATTGTTGACCCTTGGATCTCTAGTTTGAGAGCTTTACGAGCATCCATTCTTAACAACGATGTTCCAGTATTATCGATGTAAAGCAAAATCTTAGCTCACCGAGTCTTAAATTGAACCGTATCGTAGAAGGCTCCAAGTACCTCGACACGCTGACGGGAATAGCTGAGCAGGGTTACCGGCGGTGGGATGATTTTTGCATTGCTAGCAAAATACTTTTTGAAAATTTCTTCCTTGAGAATAGATACGGAGTAGCCTTTATCCAAAAGAAACTGAAGATGCGACGTAAATGTATATTATATTCCCATCCGGGAAGGCGTAGATACGTGGTAGACTTTCTCTTCGTCATCCTCCTCGTTTGAGAAGATTTCCTGAATTCGCACGTGGCTCTGGCGGTTAGGAGTCTATGCCTGGAAGCTTGAAGTGTCCATATCGGCCTCAACTACTGCATGTCTTTCCCCGGCCGGAACAAGTAACGTAGCTTTAGCAGCGGTCGACATCAAATCCACAATTCGCGCAGAGCCGCCCTCGTGCCGCAAAGGCGTTCGCGCGTGAAAAGAGCCGTGCTTCGGTATCATTACACTTGACTTGAGGGAGTCGATCGCTGATCGTTATACGACTGGGCAAGGTAGGCATATCTACTCGAGGTGAAGGAGCACACTCACGTGACGCTTGGTCGAACGGTGAATTGTGCCGTTAATAATGCCAATGGAAAACGTTCTGCCCCGATGGCTGACGGGAGAATGAAACGTCACGCGAAGGCTGTTTACGGCGGTCGACCGTTTGAGCGGCGTAAGTGACGTCGTAAGTCAGTTGGTTTTCAGTGGCAAGGGTCAGGTCCTAGGCCTCGGTCTTGGTCCTTTCAATGTTGAGGATAATCTCGATAACTTGCTCGAAAGGAATGTTGCTGTTCAATTGCAGCCGTTCTGGAATGTTTTTGGACAGCACTCCCGCCGTGAAGTGCTCCCTGATGTTTTCACCCTGTTGAGGATCCGGCGTTGGCCGGAACTGTATTTTTCTCGTGTTCAGCCATATATATTTTTTCTTGTTTGGTTATTATTTTAATTAAATACAAAATAAATACGCATAAAAAATTTATAAATAACGATATATTTATCGGATTTTATTCTTAGAAAAAGGTATGATTTAAATTATCACATCAAAACTGGTGTACTTCAAATCACGATTTAAATTCTGTTTAAAACCATGATTGAAACCATTTTGATTTCGATTCCCAACCATGCATTGCACGACCCTGCACAAACCTTTGAAGATAAATTCTATCCGCAAGTTCGCAAACACGACGAGTTTGAGGTGCTGGGCAGTTTTGAACGCACGCTGATTCGTCGGTTTCTTTCACTGCGATGAACCAACAACGCAGAATCACTAGGAAATTCGTGCATCGTGTGTTTCATGCACTGCGTGGCAGCCTATTCAATTAATAGCAGTGGAGAGCAACCACGAGTCAACACGTGTCATATTCATAGTCTTTTTTAGATGTGATTGGTTGATCGCAAGTAAAAGCGAGTGCTTCAACACCTTGATTTGTTTGCCACAGTTGACGCGATTACATCGTTCTTCCTGTCGTACAGCAGGAGCCGCTGCTAGGACTAGTTGCCAGCGCCTGTCTCTTTACTTCAACCCCCCTTGAGAAAAGAATATGAAGCAGATATAGTTAAATTCATACGCAAACTACGCAAACTTTACGGTGGTGCAGATATTTCAACGTTTCATGGGCAAATGGCGGCATTTGAGCACAGCAAATGCTACAAGAGCAAATTCCGTGCTTTGAATGGGCCTGCCGAGTGGTGGCTATCAGTTCGTCGAACCACGTCTCATCGACAGATTGTTTCGTATACTGCGACGTTTCATCGACCGTTCGTTTCATGGAAAGGTTCCCACGATCGTGTCATCGACACACCTTGCGACGTTTCGTCGAATGCGTCTGTCCGCCCACATCGCCTCTCTCGCCGGCATCCGGATGGGCCTAGCTTGCTGAACCCTTGGTGGTTCCGATGAGGACATGGTGTAAGCTCGGGCCTGAGATTACATTAAAAATTCCCCGAGCGAAGTGAGGGGTTTCCGCGCGTAGCGTGGAGTGTTTGGAACCCCAGGATTAGGGCTCTCGAATTGGTTTTTGCCCTGTCGAAGCCGCCTGAGTGAGTTTGCTTTAGTTTCGGTATCCTTCCAGAAAACCAAATAGAGCCATTAATTCAATTCAATCTACTAGCAAAGAATATTACGTTGTCGACGAAACGTCGCAGTTGCATGTGTTCACAAAGCAAGTTTTCAGGACACATCTCAACACCGACGAAACGTATGTTCATGAAGTATGTCAATGAAACGTGTGTCCATGAACAGTTGTCCACAAAATGTGTCTCGTAGAAACGATATGGACCCTGCAGAGCACGCGGGTTTATGCAGTGAAAGAGTGTTTCAGGGCAGCATGCTCGCGTTTCTAGTTTCCGCTTCGCTCGCACTTATGGTGAAAAAGAGCTTACTTTCTGCATATGCGCAGGTGCCAACCACTTTTTACGTGACAACACTTATCAATATTATTTTGGTCTTTAGTTGATACTGCAATTCAACTCGAATTAGAGAAAAACCTACACTACTGGTCACGTGTGTCGCAATCAACACAGAATGTTCACACGTGGCCGCTCGCGTGAGTAATTGTCTGTCAAGAACAATTGTCGCGGTGTAAAATCACGTGGCGAAGGTTCACTGTCAGCGCACGCTTTGTGGCAAGCCCTTGATTGCAAGTGCAAAGATTGTCAGCCGTCAGCACGTGGATTTTGTTTTTTTTTAGCAGCCCACAGTCAGAATGTATCCACTGGCTCTATTGAGGCAATCAGGATACACAGCTTACACCTCGCCTGAATGTAATAAGGTACAGGGTGTCTTCCAGACAAACATTTACCAGATTGTTTTCACCCGCAAAAGTAAAACTATGCATCACCGAACGCTCATTCTCTGCCCGAAGGTCGCGCTAGAGGTCCGAACCAGATGATAAGTTTCAGCGCAAACCAATATTTATTGAAAAGTTAAAGGCGATTTTCTGAAAATTTCAAGTGGGGAAATGGCGTCGTTTTTTGCCCCTTTTTGGTTTCCGGCGTTATACACTCCGTGCAACGCGACCGGCGCGCTGCCGCGCGGCTGTTACCGATGGTAGGCTGTGAGAACCCCAGCGAAACGAAACCACGTCGCGTACATTGGTACGCATTGAAGTCAGAGCGGTGCGGTTGCGCTGGGTTGACAGCATGAACCGCTGCGTCGTAAGTGCTCTAATATTTTTTTTTTATTTAAATACCATACACACCCTCAAGGGGCATTATGTAAGGGGGGGGGGGAGGGTTACAAAGCAGAATAAATCAAAAGTACAAAGAACGAAAACTTAACAAAATCAACCACACTTAAGTAGACATGCATCAAGGGCCCCCAAAAAGTAGTTAAATCTTGGCGAAAAAGAAGTTGATTACGTTGACAAACAATCTTATCGGGCAAGTCGTTCCAGTCAGCAATGGCGGATGGCAAAAACGAGCAGAAAAACAAGGATGACTTACAAGAAATATGTTTAATCTTACATGGGTTATCAATGCGGGCTGTAACATAAAACGGTTGAGAGAGAAGTGATGAGTGAAGTGATGGCGAGTAGTAAATTTTATGCAGAAGACATAGCTTTGATACCCTGCGGCGTATCTCAAGTGAATGAAGGCCAGCACGAGTTTTAAGGATAGTTACACTGGTATGACGGGAGTAATCAGAAAAAAATGAAACGAACGGCTTGGTTTCGGAGTGCTTCCAGTGAGGCAGATAAGTAATGATGATGAGGGTTCCAAATGCTACAAGCGTATTCCAGGATCAGTCGAACGAGCGTGACGTATGTTAGTCGTGTAAGAGAAGATGGGGCAGAATTAAAGTTACGTTTTAAAGAACCGAGACTACGGTTAGCTTTTGAAAGAATGTAATTAATATGCATGTTTCATGATAGATCGGAGATTAGGTGAACTCCTAGGTATATGTAAGATTGGACTAATTCCAACGGGTATTTTGAATGTGATGTTGACTGGGGCACAAGCAAGAATTATTAGGACGAATGAAACGAACGTGCTTGCATTTAAAAGAGTTTAAAATCATGATCCAGTTAGTACACCATGAATCTGATATTTAGTAAGTCGTCTCGAAGGGCAGTCGAATCTGATGGGTCACTGATCCGACGATAAATAACGCAGTCATCGGCGAAAAGATGAATTTGTGAGGTCAAGGAGTTAGGCAAATCGTTAATATAGATAGAAAAAAGAAGCGGGCCCAGCACACTTACCCTGAGGAATACCGGAGGTGACGGGAACAGGATTTGAACGATGCTTGTTAGCGATAGTGTACTGGGTCCTGTTATGTAAAAAGTCTTTAATTCATTTTAAAACGTGCGGGTCAATATTTAGTGCAGATAATTTCGAGAGCAAACGATGACGAGAAACGCGATCAAATGCCTTAGAAAAGTCGAGAAAAATAGCATCAGTAACCTCATTGCTGTCCAAATTAGTGTGAATATGATGTAAGAAACCAGCTAGCTGTGTCTGACAAGACAGTCCTTTTCTAAAACCATGTTGATGAGGTGAAAATAAATTATTGTTCTCAAGAAAAGTAACAAGGTTAGTATAGATGCGTCGTATCTCGTGGGGACAAAGTTTCAAAGTTTTTCAACTGACCGATGTTTTGCGGGACAGCGTCAACGATGAACCCGTGGTGTACGACGCGAGAAATTTGGACTCCCGATCATGTCTGCCACTGTGTCGGCACGCCTGACATATTTTACACTGCCGCTTTGCGCTCTGCGTTTGTTTTCGTACCAGTAACGCCTACATATGCTAGCGCCGTTGGGACGAACTGAAATGCCATCCCACACTCGCGGATATGCAGTGTCAATTTCGTTGGAGGAATGCCCTCCAAAGAAGTTTCGTCCCCGTCGTAATTGTCGATGATATTTCCGGACCAGTATGGCACGCAGTCTGTACTTCATGAAGAAAGATTCGGAAGGTCCAAAAAGTGACAGATATAAATTAAAAGGAAAACTACAATGAAACTTAGAATCACCAGAAAATCGGCGTTTGAGTATGGAAGTTCATGTGGTGTGCTTACTTTTTTGATTAGCCTCCTTTTGGATGTGGAAACGCCGACACCCCGAGTCCTGTAGACATATTTGTTTTTCGTCTCAGCTTTGTAGCCACCTATCGCAAAATTGTTCGAACTGGAAGTAACGTCCACTGGTGCACCTCCCACCACGATTAGTATTCTCTTGACGGCCTTTGACGGTTAAAACCGGTTCCCATTCAGTTAAGCCGCCCAAACTAAATTTCCATCTGGTTTCGCTCTGCCACCTCTTTCTGATATAATAAGGTTGTGTCAAGTTACGGTCATGTCCAAGTACCTGTGTGCCGAAAATCGGCACCTCGCACAACCAGCTTATTACACAACAGCTGACCGCGAAACCCTTTGACGGCCAAACCGTGTGTTGGCCGACAACTATGTTTTCTCGGTTTTGGAACATCTTTTCGTAAAGTTGTTTCAATCCTACGTTTACAGCGACGAGCGAAACAAATTTTCCACTGAGAGAAATTATGGTGGCGGCCATCTTGCTTTTCGGAAAATTGCTCAAACACCTTTTTCGACCGCTACTAGAGAAATTACCCCTATTAACGACTCAAACGCAATATATAAGAAGCGGAGAACAGCTAGATGCCCTTCTTATGTCTGACCAAGCACTCATGCAACGTCACCCTCAACGTATCGGCTCAAAAAGGCAAAAGTTCCGTCCGTGCGCGCTTCCGCCGCCACAGCATTGGCATGCGAAAAGGCGCCGCAGGCTGCTGAACGCGCCTCACTGTCGAACGCCAGCTCCTCCGCTAGCGGCGCTACGCGCGTTTTTTAAAGCGCCCCCTATAGACCATTCCATTTAGCGCTCTCTGGGCGGCACCATTTTGTTAGACAGCAGCGCCCTCTCGATACATCCGGGAATTTCGGGGGTTCGGCGGGGTAAAACGAGAGAAGGGGTGTCCAAACAGGACACTACAAAACGCACGACTCCGACAAATCGTGAAAATTGAAGCGGACGCCCCACGCTTCAATTTTCACGATTTGTCGGAGTCGTGCGCTTTGTAGTGTCCTGTTTGGACACCCCTAGAGAGGGCACGCGCCCGACTCCGCTAGCAGACGACAAACCGGGAGGTTGCCATTCTCCATCTTTGGGCTGTACCGGCGGGCTGTACGGAACATCGAACCCTCGCTCGTGGCTGCCATTGTGAAGTGGTTCGCGTTCTTAGAATAGTCATGGCTACTCCAAAGTCAGCCTATAGCTCTCTGTTGTTCTATTTCGGTAAATGATCAACTAGCGTATCTTTTTTTCCGTTACTTAAATAGCAGTTGAGTCAGCCGGCAGTACTACCCTCAACTACTGCGTGTATTGAGGCAAGAGAACACGTTTTTATTTATTATTTCAGACTTCCACTCATGGTCGCTAAAGGCCTACACCAGTACGAACTTTGTATAGTAAAAAAGGTACAGCAACCGGGTTTACTTTTCGCCGGAGAGACCGGCCAATCTGACACAGTTTTCCCTATTTTTTTTTATTTGCACGCAGGTAACAGCGCATTTGGACCCGGTAGTCTTTTTATCGAGCATAGCATTACACGATAACTTGCATATCAAAATTCGCGCATCTGCGCTTGAAATTTCCAAAATGACGCGATTTTAAACAGAGTTTGCACGCCAGCCGGATGCTAGCTACAGCCCACTCGGCGGAGCAGACGACATGCGGGTGAGAGGGGGAGGGCATTTTTTTCTCTCTATTACCCTCTCTGCTATGACCCTAATGGAACGGTCTATAGTTCCCGCAAGGAGCGTATAGAAGCTCGTATTCTTGATAGCTCCGTCGGCCGCCATTTTCCTATTGAAATTTTCGTAAAATCACTTACCTTTCGAATAATGTATTGATTCGGACTGAAGCTTTGGCATCTTGTTAGAATCTTTAGCGCTACCTTTGGGCGAAGAATGAGAGCTCGGCAGCGCGTAGTTTTTTTTTTTTTTTGCGGTAAAAAAAAAACTGATATATATATATATATATATATACTTTTTTTTTTTGGGGGGGGGGGGGGGGGGTCACCTTGTACTACAAAAATGCGGACATTACAGCCTACGTAACAAGCTTTAGCTTTCGATGCGCTCAAGAGTTCTTAAATGAACTACCAAAAAGCCCATTTGTCAAGGCTACTAGATATAGGTACGAGCACAATATTTCACAAAACATCACACTCCACCCCTTGCATAGTTTTAAATATTTTTGGCACACCAATAGTTGGGCAGCACAAGTCACCAAATTAATATGGCTTTATTCCTTAAACGCTGATAGCTATTCGTAAAATAAAAATAATTGCTAAGCTGCAGTCATTTCAAGTGTCTCCGCAGTCAGGGCTAAAATTAATTTTGATATTTTAACGGTGTGAGTAATTCTTTAACATTGGCATTACTTTTGTTATATTATAAGCATAACATTTTCTGACAGTCCTCCCTCAGTTTACTAAACTGAATATCTAAAAAAGCTGAGGCTAATTTGTTTTTTCGTGTTTTAAATATCGCAGTCGAAATAAAAGTTGCAGTGACCCTAAAATTAAATACTTAACCAAAAGAAAATAGTTTTTTTTTACTTCTTGAGGTATTTAATTACTGAAGCTAGAATTCCGGAAAACGACGTATATTACGTTTCTTTAAAGTGCCAAAAAACTGCACGACAAACGGCCGACACGTCATACGAATTTGACGCATATGTCAAATATGTCAGAGGCCGACACGAATATGTGTAATTGGTCTCTGAGATTCACGGGGTGATACATGCGCACCTCTAATCTCAAGTTTTCGACAAGTCGGTTCTATTGTCGTGCATTTGCCTCGTCATTACCTGAGGATTCAGAATCAGAAGGCATTTCATTGCCACAGAAACAAGGGAAAGGTGAGGGAATATGACAAGGCAATTTTCCCGTTTTATTCTGAACACATTTGCTGGAGACGCGAGGTCATAATGTAGGCAACTGCTTCCTTTGCATGAAAACCGGTGCAGCCGGGCGGCGTTCCACACAAAGCTCGTGCATCAAAAACGAAGTGAACCGCCAGGAATGTCAATTTCAGGAGAAAGATAAATATCACACTGTATTGAAGCGCCACCACACACGATATATTGCGTTCATGCACGGGTCTGGAAGGCGATCCCCACATAGAGTTATTACAATAAACGCTAGAGGCTCAGCTGGCGCTAGTGTCTACGGGACTTCCGGTTGCAAATTGAAGCAGACAGCATGCAGTCTACATTTCCAGCCTCCCTGTGCATTCCTATGGGAAAACGCGCGTGAATTTTGGTCTCTTCGCCGGAAAATAACACGAATAACTTTTGTCATTTCGGTTGTACCGGATAGTATGTACCTTTTTTGGTACTGTGAAAGTGTAATTGCTTTAGTTACAGCATTTTTCTTTACCACTGAACGATGTTAAACTTCGCTCTATTTCAGGCCCAAAATCTCTGTTTCAAGGAAGGTATGTGAAAACGAGCGACGATTCTAAGCAAACTAACGATCGAAAAGAATGTAGAGTGTGTTCAAGGTTTGCTAGCATTGCGGTGGCGCTTATATATTGCTAATATGCCCATCTTGTCACTCAATGAAAATGACTCCGTTGTGCATCTTTACGAATGGTTAAAATTAAAAGATTCGAATGCAATAAATAAAGTACGTGGACTACGAATTGTGTGTTTTTTTATTATTTCCGATGTCGGGTAGTTTTTATCGGGCACCTGTTCTCTGGCTTCTCCCTATTTGCAAAGATTTGGAGCGTGCGGTTGATGATTTGAACATGCATCTTTGCACATATTCATGAGCAGAAAGAATAAAGCAGAACCTATTTATTGCAAATCGGACTATATTACGTGGCTTTCAATTTATTTTGATCGTCTGCGTGCACAAGGAGTTTACTTATCCACTGTTACTGCGTAGTTCTTGCAGTCTCTCTTGGTTTTCCAGATGTCCTTCGTTCGTTTGGCACGTATATCCCCCATGCTGGAAAGCGTCGACGCCGTGTTCGCGCTAACAGTGTCCGACAGTGCACATAAATACATGTACGAAGCGGTTTTAACACCGTTTTTCATGCCACGAATTTCAAATAAAAATGCTGAAACTGACCAATTATTTCGTCTGCGTGACTGAGAAATGTTCCAATGTGCCTAGTACATACAATTTATTCGTGATATTTGCTCTTATAATTGAGCGCAGAGAGATAATGCACTCGCTTTTTCCCATAGAAATGCATTACCGGAAGTCAATTTCTGACTGCTTGCTGTCTGCTTCAAAATGCAACAGCACACTAGCGCCAGCTGAGCCTCTAGCGTTTATTGTAATAACTCTATGGATCCCCATCGCCATTTGTTGGTTCAGAATCACACTAACCAAGCGTGGGGTTTCACCTTAAGTGTGAATGGAGGGCTATAACGGCAATTTCGTTGCGTGTGCTCGCGCACACCGGCGGCTGCTGGCTTGTGGAAAGGTCTGCCTTATTTATTATAGACACGGAAATGTTTGGTTCAGCCATAGCCTCCTCTATACTCTCAAAGCCTGGCAGTACGACGACGGAGCCATAGAGTGCCCGGTCGAAGATTTGGAGCGCGAGGATCTGGTTGCAGAGGGCATTTCTGGTATTCAGGGTACAGCTTCTGCAGCGGCGAAGACCCGAAACATTGTTTGCAAACCCGACGAGAAAAGAAGCAGTCAACTTTCCGGGGGGGAGGGGGCCGGTCAGGATGATGACGACCGATGATGATGTTCGCCCGATGGAAGTCCCCCGGGAAGTCGAATAAGAAAAAAAACTAAAAGTTGTTCGATCTCGCTGGACGCATTACGACGTTAAGACGCCCAAACATGCAGACACACACACATAGGCAGATAAACAAAACAATGCCGACGCAACTGTAGAAAGATAGACTTTTCTTAAAACAAATCTTATTTGTCTCAAACAAAAATCCTTCGTTACTTAACACCTCCCCACCAAGAATGTTGCAAGTACACTTGCTGTTCGCGCAACATCTGTCCCCCTTTCCGAGACAGACGCGTAGCATACAAAAACAAAAACAACAACAAAGGAGCTATACCCCTCGCGAAAAGACCTGTTGGGCGACACAGAAAACAAAAAAACAAAACAAAGCCCGGTGAGACCCAAACCCGCACGTTCCAGATTCCACCATGACCAGTATTTATACAAAAGCAGAAAAAAAAATTAACTGTAGCTGCAGGCGAGCAAATCCGAAAACGCCAGCAGAAAAAAAAAGTTTGCTTTACCTAATTTTTACTTGAATCTGTTCCTCCAGACCTGCGCGTTCCAAAGAGCTCGCAAACCCTGCCGCAGGTCCGCGAGCCAACGCTCTCTCTGGTCATGGTGAACTTCGGAGAAAACGGGAAAGGGACTCACCCACTGTTGTCTGGCGACATCCAATTACCTGCTCCTCCAGTCGCCGCCACCCACTTGCCGCAGTGTCCCCACTCGGCCTGGCGATCGTGCCCGTCATCCGGAAGCCTCAGTTCCTTCTCCGTTCCCCGAAACTAAGAAGAAAAAAAAATCAAAAAAAAAACCGCACCATTTCCCGGCACCACAACGAAGGTCAGCACTGCAGCAACGATCTCGTCTCTCCTCTTGAGGCCTGACCAAGATCTTCTGTCGCAGCTCACTGGGGATGCTTCGCCGGTCCGTAGGTGAAGCCGCAGGCTGTCCTGTTCTCCGACGTAGATGACGCCCAGGACCTCCTCTCAGCTGCCACCACTCCTTTTGGGCAACTGTACCCCTCCGGGCTTCTCGCGTAGATATTACCACGGTCCACACTCCGGAAGGAGCGAGCCTTGTGCGCAGTCCAGCAGACGCCACGATTTCTTTGGGTAACTGTACCCCCCCCCCCCCCCGGGCTTCTCACGTAGATATTGCCACGGTCCTCACTCCTGCAGGAGCGAGCCTTGTCCGCAGTCCAGCAGACGCCACGACTTCTTTGGGTAACTGTACCCCCCCGGGCTTCTCACGTAGATATTGCCACGGTCCTCACTCCGGCAGGAGCGAGCCTTGTCCGCAGTCCAGCAGACGCCACGATTTCTTTGGGTAACTGTACCCCCCCGGCTTCTCACGTAGATATTGCCACGGTCCTCACTCCGGCAGGAGCGAGCCTTGTCCGCAGTCCAGCAGACGCCACGACTTCTTTGGGTAACTGTACCCCCCCGGGCTTCTCACGTAGATATTGCCACGGTCCTCACTCCGGCAGGAGCGAGCCTTGTGCGCAGTCCAGCAGACGCCACGATTTCTTTGGGTAACTGTACCCCCCCGGGCTTCTCACGTAGATATTGCCACGGTCCTCACTCCGGCAGGAGCGAGCCTTGTCCGCAGTCCAGCAGACGCCACGACTTCTTTGGGCAACTGTACCCCCCCGGGCTTCTCACGTAGATATTGCCACGGTCCTCACTCCGGCAGGAGCGAGCCTTGTCCGCAGTCCAGCAGACGCCACGACTTCTTTGGGTAACTGTACCCCCCCGGGCTTCTCACGTAGATATTGCCACGGTCCTCACTCCGGCAGGAGCGAGCCTTGTCCGCAGTCCAGCAGACGCCACGACTTCTTTGGGTAACTTTACCCCCCCGGGCTTCTCACGTAGATATTGCCACGGTCCGCGCTCCGGCAGGAGCGAGCCTTGTCCGCAGTCCAGCAGACGCCACGATTTCTTTGGGTAACTGTACCCCCCGGGCTTCTCACGTAGATATTGCCACGGTCCTCACTCCGGCAGGAGCGAGCCTTGTCCGCAGTCCAGCAGACGCCACGACTTCTTTGGGTAACTGTACCCCCCCGGGCTTCTCACGTAGATATTGCCACGGTCCTCACTCCGGCAGGAGCGAGCCTTGTCCGCAGTCCAGCAGACGCCACGACTTCTTTGGGTAACTGTACCCCCCCGGGCTTCTCACGTAGATATTGCCACGGTCCTCACTCCGGCAGGAGCGAGCCTTGTCCGCAGTCCAGCAGACGCCACGACTTCTTTGGGTAACTGTACCCCCCGGCTTCTCACGTAGATATTGCCACGGTCCTCACTCCGGCAGGAGCGAGCCTTGTCCGCAGTCCAGCAGACGCCACGACTTCTTTGGGTAACTGTACCCCCCCGGCTTCTCACGTAGATATTGCCACGGTCCTCACTCCGGCAGGAGCGAGCCTTGTGCCGCAGTCCAGCAGACGCCACGACTTCTTTGGGTAACTGTACCCCCCCGGGCTTCGCAAGTAGATATTGCCACGGTCCTCACTCCGGCAGGAGCGAGCCTTGTCCGCAGTCCAGCAGACGCCACGATTCTTTGGGTAACTGTACCCCCCGGCTCTCACGTAGATATTGCCACGGTCCTCACTCCGGCAGGAGCGAGCCTTGTCCGCAGTCCAGCAGACGCCACGACTTCTTTGGGTAACTGTACCCCCCGGGCTTCTCACGTAGATATTGCCACGGTCCTCACTCCGGCAGGAGCGAGCCTTGTCCGCAGTCCAGCAGACGCCACGACTTCTTTGGGTAACTGTACCCCCCCGGGCTTCTCACGTAGATATTGCCACGGTCCTCACTCCGGCAGGAGCGAGCCTTGTGCGCAGTCCAGCAGACGCCACGAATTCTTTGGGTAACTGTACCCCCCTGGGCTTCTCACGTAGATATTGCCACGGTCCTCACTCCGGCAGGAGCGAGCCTTGTCCGTAGTCCAGCAGACGCCACGACTTCTTTGGGTAACTGTACCCCGGGCTTCTCACGTAGATATTGCCACGGTCCTCGGCTCCGGCAGGAGCGAGCCTTGTCCGCATTCCACCGACGCAAACGAATCTTTTGGGTAACTGTACCCCCCCCCCCCCCGGGCTTCTCACGTAGATATTGCCACGGTCCTCACTCCGGCAGGAGCGAGCCTTGTGCGCAGATCCAGCAGACGCCACGATTTCTTGGGTACTGTACCCCCCCGGGCTTCTCACGTAGATATTGCCACGGTCCTCACGCCGGCAGGAGCGAGCCTTGTCCGCAGTCCAGCGACGTCACGACTTCTTTGGTAACTGTACCCCCCCCGGGCTTCTCACGTAGATATTGCCACGGTCCACGCTCCGCAGGAGCGACCCTTGTCCGCAGTCCAGCAGACGGGACCCTTGTCCGCAGTCCAGCAGACGCGACCCTTGTCCGCATCCCAGACGAACACCTTGTCGCGTAGAGCCCAGTACGCTCCGCCTGCCTCCGTTGATGTCGTCGTTTTCGCTCACCACCCGTCGCAGGAAGTCAGCAGGATCCTGTCGACTGCGCCAGTCAACTTTCCGGGGGGGGGAAGGGGGTGGTCGGTCAGGATGGTGACGACCGATGATGATGTTCGCCCGATGGAAGTCCCCCGGGAAGTCGAATAAGAAAAAAAAAACTAAAAGTTGTTCGATCCGCTGGACACATTACGACGTTGGTAGGTTTATAATGGCCGGTGTGGCCACGTTTATTTTAAAACAAAACGACAACAAGTCAACAGTAATTTACAAAACTCCCAAAATTACAACCCATACTTTAGCCCCAGTCTCAACAGCCGAATCTTCCTGATCTCAAAAGCCGAATCCCCGAGAATCCTCTCGGCAGCCATTTTCTAGACTCGTAGGGGCCTCCTTTCCCTCCAGAGACGGACCAATGACTTTAAATTTGCCTATTGTCACGTGGTACAGTCTTACCCAATGATCAGCGAGCTGTCAACGTGACCCCCCTCCGACACCCCAACGGTCAAACCCAAATTCCGTGTAGAGTCACTACATGCTTTCGCTGCCGCCTAGCTGGCGCCACACAGTTAAGTTATTACCTCGCGCAAAAAGCGACAATTTTACACTAAGCGGCGAAATACACCGGACACAAGCACACCCGCTTAAAAGCCACAAGTGCGGACAGAAGTACGTCTCCCCGAGACACGATGTTCCGGCGCCCCAACTGAAATCCAATCCGTTTGTTAACGACCGGGGTCCGACTCGCCTTTGCCGAGCCCCGCGGCTGCTCGAAGCCCCCCGCCCGTGGGGACGGAAGACGCCCAAACATGCAGACACACACACATAGGCAGATAAACAAAACAATGCCGACGCAACTGTAGAAAGATAGACTTTTCTTAAAACAAATCTTACTTGTCTCAAACAAAAATCCTTCGTTACTTAACAGAAGCGCTAGCACGAAGAATGCAAGGAGCACGAGCGGACATTCCATCGCTTGGGAGAAGCGTGTTTAGGCGTCTCGCCGCAGCGGGGCGCCCGTTATATGCCTCTCCTCTCATCCGTTGTCTGCCGCACTACCTTTTCACTTTCGGCTCCCGCGTCTCGTGGCGATCTGCCAGGCTTTATCAGTATAAAGGAGGCTATAGTTCAGCATACCTTTAAGGGGGTGATGCAACGATTTTTGTACTTTGCACAAATCCCGCTTGGAACGAATCCCGTTAATGACTTATGAAACACGCGTTCGGTTTTCACCTGCAGGTAATGGAAGTCGCAGAAAAACTTAAAGAGGAACGAGCAGCATTATACCCTTTAACTGGCAGCCAGAACAAGCAGCCACGTGATCTGGAGCCGATTATGTGCCGCCAATATTGATCATTGCCACGAGCTGGGCTTGGCAAAGCACAGCACAAGCGCCAAGTTCCAGACATTGTGATGGTTCGACTATTGTCATCATTGTAGCGATTGGACATGGGCAACTACCCGAACGCTTGTGGAGCTACTGATTGTCACAAGCCAAAATCGAATGCTTACGCAATACTCGGGCCCAATCCATGAGCCGCGTACAAGTATCGTCAAGGGGGGGGGGGGGGGGGGGGGGGGGGGGTACTGCAAGCCTAGAGCTACGTCATCAAGTTTTGCGAAGGAGAGTGAAAAAAAAACGCCAGCTTTTGTCCATGAAATCACACTGCAACAAAGAAGTTACTTGGTCAGTGGCGTTGCGTGCGAGTGTACTTGCATCCAACAAGTGCCAGTAAGCTCGTGTAAAGTAAACAACATCCCAAGCGAATGTCGTTGCATGTCCCCTTTAAAAGGGCCGTGCAATGATATTCCTTCGAGTTGAGGGAGTGAACGCTGCTCGTTTTTTTTTTTTTCAATTTTTCTGCGACTTCTAATGCGTGTGATTCAAAACGAACACGTGTTTCATGGGTCATTAAGATCAGGGATTCGTTCTAAGTGGTAATTGTGCAGAATACAAAACTTGTTACATCGCCCCTTTAAGTTATAGAAACACCCTTAGGATGCTTCTATAGTATGAGAATATGAGAATACGGGTGAACGCCCTTAGACAAATGCTGGTAATCTTAGGAACATATTTTTATCCCAGAGATAATTTTTACGAGCAACACGTTTAGAACCAACAAGCGCAGCATACATTCTTCACATGCGCAAAAAACAGCAAATAAAAACGTACTGATTCACGCACAAGAAATGAACCAGGACCCTGTTGTCTGTTTCACTGCCTTATAAACGCAACAATTAAAAACAAAAACACTGATTCGCCGGTGACTGTCTCGGCAATCACTATGGTTACATGTATATTGCTGTCGTCGCTGAGTGCTGATTGAAGCGGGTGTCCGCTGGTTGAACAGGGCTGTCAGGGTGTCGGTGCAGCGAACACTCCAAAAATAATGGGTGTTCGGTCTGCAGCTTTGTGCTCAGAAAGTCCAATCGGCGATTCGGTTACGGAGATAGGCGTCTCTCGCGTTCCTTCGTGACTATTTACCTGTGATTCAACTGATTTAATTACTATACTATAGTGCGCGTCCGGAGTTGCGCTACATCGCCCACTCGTATTATGGGGGGCGGAGGCGATTGCGGTGAGTATTCTGCGAAGCAAAGGAACGATAGGGAAAACGGCACCAAAGGCAAGAGACGAAGGGGGAGGGCTGCCATTTGGAAATACTTCCAAGGGTGACGGCATCAATGGCGCAGTGCGCGACATGCGACTCAAGATTTTAAACACCGCCAAGTAACGCAAACCCTTGATTCAACCATCTGAAACTTTAGCGTCAATGAACGAGTACCAGTAGATTACTGCGGGTACGTCAGAAAACGATCAACCAACGCTGACGGACCTCTCGCGTTATACCGAGCTCCTGTCAGAAAAAAGGACGCGAGTTCTAAGTGCATTTTTATGCTGATCGGCAAACGTGGCTGTTCTGATATGTAAAAATAAAAATGCTGCTCTTAGGAAATGCATTTTTGTTATTCGATATTTCAAGCTAACTGTTCGTATTCAATTCGCGTTCTACAAAAATAATATTCATTAGCCTAATCATAACGTGTTACGGGCAAGTGAGCCGCGCCAACCCTGAATTCGATACTAACTTCGTCGAAACAAAAATGTGCTCCTTGGAATACAACATATATTACGCACCTCGATGCCGCGCTGCAAACATCTAAGTAAAATATGTTTACAAAAAAAAAAGTAGTAAACAAAAATAATAACAGAATGTTAGTTAACTAGTTCGCTGCAGCGAAGTAGTTGACTTAAATTCTCTTGTTCACTGTCACGCAATTACATGTAATCGCGTCACAATCGCGCCGTAACGTTCACCTCTGTCGACGACTGTCGATAAAAATGTAAACTATGCATAGGGGGACAGTTTTCAATTTCCCGGGGGTGGGAAGGGGGGGGGGGGGGCGCCTCGCTCTCCTCCTCCCCCCCCCCCCTTTTTTCTAAAATTTCACGTCAAAAACGTGTTTGATCCCCCGGATAACGTAGAATAAGCTTGCCGACGGCGTGCTACCTAAACAAATGTCTGCTTTTGTGACACCATAATTTAGCTATCAGCGGAAAATTTTCCCCGCTAAAGTTAGCGGAAAATTTTCCCCGCTAAGTCTAGCAAAACATTTGCCCCTCTAAATGTAGCAAAACATTTTTCCCGCTAAATTTAGTGGAAAATTTCCGCGCTAAATATAGTGGAAAGTTTTCCCCGATATATTTAGCGGAAAATTTCCCCCGCTAAATCTAGCGGAAAATCTTAGCAGCTAGATTTAGCAGAAAATTGTGTCCGCTAAGTCTAGGGGAAAATTATCCCCGCTACATCGGAAAATTTTCCCAGCTAAATCTAGCGGACAGTTTTTCCCACTATATTTAAGTTTCCCGCCTAAATCTAGCGGAAAAGTTTTCCAGCTAGATTTAGCGGAAAAATTTCCCCCGCTAAATCTAGCGGAAAATGTTTCCCGCTTTATATAGGTTTCCCCGCTTAATTTAGCAGAAAATGTTCCCAGCTATATTTAGCAGAAAATGTTCCCCGCTAAATCTAGCGGAAAATTTTCCCCGCTAAATCTAGCGGAAACTTTTTCCCACTATAATTAGGTTTCCCTGCTGAATGTAGCAAAAAAATTTCCCAGCTAGAATTAGCGGAAAATGTTCCCCGCTAAATCTAGCGGAAAATTTTCCCCGCTAAATTTAGCGGAAAAGTTTCCTGCTATATTTAATGGAACATTTTTCCCGCTATATTTAAAGGGAAACTGAAGCGGTTCTGTATTTAAGAAAAAACACTTCAATCGCCTTCATTCGGCCTCCAGGATCACGAATATCGAAATTATTTTTAAACTTGGTGCACGGAGGCAAAAGAAATTAATTCTTAAAGTACCGCCGAAGCCCCTCCTATCTGGGGCGTGACGTCACACTAGGAGTTTTCGGAATCTCTGCTCTCGCGCATCTTCAGCGCCTGTCAAAGCTATGCACGCGCACTCTTGCTATTTTCAAATAGGTCAGAAAGAGACGTCACGGCTGGGGTCAGTGCGGAAAAATATACCTGTCAAGCTTGCAATTGCACGCGCTGCCCACACGTGCGGCACGCGCTTGGCGGCCCAAAGATCCTAGTATGACGTCACGACTGGTCGGAGGTTTTTAGTGTTTCCTCGCGTTTAGTTACATGTTCGGGGAAACTGAAAGTGATATTCAGATTCACGGGATAAAAATACGCCAGAATTCACCTCTAACTCGTTTTTTTCAAGAAGTGTTTCAGCTTCCCTTTAAGTTTCCCTGGTAAATCTAGCGGAAAATTTTCACAGCTAGATTTAGCGAAAAACTTTCCCGCTCAATCTAGCGGAACATTTTTCCTGCTATAATTAAGTTTCCTCGCTAAATCTAGCGGAAAATTTTCCCCGCTAAATTTAGCGAAAAATTTTCCCGATAAATCTAGCGGAAAATTTTTTCGCTATATTTATGTTTTCCCGCTAAATCTAGCGGAAAATGTTCCCAGCTAGATTTAGCGAAAAATTTTTCCGCTAAATCTAGCGGAAAATTTTCCCGCTATTTTGAGCGGAGAACTTTTCCCGCTCAATCTAGCGGAAAATTTTCCCCGCTAAATTTAGCGGAAAATTTTCCTGCCATATCTAATGGAAAATTTTTCACGCTATATTTAAGTTTCCCCGCTAAATCTAGCGGAAAATTTTTCCAGCTAGATTTAGTGAAAATTTTTTTGCTAGATTTAGCGGGGAAACTTTATGCTAGATTTCGCGGGAAAAATTTTCCGCTAGATTTAGCGAGGAAAATTTTCCGCTAGATTTAGCGGGGAAACTTTTCCGCTAGATTTTGCGAGGAAATTTTTCCGCTAAATTTAGCGAGGAAAATTTCACGCTAAATTTAACGCGTAAAATTTTCTGCCAGTTTCCCGCTAAATTTAGCGGGGAAATTTTTACGCTTGATTTAGAAGGGAAAATTTTCCGCTAGACTTAGAGCGACAAATTTTCAGCTAAATCTAGCGGGGAAAATTTTCCGCTAGATTTAGTGAGGAAAACTTTCCGCTAGATTTAGCGGGGAAACTTAAATATAGCGGGAAAAGTTTTCCATTAGATATAGCTAGAAAATTTTCTGCTAAAATTAGCGGGGAAACTTTTCCGCTAGATTTAACGGGGAACATTTTCCGCTAAATCTATCTGGGAAATTTTTTTGCTAGATTTAGCAGGGAAACCTAAATATAGTGGGAAATATTTTCCGCTAGATTTAGAGGGAAAAATTGTCCGCTAGACTTAGCGGGGAAAATTTTCCGCTAAATCTAGTTGGGAAAATTTTTTCTAGATTTAGCTAATTATAGTGGTAAAATTTTTCTGCTAGTTTTAGTGAGGAAACTTTTCCGCTAAATCTAGCTGGGAAATTTTTTTGCTGCATTTAGCAGGGAAACCTAAATATAGTGGGAAAAATTTTCCGCTAGATTTAGTGGGGAAAATTTTCCGCTAAACTTCGCGGGGAAAATTTTCCGCTAAATCTAGCTGGGAAAATTTTTTGCTACATTTAGCAGGGAAACCTAATTATAGTGGGAAAAAGTTTCCGCTAGATTTAGCGGGGAAAATTTTCCGCTAGATTTAGCGGGGAACATTTTCTGCTAAATATAGCCGGGAAATTTTTCTGCTAAATTAAGCGGGGAAACCTAAATACAGCGGAAAAAATTTTCCGATAGATTTAGCGGTGAAATTTTTCCGCTAAATCTAGCTGGAAAAATTTTCCGCTAGATTTAGCCGGGAAACTTAAATATAGTGGGAAAAACTTTCCGCTAGATTTAGCTAAGAAAATTTTCCGCTAAATGTAGCGGGGATAATTTTCCGCAAGACTTAGCGGGGCAAGTTTTCTGCTAAATCCAGCTGGGAAGATTTTCCGCTAGATTTAGCGGGGGAAATTTTCCGCTAAATATAGCGGGGAAAACTTTCCGCTATATTTAGCGCAGAAAATTTTCCACTAAATTTAGCGGGGAAATTTTTTGCTAGATTTAGCGGAACAAATGTTTTGCTAGACTTATCGGAGAAAATTTTTCGCTAACTTTAGCGGGGAAAATTTTCCGCTCTGTTTAACGGGGGAATTTTTCCGCTAATTTTAGCGGGGGAATTGACCCATCATGCACCGCGTGGTTACGCCGACGGCGACGGCGACACCGACGCCACTCAAGCCGGAAACGTGTGCCTAAGACCTGCGGTCTAAAAAGAGTAACCGACATAGTCAATAGTGGGACTAGTAACTCAAAGTAATCACATTAGTAAAAAAATTATCAATTGTTCCCTAAAAGTCCTAATTATATAAACAATCGTTCTAAGTTACCAAATGTGTAAGCGAAAACACGACCACTGATCAAAATAAGTGCATATATATATTGTGGATTAAATTCACTGACCCCGGGATTAAATTGTATGGCGCTTGGATTAAATTGTATGGCGCTTGGATTAAATTGAGTGACCCCGGGATTAAATTAGTCGTCGCTTGGATTAAAATGAGCGGGAAAACCGTAGTTCGCTGCAGCGAAGTAGTTGACTTAAATTCCCTTGGTCACTGTCACGCAATTACATGTAATCGCGTCACAATCGCGCCGTAACGTTCGCCTCTGTCGACGACTGTCGATAAAAATGTAAACTATGCATAGGGGGACAGTTTTCAATTTCCCGGGGGTGGGGAAGGGGGGGGGGGGGGGGGCGCCTCGCTCCCCTCCTCCTCCCCCCTTTTTTCTATAATTTCACGTCCCAAACGTGTTTGATCCCCCGGATAACGTAGAATAAGCTTGCCGACGGCGTGCTACCTAAACAAATGTCTGCTTTTGTGACACCATAATTTAGCTATCATTGAAGTTTTGATTAGTGAATTGCGTGGTTCAAGCGCATTGACCATAATGAATTGTTTCAGCAGTTGGGAAAACAAAATGGGGGGGGGGGGCGGGGTGTATTCACTGGCACTAATAGCTGAGCTCGCTGCTGCTTTCGAACCACCGGGGAAGAGAGAGAGAGGGAAAAGCTGCTTTTGTACGAATTTTGAGTGAAAGTTAATCTTCTATAATCTTCTAGAGGGAGAATAGCGACGTCTGGCGAAGCCTGGGACATACAAAGAAAGTCCCGGTGTGAAGAGAGTTTCTCCTTTCCCTTCTTCTCTTGCGATTGCTGACGGGAAACTCCTCCCGAGCATGCGCTGTGAGCAGTTACCACAAATATGGCGTCCAGTGAATACTCCCCCTCCGTAGGCTGCAAGTCCGCTAGAGGTGCACTGCCGCTGTCGTCATTCGCAACTACCTCCAATGGCTTTCGAAGGAATTTCCAGCACTAGCCTTTATGGTATTTGCTAATTACTACGTAGGGTCTTCTAACAGGACTGCACGAATAGTGAGAACAATTTATTCATTCACCAGCTCTTAGTGACCAGAGCTGGTGAGTGGATAAATTTGTATTTATCAACTGGGCGCCAGCTATCGATATGTGCGGGCACCAGGGCGCACAGATGAGATTAATGAGGTGCACCCAGAGGCTCCGGAGGCGATGGTAGTTGCTCTTCCGAAAAGCTCGGGAAATGGGTGGAGGGGGGGGGGGAGGGAGGGGAGAGCCTGGTATCGCCGGGGGGGGGGGGAGGGAGGGAGGGGAGAGCCTGGTATCGCCGGGGGAGGGGGGGGGGGGCTCTGTGCCCTCTCCCCGTTTTTTTCCGGAATGTTTTTGTTTTTTTTTAGAGCAGAGGGGGGAGGTCAGTTTCCAAGCTTCCCCGTGGTCGGCGCCTATGAAACTATGCCCGATTAGCAAAACCTTTAATACACAAAAAGATATAAAGTATGCGAACAAGTCTAACTGTAATTGTGGTTGAGTTGTTTATAGCACAGCGAGACTCTGTTGTCGTAACTCGCTCGTTATCTGACCGTCAACTCTACACTTGTTAATGTATATATAGACCATTTCAATAGTCATCTTCTACACGCTGCTATCTGAGCATTAGAAAGCGGTCTGATCATGGGCTGTCGCTCTCTTCTGCAAAATATTGACCCAGCGCAGATGTCCCCAGCACCCACAGTGCTTCGCATTTTTCACCTGAGTCATAAACTCCGCATAGATGCATCCTGAAAACAACTTTTTTTTTTTAATTCTCTTGTTGTGTTTTTTTTTTTTACAAAGCAAAAATAATAAAAAAATCTCAGATCGGTCTTTTTTTTAATAAAATCGCCATAATAGAAAAAAAAGAAAGATTGCCTTACCAATTTTGCTGATAGCGAGCGGGCCTCCCCAGCGTTTGATCGTCTCAATAGCGCCTCTGAGGACTTTATTGTCAGAGACGTGTTGGATGGAGATTAAAACATTTACCATGTCTTTGGGGCTCACTGAAAATAAACAAGTGCCAAATGCGCTATGCTATGACTTTTTTTTTATCGCCACAATGAGTGCTGGAGGTCAATTTATTAATGATCATTTCTATTGCTCTCAAAGGCACATTCAACGAACGACTTTACTCAAAAATTATTTTTATGTTTTAGGGGCGAAGCTCCTTAGGGTCTAGCCTTGTCCATCCGTCCGGCGTCCGTGCTCACATTGATTGCCATCCCATCTGTCTTCTTAAAGAAAGAAAAAAATGTTTGCGCAGTCGACAGGATTCGAACCTGTGCGGGGAGACCCCAATGGAATTCTAGTCTATCGCCTTAACCACTCGGTCATGTGTCATTCATCTGTCTGTCATGGATGAACCGTTGCATGTAGCCGCTCAACGTCTATACAGGAGAGGGCGCTGCTGTCAAATGCTCAAATGCGTATATAACCACGTTCCATACCCCACATTCTCCTTCTGACATGGACTGTTGACTTAAGCGGTGGAGATGCGTTCCCACGGCTTCTAGCAAATCCAAGCTGATCCGCTAGAAGGACCACTGGCTCTGCATTTCACCGACCATAAAGCAGTAATAATGTAGTCGAAACGCAACCCGGAACTCAGCACTACATATGAGCAATAAAACAAATCAGCATCATCAGCACTACCTATGAACAATAAAATCAGTATCATTAGCACCACCAGAGCTTCGCCCCAATCAACATCATTCGCCACGTGGAGATGTGATTTATTTCTGTGGAGGGTACTGACAATTAAGGTAGGTAACGGCAGGCAGGGTCAGCGTACGCCACATTTTTTGTGACATGATTATGAAGAAACATGGTCAGAATTACTTTTAAAAGCATCATTTCTCAAAATACATGAACTTATCGTAAACCAAACGTATTTATTTATTTATGTCAGATACTTTCGGTTCAAGTCAAAGACTTGTTTAGAAGTGGAATAAACAAAAGCACTTTTAAAAGTAAAAACTACTAAAAAAAGCAACAACTGCCAACAAATCACATCCAAAAGCGCTAGAGAAATCTTAAAATTAACAGTAAAGCCAAAAGACGCAATAAGTTAATTTCTTTTTAAATTTGCTGTTATATATTTCGCACCTTGTCTCCAGAGATGCTGGATGATGTTGCGTGCTAAGTCGATCCCCGCTTTACGTTTGCTCTCCTCCGGCATCTCTGCCGTCTTGAGGTCAAAGAAGAGCAGATTCAATTTTCTTCTAAACTTGGCACCGGCTAAAGAGACACTTACCATGAGAAACGTACTTGAGATCTGAGCGTTATACCCAGAGATACATACTTGTTATAAATACTTACCCGTTAAACATACTGAAAATACAGTAACACTCTCCTTAATAATTATTAGATCATTGCAGATAGATGCCGAGCGATCGTTCCCTTGATCACTTGAAGCCAGAATATCTTGCACATGACGAAATAGTAATATGGCACAATTGAACACAGTTCAATAGTGAACAGGAATCTTTAGAAATCCTGTCGGATCCCTCATATAAAGTTTTTGCATGTTTGAACAAACTTTGGAAACTTTTTTTTTTTATAATCCAAGTTGACATATATGACAGCTGGTTGTTACAATCATATCTCACGTCAAACATCACCTGTTCTTGATCAAACTATTGATAGAGAATAGATAGAGTGTTGATAGAGGAGGAAATTAAGAATTTGAATGTGAGCTTGGATTTGAGTTTCTCCATCGAGCCATAAAAATTCTGTACTCTGATGTCCCACAATGTCTTCCCGTGTAGAGCGTTCTTTTTTTACCCGATGCTGACGGCACTCGCTCACTGTGAAAATACAAAAAAATAGCCTGTAAAAAAGCACTGGCCAAACACAGCCAATGCAAAGACCGCGTGTCGGGAGGCGCGCTTTAACGCTCTCCTGAACAAGAAGAAGCGTTGCGAGCACAATGGTCAGATGTCACCTCCCAGGCCACCCTAAACAGAGCACACACGAAGGCACTCTCCCTAGTCAGACATGTACAAGTTACTCAAGAAAAGTAATTAAGTTAAGTTACTGAGTATTGACCTCAAAAAAAAAATTGAGTAGAGTAGAAATTACTCAAATAAAAAGTAATTGAGACAATTACTAATTACCGTGTGGCACTTGCCATTTTTGCAAAGTGACTACATTGAGTTCGCAGGTGTCAAAAAGAGAGTCCCATACCCTTGAGTTCAGCGACGTTTCATTCACAAATCTTTTTTTTTCCAGTGAGAATTGTAAAAAATAAATGTGTAAATATCGCAAAATGTTGGGCAAAAAAAATTGTATGCCCACACTCGGGATTGAGCCTGGGTCTACTGCGTGTGAAGCGGACACCTTTCCACTGACCCAAGCAGCACACTTCCTCGGCCTGGCGCGAGCTGGAGCCGACTTGGCTCAAGCCTGGCACAAGCTTGCGCCATGCTTGCCCAAGTATCCGGGGAAGTGTGCTGCTTGGCGAGCTACTTACTCTACAACATGAAATATTCGTTTTTCCTGACGACATAGACTTCTGGATGTCCTTGGGCATAGGCAGCTTCTTATTGTGGAGCTCGAAGTACGATAGTTTTCACATCGTAATGTTCAGGCAGACGAGGGGGAACTCCTAGCTAGTTCGTAGTAATGCAGCCGCTCGACTGTAGGTCGGAAAGTTTGCTGCCAATTTCCCTCCAGCAAAGGCACTCGCCAGGCTTGAAGTCGGGCAGCCTTACAAATTGCTCACATTTGCGTCTAGTAAAGAAATCGTACGGATGCATATTCAACTCGAAGTACGCACTTCGTGCTTGACGTTTGCACGTTTTTCAAGCTCTTACCAATTCGTGTTCTAAGACGAGCGATGTCTTCAGCCACGAGAAGGGGCGACGACTCTGCGACGTCTTCGTGCAAATCGGCTTAGTGGTCGGGCGTATCGTACGAAATGAATCCTAATTGTTTTGATCGGTCCAAAATTTCTCTTCGAAGGAAGACAGATTCGCCGGTACCGCGAAAGACAGTTCTGAAGTAGAGGTTCCACGCCAGTCGTCCGCCGCCATCGCCATTCAGCCCGCGAGTCCCACGATACGCGACATGACGCCATGTTGAGAATTACGCAGTGAACGAACAGAATGCTTCCGGTTGTATGTGAAACGTTTTTTTTTTTCAATCAGTGTATTTGCAGCTTTTTAGAAGCCATAAAATATGGGTTTTATTTTTTTTTCTATTTTTAATATTGAGTGTGTGCCTTCGATGACCCACGACTTTGTTTAAATTTGGTGGTTGTGTCTAAACCTTAGAAAACGGCCCGTGACCACGGAGAAGAGAGTGAGCGTGACTCAAACTGGCCAGTTCTCGATCGGCGGTTTTCGGGTGGAAAGAAACCAAATTTTGAGCCGATATTTCTGTTCGGGATAGTGGGGCTCTCATATGTCATGTACAACTAAAAACCTCGGCGAGCATTAACACACTGTCAGCGTCCCTTTAAAGACAGCAACGGGAACGGGCCCCACTCCCAAGGACCTATACAGATGAGTTTCACCACGCTATGTGAACCGACTGAAACAGAACCCATAACCCCCTTTCCCAATTTACGGCCGTAACCCCCCTTCCCCAACGCACACACACAAAAGCTACACTCCAACACCGAAAAACCCAAAAACATTACAATAAAGGAAACTTTCAAAGGGTGATTCAAAAGAAAAGAAGACTCGGTGTCTTTGGCTCAATAAGTGGAACAACAAACAAACAACACCAGCTTCACCGTGCGCGGCGCACCGATTATATCTACAAGGGAAGACAGAGGTTGATAACCACAATAACATTTTCTTTCGAAACACTGACCAGATATTTGGAGCTGGAAAAGAGGAATTCAAGCCTATAAAATAGTCGTTTGCGGGGACGTTTCAAGTTCTGTCATTTACGAAGCGAGTAAGAGTCTAGTGTCAGAGTGAACAGCCATGGCCCAACGATTCAGCACCGTGCAATTGTTCTTTGTGGACTATTTACGGAGACGCAAGAAGAAAGTGTATAGAGATAAGCACCTCGGACCGGTAGGGAGACTCAAAAAAGTGCGGTTGGAAAAGCTACTGGCTCCACGGACAGTGAATGAATCTGACCTTTTATGCCAACACTGCTACATATACCTCCAGAATGAGATTGCATCTCCTCACAACGTGAGTACATCAAACGCTTCTTTCCGGGACTCTGATAAAATTCCGGCTGAAGTTAGTCAAGACTTGTGTGCTGCCAGTCCGTCGGTAACTCCATTAAAACCTCGTAAAACCATTAAAAAAAAAGGTGCGAAGCGTATTTGAAGAAAAAACAAGCTCAAGTGAGTTCTTCGATGAGAAGAAAGCTGTCAAGCGTTTATGGCGCGAAAAGCGGCGAAGACAGTTGTGAGCAATGTGCGGAGTGGTTTGATGCGTTCCGCAAAGCGCTGAAGGCATGCAGTTCCCGCCAGGAAAGCAAGCGATTGTCCACGCTTCTGCCACCTAGCATCTCGAAGAAAGAAATATTGAGACTGGTGCCGGAAGCGACTGCCTACATGATTCATCAAACAAGAAATCTGAAGCGTAAAGGTGGTGTATGGGCAACCCCTGATCCCTACATGGGGAAAAAGGCGAATGCCGAAGACGTGAGGGTTGCACTTGAGTACTACACACGCGACGACCTCGTATGCTCTGTTCAAAGCCCCAAACAAAAAGGACTTCGTTAAAGCCATGATCAACGACAACAAGACCAAAGTCGTATAAAGGTTTATGACCCGCTCTGTTAAGGTAGCTTACCAGCTGTTTAAGAAGGACCATCCCCATTGAGAACTAGGCATCTTAAAATTTTATTCCCTACGACCAAAATGAGTAAAGAAAGAGTCCTGAGCACGAGGTATCCGCTTGCATCTATTGCGTCAGTTTTCAGATGCTTCTAACGGCAATAACAAATGCCACAAAGAAGACATTTACTGAAGACGACAAGACGACCTCAAGCGCATCTACCTCTGCAGCTCTCCAGAGAACGATTGCTTCCTGCGCCGTTGCGAAAAGTGTACAAAAATGCAGAGGATCTCAGTGCAGTAGCTTCATCTCGACGAAGACGAAGAGATTTGTTTCGCGTTATGGGACGCCGGCGAACTCCTCAAAAAGGTTATGGACACTTCCGCCTTCCTGCGGGAACTGGAGTCATGGAGCGAAAAGTACATGAGGCATTCTTCCGTGACCTTCAACGAAGCCTGATATGTGACACAAGAACCGCCTTACTTCCCAAGTCAATGATGTTCCACTTCGATTTTGCGGAAAATTGGACAGTACTCTTCCCAACCGAAGTGCAAATTTTCATTGAAAAAAAAACCTTGTGTCTCTCTTCGCATGTGTGGTTACGTCCACGCAAGACACGCAAAGCTTTGCCGTTGTCAGCGATGACACGACACATGACACAGCTCACGCTCTTCTAGCCACATACCCATAAACGAGTGTGTTGATGAACATTACCCAGTCTTTTTTGTAATAATTTTTGTATCAGACGGAGCGGCGGCGCATTGCAAGAATCGTTTCCAATTGCACGAAATGTCTCGGAAGCCGTACTTTTCGGCAAGATGGATCTTTTCGGCCACTGGTAACGGAAAAAGCACTTTTAAGGGAGTAGGTGGTGTTCTTAAACACCACGCAACGCTCACCAACTTGAGATCTTCGCTCAGCTCAACGATTGTCACCGCTAAAGACTCTGTGGAAGTGCTGCGTGAAAAAGTAACAAAGGTCTGCATGTTCCACCTGTCTGCGGAACGGGTTCGAGAGTTTCGTGCGGTGAAGCAAGCATAGCGGACCACCGTAAAACCTGTGAGAAGAATCGAGGCATTTTATATGTGGAAGTCATCATATGCCGAGAGGCCGGATGTATACATGGCCACTTTCGCAACTGAGAGTTTTAAGCTTATGTATGCATGGTTAGCGAATTTGCAGAGTGGGCCGTTATGTTTTTGATAATTGTAAGCGGAGTAATGGTATTCCAGCTCAAAGTCCCTCTTCGCGTCAGTTATACCCACCCCTTTTAAAAAAAAAGAAATTTGAAAAATAGAAAATACGTGCCATAACTAACGCTCGAAATGTTTGGTGCTGTGCGGCAAAGCCGCTATGACGAAGACGTCATGACGAAGACGCCACGGCGCGAGATGCAAAAGGGTTTGCAAGTGTATATTATCTGTTTTCTTGTAGACGTGCACAAAGGCGAGCGGAGCATCCATAAGATGGGATGAATGTGTGTGTAAGAATATGGTCTTATATTCGCTGTTTATGAGATTTGTTTATGACTTCACAATCCAGAACTAGAGAACAATACTGGACAAAGCCGAGGTCAAGGTGCGACATCGTACTGGAAGGTGACATGTAATGGTCTCTAGACATGCTTGGGTAAAGCCAGCATATTCGACGATTTCAAGTAGGCATTCGAAAGCTTTGTCCAAAGCCACGGAAAGGACTGGGTCGGAAAACGTGCGCATTAAATTCGCCTATGATGCAGATATTGGTGTACGACGCGCGGCTATCTGATCGAGGTGGAGGAATCTGCTTAGGGTCTCATAAGGTGCTTCGCGTGTTTCTGGGGGCAGGAGATGGATGAGTAGGAAACAGTCCGGCCCGATTTTGATCTTAACGCAGACTGCCTCGAGAAAGGCATCCTCAAGGTCACTTCGTCAACGACACGGGAAATGAACGGGGACCATGCACCATGACTCCGCCCACACGGAAACCAGGGCGATCATGGCGAAAATGACAAGTTTAACCATGTATCGCACAGTGAGAACACAATGTTAGGAGATGCGCCATGTATCTTGTTTCTGATCGAAGGAATGTTTGCGGGCCAAATGTTCAGATTGCGCGTGCACTTGGGCCTGGATGTTTGTGTCGTGGACTGTGAAGAGAAGGTGGAGAGCACCCGGTTGGGAGGTAGGAGGGTAGGTGTCGGGACTGTTGTGCTCAGTTCTGATAACGTGGCACAAGCGTTTGGATACCCTCCTCAGAGAAGGTTGCCGCCTGAGTCATTCCATTCCGTGTCAACTAGACACGCGATGGAAGTTCTGGAAAGTCCGAGATGTCACCAAGAGAAAGCGTGCTTGCACGCGCAGCGGTGATACGGCCTTCTTAGCCTTGCCTCTCTCGACCACCTCTGCCCGATCTGCTAAAAGTCCATCGCAACCGTACCTTTTTTTTATCATATCGTTATACAGATATCGGGGGTCAATAACTATCTTCTCAAGCGCCCTGTTATCCGAAACAGAAGCAAACTTCATTATAGTTGTACAGCATGTTGGTGAGTAGTACTCTACGGTGGCGCTCTGAATTTCCTAGGCTGACGAAAGAAGAATGCGGTCGAGCGGGGATTGTTCATGAGTACAGTCTGCGCTCTGGTTGGCCTTGGCTACAATCAATGAGTCGGCGCACGCTGGGGTTGGGGTTAGTGTCCTGTAACCGAAGGAATAAATATTCCCGGGCTCCAATAATAAATTTATAGCAGCACGGTGCCTTTTGGATTTCCAGCCCCACGCACAGAGCTGTGACAAACATCGCTTTTGTCGAAGTGGCACCCGGCATTGTGATCAATTCTTTTGTACCCAATGTTGGGGAGTTTGTACCGAATGTTGGGGAGGTCAGCTCTGCTCAAATATTTCCGAGTTATTTTTTAGAAGCGTCTGGTGTGTGGAAAGGGAGAAAAAGGTATTCTAAATCTGGTTATCATCTAGGTATTATAAAAATATTAGAGAAAATAAGAAAATCGTTTCGTGGTCCCATTAGAAAACCCAGAGGCTATTTGTTTCACACATAAACTCTTCATTCTTGACGGTCAAGCTTAATCACTGTTAGCAAAAATGGTAATTCGTTAGAACAACTTATCTGACGGCTTCTCGGGTTTTCGTTAAAAAAAAATGATATGCGGTTACTGATCTGCATTGTAAATTTTAAGGGGCTGCAGGCATTGTATTGACGTGTGGATTTACTCTTTCTTTTTGGTTCTGGGAAGGCCTTTACATTGATGTCAGATTCCAGGTTGTTCTGGGGCACTAAATAAGCAAAGAATGATCAGTGATACCATTACTATTCTCAAGATGTCATCATACACGAACCTGGTTGTCACATGTGGCCTCTCAATTAGAAAACAAAAAACAACAAAAGGAAGGTACACTGCTTACGAATGCTGGTCACGTGTCGGATGTATTCCAGGTAGTCCGCAATGTCTTCTCGTTCTTTGCAGCGCCGGAGACAGTCGCAAGGAAATCCGTGAAATGTTTCGAGGACGGTGCCGTTGGGGGCGAAATTAACGTCGGCCTCCAGAGCGTTCGCACCTCGATTTAGAAAGCGATCAACTTCGTGAATGGAGTTGACCATGTGGCCAATGATGAAGAAGGGTCGCTTCTTCGCGCAGTTAGCCCCCTGCAAGAGCATGGTGTGTTGCTACGGTGTGCTTCGCTAGAGGCGTGGACCTACATGTGAGGTGTGGACTTAGCATTGTTGCCTCACCCACGCGCCCAAAAATAACATTTATTTTGTAAGCAAGAACTCTTGACTGGCTTGGGCCTTATATTTATTATGATGTCCCACCCTCATCGCTTTAATTAAGTTTGTTATTCCAGGGTAGTTATTTTGAGCTAGCTCACTACAAGATTAAAATCAATAAAAATAAATTAAAATACTCTCCATAAAATTGAAAGAATAAAACACGGAGGTGCTCTCGTGTGCCGTCGATTACGTTTTGCTATTTTCAACCTAGAACTTTAACTTTGTACTCCGGAGGTACTAGCCTCAGTGTGCAGCGAAAACAATATTTCAGAATGCGCTGAACGCGTTAAACTGTAACTATAAAACAAAAAGCTTACCAACGGGAATAGAAGCAAGAACCATAAGAGGCTATGCAAGAACACGTATAGTTGGAGAGAGCTTTTACTTCTCATGTTGGCCCTGGAATGTCAGCTGAAAGAAAGTGCGTAATTTTAAATGCATATAATGAATTACGACGAATAATTACATTAAGTTGCACGCATTGAAAGAACGAGATTTTTTATTAAAAATAGCATCCTCGGGTGAAATCATCTACCACAACATAACATAACAAACGTTGTAAAAGTTTAGACTTATAATGCCGTTTCATATATATTCAAAAGCAAATAAAAGCAATATGTATTCGACGAGGCGTTTCGTGGTGAATATGATCTGAAACACGATCTTTTATATCTAGTTAACTACAATTAGCTTGTATTTCAGAAATGTTATTCTGTGGAGAACTATAATATAGCTCGCCCTTAATTTTCCCCAGCTTCAATTAAAGCCGAAGTGACTGAAATAAAACATATTTTTTATCAGTGTTTCCAAAATACGCACGCGCCAACATAGCCATAACATGTTATACTTCCAAAGCGGGTAGCCTACCGGACGCTAGATTTTAATGCATGAATCTCAGGGCCCGTTGACACACTTGCAACTTCTTAGGACCGAGTGCCTTGAAACCTCTTAAAATCTCTTACGACGAAGGAACACACGGTCGCCATCTATTGGGTAGCAATGGCAACTTGACGGTCCCGTATATTTCCTATTTCTTTTCGTCCTTTTTTTCTTGGCTTGAAAAACTTTTGTCAGTGTTGTAAACTGTCATTTCTCGTCAAACGCACATTCGGCCTAGAAAATAGAGGAAAAACTTCGCTCGAGAGAAATGCAGTTCGAGTGTCCCTGCATAGATGGCGCCAGCGTGCCATTGTGTTCTCTCATTGTAAGAGATTTTAAAAGTTTTTAAGGCACTCAATTCTAAGGAGTCTCAAGTGTGTGAACGGGCCTTCACGTTAAAAAACAAACAAAAAACAATCATTTCGTCACACAAATATTTACTTACTTTATGCACTTTAACGACGAGGTATAATGGTACTCGCTCTTTTCCGGCTACAAAAATTCAAAATTTTAAGACTCTTACATAGAAATGTTAATCAGTAAAGTAACCATTAAGAATTTAAAAAGAATATATTAGAGTGCATTATACCTTCTCGTTCACGGCGTACTGTGGATATTGAGTTATAGATTACCTGTATCGAGAATCGCTTTGACACTACGCTAAGTATAAACAAACACAATATTTAGCGAAATAAAAAAAACAAAAATCGGACGAATATTCTACATTGTTGTCTTTGAAGGTTATACACATCGAACTGCTCAAAACTTGACCACTGCTGAGGCAAGTCTACGCACCTTACTTGAGTAGGATGTAAACCGTGTATATATAAAATGCGTTCCCACATGTGGACCATATCACTAGTACCCTTTGTTTCTAAAGGTTAAACTGACATACAATCAATCAGGCATACTCTAAAAATATACGCCAGGCAACGGCAGTTCCAGCTACTCGCATTTTCTGAAAAACGAACCTCGAAATGGTATGCGTTGCTATGCACTCCTTTGTGGAACTTTATTTTGAATTCCCACCAAATACTGTAGATAGACCGAACATTGTTGGATACAATTAATATAATACAGCATCTAAATCATACATTTAGCTCCAATATAGTGTGGGTGTGTTGACAAAGCTGAGCTGTCAGGCCTAGTTTTATTACGTTCGTTTTCTTGTATAACACGGGGATCTGTCTGCATGAAATGTCGCATTCGTGAAATTAATTGAAATAATTTAGTTAGACACCTCTGCCTTGACTCGAAACTTTCTACCGAGAAACCAATGTTCCAAGTGATTCGTTTGTTGAACTTCCTGCGAATTGTTAGCCCAGACATTTATGATCGTCGATGTTTTCGATTTTTCTCACAACACTCATCATTATTTAATAAAAACTAACGGCAAACGTTGCCCGTATTGTGTAATACAACAATTTACGGCATGAACGTGAACTTTCTGTGCCCGAAGATAACTTGCAACAGTAAATCTCAAAGCGCCAATGTTAAGTAGGGGTTAGTTGCGTCTCACAATGTAGTTAAGCAATGCGAACGTTCACCCGAAACAAAGGAAATGTTTATCACAATCGAGCAGATCATCTACACACTCACATTTTACCCAGATCACACCGGTAGCTTTACAACTCAGTGTTACTAATATGACTTTTTATTAAGTATCTCAAATTGCAGTACCGTTGAGCCCCTCAACTGCGACGTGCAAGCTCAAAATAATAGAAAAATAACTCAGAATAAACTTACGTTACTAGTGAAATATCACGTTAAGTTAGATCGTTGGGTCAATGAAATTCCCTTCTTTTAGCACCCATGTCTACCATTGTGCTCATGTGAATTCTCGGTCTAATATGTTTGCACAATAACAACAATGAATATAGTAAATTGTTTTGTTATTTGACAATGTTTATTTACAGTTGTTCAATTACACAAACGGTGGTCACGTCAATGATCTACGAATCGAGGCTCACAAATGTGCCACAAACACACAACCGGCGTGGGTGTGGGAACAACTGGCACTACAGTGTGGAAAGAACAAAGAAACAGCTCTTTCACTACATGCTAGCGTAAAAATGGCAATCACTACACGTATTTCACTTCACTTTCAATAAATCGCGAGATAAGTAAATACGTTCCATACAAATTATGCATTCTTACTACCAGTAACAGGATCTGAAAAAATGGGCGGAAGAGTCACACCTACACTGTAGAAATAAATAAATAAATATACATAAACACTTTCAACGAAACACATTTAAACTCATATGCGTATTTCTCATCTCTAACTGTACACTATAAGGCGCCAAACTAGAAACCCACCCTAAAATTCTGACGCGTTTAGTATGTGGTTTAAATGATCCCTGGTGAAGTGTCATTGATGTTGTAGTGTGTTAACTCTTATTTTACAATGGAAGGTCAGTACGTACTCGAGAACTCTGAGCAATAAAAAAATAAACTAAGGGAGAAGATAATACTGACTCGTTTAACGAAAATTAAATCATTAAAACAACGTAAATAGAATTCACCTGCATTTTGTTTTTTAATTGAAGAAAACAAGCTATGAATGAAAACACGAAATATTAAGAAAGTGCAAGTTACTTCTACTTCGCACGCTCATGGTTATTTAATAAAGAATGTCAATACCTGCTACATGTCTGACACATATTTTGAGTCGTTTGATGTATTGTAGTAAACCAAGCCATTATCATCTAAAAGATCACCAATATATTTCATCCTACAAAGTGTCATGGTAATTGGAAGTTATTTTATAAAATGATTAGTAACGACGTCAACAAAGTTTCAATATTTCTAAACAAGAATTAGCATTGATCATAAACTTTGTGACATGTATATGAAAGAAATGTAAATAACATGATAAAGAGTATAAAATGAAACGAAAAAAAAATGCTGGAGGATATTAAGGAGGTGCACTTTAACTTCTGCCTACGCTTTACTAAGACAAACGCGATTACACTCGGATTTTCATTTAAGTAATCACAATAATAGTATTGTATTTAAAATTTCTGGCACTGTTATATACAATTTGCTAGACCCTAATGTTAAAAATGCATTTTAAACATCATCACGCAGAGTACATATTGCTTTTAACGAAACAATTTCTAGAAACCGAGTTGCTTAATTTATATTGGCTGCAAACAGAGGAAAGCCAAGCAATATATAGAAAATTAGCTTTCAATGACGATGCACCGATGTCTTTCACAGGAAAAAGCTAGGTATGCTGGTTTGTAAGTTAAAGACAAGGATGTGCCAAGAGCATTTTTGCAGTGCAGATAACAATTTTGTATAAACATTTGCCATTCAAAGTAATATGAATTGCATTGGTGTTAAACCTTAAGTTGGTCTGTTAACATATGACGTAGGTATTTGCCGCCGGGAGCTAATTTGACAGTGATGACATAATTATCTAAACTCCTTGCGTTGCTGCGCTCATTGGCTCGGAACGACTGTGTCTTTGTGGGAAAACATGTAACGGAAATATTTCCTTTACTACGTGGACTCTGTTTTTGTAAATATATTCTACTTGATAAAGAGTGGAATGTATTCACGAAAACGGGAGAGTACCCGTGCATTTCACCACGTACTCTCTCGTGCAAGGGCAGCAGAGAAATGTGATAAAGTTCTTGAAATAATTTAGTACTCATAACGCTTTGCTAAGCCATTTTTGCGCGCCTTCACCTACGTCTTTGATTAGCTCGAACATTTTCATTCTAACGTATCCAATCGGCAATATAAAATGGTTGGCGAAATCGCCACACTAGAAAGGTAAAATTATCTGATGAACCTGCCCGATGCATTAAAACGAAATAACGTCGCAAAAAGAAGACTACGCAACCATGATCTATGTGCACATAGCTCCTTATTCACAGCTGAATAATCATCTCTCTCGACCAAGAGCATTCAAGAAGGCTTTGACCTACGAGGATCCAAAATTATTGTTTTCGTCCGAACTACTCTTTCAAGTCCCATCGGCGTTTCAAGTGCCGTGATGACGGTTCCTGCTTCGATACTTGACGTTTCCTTCCAGGTGACCTAGTAATGGTAGAAGTCTATGTCAGCGAATCTTGTTGTTAAGCCAATGGTAGTAAGTCTCTTCGGCCACTTCTCGAGGGCTCATGGGGGGCTCGTCGTAATCTCTAGAGCTGCGACTCCTGAAAAGCTTGCCAGAGAACCTAGAGACGAGGTAAGCCCAGAATTGCTGAATGACCTCGGAGAAGTCACCCAAGGCATTCATGACGGGGCTTCCCGGAGTTCCAGGCACCTGGACTTCGACCTTGACCTTCTTCCACGGCGTGTCTTGAGGATTGGCCAGCTTCACCGCTCTGCGAAAGGGTCCCTCCATGATGATTGTCGACACTCTCTCTGGATAGTTTGTGATGATGCCATCCACACCCATTCTGAAAGAACAGAAGTCGACGAACGTGTTGACTAACCAGATAAATAATTGCTCCTCATTTCTGAGCAAAAACAGTAACTCAGCACTGTCAGCATGCCTATACAGTATTGCGGTTTGTTCGTTGGAAGGGAAATTTTATTGGTATGATTGCCAAAATTATCTCTGTGTTGGAGTGCTGACACATCCATGGGCGCCCCAGGCAAATATAGTTTTGGTCGGTAACAAAATTTCTATAGATGCCCGCATTGAAGGCTATCAAAGGCAGAAAACTGAGAACGCTGAAGGTCGCGCATCTAATTAATACTATATCTGTCACTAACTACAGCGTTGTATTACATCCTCACGTCTCGAATCTTACCGAATCGAGCTGCGGATAGGCCGAACTCAAGTCGATGGTCCAGTGATACACCTTGTCAGCGTAACTCCTGTCAGTCCTCGAGTCTCTGTAGCGGAGGGCCTCTTTGAGTCGGTTGGCTGGCCGGAACAGGCTCAGGCAGTTGGACACACCATCCCCTTGCCAGCGGTTGTGGTCGATGCCCAAATCCCCGTACATCTTGGAGATCTCGTCCAATGGATCGTTCAGGCCCACATCAAAACCTGCATGTGACGTTCGTTAGAATTTGTCATCGAGGCATAGGTTGTAATCATACTTGTATGTAACGAGTTACAAGTAGCTGATTACTTGTAATCGATGACATTTTATTGTAACTTTTTAACACTTCAATTACTTTTTTCTGCGTGATAACGTTCGCTGTAATTCAATTACTATATTTTTGTACAAGTAATGAATTATATGTTTCCGAAAGAGCTAAAACTATTTTGCTGATTTTTTTTACGTAAAACATTGCTCTGTCTGTCTGTGCGTCATTCGTCTATGTTGCACCAATGTTGGACACTTTTTTTTACCCCTAAACAACTAAAAATTGGATCAAGATACCAGAAGGATTAGAATGTCAACGCGCTTAGCGACGTTTTGACTGTCGAGCTGTCGAGAGTGCCTGGCAATAGTGAAGCGCTTCGCTTCCTATAGGACTCGGACGCGTTCGGAGGTGCACTGCGCAACCACGAACTGGCACGCAAACGTTTGTGCGCTGCAACACTGCTCTTCCCTCAAGCGTATCCGTCGAGAACGTCTTCAGCATCGCGATAGGTATCTTCACCAGGAAACGTGGGAAGATGTCTGACGAGAATTTTGAACGACACCTGCTTTTGAAGCTTAACAAGGCATGAATTACAAAAAGAAACAACATGCAACCATTTTGAACATATGTATGCATTTTTTATCTCGTAATAAAAATTAAAAAAAAATGAAAAGTAATCAATTACTTTCTGGTAATGTTTCAATTACTTTTGTGATGCAGCAATTGATTATTGCAATCAGTTACAGTTTTCAATAAAGTGATTCTTATTGTAATCGGTTACTTTTTTTCAGTAACGCGTACAAGACTGGTTATAATATACACATCTGCGCTTGTAAGATTACACCTGTTTTAAAGCGATTATTAAAGCGATTATATTTCTAGGAATCTTCAGGCCCCTTTGACGTATGTTTCTGGCCTTTCATTTTCCAGCTAAATTTAGCGTTGAAAATGACGTTACGACTTGATGTCACGTGACCTATACAAATATTCAGTTTCCCAGCTTGATTCACCGGGAACATTGACGCCACGTGGCTTCAAGCAATTCAGTGTTCCCGCTAGATTTAGCAGAATTGGCGACACATGATTCCGACACCAATTCAATTTACCCCTAAATTTAGCGGGAAAATTGATAGGAGACCGGCCTCGGCTCTTTCAATTATGTCTGCAGCTAATCGCTTAATTAGACAACAACAAAATTGGTTGCGACCGAATTTTTAAAATGAATGGTCTACGCGCAAAAAGAAAAATTTTGACGTAAATTTTATTTGATAAAATACGAGGGACAGCGGTATGTCTGCAAGACATCGAGAGTACCATAAGAATATATCTTACCCAATTTGATATGGAAGTTGAAATGCAATTCTCATCTCTGCTTTAATATTTTATCTTCATTTTTTTTTGTTATAAAATGTGCCTAGTGCACACCCTACTTTACGCGCCAATGCGGCTTAAGATATATTCCCTATCTTTCGATGCATAGAAACAACAATCTGAATGCCATGTGTTGCTATAACCCGTGGACCAAAAGTGCGAGGAATGCAATTAACAGGGTGGTTTTAAAAATAAGAGTTTGCTTGGCAGCCAAACTGGTGGTACATGACCACACTAAAAAGAGCTGTGTATTCTTTGGCATATCCCAAAGGCGCTCGAATTTTTTCGCATTTACAGGTCCTCTGTGAGCTGCAGCTTTTGGGACACCCGCACAAGGGTAGTAAAGGACACGGTGGAAGTGTTCTGGGGACATATCAAGAGATTTATTTATGCTCCTCGCACTGTTTTCGCTTCCTCGCTTGAGCCTCTTTCCCACTTCACTAAGGCTCACTGGCTCGAGCTACGTTGTACGGAATGGCAACCATCGGGAAGTCGCGAGGTGCTGACCCTATACATGCTACATATTTAAAGCTTTGAGGGCGACCGACACACGGAGAAAACAAACACAACGACATATTCACGCCTTGATACGGCGTTTTGTCTGTTCTCCGGGTATCTCTCATTTCTGTGTTTTTCAGTTCAGCATGATCAGGGTACTTTGATATGATAATTTAGAACTGTGTCGAGGCTTTTTTTTAATTTCGGTGAATCAAGATGTTTGTGTGCGTTTAATACACTAAACAAATTAAGCCAGTCCAGTCTAACATAGAGACAAAGGAATATGTTCATTCCGTCGTCATAGACAGAACGATTATTTTGGGTTAATATTTACGCACCACTAAATATACAGACCATGTTTACTTTCTAGCCAACTCGGTAGATTAATAATAGATTTTAGGTTTCTTTATTTCAAAGATACTTCAGAGATGAATAGTTCTCTATTATCCACTCAAATGCATAAAATATCATGTCTGAAACACAAACAAAAATACTTTTTTTTTGTACATTATCGCTAGGTTGTTATCAGCAAACTCGAATGAAAAGTGCCAAAGCTCAAAGCAACAATTATATATCGTGTGCTTAGATGCATCAACTTTTAAAGATAAGTTAATTGTTCCTCACCTATTTTTTCGGCAAGTTCAGGGTCGCCGTGCTTCATTATGGTTTCCACGGCGCCTTTGAATACTTCCTTGTCGGAAACGTGTCCAATCGACAACAGCACGTTGACGGTTTTGTTGACGTCGACTGGAACAAAAATATAAAGTACGATAAGCACACATCCCTTCTCCATAGAATATGAATGCCATCCACCAGATAATATAAAACGTTTTCGTCTTGGGTTCAACTGATCACTTTCGCATGGTGGTGGCATGGTGGCTCATACATTTCCACTTCATCTCTAATATAGGTATAAATATTCGCCTATAATTTGCACCAATGTACTTACGTTTTTTACTACTTTTTGTAAAAAAAAAAGTAGTATTGCGATTATACGTTTTCGTCTCCTTTTGTGGAAAACGTTCAGCTAAAGCTCATAAAACTTGGTTATTTTAAAGGGTAAAACAGGATTATTGGTTAAATTAAGAAAAAGCAAGAGAAACGCACAACAATATATATCTAGTCAAAAAATGCACTGAATCAAAAGATAATCTCATTGGACAAAAATGCCAGCGTGGAAGGTACATTTTGCAGCGCTGTAACTTTAATGGAAACAAAAAGGTGCAACATGTTTTTCATGAATTAACACAGGAGTATGGTGGAAAACTACCACTAAAACTTTCAGGAAAATCGAAGTTTTTTTTATTTCTTCTTGAATTTTTTTTTTTTTTACTTTGTAATTCAGACCAAGGACATAACAATTTCCTGCTTTGAGATAAAGCAATGATTTTACTATCATTCGAAAGAACGTGATATTAACAATACATGTCATAGATTGTAATATTGTAGCTATTCAATGTTTGTAGATACGGTTCAGACATCTTGTGACAAAACGTTAAAGGAGCCATGTTTGCGCATATTTTACACGAAATATATGACCTCCACACTGATATACATAAATCACTCAATATTTCTCATGATCTATTATAAGTGCAAAATATTTTGAGATTTTTTTATATTTGTAGTCTGCGTAGTAGGTGTCACCAAACATGACATAAACAAAAACTTCAAAAATCGACCATGCCGTTTTGGCGCACTCAAAATTTTTTCTCTTTAAATATTATATTTTTGGCATAATCGTTTTTGATTATGTTTCCTGCACATGTTGAGGAGTAACATATAAAAATTAACAAAAAGAAAAAATACGTCCGAACTCCCGTGCCTGATCTACTTTCAAACTACTCCCTTGTTTTAAACAGAACCTAAAACCCACACCGCCGAGATATTAAAATGCAATTTTCATTTATTTTGTTATGGGAAAAATGTTTAATGAATTATAATTTAAACCCTGAGTGTTTATTTTTTATGTTTCCTGCCCGCTTCAGCAGTTCAATTTCTCCCAGCAACTTGACATCGCTCCACCAGAAACACGGGCCGCCAACATTCACACACAGCAACTGCATTAATACGATTTGCCATCGTCATGATTAAATTTTATTAGGCACTATTTATACACCCGGTTACGCCTTATAAGCACGATTTTAGATCTTTAAAAGGCATTGAAAATACGAAATCATCTTTCTTCAATGGTTTACTCCCAACAGCGATCGATTTCAAACCCGAACCAAGTCTTTTGTTGCCGTCATCACCGCCGCAGGGGTGTCACGTGAAAATATCGCGTCTCTGATTGGCTACTGCCGCTTCAAACGTCTCCCGAGTTTTCCGAGTCGCTCGTCCGTTTCGAACCGGACGCGGTCCGAGCAATTCGTGTCGCAGCGCAAAGATCAAGGGAAAGCTAGGGAAAAACTCGACAGCAACACAGTCTGGATCCCGCCTAACCAGCTCGCCTGCATGCTTTGCTTCTTTCAATAAATTCATCCCCTGAAAAATATAAACATGTGTATGTAACTATAGTAGAACCATAAGAGAGAAATAAGAAAATGTCCATCTAAATGTTTTGCGTGACATTAAACATTTCACTATACCGATGAGGGTTGAACATGCTTCCTTTCGGTGCGTACTTTTCGAATCATTACACAGACTTGTACTCGCTTTTTAAAATGGGTTGTCTTGTAAACTCTATTGCGCATATTATCAAGTGAGGTCATATAAGAACATTAAAGAAAATGTAATATAAGAATAATTAAAGACTATATGAGATGCTATAAGAAACTTCTCATATGTATCTTATATCGTCTTATGAGGTTCTTATATGTTCTTATATGATGTTATTTCATCATATGCGCTTTTTGAACCCAGAAATAGTTTATAGAAAAATATTTTTATCTAGGGTTGTGCATAGATATAGCCGTAACATTTTATTAAATGTATGTTTAAATGAAGACGGTTAAGGATTAAAATCACATTCATAGCCTATGAATCGACGAAAATAACTTTCCGTAACGAAAAGACAGAGTAAAAAGGAAAGAAACATCTAGTGGTTAAAAAACCGTGCAACCTGTTTGTGATAATTATGAAAAACCCCAACGGGCTGTAATAAAATAAGAGATTTCACAAACACGGAGACTCGTGTCTGGCATGATTACATTGCGGGATACGAAATCCCGATGCATCAATCTAGTTGACACGCATCGCGCAATAGAAATTCCTATAGCCAGTAACGTCTAAAACACTTCGGCGGTCAAGAATAAAGCTTAAATATAAATCTTTTTCTTGTTTTTATTATAGCGCAAGACAAAGGTCACTGTACTTCTAGACATGACTGTAGTAACAAATAAACGAGCCGAGGACACAACTAAATTATTCGGTGCTGAGCGCGAAATGACACTCCAAAGGAGACATCACGCTGTTAAATATGTCAATTTTCGAGCTTACCATTGTACCACAGATGGTCCAGGAGCTTTTTAGCAATGTCCTTTCCCGCTTTCAGTTTGCTGTCAGGAGGTAGGTCGGTAACTTTCAAGTCCAGGAATAACAAAGCCACGTGGTCCTTGTACTTGGCATCGCCTGCGAAAAGGTGCGGCGTTGTTCGTTGTGGATTCTCACACAAACCCTTAATCTAATGAAGTGACAGCAAATGAGGATGAATGAAACCTATGAGCAGGCGTACTCGCACAAATTCTATTATATAATTTAATGCAATTAGCATTAGCTCTGGAAATTAGTTTTTTTCTACATTTGATCGTTTGCATTAGTAGCCCTTCGTTAGTTTCCGTGCAGCAGGTAGGAAACAAAGATTGTTTGTGTGTCTACTTTGTGAATTCAATTATATGAACATTTTCAATAAACATATGATAATATATCGTATCACATAAAAACACGACTTGTATAACACATATAGGTTTTGAGATGTTTGCTGGACAAATCTAAAGGATTTAGTTTTAATGGGGCTATGCATTAAAAGTTCAAGCAGCCACATTGACCAGCGCTAGTGAAATACTGCATACATTTGCCTCGGTGATTCTTAGCCGCACGCAGTATTTAAGCATCAGAGTTTTCCAATGTCATGTAGCTATGCTGTGCTACTATGTCGTTATCTTTCTATGGGCAAAACATTGGCCGTTTATCGTCGAATTAATATATATACGGTTGTTATTTAAAATAATTATCTCGTTGTAGGTCTGCACTTCCATTAACAGCGCTTTTACACTAACTGGAAATAAAGTTACTTCTGTGACTGGGGAGGGCCTTTATACCAGCCACAGTTTTCCACGCATAAACTGATCGAATCAAAATCTGAAAATTATTCTCACTGGTACTGGTGACCTTGCGGATGTACTCCAAGTAGTCGACAATGTTTTCGCGCTGGAAGCAGTTTCTGAAGCAATCGCAGGGACTGCCATGGAACGTCTGCTTCGCCGTTCCGTCGCTGCTGAACGTCACGTCGGCCTCGATGGCGTTAGCACCGAGCCTCAGGTACTGGTCCACCTCCTTGATGGAGTTCACCATGTGGGCGATGTTGAAGAACGGACGCTCGAGTTGATCCCACGACTGCGTTCCACTTGCGGCGTGGAGTATTGACTGCGGGAAAAGTATTATACAGGTTAATTAGTTAAGGCGAAAGTCGGGTGTTGATTGGGTTCAAGAAGTTAGACACAGAGTACGCGGACTTAATTCATTAGCACAGCAGATTATAGCATAATAAGCAATTATAACATTAGGTAATACGAGATGGCTTTACGTATTTTAATTTATGTCGTATTGGTTTGTTCAGTTTTGTATTTAAGGAGAAATCTTGATATTCCTTACTTAAAGAATAAATGCAAAGTTTCCAAAAGTCAGGCACAATTAATCATATCAAGTTACATTTCCATACATTGTTCTATTTTTTTTAAGACTTTGACATGTCTTTTAGGTCGTGTGTTTTTTGCCAGTAAGAGGTTTCCAGTAAATTATATATTTTGCTTTACAAGAAAAGCATTTGTGAGAAATATTTTTACATAGGAAATGCGTTAAACAGCAAGATGTAGCAACTTCGCACTAACATTGTTATTGTGACTTACAGATAGTGACTCTAACTTATAGATTAGGAAGGCCGATTTGTACAAACGCATAAATAATGAGTATGTGTAAAACATTATTTTCATAGGAACACTCGAACGGTGGCTGATTTGTAAAACTAACCCAAAATTGTCTCACATTAAAATTTCAAAAACACTTCCCGACTGGAGTGTACGAAACACCTGTAATGTGTAATCTAACCCGGTTCAACCTTTAACTCCGCGATGTGGCGGGAAGATGTGTAGACTAGAAGTAATTTTGGATACGAGCGTGACCAAAAGCTAAGGCTGCTGTCAAACTGGTGCAAATCTATTAATAACCTTGCTTGTATGTTCATACAACCGAAAGTTAGTCAGCCTCAATGGGCGTCTTCTGTCTCAGTTGTAGATAAGAAATCTAGCCAGTGCAGAACAACCGCTATCCCGGGGTCTTTAACTTGCATCGCGCAGTAGTGATACAGGATTGCACACAGTACATTGCACATCCAGATCGAAACGGGCAGGGGTGGGGATCGAACACAGGATGCCTGGGTTAAATCCCAAGGATCTTGGGTTAGGAGGAAACAACAACTTTGCATCCTTGTCCCACGTGAAAGTTATCTCAGTTCCAACGTACGACATTTGCGTGATCTGCTAACAAAAACTCGATTCCGACTACGAGCGTCGCGCGTGGAACACGCGCTGAATGGCCCATCGCTCAATATCATTAATTGAAAATTGCATTACTTTTCGTGTTACCGGGGTCTTAGAAGGAGACTAAGCAAGAACGCACAGTTTAACGAATTTACTCTAATGTCACGCACGAAATATGAACCTGTCTGTTCATATTTCGGATTCTATTAAACAATTAATGGGTACGCAAAGGGAAACTAAATAATTGTGAAAATTTGTCAGTGAATGGTTTTCAAATGTTCCGTTGCTTGAACGGATCAAAAGCAATTAAAGAGGAAATGCTTGCCTTTCCACCAAAATGTTTTCCACGGATTCAGCGAAAGACGTTCTACTGCGCCCATTTACGAGACAAAAGCAATAACAAAATACTGGAGAACCATAGCAGTAATAGCTGAAGTCGCTCGATACTGAGTGCCACCTCAACAACCAACAGGTATGACGAAGCATAGTTCGCTCGAGGAACGGATACCGTTCACCCTGCTGTACACTTTACTCAGGCAAAAATATGCCGTGTCACTCGGCTATAGACGCATGCGCGGATGGTCCGTAAAGAGAGCTCGAGCGCATGCTCAGAACGCGTTTTCTCGACCCAGTGTACAAAGGTGACAAAAAGAAGACAGCAATTAAAATGATAGTGATACTTACTAAAACCAGCAACCGCCACGCCTGCCTGTGGCGCTAACGAGGTCGCTATTATAAAGCATGAAATGAGTTTTTAACGAAACCCCCGATCCCAAAACTTTTCTTTGTTCGTCCGTCCGCCCATCTGTGCATTTCCCTGCTAAATGTAGCGGGGAAAAAATTTGTCACATAACCTGACGGTATATGCAGTCATTCCTTTTCCCTGCTATATTTGGCGGGAAAATTGGCGTCACGTCGCATGACGGCACGGGACGGGACCGATCTACTAATTCAGTTTCCTCGCTAAATTTGGCGGGGAAATTGTTTTGACGTGATATGACGACACGTTACTTATATGAATATTATGTTTCCTTGCTAAATTTATCGCTAAAATTGACGTCACGTAATCAATGCACCAAATCACTTGTCCCGCTATACAATAAAAATGCAGGCTCTTTACACCTCCGAAACAACTCTGTAATGTCTTCTAAACAAATTAAAACGATCGCTCCTTAAGCACCTCATTTCATTCATTATAGTAGTTCGGAGATAAATATGGCTGCCAATTTGCTGTTAAAAGCACGACGCACATCTTTTATTCGGATTCTCAAATAAAAGCCTCATATTGTGTTCTTTGCGCAAGGGGTCTTTTTTTAGTTTTGTTTTGATTGTATGTTTGTTTGTATAAGTTTATTTGAGACAAAACTTACAGAATGTCTCGGGGGACATGGCTAAAGGCACTTTGAAGTGCCTGACGAGGCCACGCCGCCCTTTTTGGCAACAGCGGTAGCAAAAAAAAAAAACAAGAGTGACATGCTTTCACTGCTATACAATAAAAAACAAACACAAAAGAAGACAAATAAGAAACAACCAGTGGTGTGCGAACAGAGATGCGCCAATTATCTATAATATTACATTTTTCTTCAACAGATCTTTAAAAAAAAATACTTTTTTGTGCTATCACATGCATTTATCATTCAAGAAGTTTAGGACATATTTTTCGTTGTTTTATTCATCCGTAAATAAAATTTCTTTCACACTTTTCTATAATTAAGGGGTGACCTGGCACCATCTAGAAAGTCTAAAATAGTTGGGTGTTGGTTCAAAAAATCTGGTATCTGAAAACTTAGCTTCTGATCTCCATAATTTGTCCGTGTACGAGATTTCATTATTACGTTTTTTTCTTAAATTGTACGGCCCAATTTTCACGGGGTACTTTGCATGGAACAACAATTTGTCAGTATGAAATTGCCGCCAAATCTCGAGGGACAGTTTATATTTTTGTAGATCTCTTAAGTTTAATATTTGGTATGCTCTAAAGTATGGTGTGGCATTCCTAAAAAATCTATGTTTCCAATTGCTCGTAATGCTCGCTTTTGTATAGATAAGAGACGATCTAAGTTTGTTTGGGATGTACTAGACCACACTAATAGACAATAACTTATGCGGGAGTGTATGAGGGCAAAATAAATTTGACGTTTAGCTTTTTGGGGGAGATAATATCTTAATCTATTCAAAAGACCAACAGCTCGACAAAGATTTCCTATGAGCGAATCAATATGGGGTGTCCATGATAAGTTTTCGTGGAAATAGAACTCCCAAGAATCGAATTGTTGAAGACTGCTAAATGAAAGAGTCCTGGAATTCTAATTTAAAATTTGACGGTAATGTCATTCCTTTCGGTTTAAATAGTAAGTACTTAGTTTTGTCTACGTTTAAATAAAGTTTATTTGATTTAAGCCACATGTCTAACCCCTTCAACCATTTTTTTGCCCTCCCAAAGAAATCGTGCATGTCTACACCGGAGAAGAAAATATTTGTATCATCTGCATATAATACTATATTTGAACTACCATGTATGTTTACAATGTAGTTGATATATAACAAAAATAGTATAGGTCCGAGAATAGATCCCTGGGGGACTCCATATCTGATTTGTTGAAGGTCTGAGTTCACTCCATTTATGGTTACATACTGTGTTCTGGACGCGAGAGAGTTTTTAAATAATAATAACGCAACACCGCGGACTCCGTAGAACTGAAGTTTCTTTAAGAGTATGTCATGTTGAACGCAATCGAATGCTTTTTTAAGGTCAAGGAATATGCCTAGCGTATATACTTTTTGTTCTATATTCTCAAGGATTTGTTCTTTTATTCCAAGCAGTGCAACTTCTGGTGACTTATTTTTTCTGAAAACCGAATTGCTCCTTTACTAGAATATTATTCGAAGTCAAAAATTTAACAAGTCGTTTATTTATAATATTTGCAGCTACCTTCGAAAAAACTGAAAGCAGAGAAATAGGTCTATAGTTGTTTAGATCATTAACTGGTCCACCTTTGTGTATAACAGCCACACGTGCGCATGTTTCATTTTGTCCGGGAAGACGCCTGTAGATAGAATGAGGTTACAAACGTGAGCCACTGGAAAGCTGATTTCTTCACAAACGGCCTTTAAAGGTCTAGGCTTGATGTCATCAGTACCGGAAGCGCAGTCATCTTTTAGTGCCCTAATTAGGTCTATAATTTCACACTGATCAGTCGGATATAAGAAGAGAGAATGTAGGCAATTTGTCCTTATGAACTGTTCACATGGTATATCTACGCGGTCATTTAAAGGAGCACCAACAGTAACAAAGTGGGCGTTAAACCGGTTTGCTATCTGCTCTTCCGATAGCGCCTCATCGTAAAATGGCACTTTTTTTGGCGAGCCGTTTTTAGAAGTTAACTCATTTACTGTTTTCCACATCAAGCGGGGATTCCCCATAACTTCCGAAAACTTTTGCATGTAGTATTCACATTTTGATTTTTTAATATCAGTGTTTAGTTTATTTCGTTCTTTTTTAAATATGCAAATGTCATTTTCACTCCTTGTTTTTAAAAATATTTGATACAGCTTAATTGTTCCGGTTTTTAATCCTTTGATATAATTCGCTAGATATCCATGGCTTTCGAGTTTTATTATGTTTTTTTCGCACCTTTAAGGGAAACCATGTGTTATACACGGAAATAAATTGGGATAGAAAAGCGTCATATACCTGTCTGCATCGTTTTCTCTCAAAACAATACTCCAATCTTGACACGAGATAAAATCAAATCATATTTTTTTTATTATCCGAAACGATTGAAAACGATGCCGGGACATTACCCTCAAAATTTGAAACTTTAAAATTCAGTATTTGTGAATTAAAAAAACAATTTCCAAATGCCGAATTTGAAGTTCCCGCGCGATCCGCGCCAGTGCAGTGAGTCAAATTTTGCGGTCTCCTGCGACTCGACTTTCTTTCGGACCTCCGCTCCACGCTATGAAGCAAAGCGCCGTTGCCACGGCGACCCCAAGCGAGGAGGAGGTGAGGGATAGAAGGGCGCCGGCGGGGAAAAAACCGGTCTTTCCCCGACTCGCCAACGAGCGCCGCCAAGTTTTCCGAGGGAGGGTACAAATCTAGGAAGCAACATCACACCGAACTCTGATTTTTGGTATTTCAAAAAGAGGGGCCGTAGTGCGTTCGCAATTGCGTTAAAAAACATGTTTTACGATTGCCGTTATTAAATGTTATAGAAATGTCACCACAAAGCTTCTAAATTTCCCCTACAAAGCCAAAACTAAAAAGGCGCACGCACGCGCGGGAAAGTTTTTTTTCGCGATGCGGTTTTTTTTTTGCGTGTCTATGACTACAACTTGCATCGTTTTAGACAATAAAAAAAATACGACCTTTGGGTTGTCAGTGCCCCTTTAAACCGCTGAATATTTCGTTTAGAACAATCTCTAACTAACGCTTCTTGTGTATAACCGCGTGGCAGCTTACAAGGCAGAAGACAGTATATTGGTAAGTGGTCACTTAGATCGCACATTAATGTGCCTGATCTCAAATCATCAGTAGGAAGATTTTTTATACAAAGGTCAAGAGTGGTTTCTGTTGTCGAAGTAATTCTAGTCGGTACATTTGTGTTTTGCTTTACAGATTTGTTTTAATAAATTCCGTGAAAGCCAGATTTCGATCTATGCAGGTAGCATAAGTGTAGTGAAAAAACGCGGGTAAGAAACGTAAAAACTGCAGGGGCGCGTTTTCCCACCATGCACTCCAAGACTTTCTGCAATTTACAATTTACATTATAATAAATTAGCCCACTTATCGGGACGATTAGCCACCCCCTATCTTATGTCCCCCTGGCCGTATAACTGACCTGCGCTGGCTGCATTATAGAAGCTGTCATTATATATATATATATATATATATATATATATATATACATATATATATATATATATATATATATATATATATATATATTGTAACGGGCGAAAGTAAAGAAGACAAAAGGGGACATGAGAAAAAGGAAGACGAAGTACAGACAGTGGGAAAAGGAGAACGGCTGGAACGGTCGTAACATTTTGGTGTTGTTGATGCCATACGGTCAGCCGATCGTAGCAACTTAGCATCGATGACGCACACCCCAGCTCCGGTGTCTATAATAGCATCGGTACATTGTCCGATTCCAGGCAGGTAGACAGTGACGTGTGGGGTCAGCGATGGGCACATCGATGTTGTAGCCAGGGGAACTTCGTGGACTACACGGGACCCCGCCCTGTCGGGCACGCGCGGAGGGTGTTCCAGACGTGGAGGGCACGGATTCCGGCAAGATCGAGCAAGGTGGCCTTGTCGTCCACAGTTGAAGCATTGACGCTAGTCAGGCCTGCAAGGCCTGACTGCGGCGGCTCCTAAGAAAAGACGCCAAATTTGTATATAGAGCGGAAGAAGCGGCAGCCTTCGCGGACCTCAAGAGAGCTCTTCTAGAGCCGCCTACGCTGGCTCATTTTGTAGATGACGCACGCACCGTCATCCACACTGACGCCAGTGGAGAAGGCTTAGGTGCTGTCCTTCTTCAACAGGACAAAGATGGTCGAGAACGCCCCGTCGCCTACGCAAGCAGGAGGCTTAGGGAACCAGAAAGCCGGTGCCACTCTTCCGAACTGGAGTGTCTCGCAGTAGTGTGAGCTGTGGAAAAGTTTCGCCCTTACCTCTACGGCAAGACATTTACAGTGGTCACCGACAACTCTGCATTGCAGTGGCTCCAATCGAAGAGCGATCTTACGCCAAAGCTTGCTCGCTGGGCCATGAAACTTCAAGAGAATAATTTTGCAATTGTTCACCGAAGTGGAAGACACCATCAAGACGCCGACTTCCTCTCCCGCAATCCCGTAGAGGATGGTTCATCAGTTTCTGATTTAGCTCTGCTTGATTTGCAGGCAGCGCAGTCAAACGACACAGAGACGTCAACTATCATCAGTCATCTCACAAACACAAACAGTGACTCTTCTCGCCTTCACGGACGACGCCTGCAACGTTTGCGAGCACACTACCAGCTACGTGACGGGCTTCTCTGCCATCAATCACGGCAGTCAGATTCGTGGCTGCCTGTTGTTCCCACGAGTCTGCGCCGCAACGTTATGGTCATGTGTCACGACGCTCCAACTGCTGGTCACCTTGGACAGCACCGGACATTAGAAAGAATCGCTCAAAGGTTCTGGTGGGCGGGTTTGAGAGGTGACGTTTGGCGGTACGTTGCTTCATGCACCACTTGCCAAATGCCCAAAACACCGCCGAATAAAAAAAAAGGCAGAACTTCACCAGATACCTCCACCAAGAAGTCCGTTTGAAGTAATCGGTATAGACCATCTGGGACCATTCCCAAAACCAGAAAATGGCAACAGGCACATAATTGTGGCTATAGACTACTTAACGAAGTGGGTTGAGGTACACGCAGTTCCCAACACGTCAGCGACACACCTCGTCAGTTTTGTGAACAACCATCTGGTGTTGCGGCATGGGACTCCACGGATGATCATTTCTGACCGAGGAACATCGCTCATGTCTCGTGATTTCAAGGATGTCCTTAGGAACTACGGGATTGAGCATGCAGCGGCTTCACCCTACCACCCCCAAACAAACGGATTGGTAGAGGCACTAACCGTACTTTGGGCGATATATTAGCAGCATTCGTTAATTCATCTCACAAGAACTGGGACCAATATATTGACACTGCTGCGTTTACACTAAATACATCCCGGCAAGAAACAACGAGCCAATCGCCTTTCGAGCTGGTGTATGGAAGGCTTCCCACGCTTCCAGAGGAGACAGCGATGAACACGACGTGGACCCGCCGCGCGCGGGACTATGAATGCGACTTCTCTGGGCGACTACACGAAGCAAGAGAAAGAGCTCGACTCGCCATCCTTCACAAGCAGTCACATCTCATCCAGCGCCTGCGCACTGGAAGTTCTGGACCATCGTTCAATTCAGGCGATTTAGTGATTCTTCGAAGTCATCTCAGACGGCCGCAGCGGTCCGAGAAATTGCTCCCATGGCACTGCGGACCCTTCAAAATAAGCAGGCAACTCGGTCCTCTGACATATCGCCTCGAGGAATTGCGAACGCTGCCTCAACGAGGAAGACACCGGACTCTGACAGCTCATGTCAGCCAACTCAAACTTTATGTGGCACGCGATGACTACGTTGGTTCTGTCCGGGACGGACAGTCCCTTGGAGGGGGGCGATTGTAACGGGCGAAAGTAAAGAAGACAAACGGGGACATGAGAAAAAGCAAGACGAAGTACAGACAGTGGGAAAAGGACAACGGCTGGAACGGTCGTAACAATATATATATATATATATATATATATATTGATTTAGTGTTTTTTGATGATGCTCAGCAAGTTTCTAATGGCAACTATATGTGTATTTGCACTAATTAAAAAGTTAATTAACAAATTTTACTTAAATTAGCCGCCTGATAGTTGCGACTATCTCCCTATACTATATCCCCATGGCCGTATAACTCACCTGCACAAACCGCATAAATGTAGCTTTCCCGAATTTTTTAAAACAAATCTGAAAAAAATAAAAAGAAACACCGTGCATATATAGTATGTAAAGCCTAAGAAAATATCTGTACAAGTTGCGACATTTTCAGATTTTCTAAAACTAACAGTCAGATTGAAACAACCTCGTTTGTAGCTTCAGGGTATAAAAATACACCACTTTAAAGTAGAAACGTGCGCTGTTTACAGATGACAGAGAGACTCACCAGACCAGCTGCACAAACGTGCGCCAGACAGCTTACCATTGCGACGTAAACCAAACAGGCAGTTGTTGCAGGCCGGACTGCGTCAGCTGTCCCCATGTCTCCTTCGTGCTTCTGGAATATATAATTTGAAGACATATATTGAACTGCGAATGGATGGGGATGGAAAACGCATTTTTATTTCATTTTGTAAAATTTACTTCATCTGATGAGCCTATAATATGTTCCTCACCCCAGTACCGTTCATGAAGCATAAAAGTGGAACGTACGTTCATTCTCGCCTTTAGTACCTCGCGCATATTTACTCGTAATCACTTAAGTACAAAATATTAAGCCAGAAGATCAGACAAACTTGCGTGCCGTATAACCTAGGCAACAGAGAATTTTAGCAAACCGTGACCGTGTTCCGCGTACCGCACTACCGGAGCCTTTGAAGCCTGCTTTTAAGCGTCCGCTCGGGTGATACCGTGACTGCGGGGCGCGCGCTTAAAAGCATGCAAGTATGAACGCAGATAATATTTTTAACTGCACGCTAATCCCAAGGACTATATCACTACAGCTAATCTGCCAGCTCTCGCGGAACGAATTAAAGAGCAAAACTCCTCATTAACCTAAAATATACTTAGTATCGCGCTACCGTGCTCTTATTACTCCTCCAAATTAAGACAGCCTTTACGAAATTATAAGCCACTTTCAGTTGCAGCTATAGCCTTTATTATAGACCTCACTCGGGGCGATAAAGCTAATATTTTGGATATAATATAAGGAAATAGTAGTTTTTACGCTCTATGCAGTCGACCGCAAACAAGCTTATGAATGAAATACTATCCTAGGCTCCATCTTCCATTAAGCGCGACCGCAGCCGAAGCTACAATTCGATGGCACCGATCAAGCAGCGTCAAAAGTGCACCATCACGGCGCACATCGTCTTTGTGAGTCTGCTATACCCGACTAAACAGATCACACGTCACACGCATAAAAAAAAAAAAGCCCAGGATCATGAGGCATTTGGTGGGTGATCGGTTTAGCCGGAGATATTAAACAGATAAAGAAAACCAGCGCCGTGAATATACACTTTGGGCGCGGCTTAATTGTCCCCATCGAATCGCAACGTGGACCAAAATAGGTGTTCCAAAATGTGTGTGTTTTTTTTTTTGTTTTTTTAGCACATCAAACCGTAGTGAGAGCCACTCTCCGGCCTTTCCTTCACAGTCCAAGATTTGCCTGAAAATTTGCTAAACAGACTAACAAACATCACTGAACTAGTAACTTAACTATTGAACCAAATATATTTTTTTCGCGAATTTATTGAATTTACAATTTTGGTCCTCACCGTGTTTTTTCAAACTGAAAGTTTCTACCTGCCCCAATAAAAAAGTGATGTCAGTGGAAGGCAGGGATTCATTTCTTGGACTGTAGACTTTGTTCCTAACTGATTACTGCAGCTTTATAGTGTCAAATGAATGCTTTGGAGGCTAGCTCAAGCACACGCGCAGCAGCACGAAAACAATGATCGACATAGTCCCTTTTTAGACTGCCCGCTCGACCTGCAAGCCTGTCATCCCCTTGCGCGGGTATATTTGAATGTTGGTTTTGGCCTCATTTTCACTTGCCGATCTTTCAATAACTCTTTTGAATTTCGCTATACCAAATAGCGTACCGAAAAGGAGACATGTGCTCGTTACTTGAAAAATGTAATAGATTACAATTACAAATTACTTTAGCTGAAATGTAACGGATTACTTTACTCGTTGCGTTAACAATTACTTTCATGTTACTTCTTCCGTACACTTATCCAGAAAACAATAGAAACAATTTTGATATAAAAAAAAATGTTCTGCGACATTACCTTTCTTTACTCATACGCCCGTATTATGGTAGTCAGTGTAAAAATAAAATATTGTATTAAAGAGAAAGAGTGTAGGTGCACTCCGTTCACCTGTAAGCTGACAAGGCACTGAAAGCTGCAACCACACCCGCCATCCCGCTAGCTTACGGCCTCCGGAAATGATCCCTGGAATTGTGCAGACAGAGCTAGTGGTGCGCATGCTCAGTAGCAGCGTCTACCTCCGCCAGGAGATTCGGTGCTAAAGAAGCGATCTACGAAAGCTCTCTTTTGACTCGGGTGTTTCGCCTGTTATTCGCAAGAAAAGGAAAACTTGGTTTTAAAGTCACAATGTAGAGCCAATGCAGAATGCAGGTGTCCCAGCTGACCTTGATGTGTTTCCGTAGATGAGAGTTTGTTGTTCTTGCTGATGACAATGTGTTTTTTTTGTGTTTTTTTTTGGCAAGCAAAGTATGCACCGAGTTTCTAGGTTTCCGTTTTCCTGAATGCCCTGAATTTTAAACATCTTATGAAGAGATTGGCCATGGAGACGATGGACATTCCATGACCGACAACTCGACCAGTCAGAGAAAACGTGGCGGTTACGGGTTAACGATCTTTCATCGGTTCTCACTTTATACCAATATTCGTGGATGCCTGGGGAGGGGAGGGCATGGAGAGCAAGAGAAGAGGTGACTATCGGTCTCACATAACATCATTTCTACACGTTCTCTCTCTCTCTCTCTCTCTGTCAGCACTCCTTAAATGGCCTACCCCCCCCCCCCCCCCCTTTTATGTTGACAGTTGACTGTAAAGTGAGGAGTGGACTAGACCACCATGCCCAGACAAGTAAACCAAAAAAAGTATCATCCGTACCCTCGAAGACGATGCTCTTAGCCTCGCGCCGGGCGCTTTTCAGCCGTGCCTCAAGAGCGTGCTAGAATGCAGTAGCGCACTCCAAAGACAAAGAGAATTTGACCCCCTCGCGCGAGGCTACATTGTGTGTTACGCGAGTCGGGAACCCACGAAACGAGGGAGTACGGACCCGCGTTTGATGTCTGTGCAGCTGTCAAGAGACGTCGAAGAAGTTGGAGAGGGTGAAACGGTGTCAAAGACCAAAACAAATAAACACAAAGAGATTTCTCTTGCCCGGGAGAAGAAGAAAAACACGATGGAAGGCGACGGAGAGCCTACTCGGCGTTGTGTTTCTTGTTATTTGTCTTTCGTATACTTGTACATGCCTTGCCCGTTTTTGTAGTGGTTCTATATATGTTTGCAAGTCCGGCTTCAGGGCGCTGCCATCTTGCTCGCTGGGGTGCGCTTGGACGCATCCTAATCCGATTACGAAGCCTTGCTAAGGCGTCATAATCGGATTATGGCCGCGCCCAAGCGCACCCCACTGGGCAAGATGGCGGTGCCCTGAGACCGCACTTGCAAACGTGTATAGCGACCGGTCATACAAAAAATCGTGTTTTGTTTCGGCAATTCTCCCTTTCTTGATGTTTCTATTTTGCTGAACTTGCTCTTTTCATGCTGCTGAATGTTCTGCTCGTATTGGTCCAGTTACTGTATTATGCTCATATTTTTAAAAAGTAACGAGTAATCAAAGTAATCCGTTACCGATATTTTGTAACGAAATTACCTTACAAATTACTTCTGAAAAAAGCAACGTGGCGATTACAAAATTACTTTGAAAAAGTAACGGATTACTTCCCAAGTCTGACGAGAAGGGTCAAGTCCGGTGATTTGAAAAATATAGTTGGTTGGGGAAAAATCGTTGGAGTACTCTACTAACTGCATTCTGAGCCACAGAATTTTGAGTGCAGCTCTTAGGCGCCCGTTTCCGGTTTGAGCGGCGTCGTGAACGCCGTCGGTGTAACCGCGCGTTGCATTATGGGTAAATTTACCCGCAAACCTTAGCGGATAAAAATTTCCCCACTATATATAGCAGAAAGTATTCCCCCCCTAAATTCAGCGGGAGAAAGTCTCTTCTAAATTTGTCGGGGAATTTTTTCCGCTAAATTTAGCGAAAATTTCCCACTAAATGAGAGGGAAGCAGAGGAGGAGGAGGGGAGGGTACGGATGAGTAGGAGGGGCATACCCTCCTCTCCGTGCCTTTTCCTCCTTTTCCTCAAGAGCTGCGCTCTAATTCGGCGTTACAGGAAATTGTAAACGTCTCATTTTTTTCTTAGTTGAAACTTTTGAGTAAGAAAAGTGTGTTATTTTATATTTTCATAACAGAAATGCACCACCCAGCCATATATTTCTGCGGTGTCTGGTAAGAACAGCGTGTGAAACAGATTTTTCAGATTTATTTAAAGTCGATTCAATCGGTTGAGTCTACCCAGTGCTGTAGTACATGAATTGCTGTACGCGCCAAATGATTGATGGTGTTTCGAAGTCAGCTTTAAGGGCACCAGATGGCAATATCACCGATGTAATGGACACAAGACGAGAGTGCAAGTAAGCTGGTGAAGGTTAAAGGTAGTGACTTTATCCGAGACAGGAGTTTTACTACCGGTCGACACAAACACATAAAAGTCTTCTATGTATTTGTGTCGTACTCTAGCAGAATCCTCATTTGGGTAAAGTGGCCACGTATTACCGAATTAAGACTCGAATAAGACCCCAGGCCCAATGAGATAAACTCCCACGACACAACACTCACGCGCCGTTTATGTCAAGAAGATACTCATCATTATACTGGTACAATTAGTCAATCACACTTCAAACCCTTTTGAACTCCCAGCGACATCAGTGCCAGCAGCAACAAAGCCTGCTGTTATTCCGACCCCCTTATCGCACATTGCAAGCTTAGTGTGTTCGTGATATTACTCATTTCGTTACAACAAAACCTCGATACTGCACTGCACCCGCGTACCACCTGGAAGGCAAGGCGAGCGTGGGATCCACATACGATGACGTCATGCGCAAGCCTTGTCAATTAGGTGGTATTGGTACCGGTACCCTTCACTCTCAAGCGCGTCGTTTGACCGCGGTAGTCACATATCGCAGACAAAACGAACAAAGTGCACCTTGTGCTCGCTTGAACGCCGGATCTGCATATGCTTAGACAAAAAGACGCCTCTTTAATGCAGTGACCGGGGTGGGAGTATTTCTTTCTTACTGCACGTCTTTGACGAGTACCTAGGGCACGTACGGCCCTCCGTCAAGCGTGCAGTAGGGGGGACTCGACGCAGTGGCCCGGGTCAGGTCGGAAGCCGAACCGCGGCCGCTTCTGTCGGCGGCCAGTCGCTCTTCTCTCCGCCCTTGTGCGCCACGGTCCTTTGAGCACTTCGACGGTTCGTTGCGTTGCTCGTCGGGTGACCTCCCGGAAGTCGCGCGGTCCTCTGGGTGGGGCCATCTGCTATCTCTCTTCCGCTCTAATCTTCGTTATACGACTGCATTCGTTTTAGGAACGTTTAGTGCATGCCTCGAGCCGTTAAAATAGACCTGGGCGTCTCGGATGTTCCGGAGCTAGTTCGCGGACGAGGGCGTGTACTATGCTATAGTCCGGCCTCTGCAATATTTTTTCTATTTATTATCGGTGTCGAGATGTTGGTTGATTAATGGTGTTCGTATTTCTTTTTTTTGGTTTGGCTCTTGCCAGCAACCGCTGGCCTTGGGGGCAGCAGCTTACCGTTACGACATCAAACATGTAACGAGGATAGAGGTAAAATAAGACGACGATAAAATAAGAGTATTCTTGAACCGCGTCACGGAAATGTGTTGTTTTTACATGCTCCATTAAAGGAAGCTACGAAACAGAGAGGAGGGGGAGGGGAGAAAATAATGAAGGTTATGGAAAGATTGACAGCCTTAAAAACAGCGCCACTTACTCCACATTACAAACCATTCTCAGGAGACCCGTATACAAACATTTCAAGTTGGTGTAATTATAGACCTTTGTCGCATAACCTCTTACCAGCGCGCAACTGATGTACCATCGAACTGGCGCATTTTGGATTGCCCGCTGACACAGGGTAGGCAACCGCCAAGGGTATGGGCGAAAAGGCTTAGAAACAGACGTCGTGCGTAAGTTGGTTCCGAGCGCGTCTTTTTACAGTGTTACAATTTACTAAAATCTACGGTTGTCTCGCAATCACAGCGTCGTCATCGGGTACAAAAATAATTTTATTAAGCGTAAGAGCAATCGTTGAAAGTGTGCTATCAGCACATGAAGCTGCAGCGCGAGTGTGACTGCAATGTTATTGAGTTTCAAATGTTCCCCAACGATACTTCTTTATAAAATCAGTCGATTTAGAGCATTAATCGCGAAGGCTTTGTATCATCATCATCATTTATTATCATTTATTAAACCTTGAAGGCCCTTACGGGCATTACGCAAGGTGAGGGTACCTACTGAAGAAACATTATATAAAGGAACAAACAAAAAGTGGGTTACATGCTGGAGAACATTGTTATATAAAGCAGCAAAAACATAAAAAATGAAACAATCAACATTTTTAGGAAAAAACAGCTGATTAAACAGAAAAATACGCAAATAAAACATACCTATAAACACGAATTGACTTTGCTATTAGTGCAAATGCAGACGGATGGTCAGTTGGAATATGAATGTGTTATAATCTGTCTGGGTCACGATACTGTTAGGCAGGCTATTCCAGTCCGTTAATTATTGTTAATGGCAAGGTGGAGTTAAGAAATGAAAGTGACGAGGCGAAAATTGGACAAACTTTACAGACGTTATCAATGCGAGGAAATATGCGAGTGGCTGGGAATAATAGTGAAGTTCTGATGTCATGGTTATGATAGTAAATCTTGTGAAAAAGAGACAGGCGTGATAATTTTCTTCTAGATGAGAGCAAATCAAGGTTAGCTTTCATTCGTAAAGAAGTGATGCTGCTGTCTCGTGAGTAATCTGAAAAAATAAATCTGATTGCGCGATTTTGAAGTGCCTCTATGTTTGTTATCAATGAATGTTGCCAAGGGGACCAGATGGATGACGCGTATTCAAGTTGCGATCTTACGAGTGTAGTGTAGGCTTGTTGTTTAACTGATGATGGTGCTAGTTTTAGATTCCGTCGAAGATAGCCAAGAGAGCGGTTAGCATCAGACAAGACGTGTGTTATATGCGTGTTTCACGAGAGATCGTCAGATAAGTGAACGCCCAGACATTTGTAAGATGGACACTTGGTAATTACCTTGCTGCATATGGTGTAAGTGAAAAAGAGAGGACTATGAGCACGCCTGAAGGAAACGAGATTTGTGTTAGAAACGTTAATTCTCATTTCCCACTGTTTACACCAGTCGGCTGTTAAGTTAAGGTCAGCTTGTAGGGCTATGTTATCGTTCAGGTTAGATACAGATCGGTAAATTACGCAGTCATCAGCAAAAAGTCGAATACAGGATGTTATGTGATCAGGTAGGTCATTTACAAATGTTAAAAAAGCAGAGGTCCGAAAACACTGCCCTGGGGGACTCCGGATGATACAGGAGAGTAAGCTACAGACTGGTTGTTAATCACAGTATGCTGAGTACGATTGGTTAAAAATTGTCCTATCCATGATGTTACGAGTGGATGAATGTGAAGTTGATTTAGCTTGAGCATGAGTAAACTATGTGATACCTTATCGAATGCTTTAGAAAAATCAATGAATATGGCGTTTGTCTGTATGTTATTATCAATGTTACTGTGTATTTCATGAACAGGTTGTACTAGTTGTGTTTCACAAGAATATGATTGTCTGAACCCATGCTGGTTTGAAAAGAGGATGAGGTTATTTTCGAAATGCTTCATGACATTGGAATATATTATGTGCGAAAGTAGCTTGCACGGGACACTGGTTAGAGATATAGGACGATAATTTGATGGTAAAGTTCGATCCCCCGATTTGTTTATGGGGACCACTCTGCCAATTTTCCAACCTCTAGGAAGCTCGTCAGAAGACAAAGATTGTTGGAAGATAATTAACAGAAAACAAGCTGAGTGTAATTTAGTGTTTTTCAGTAATTTGGCACTAATTTTGTCGTCCCCAGAACTGGACGACAACTGTAACCTTCCTATAGAGCTTATGATACCTGCATACGTTATTTCAATGGCAGCCATGGGGGTGTGATATGCGTTGTTAAGATGAGGCATGCTACTGTGGTCATCTGTGGTAAAGACTGAGGTGAAATAGTGGTTAAGATTGTTGGCGCTTTCTTCATCCGATAATGGCAACCGATCATCACTCATTAGTTCTACAGGTTTAGACGTTTTTGGATTAATTACCTCCCAGAACTTTTTCGGTTTATTGCGAAGAATGTTTACTAAGTAACTGTTGGAGAATTTTGCCTTCGCCTCTGTAATAGATTTGTTATAAATTTTAGCAATACCATTGTACTGTTTCCAAGTGAGATCGGTAGTCAGTTTTTTGGCACGGCTAAATAGTATTTTCTTTTTTCTGTTAAGTTGTTTAAGCGTTTTTGTGAACCAGGGATTCGATTTGTCACAAGTTATCTATATTGATGGGACGTAAGTGTCGGCAAGGTGTGCGAGTTTATTTCTGAAGAGAATCCAGTTTTCAGCGACTGTCCTGCTCATACAGTCACTTCGAAAACTATCGAAAAATATTTCAAGCTCATTGTTAATTGCGGAGTAATTAGCTTTAATATAGTCTTTAATGGTTTTAAAATATGGTCATTTCCGCTGAGTTTCAAATTCAATGTTGAAATGAATTACGTTATGGTCACTAATGGGTGGGTGGTATGTTATATTTTTAAGAAGTGTAGTGTCACTAGTGAGGTATAGATCCAGAATATGACTTGCTCTTTGAGTTAGTCTGGTAGGTTGAGTAATCATCTGTGATAGATTAAATGTAAGACATGTGTCTATAAGTTCGCCTCATCATCAGATGAGGTGAACTTATAGAACTTATAGATGAGGCAAACTTATCATCAAACTCATCGTCACGTTTATGCTCACGACTACTTCGTCGACGGCAAGAGGAACGATTCCAACACGGTGCAGGTGCTCCGATTAGGTTATCACTGCAAGGCATGCTATTGCTCCGTGGCATGGGAAGGGTATGAAAACGTCTGCGTGCCACCACCCAAGATGGAGCAAACAAACGACAAGAGCTTGCCCGCACAAACTACATTGAACTGCTCATATATAGCTTTGTTGTGCAAACTCAATCGAAACAAACCACCGTCTTCGTCCTCGTTCTTTCGAAAAGGCAAGGTGATGGCCTTTCATTAGCAAACTCACTTCAACCGCCAAGTTGCAGCCAAGTTATTGGAGCCCACCATAGCCAAGTCTAGCCAAGTTCCCCCCATACCCACACCGTTGCCTACCCACATACCTGTGCTGCCAGAACCAGCCGGTATTTCAAGTATTAAGCCGCTAGACGGCGTCATCAGCGCCGCAATTCTCAAGATGGCGGCTCCCTTCAAAAAAGGTCTATAGAAGGTATATATACGTACGCTTTCTGAAAGGTTTCAATAACCTAAACAAACTAAACCTGTTCTTTGGCTAAATCTTTTTGTGTGGGCGCCGAATTACTTTCGCATGCAGGTAAACCTGATCACCATTCCGTAGGTTGGGAATCAGGCATTTCGGTTATCAAACATTGATGCTACACGTCTTCGAACGATTAAAAAACAATAAACTCTGATAAAAATGTTTCAGCAAAGAACTATAATACGAAATAAGGGTACACGCACAAGTATAGTTTACACCTTCAAGAGTTTGAATTAGCTTGTCCCAGGGCTCAGAACTTAAGGGTGTCACATCAGTAGCTTTAGTGTGCTGGTGAACACCCTAAAAATAGGGTGGTCGTGACCCTATCAACATCCTAACGATATTTGTTTTACGGGCGACAAATTCACAAGCAACAACTAATAGTTCTCATACAGAAGCAACAAGTACAAGCACACTGAAGGACGCAGTAGATGGGAAATATCCCCCTGTTGACTGCTCCACCGCCTTATATACTCGACAATCGAGAAATATGCTCATTCACAACCGTTCCCCCAGTGCCATTACGAGCGATACAAATATGTTACATTGTTCTCCTAAATCTATCACAGATTATAATATCTTAAGTTCAAGATATAAATCTCCAAGTAAAAATGCATTCATGTAGACAATTTTTCAATGTTTATTTTTTTAAACAACCACCTCGAAATATTTTGGGAGCTGATTATCTGTTGCTCTCGCGCACTGCACTGCAACACCCTTTTCTACACTATTTTGGGTCCCTTCAGAAATCAAAAAGTCCTCCACTCAACAACACTCTACTTCATAATCATAAAGGATGTATTACTCAAATTCACTCCCCAATAAAAATCACACAGTAAACTCACTTGAGTTACTGATTAGTTTACAATAGCCCGGGAACACGTGCCCACTCCCAATCTTGCATACAAATATTGCGTTTCTTCCAAAAAGTAAGTCTTAGTATGAGTAAGCATGCACATGACGAGGCGTTAACAGGTTTTGTTTTTGCTTCAGCGATTCTGCCCTATAGCATATTTATTTATTTCTTCAACGTGCCCTCAAGAACCGAAGCCATTACAAAGGAGGAGAGCAGGTACAAACAAAATTGAAGATAAGTACCAAATTAACAATAGTGGTAATTTAACAATAGTGGTAATCTAACAAACAAACTATCAAACAGGTCATGGATCATTGAAAACTAAAGCGGTTAGTGATAGCATTTCGGAATAAATTAAGGACAGTGATGGTAGCAGTCAAACCGGGGAGGTGGTTCCATACTTGGGCGATATATACGAGGAAGAAATTACGATTGAAATTTAGTTGCTAATGAACTTGGGATTCCAACTTTACCCTGATGCTCAACAAGGGACGAAAAGTAAAAACGGAGAGTGGAATAAATACAAGGCGTGAAATGTGACGCCGCAGAAAGAGATGGTAAAGATAAACTAATTTTCATCGATGTAACACTAGCAGTACGATAGCTCCATGGAATTAAACGAGCAGAGCGATCTTGAATGGACTCTAGTACCGTGAGGAGACCATCGTGACCGGGATCCCAGCTAGAGGCTGCGTGCTCTAGCCTTGGTCTGATTAATGTTTTATATAAAACCAATTTAAAGGCCGACGTACACTTCGCGCTTTCCACTCTTGCCCACCTCCTCCTTTCCTATAACTTGTCCCCTCTTTACCTTGCCCCAACTTGGCTCCCCTCGCAGCTTAAGAGATGGTAGCGCTAAGAGGATTATCTTCCCTGCAGAAAACCAAAGATGTACCTCGGCCTTTAAGTAAATGCTTTTTTTTGTGGCGCAAGTTATTACAATTCAATACCCGCTAAATTTAGCGGGGAATTGAATAGGTGTTGAGGTCACGTGACGCCAATTCTCCCGATAAATCTAGCGGAGAAGCTTAATTTGTCCGCTAACTCGGAGAAACTTAATTTCCCCACTAAATTTAGCGCGGAATTGAATTGGTGTTGCGGTCATATAGAGAGGAATTGAAGTGGTATTTAGGTCACGCGACGTCGATTTCCCCGCTAAAACTAGCGCAGAAACTGACTTTGCCCGCTAAATATAGCGGAGAAACTGTATCTCCCCGCAAAATTTAGCGTGAAATTGAATTGGTGTTGAGGACACGTAACGTCAATTTGCCGGCTAAATTCAGCGCGGTTACGCCGACGCCGACGCGGCGAAACACGGAAACAGGCGCCTATGTTCTGCGCCCCCCCCCCCCAAAAAAAAAAAAAAAACCATATGGATCAAATTAGAAAGTGGCTGAGCGTCATTGAAAATCACTGAATAAGTAAATTTTATTAAATGTGGAGCTCGTGGGAAAAGCAGGGGAGTGCGCTAAAGTTACCGCATGTGCGACAGGCGCAATGCTGGTGGTGATGAACTGCAGTTGATTAAAGACAGAAAAACCGCGTGGCCGTGGTTTCGCAACCACATGCTTTACGCCAGTTGCACGAGTGGTAACTTCAACGCAATACCGCGCTTCCCACGAGCTCCCCATCTTTCTAAAATTGACTGATTTAGTAGCTTTCGATGACGCTCAGATAGTTTGTAATTCAGACCATATGGACGTTCACTGATTAAAATTTAATTAACAGCCCTATATTATGTCTCATTGGCCGTATAACTCCCCTGCATAGGCTGCATTTGAATAGCCTTGACGTTTTTTTGTTTTTTTAACAGTTTGTAAAGCCTAAAAAACACCCTGGATCTTGGAAACCGTTGATATCGCCAGCACCAGCTTTTTAGGCGAGACACCTTTAGATTAAGTGTAATAGCCCGGGAATCAATTGACCTAAAACTTAATGAATGTGGTGGTTTGTACCCCTAAGGTTTAAATGTACAAGCGTCGTCAGTAAGTATTATAACCGAGATACATGGCTTTCTGGCGAGTGAAACTGAAGTTTTCGTGGTATTTGAGGCGCTAGCTTTGTAACTGCACTATATTTTACATCAATTGTATAATATGAGCTCTAGTTTAATTAACTACATCCAATAGAGACGCCCTCGCCATGGGCGGCGTGACCAATGGACACAAGCAGCGGTATCAATCTTGGCGAGAATCTCAAATGTCGTGAGATATTCCAGGATAAGAGCGCTTACCCCGCGGTGTGGCCGGTAGTCATGGGTATTGGATATTCCCATCATAACCAACCATTCTTACAATAAATAATCGTGCGCGGTTTCTCAAAATTTGGGCGTAGTATGCTGGAACAATCGTGATTAACCTTCCGCCGCTCCTTTGACTTTTGATTGAGTGACCAGAATGGCTCAGTAGACCAAAACAAAGAACCTAAGACCAGGGTTAAATTAGGTTTCCGCGATGTTGTTTCTGTATCATCTGGCGCAAAAAAAAAGCAAACGTTTGTATATTTTTGCTTCTATTTTCATTTAAATTCGAAAAGTAAGTTGATAAGAAGGCTAATTTTCAATATCTCAAAAAAGCCAAGACAATGTACTGCACACTACATACGACAAGCTAGCAAAAATAGAACTCGGATGTAAACTGGCACAACCCGTAGTAGCTTTTTTCCAGCAAATGGTGTTAAATGAGCCGCGCTGAAGAAATTGAGTAACCTACGCTATAATGTTTCATTATTTTTTTAAACTAAATTAATGAAGCTCAGTTGTACGTGTAGTACCGAATTTTGACATTTATTTCTGAAGAAGCGAGAAAGAAAGTAACTATTTTATATTCTTGTTCTTGTTGCAATGTGGCTCCATCACGCTTCATAAAAAAAAAGTGAAAATAAGTGATTGTTTTGACATCCTGGCCCAAGTATGCTCTATAGAGGCAATAATTGCATCAAGGCGTCAGCTGCTCATGATCACAGAAATTAAGCAGATGAATAAATGAATGAATTGCAGGCTATACATATTAGGATGTAGGGCATCGTTTTGCCAATTCTTAGATTAAAAAATAAACAAACATTCTCCCGAATTGCCTTCAGATGATCTACAGCAGTTAAAAGGACCACGTTTGAATTTTGTTGCTATGCTGGACGTATTCCCACAAGTTTAAAATATGGAAGATGCGTGTTGTTTTGTTTCGCTTGTCGAACCCCCAGCAATACTCGTATCGAACTCCTACGCCTCAATCGTCTTGCGTATTTTCAGACCAAGTGTCGCTTTCCGATACCACGTACTATTGCGGATACTAGCTATAACACGCCAGCCGTGGCCGTTCCGTAGCCCCAGCGCCACATTGCGGGCGCGCTCCGAAACACCGCGCCTACCCCGCCTACCCTGTGCGGCGGAATTGCTCTTTCAGGTTGCGATAACAAGTGCTGTGTCATTGTCGTCTGCTAGGCAGCTACGCAGACGCCGCCGCCACTGTGCTTGCCGGTGTTTGCTTCACAGGCTTTTGCGGGTGCCTCTGTCGGTACAATGATGCCCTGACTCACGGAAACTAACTGTATTAATAAACATTTTTCTACGTTCACGGAAGTAGTGAGCCGAACAACCAACGATGCGGACATATCGAGCTAAGCATAGTTGTTGCCGGTAGCATTACTTTTATTAATCGAAAAAAACGTATGTTCGTGATTTCCTATTGTGTCGGAATTGCTGTGATAATGATGGCCTCGCTCGGTATGCCCCTTCGCTGGGTCTTTACTCTTTGGCTGACTCGTTTCCATGAGTAATGGAATTTCCGCACCGAAAGGGGCTTCCACAAAATTCCGTGAAGCAAACATTGGCAAGTGCTAAGGCGGCGTCTTCTTTGCGCCTAGCAGACGACAGGGAGAGAGTGTTATCGCAACCTGGTAGAACACGTTCGCCGCATCATCTATGGCCGCACAGGGTAGGCGGGGTTGGCGCGGTGTTTCAGAGTGTCCCTGCCACGCAGGCGCTGGGAGTACGGATCGGCCACGGCTGCCGTGTTCTAGCAAATACTGTTCGCTATAGTACGCATCGTGATAGAGTTCGAAAACGTTTCGAAGGATAGGGGAAAAAACGTTCAGCCTTTCCACTCTGGTGAAGAAGGAAGACCAGCGAAGCTGTACTATGGTGGGAATGAAGTAATGGCCGAAAATAATTGGGGTTGTGTGGATATTAATACAACGTGGAGTCGGTCAGCCATTTCAAAGAAGACGAGGAGTCGCCCGCTGTAGATGTGCAATTTAGCCGGTGCAGTACAACCGCTAGCCTGGGGTCTTTAACGTGCACCACGCAGTAGGTAATGGCCGGCCGCAAGTCGGCAAGCCAGAGTGGAAAGGCTGGAAGCTACCACCATCTGTGAGCGACGGCGGTAACCAGACAACCGGCAAGCCGGTTGTCTGGTTTTCCCTGTTGCTCATAGATGGCGGTAGTTGTCCAGAGTTTCGTGTCATCATTTCTTTGCTGACGGACACGATACTGGGGAAACTAGCCCTAACAGCTCCGCTGTAAAAAAACTATATAATCCGCCCAATTATTCCTTAAATATCACAGTGAAAATAAGTTGTTTCTTTCTCATTTCTTTCTGTATTTGATAGTCACATACAACTTAAGAGTCCGGCAGAACCTCCTCCCGCACCCCCATTACCACGAACCACTCCTCTACAATGATTAAGTAGTTTTCTTTTGAGGCTATTAAGTATAGATCAGGGCGCAGATATTGTGAAAAACGTAGTGGTAGCGTCACAAACCTCGTCATTCCAAAACTTCCTTTCTCGGTTGATCCGCAGAGCGATGCGTTGCCGTAAGAGGCAAGCGGGGCTGTTCATTTGGCGCACCCATAACTTCTATCCGATTATAGAGTACTTGTGTCACACTCCACAAGGTGCAGTTTGTAGAAATGTAAAAGGATAATACGATGCTGTCTGTTTAACGTTATAGAGACATATATGTAGGAGCGTTTTATTGTTAAAAATTATTTTACACTGTTAACCGATATCAAAGTAAACGATCTCAAGAACTTGATAAAAATCTGCGATTCCCGTCAGACGCAGCATGGACCGCACATGAGTTAAAATGCAAGCTCTCGCTAAGGAATACGCCAATATTAACACGCATGAAAAACGTATAGTACATTTCATGTATATTTCAAATGTGCCGGAGGTAGAAAGCTGCATGTTCGGAAATCTCAACGTCCGTACATTTCTTCCGTAAGATTCACAGCTTTCCTCCATACTCACGAAGGTAAAATATCGTGGCGAGGTTAATAAATCTAGTGGTCAATAATTTCGTGACTTAATATTTTACCGATATTTTAAATATAGGCATCTGAGCGGCCTGTTCCTAGTATTTCCTAGATTTCCTCCCGAAAAAGCGTGCAGGTGAAGGGGAAAATAAGGGAGGGGGGGGGGGGGGAGGGCTGTTAATTTCAAACTAATCTGCCATGCTTTGAAATATTGTAAACCAAAGGATTAGATAAGCGAAAGGGCTCGCGCTTGCCAAACGTTTTCAAGCATCGTTTCCAAAGATTTAGTGACACACACGAAACGATAAAACATACCGTAATCAACGTTCCTGAAGACAACAATTGCTCTGGATCAAGAGTGGCGAGCAGACAGTCTCGGCAACAAACCACACATTTCGCGTTCCCAGGCTTGATACAAAAAGGCCCCGCAAGGCCGTGGCATCCGGAGACGTAAGAACGGAGTAAACGTCAAAGGCGTCAGTTATAGTTCCAAGTATTATAGAGCAATAAAGCTTAATAGCTGTACACTCTCGTAGAGACAACAGACACGACAGAGCGTCTGGCGTTGCCCTTATCTTATTCGAAGGACAGCATTTCAGTTACGTAGACAGCAGTAAAAACAGGCACCGTATAGCGACCATTCCACGGAGGAGCAACCACTCGCCCTATTTGTTAAGTGGAAGACACGGCTCGTGTTATTTCTGCTTACCCAGAGTGATTGAGGCCACTTGAAGCACACACTCCCAACAAGCTTACGACCGAAACTTTCCTTCCAAGTCGCAGAAGCGTCGCGGCAGAAGCCTTTATTGTGCTCCGCCACCGCTTGCACACACACCCCCCAGTGGGTCACCAAAGCAATCAACAGACCGATCGCGTGATCACTGATAACAAATGTTTGTGTTCGTGTTATTTTCTTTGTTGTTATTTTGACGACAGCTTGAAGCAGACGTCTTTAAAAGCTGACGTATTTGTTTTTGCCACGGACATACGCCTTGTGATACCGGACGCCCGGACATCAGAGGCAATCAGCCCGAGGAACCGCGCCTTAACTTCCGAGACGTCTTTTCAGATAAAGAGTTGTAAGACGCGAAAGAGAAGCAGCCCAGCGCGTCTGAACAACAAGAATGGAGCTACGGATAGCCTCGCCGCTAGGAGCGCGATGATAAAATTAGCCTCTCGAGAAACAACAAAAAAACTAGATCCGAACAACAACTGTCGGCTACGTGATTCCGGCAGGTAGTTCTGACTGTGACAGTTGCGCAGGAAGGGTGCCCGCGGTCAGCCGTTTCCGCTACGCCTGAATTGGAACTTAGCTGTCTGTCGGTTTCCTGGTTGACCAGTCAAAGTAGGCTACTCCGAGTTTGCAGATAACCCTGTCGGCTGAGCCGCTTCAAAACGGACGCTGATATAGAACCAAGCGTCGTGCCGCGCCAGCTTTTAGTGACCGCAGTGTGCACTAAAACAAAACAAAACAAATTTATGAACGATGGAAAAAAAGAACCGAAATAGACCCCTTTCCAAAGTCGCGTGCCAATAATTAGAAGATTGGGACGACTGCACAATGGCGGGACAACTGCCATCGTGGGACGTGCAAGCCATTCCATAAGATAGCGAACGTCAGAGCGCCTCCACTATACTCTGTTTCATACTTAGCGTGCAACGCTGTCAAAGCTACTGGCGCGAGCGCGTAGCTTTATCTATGGTTTTGTTTGTCATTTGATCCTCTAGCCAATCAGACGCGATATCGTCAGTTCCGCCACTTCCGTTTCTTTTTAGGAGAAACGAAACATTTGTCGAACATAGCCCCCCAGCACTAGGAGCTCACGAGCCATTCAGACAGCGGTGTTAAAAGTGCGACGTCACTGCGGCACTATCGCCTTTTTGTCTGTGGGTGTTTTTGGCTTTTTTAATCGTTCCAAATGCATAAAGTGTGTCGTGACATTGCCGTCTTAGCAACGAGGTAGAGGGGCTTAGAGCGATAAACTGGTATCCCGTTCACCAGGCAAAAGTGATCCCCACTTGGCTGCCGCCATGTTGTACAATTTTGACCACTAGACACGCGACAGTACCAAATCCCTAGGCCTTTGCGCAATACTGAGCCAAGATTTTTATTACGATCGCTGTAAAAAAAAACAACATGATAAACTCTTTTTTCAATGCTGTTAGCCCCACAGATCAGTGTCTAGCTCCGATAAAGACCCGAAAATGCAGCACCGCAGCAGGCGGCATCTAGCGGAGGCATTGCGAAGCTGCCCGAGTCTTTGTCGTAAAAGCACATTTTGGACTTAAAACGAGCGAAACATAACTTATCTCGTCGGAACTATTATTAAAGATCAATGAGCAATTATTTGTGCGCGTTACTTCGTTAAAATTTGGACGTAGAACTGTAAGGTCACGTGTCTAGTGGTCGAAAATGTGCAAATTGTCGGCGGCCAATCTGGGTTCACTTTCAGCTGCCAGTTTATGGCTCTAAGGCACTCTACCTTGTTGACTTTTAGTCCGCCATTGTACAGGAATTCCACAGGTGCCAACAAGGGCTGTCTTTCGAAAGCGGTCTATAGACTTTTGTAAAAATCGCCTTCTCCGATCTGCCACCTTTGTCTGCTGGACTGTGGAACGCTTTCTGAGCATGCGCTGTTGCTCTACTCTGCGGTATATCACACCCCGCGTATGCGTCCAGAACTCAGTGACTCAGCATTTTTCGTCCGGGTGATAAGCGATGCAAAGGTCTATAGGCTGGGCACCTGCAGCGCAAATGTGTCATCATAAATGGATTCTGCCGAACGCCGCATCTTAAAAGATCGGTTCACCTCATGAATGTAGTGAAAGGGTGTAGCTTTACCATTCATTTATGTATGTAAATGTGAAAAGAAAGACCTGAATGACACAGTGTGAATAATGTAGAACATAAGCGCTAAACAAGCTATTGCTTTACTTTCTTCTTTTGTTTTGCTTTTTGGTGACAAATTTATTTAAGAATTCCGTTTGTTTTTTAGAGCGCAGCTCTTAGGCGCCCGTTTCCGGCTTGAGCGGCGTCGCCGTCGGTGTAACCGCGCGGTGCATTATTGGAAATGTCCCATAATGCACCGCGAGGTCACGTGACCCCCCGGAGTCACGTGTCCTCGGGGGGGGGGGGGGGTCACGTGACCCCTCAGGATGCACCGTGCGAGCCCCCCCCCCCAAGGTCACGTGACCCCCCCCCCCCCCCCCGAGGAGATTGAAGAATGAGGGGAGGAGGAGGAGGAGGGGTATACCCTCCCCTGAGTACCCTTCCCTCCTCCTCCTCAAGAGCTGCGTTCCAATTCGGCGTTACAGGGAGTTGTAAACGGCTTTCACTTTTTGCTTGTTTGTTTGCTCGTGTGTTTGTTTGCTTGCCTGTTTGTTTTCTTGTTTGTTTGTTTATTTGGTTGGGTGGTTGGCTATACTTCGTCTCATCCTACGATGGACTAAAGGCCAAAGCTACGGGCCGCCAGGTCCAATCACGTTCCACGCTAAACTATGGCATGCTTAACATTGATTAAGGATGGACGAATAAGGCTCCTGATCAGAATGCGCTGCATCATTTCTATAGCTTGGACACTGCAAAGAGCCTGTATGTCGTGGCTTTCTTTGCAATGCAAAATTGATGGGTCACTCAGTAACGTTCATCGAATCGAAATACCAGGCAATTTCTAAGTGGCTCGTGATTGAATCTGGTGGTTTTTAGCTTCTGCCTTTAGTCCATCGTAGGGTGAGACGAAGTATAGTCGGTTTATTCGTTTGTTCGTGGCTTGGTTTTTTTTCACCTTTTGTTTTAAGTTTTGAAGCTAATTTCTTAGAATACAAGCATAGATCGAGCCGCACTCCTTTTTCGTTATACATGGAGTCGCAATATTTAGTCTTTTTATATACTGTAAACGACTTATTTTTCGCCGGCTCAATATTTCGCGATTTAGGTCAAAGTTTACGCTTTGGAATTCTTCGCCGGTTCTAACTTTCGCGAAGCGGTGGGATCTCGATATAAATTCCAATGTGTTTACATTTTGCCGGAATTGCTCGCGGGACCAATTTTTCGCGAACTGTAGGCGATTCGCGAAATTCGCGAAAATTAGGTCCTCGCTAAATATAAGTCGTTTACAGTATATATTACCCATTGGCACAGGGTTTAACCTTGACTCTTAATCTCTTACCTTGGCACAATGCGCAGAGGCTGTGTGATAACGAAACGCAAGAAGCATCAACTGCATGAACGCCAGGAACGCAGGAAAATCGTCATAAATGCGATTTCGTGCTTAGGATCTGACGTTAATCCCGGTCTTCAAGTCCTCGGCTACTGTGCGTAATAAAAGCACGTCACGGATGTGTACAGTCGTTGGGCGTATCAGCTACTATAATCACTGATAAGATGAAAAGGGCAGGGAGGGAGTTTCAGTCGTCTCGCCTTCAGCCCGAGGTTCCTACCTTCGATAACTTTTCGGCCACATAATAAAGTGTACACTCTCTCTCTCTCTCTTTCTTCTTTTTTTTTTAGAGCGCAGCTCTTAGGCGTTTGTGCCCGTGTCCCGCGGCGTCGCCGTAGCCGTGCCGTCGGCGTAACCGCGCTAAATTTAGCGGGGAATTGAATTGGTGTTGAGGTCACGTGACGTCAATTTTCCCGCTAAATCTAGCTGAGAAAATGAATTTGCTCAGAGGTGACGTGACACGAAGTCATGTTGACGTCATTTTCCCCGCTAAATTTAGTGGGGAAATTGAATTGTTGCTGATATCAGGTGCTGTAAATTTTCCAGCTAAATTTAGAGGGAAAACTGTGGGAGGAGAGGAGGTTATGGAGGAGGAGGAGGAGGAGGAGGAGGAGGAGAGGAGGGTCCTTCGTACTCTCCCCTCATCCTTCTCCTCGTCCTCCTCTCCTCCTTCTCCTCCTCATAACCTCCCCTCCTCCTCCGTGCCCTCCCCTCCTCCTCCTTCGTACCCTCCTGTCACAGTGTATCGCAAAATCAAAATACCTCAAAAGCTGGGCTCTAATTTCGCATTACAGAAATTTGTAAATGTCTTTAGATTTTTTCTTTCTATCTTTCGTTTTTTTTTTTTTCGGCTTCTCGCGGGCATCCAGCAACGCAGGCGCAGTCAAAACGCGGCGGAACGCAACGGGCATTGGAAAGAGACGCCTTGCCCTCCTCATCCTGCCAGTGACCAATCAACAGATGGAGAACTTTTGAACGTTGAGGCGTCTTTTGAGGCGGGCAACTGGAACCTATCGAAGGGCTGGACTCGGAAGGTTTTATCGGCATCTCAGCATTCAGTGAGTGAACCTGCAAAACGATTCACCGTATAGATCGTTCAAATACCTCCGATAAATATACCCGATAACTATCTTATGCATGCTCAAGGGCACCGGTGGTGTATCTGGTATCTTTATTTGAGTTATCGCAACGATTGAATAAGACTACCTTGGAAGCAGGTTTAGTAGATCGTTTCGGCAACTGCCGACAGATGGCGCAACGTGACAAAAGAGAAGAGATTAAAAAAAATAGAGAGGACTACGAGAGGATGCGACGAATCGACCAACCATCTCCGTACAACAACAGGTGCCAGCAGGGCCATTATGGCACGTAGAAAAGCAAGGTGATGCGGAGCTCTGGGAAAGAAACCTTGAATACCAAAGCAAGCGAGTCAAAGCATTAGAAAAGTGTACATTACAGAGATTCGCGTGGCACTGAATGAAGCATAATCAAAACTTTCGATAGATCGTCTGCTAAGCCAAGATCTGACTGGGCGACCCTTGCGGTGAAGCTCGGCGCATATCTTTAGCACATGTGGGAGGTCCAGACTTGGACGTAGTTCAACTACTCTACTCAAACTACTGTAGTTTAACTACTTTTCCGAGTAACTTGGTAACTTTCAATTACAACTTTATTTGGGTAATTAGTAGTTTAATTTAACTACATTTTTCGGGTAACTTCTACTCAAATTACTAACTACTTTCGAAATCACCGGCAGATGAAGTGGCCTTCCCGAACAAGGGGCCCCCTCGCAGCCGTTGAAACTGCATCACAGGCGTCCTTGGGCCAAGGTGGCGATGAGCAGCCAAAACATAACACCGACGCGCACGAACGCAGGAAGAGAAGCTTAACAAGCCTTGGTCGGGTATTGACCTAATCCGGTAATGCACGCAGGCGTCGCGCCTTCAGCTGCAACCGTGCAAGCAAAGACGGGGGCACTCCGAAGGTTGTTGTTTTCATGTTGCCTGCCCTTTGTGAGTTCTGACTCAAGCGGTTTGGGGGTTCTACGGGAGGCGCCACTGGCATGACCTCGGAGCTGGGCGCCTGTTCCCATCGTCGGTCTCGTCGTCAGCGAATACTCGCTTGCACAGCCGGACTCCACCGCACAGAAACGCAGACACGGATAATCCGCTCATGGGAGCACATTCCCGCTTCCAGCTGCAACTGTACGAGCGTCAAGGCTTGTTCACGTAATCCTTCGAGCCCTTCCGACCTTCAACAACAGGGAGACCTCCTCTTTGTTGAAAACGATTTAATTGTCAGGCATGTCAGGCGCGTCAGGATACCGTAGTCGCCGGCGAGGATTGCGAGTCACCCTTGGGAGTTCCTTTTATTGGACCCGCCGTCAGCGGCGAAGTATACTTCGTTTCATCTTCTGTTAAATAAAAAAAAAAAAAAAAAAACATTTTTTTCAGTAGCGTAGCACTAGCACTGCAACGAGACGCGCAGTCGTCCAGATGATCTCATTGCCATGGCGCGAGACTTGAACCCTTGACGGTCAGGTGCACTCGCTCAGCGTACTCTCCGAACGTCGTGGGGATAAAGAGGGGCCAGTCATGACAATCTCAACTTGCCGAAGAAAAAAGACAAAAGGAGAAGAGTTTGTTATACAAGACCCTCTAGACGAGGCAAACCTCACATGTTTCGTCATAGACACCTAAGATGCCAACACTCGCTTACCCGACCCTGGAACCTATATCGAAGGGCTGGACGCGGTGCCTTTATCGGCATCTCAGCATTCAGTGAGCGAACCTGCAAAACGATTCACCGTATAGATCGTTCAAATACCTCCGATAAATATACCCGATAACGATCTTATGCATGCTCAAGGGCACCGGTGGTGTACCTGGTATCTTTATTTGAGTTATCGCAACGATTGAATAAGACTACCTTGGAAGGAGGTTTAGTAGATCGTTTCGGCAACTGCCGACAGATGGCGCAACGTGAGAAAAGAGAAGAGATTAAAAAAATAGAGAGGACTACGAGAGGATGCGACGAATCGACCAACCATCTCCGTACAACAACAGGTGCCGGCAGGGCCATTATGGCACGTACAAAAGCAAGGTGATGCGGAGCTCTGGGAAAGAAACCTTGAATACCAAAGCAAGCGAGTCAAAGCATTAGAAAAGTGTACATTACAGAGACTCGCGTGGCACTGAACGAAGCATAATCAAAACTTTCGGGAGATCGTCTGCTAAGCCAAGATCCGACTGGGCGACCCTTGCGGTGAAGCTCGGCGCATACCTTTGGCACATGTGGGAGGTCGGTGCACATCCACGATGTCTTGCCGTTCACGAAGTAGTTTAATTAACGCGGTTAAGGATTTGTGTAGGTTTTAAGTAATTCTCGGGTATATGGACCAGGCGGCTCGGGAGTAGGCAGTCGTGAAGATGCGCCCACAATACTTTCGGCAGATTTTTCATTTCCTTGAGGAACAAATGGCTCTTCTTCTCATCCAGACCTGGAAAATAATCCGTTACTTTTTCAAGTAATTTTTCAATTGCAAGGTTAAATATTTTGCGACAGTGATTTGTAATGCAATTTCGCTACAAATGTTAGTAATGGGGTACTTTAATTACTCGTTAGTTTTCTTCTTTTTTGTCTCCCCAGACGAGCGCCTGTCTGGAGAGAGAACTCCCCAGACGGCAGCTCGTTACTCGAAAAGGGTCCATTGTCGAAGAGGGGCTTCTTATTAACGTCTTTCATAAACGATCTGTAAACTCCCAAGGTCGATTCAGTCTGCATGCCTGCGTCCCACATATCCCTCTCGGTTTCGTTAACTCTCTTCTTAACCTTTATTTTCTCATCCGCCTCCCTGCTATTTCCCATATATTAAGTTTTCCAGTCCGCTTTCTTCATTTTGTATCGACGCTTCTCGTGTGCAATTAGCTAAGAACTCTTCGTGCCCATCGTTCTGCCTCTATTTCTCTTAGCCTAGCCTCAAATTCTATCCTACGGCTAGCTTCTCTGCCTCGAATGATTACTATCCCATATTGCCCTTCACATATTGGTTCGGTGTTTTACCATGTGCTCCAAGAGCCAATCCACCTATTCCAAGTTGCTTTATTGTTAGCCTTGTCTGGACGTCCAGTTTTATGCACAAAACTGCATTTTCAAAAGTCAGCGTTCGGAACCATAACTCCTTTCCAGATCTCCCTCAACTCCTCGTACCTGTTGTAGTTCCACAGTGCTCTATTTTCATTACAGCTTAATTTCTGTCGGCCTTACCAGTTACACAATTTGCATGTTTATTGGGGTCTTCTATAGCCTAGGTAATTCATACTCCTAGACATTTGTATTTATCGACTCTCTCAACGTCTAATCCTTGAATCTTCAGTTCTGCAATTCCGCCATCATTGAAAACCATAAGCGCTGATTTGTTACTGCTGAATTCTAAGCCTCAGGTGTGGTCCTCTGCGCCACATATATTCATTAAGGTTTTAATCGTTTTAAGGTTTATCGTTTTTACGTTCAGCACGCCACCTGGGTGCAAGCTCGCGAACCACTGTGCAGACGGCGAACACACCGGCTTATGTCATAGGTGATGCAGCGCTGGCATTTTTGCTCTATTTTTAAGAATTGACTACATCAACGTTGAGCTCTGAAAGGGATATTAGATATAAAACATTTTTCGAAACAACGTTCGCGTGTCTATTCTCGGGTATGTAAAGTTTGGAATTCAAATTTTGCAAGCCATACTAATCCGCTTGTTTATAGGGCCGCGGCACTCAAAACGCAGAACTAATCGCAGGCAGGTGCAGGCGCTGCTGCATAAACCGTCGGCGAGGCCGAGTTTCAGCCGACCCGACACACACACACATATGTGTTTCGCACCCGAGCAAGACTCACCTAAGTGGCATTGAAGGCCTAAGATGTTGGAGTGGGTCAGCAGCCGCAACCTGCTTTGTTGTTGCTTTACAACCTTACCCTTGTCTCACAAGCATTTCAAATGGCATTTATGCCCAAGGGCATCAAGATTCCTAACTGTCCAGGTTTTGTTTTTGTCAAGTGTAAGTTTCAGCTGGCCTTTAGGCGATACTAATTGCGACATAAAACCTCTCGAATTTGTAAATAAATGTTAGCCTAACTTTCTACAAAGATAATACGCTTCGGATGGAGATGCCGCATAGTTCCTGACACCATAAGATGCTGAGCTTTACGATAAGGCTAGCATTAGTAAAATTTTATTTTATTTTTCTTCTCAAGAGTCACCTAAGTATTCTGTCTCCATTTACGGTGTAGAGAATATAGACCAACTCATGTTTACAAACAAACCGGAGCGCCCCTAGCGGACGCCACCGGCGCCGCGCATGCGCGATGGAGTATGGGCAAGAAGCTCGTCGTCGCCCATAAGCAAACGATTGAAATGCGATGTCGTCGGCGTCAGTTTGAGTCCCCGTGCTCTTTTTCGCATTGGAATTGTTGATTCTACGTCTTCCTGGCAATGTCTGACTACTTGAGCGGCCTCAGCGAAGTTATCGAGGCTCGTTGCACCGCAAAACTTCGCGTGGATAATGCGACATACGGCGGTTCATTACGCGTGGACGCCGCAAAATGGACGCTAAAGCCTGATTCGCAGGATGAGGTTCTGCTCGCTATTTTCAGTCGCGACGTCGCTCGGGGCGCAAAAGCGCGAACCGTTGTTGAGACGGTCAACGTTGATACTGAAAATCGCAAGCAGAATCGGACCAAGTGAATCAGGCATAATGAGTCGCCGATGGCCACTGGATACAATGATGAGCATATCCTTGTATTTACTGTTTACACTGAGACTGCTCACCCCAACCAACCTTCAAACTTAAGAGTCTTTTCAGGACTGCACTTACTTCTTATCGCAATTACCACGCCGACGTTTGGTCTACGGGCCGGTGTCGTCTGAATGAGCAGACGAGAAGCAAACACATTTGAAAAAGAAGACTACAGTTCGAACGATCACGCGGCCATTTCAACTTCAAGACGCACTGAATGTTGTCCGCAGGGGGTCTGAACAACTTGACAATTTCCCCGCGTTCATGTTGGAACAAGACAAATAAATCTGATGACCACAAGTACCATGAAATAAACCAAAAGTGCTTCCCGCACAAGCAGTCGTGGTCCGGCGGCGTCTGGTTTTCTCTTTTCACGGCACATATCCACGTTCTCGGACGCACCGAGGAGATGAAAACTGACCTTCAAACCTTTCTCGACTCCCTTGGTACAGCCCCGGTCGGGGCGTTTTGACGGAAAGGCAGGTTTCTGTCTAGTTTCTTTCTAAACAGCACAGGAATGCACGTCTCTCATGGTGACTTCCGCTCACAGCCCCAAACCCGAAGTGCGCTCGACGCGCCACCACCACGCCGTGACGTAACAGAGTTGAGTTCGTGTATAAGGTATAATCAGCACTATTTATTCTAGGAATTGCATCGATGCAAGAAGTGATACCGAACGAACTAGATTGCTCCTTGCTCCGGTGAAGCGGCGTTGGAAGCTGGGGTTCCAACGAAGATAATCTGCTTGCTTTTTCTGTTTTTGTTTGACGCTTCTACGTATGGCGAACACGCGGAAGAGGCACGCGCCAATATAATTGCCGGATGGTGACCGAGTCGAATAGATTTATCTCTAGCCTTGCCCGTCCTTTCCAATGCTCCAAGCGGACAAACTACCGCCGCCGTCGGGGATAATCCTATACACTTGCGTAGTATCACCGCATTGAACTCTGTAGAAATCTCTAAAACGCTGTAGGGAAGGCGAGCCCTCTTGACGAAATTGATAGCCCAGAAAAACGACCTTGACTTTTTTTACATATATATTTGTAATTACAGACTTTCGAGCGCGCCCTACTCTTCAAGCGTAATAGCGGATGTTTCAAGTAAAATAAAAACAGCTTCAATTGTTTGCTTCGCTTATAACATGATTATTTTCCTTTTTAGCAAACAATGCAGCTCACACGCATAACGCTGGTGGGGAGACGACGAGGTATCCAATCTAAAATTATATTTAAAACAAAAAACACAAAACAACAATCACTTCCTCAATTGAAGATTTCAACGCCGCGCTTCAACAACTCGATCCATCTTAAGGAAAGCCCTATCGTGCCTTAATGCCGCCCGTCACCGACAGATGCTCCATCAAATCTCCCTGAATCGGTTCAAAGCTCATCGCTCAAAAAGCAAGAAAAGAACACGCAATACATTTGGTCTTACACGCGTTACCTGGTCGTACCTCGGTCCGTGCCGCTCAGGTGGCATATCAATAAAGCACCTTCCGGCGCAGCCACAAGAAAGACGCGTATTTTTCCTCGAGCCCGGCGCCGTACAGCCTTCCTACTCGGCGGCCGGGAAACGAGAAATTCCAGCTCGTTTCGGGAGCAGGCGGCGAAGGTCATCATCAGCCACCGAAAAGAACAGGAAGAGACGGTCGGCCCACGAATTGTCGTGCGCAAAAGATGCCGCTGGCATCCGGTGGAACGCCGCGCTCTGCCCAACAAGAGCGCAGCCTCGCGGCGTTCCTTGTCCAGCTTGGTCTCGCAAGTGGCGTCGGCCTCTACGGACAATTACACGGAAAGCAGGGAGCGTCCCTCGAGCAGACTCCTAGTAACTAACGCGTTACAAGCAATGCGTTACTTCTGTCTATACACGCGTTCACCTCAAAATCCATAGTAAAGCTCCTGCAGGAGCTTTACTAATTTCCTCCTTCATCTGTCGAATTAAGTACGATACATGTAGCTGCATCCTCGATTAGAGTTATGTAACATTTTTGTTTCAAGACGTACAGATTTCAGACGCCCAAACCATCATTTCTTCTTTCGACAACCAAATGTTTAAGAACTACTTCGCGCGGCGCATGAATAAGGCGCAAAAAACTTTTCTTTCTTTTTTTCCCTTGATGTGACAATGAGTATAGTTACTTTATTTGGTAACAAAATAACGACTTGGTGGCTTTTAACTAGAAGGAACGAGTAACCTATTTTTGGTACTTTTTGATTGAGTAACGAGTAATTGTATTCAGTTCCTTTTTTTCAGTAACGTCTACATGATTGCTGCCAAGCTGTCGGATGGATGTGCACAATATCTATTGGAGAAGAAAAAAAGTTTGACTTTTATTGTTTCTGTTCTTATTTTTTTACGTTACAATATTGCAATGAAGTGCTTCCTAAACTCAACTAACCTGCGACTCGTAAAAAAAAAAATTAAACTTTTCGACAAAAAACAAATTTATGACATCATTTTCAAGTTACATACTTTTTCTATCTCATTGTGCAAAAAGAAGCGATTAATATTTTTAGATACACATCCTTATGTTTACATCATATAAATACGTATCTAATTAATCCACCGCTAAAAGTCGGCTACATCAGACACGAAGCATCGCGACGCTGATCGTGAGAAAAAAAAAAGGCAAGATTTAGGTGCGCGAGGTTTGGCAGTCAATGTATCGCCCTGATTCCAGAAATCTGGATAATCCACTCCTCTGTGTTTGGTGGTTTAGAACGGGTGGAATAGATTTACGTGCCTATTTCGTTTCCCGTTCCCGATAATAACTCTCAGAAGAAAACAAAAATAAAGGACCAGCTGCTGCATAGTCGTGCTCTAATTAAAAATTTTAGTGAACCTTCAGCGGTCACAATTGATCAAATGGCTGGTTTGTGGTTGTTCTATTTTGAAACCTATTATCTGCAACATTTAATCATTCACTCTACTAATCCTCTCTTGAACTGTAGATCCTGTTTTGCGAAAAGAATGTGCAGCTTGTTTGTCCTATACGTGAGACCAACCTTACGATAGAAGTGTCCTAGCTAGTCCTAGCTAGGACAAATGAACTGTCCAATCACAGTGCTTTCAGCGCGGACATTCAAGACCTTTTTTACTCGCTTCCCCATGAACATCTACTTGCCTCTGTTAAGTCATGCATCAAGTCCCACGGTGAGCTCTCGTTCTGGAACTCAAGTGGTGTACCCATAGAACATCTTCTTGAGCTGCTACATTTCTATCTTAATTCGACATTCATTTGGTGAAAAAATGGGTTTCTTTTTTGCAAAAGTCGGGAGTCTGTGTAGGCTCATGTGTTGCACCGGTCCTAAGTGATATTTTTCTTGGGGGGGGGGGGGGGGGGGTCGACCGTGCCATTAAGATGGCCATAGCGTCTATGCCAGTTTTTCACGTGTTTAGGTATGTAGACGATGTCCTGCTAGCGTACCGAAAGACATTGGACAATAATGTAATTAGTAGCATCATGGACATTTTCCACAAGTGCGGTTCAGGACTCATTTTTTCCTCTGAAACTCCTAAGGAAGGTCTGTTGCAATTTCTAGACCTTTCCCTATCTTCAAAAACCAACCAACTGTGCTGGTCACTTTTACCCCGTTCTAAAAGGATTTACTACACTTTTACATGGTATGTATAACAGCTTCAAAAAACGAGGACGGTGAAAGGAACAGACAGGACAGGACAACGGCTGTACTCGCAACTGAAATGTTTTATTTGGAAATGTTTTATATTTCCTTCCCAAATAAAACGTTTCAGTTGCGAGTACAACTGTTGTCCTGTCGTGTCTATACCTTTCATCTTCCTCGTTTTTTGAAGCTGTTACACCCACCATGTCAAACTTTTACCAACTCGCCCAGTTCAACACCTTGTTATAGTTTACTACACAATACGTCCTCGCACTCAAAGGTCGTAAAAAGAAGCATAGCTCTTTCCTGCCTTACTTCAGCTTTAAAGAAGTCATGCCTCCACACCATCAAAGGCAGTTTTAATGCTCAAAGTGAAAGGCTCACAGCGTCTGGGTTTCTAACGCAGGTACTAACTGAGGTGGTAGGAACTCTGATAAAAAAAAAGTAAAAGGATGTGAAAAAGCTGTACGTATTGTGGACAATACGTGCAGCTTTACGTGGTTCCGTTTATACACAGAATTTCTCACAATCTGAAACAGGTAGCTAATAGGTGCGGAGTCCCCTTAGTGATGTCAGCCCCCGAAAAAATGGGTCAAATTAGTTCTGAAGTTCGAGCAAAAGAAGAAAATATTACAAAACACAGGTGCCGCACAAAACACGTCCACCCTTACGTGCCCTGTTCAACCAGTGTGATGTTTCTGTGGCGCCCTCGTTTGGTTACCTTTCGTAACATCATTACCTTGTGAACAACAAGTTCAATGGTGTTTGTAATGACCAGGTGGAAGCCTGAAATCATAGCGCCCTCAAAGTAACACTGCCAACACCGTCAAAATTGAAGTTCTTACATTCCTCTTATTTCCGTTAATGAGACATCCTTTGCTGACGTCATAGTCAGCATTCGGCCAATTGTGGTGTGCCGACCACAGCGACGCTTTCGATCGCTCACGCCGCCAATAGCATTCCCCTTTCCTGTGGTAGACTCTACGTAGGACAAACAGGACGGTGTATTAATGACTGGTTAAGAGAACACAATCTTTCTCTAAATTCCACCCCGGGGGGGAGGGGGGGGGGGGGGGGGGTCACCTACTCTTGCATTGTCAAGCGTGTAAATGTGCACCTTCTTTACACAATACCTCGATAATTGGCAGATTCCACGAAACACCCACTGAGGCAATTTCTGAAGCTTTTAGTATACTCCGCCTACGCAAGCGTTGTGTCAGCCAACCTTCTGTGGCATTAACCGACAAAGAAATCGCCATTCTACAATCGTTTGGGTGTGGTTGATGGTGTGTGTCCTCCGCGCGCTCGGGTGCCCCCGTGCGAGGTGGCCTCGGCTCGAGCTGATACAGCGGGCTGTTCTTTTTTCTTCCTTCAATACACCGAGTCGTGAGTGTGCGCTTGTCTCTTCTCTCTTCTCTCTCCACTGTTCCTTTCTATTTGTGCGCAATTTCAACCATGTCCTAGCCTTTTGGGAAACAAAGGTTACCTTTTAGATTTTTGTTCTAATCTCACGTTGTTGTTGTGTTTTTCTGTGTTTCTTTTAACTCCAACTGAGTGTTTCTATTACTATTGCACACTTCCAATGGAAACGTGCAATAGGAAGCGCCCACTGCAGACGCGCTGCCTGTTTCTTGAAGCTTTCTTGCGCAGTGTGCTCACAAGATTTTTTAATGGACGCCTCAAGACACATTGAAGCAATTCCTCGTTTTAGAACCTTTGAATGGGCTGAGCTGTATGAGAGAATGCCCTTCTTGGAGCGTGGCTCGTACGTCCAGCCTATGTAATCCCCCCTGAGGCTCAGTCTATAAGATCTAAAAACTGAAACTCGCCATTTTTTGCCTCTTCATGCGTGAACATCAGGCCTTCACCACAAGACTTAAACATATCTAGTATAATATGTATTTCACCGCTAGCCCCTGTAGTCGTCTTGCTAAGAACTAGAAAGTCATCCACATATCTGAATACTTTAAAACTTCCCTGTTCTCGTAGTTTGTCATAGACGTTGTTTCCTCACCAACTTAGAAAAATATTGCACAGTATGGGTGCCACTTGCGAGCCAATGTAAATTTCCTTCTCTGAGTGTTCTGGTGGAGGTGGCGAAAAGTCTAGTCAAGAAGATTAAAGGTACACAAAGGCAACCTCGTGAGAAAAGCACAGTTAGACCAATTGTAATTCTGTACATGTACTCCATAACCCACAACCTTAAAAAGGTAGCTGACCGGTACGACGTACCAGTTATTTCTTCGGCACCTAATAAGCTGTCAAGGCTGTCTCATAAAATCAATAATTCCGGTGATGCTGCAGAAAAATTCAACAAGAAATTCACAGACTGCACGACGGGAGTTTTATGAAATTTCAATGTCATGTGGGTCTGTATACATCAGTCAGGCTGGCCGACGCTTCAACGATCGCGCACGTGAACATGACGCGGCCACACGAACAACCCACTCTGGACATCTGGTAACACACTGCACCCACTGCCCTTGCACCCCGTCATTTAAAGACACCATATTTCAGGCCAGATACCCAGATAAGATATCCAGGGAGCTCTACGAGGCTATTGAAATCAAAGCCAAAGGCAAGATGTGCACAAGTGACACTTCAATAACCTTATCGACAAAAGAATTTGATTTTCTAGAAACGGGCTTACACCGTGCCTAGTCGTGACGAAGGGTTTTTTCACGGCTATATAAGGAATTCGTTTTTTTTTTTCAATAAATGTTAGTTGCGAGTGCGCCAGTGTTTACGTCCTCTTCTTGTCCTTGTGTTTTTTTCGGAGCCTGTACGTAACAGCGGCGTACGATTCTTTATCGCGGTAGAAAACGTCGATTTCGCTCTTGGACAACGGTGCCAGGGTGCGATTTTGGAATTTCGTGGCACTGTGGGGTGGCGAACAGGTTCGGTCCGTCCTCGGTGGTGTCTGCTCGTGGTCTCCGTCGTGTGGATGCGCTGGATGCGCTCGTGAGACAGACGAACTGCGGGCATGTCGTCGCGTGATCAATCCGTTCGCGGATCAGTCCGTCGTGTGAGCAAACGCTCCCCATAGTTTGATAAAGACGCTTTACACACGCGCCAGATTAGAGCCGCCATTGCTGACCTTCTCTTGTCGTTACCGAGATACCAAGCCACTGAAACGGGTGTTGACGAGACTCCAGAAAGACCCATGCTGAGGAGAAGGACAGAATAGAATCTAAAATGGAAGTAACCTGGCCTGCTATGAAAATAATGAAGTGGAGTAAACGGAATAAGAGGAAACAAACACCGAAGGTCGGTTATGGAGGCGCCCATGCACAGCTGCTGCAAAGCGTCTTTAGAGCCTCTTTCCAATCTAGGCTTTCTAGAGAACGTACTGGAACGCTGGCGTCATCTGTGAGGTGGCCTTGTAACTGCATTTCACTAGACCAAAGAATTTGCGGCATTTGCGACATCAAATGTACGTACTATCTATGAGAAATTGTCGTTTATAACATGGTCCGAAGATACTTGAGCCAAGAGAAAAAAAAAATAATGGACAAAAACAATAGAACACATACGGAAAAGTTAAGTGTTCCATGGCGACCCGAAAGACGGCGACAGTGTGTTCTCTCGTGGTACATATTTTGAGACGTTTCGAGGCACACGGTTGTAAGCAGACATAAGCGTGTGAAACAGCCGTAACAGGGTAACGAACTTTTATAGATGATACAGTACAATAGTAATGAAAAAACTTGTTAGTGATTTAGGAAACTAATGAGCAGGTTATGGAATTACTAAAAAAAGCTACACCTGACCAGTACCGTCGTTACCCCGTAACGCTTTACTTCGGGTACTCAGAGAGGGTAATTTTAGGTCACATGTGGTTTAGTATTTGGCTCATTCGCGCTGTCTCTAAAGTTCTGCGAAACGAATATAGGGCACAGCACATTGGATGCACATTAACCCGGGGTCACACTGCTTGTACATCATACCAATGACAGTTTGCATACAGATTCGAACGCGAGTCACCGCGAGATTCTTGCTTCGAATGCCGCTTGGCTATGACTTCAAGGAGCAAACTTGGCACGCGGCATTCGAACCCCGGACATTGCGGTGACTCGTGTTTCCAGACTGTCTTTTGTAGGATGGATGAGCAGTATGATCCCAGGTTTACTGTTCCTCTTCTTAGGTTCCACTCCTATTGTCAGATTTCGCTAACAGTTGCTAGCGAACTGAATGGTGACGAACCCGTACCCGAATAAAATAGCGTGTAACTTTTTATTGAGATAACGGCAATCTCTGAAACCTTCACAAGCGCTACATCTGAACAGACACTGAGCGTTGTGAAATGCGTAGGTTATCTGTACGGTTCAGAAAGAAATGATAATTTTGCCTCCGGACATCTTATGCAAGGAGCATACCCTGGAGTTATGCTGATGAGAAGGTGTGCCTGGTTCACACCAAAAAGCGTCGTAATTGTTCATATTTGAAATATACAAGAGAGAGAGAGAGAGAGGAAGAGAAAGAAAGAGATGAGCGTATTCACTAACTGGCGAGGCAGAATTCGAAAATAAAAGTAATTTAGTGGCACAAAATATAAAAGTGCAGGATCAAAAAGTCAAAGAAAAATAAAGAGTCCAATCAATTTTCTTTGAAAACATCCAAAGTGTGAAAAAGAGAGGCAAAAAAATGTAATAGGGAAAGTAGTGTGAAAACAGACGGAGAAGTCTGCGTGTGGATGGATGTTTCACTTTTTCATGATTAAGATGCAATTGATGCAAAGGTGCAAGCGAGCTAATCAAGAATTACAATAATAATCCTCGAAGACGGGGAACAAAGGGGACAAAGGACAAACATAAATCTCCAAACACAGCTACAGGTGACTAATTCGCTTCCGAAAAAATCCGCCTGGTCCGGCTATCGAGCCGGCGACCCCTCTACTGACGTCTAACTCCTGGTTAGCTCAGTTGGTAGAGCGCTCCACTGGAAATGGAGAGGTCCCGGGTTTAATACCCGGACCAGGCGGATTTTTTCTCTCGCGCACCAGTCATCTATAGCTGTGTTTGGCGACTTGTGTTTGTCCTTTGTCCCCTTTGTTCCCCTTCTAGAGGTATTATTATTGCCCCACTTTCTCGCCGTCTCCGGTTATACGTCGTTTGAGACTAAACACGAGTAAATGACCTAGAGCCCGAGCTGAGATACAAAAGATCGGTAGCAAGGCAGTAGTTTCACGCCTGGACCAGTGGTCTAGCGGGTAGGCAATATCAAAGATCAGGCGGGCATCTTTAACGAGGTGAAGCGTGCATTCTCGCGACAGTCATTAATACCACCAGGACAGACGCGTGTGCGCAGGTTTATTCTCAAGAACACCTACGATCTGGTTTCTTCACGCAAGACGTTCGTAAGGTCGGTATGCCCCAAAACGGGAGATAAGATCGTTACACTGAATTTATCATCAACCACTGGTTCAGCTGTAACGTACATCTCTAACCAGAAGCACTGTCAGTCTGTATGTTACAGGTATGATATAGTAACAGATCCCCAAAATCACACAGATCGATACGCTGTCTGCAAACAAGTCTGCGTTCGCCCACACCAGGTGTTAACACTGCGCACGCGCAGAAACCGGATTCATGTTAAGTGAAGCAGTTTTCGAAAGCGCCATCCGACAACAGCGACATCGCACTGGAGTGAGGTCAGAGCCCCGTGTTGGTATACGTACATATACGTATATAGGTAGCACAAAATTGTTGAGAAATTGACGATAGGCGGTGTCAGTATTCGTGTAAATAGAACCGTCTGAGATTGTAACAAACAAAAACGGCTCTCGCACTAAGAAAATAAAAAGGAATTGTTTCTTCTTGTGCGCTTTAAGACCTTGGCTTTACAGGCACAAACCCTCGTTAGTAAATTAGCCTACCATTTTCAGAAATCGGTTCTTTGGGACGTTTTGGTAGCAAACTCGCGCACAACACGAGCGCCGGCACAGGCCTCTTGCTTGAAAACCTCTCATGATCGCTCCTATATTATCGTGGAACGCGCACATGTTTGCGTACCAAAAGCTCCTGAACCACAAGCTCTGAAAGTCGTAAATACAATCGGGACCAAATTAAAAAATCATTGCCAATATATGTCGACGACGTTGTTTCGCCATGTATGTAGAGCTTATCGAACTAACATTAGTCATGTCCGAGAACGTAATTCATTGCGATATTGCAAGCCCTTGCCGTGATACGAATTTAGTTAAGTTGTCGCTTCAAACAATATGAGGACAATATCAAACAAATATCGAGCGACACCTATTTTTATTAATTTTAGAGGACTCATACTATACGAAGCCATTTTACTATAAACTGTAAATATCCATAAGTTACGCCGCACCTAGGTAGTCTAAAGAGTGTATATCAATGTAAATAAATTACCACCTTTTTCCTTTTCTTTTTTTTTTTTTCTACAGCCTGAGGCACAATTTGAGGTTTACTTATTTTAGACGGGGAGATTTAGCAGATCCTTTCCGCAGTCTCAAAATCTCTCCGGTCACGTGTTTTAAAGCAGGCCTGGAAAGGCCAGCGCCAGCTCCCGATATTAAAATCGTTATTCGAAACACAATCCGCTAAAACTTGATGTTGGCACTTACGTCATTTGTCACTTAAGCGTCCGGAACACACGAAAACGTTGTTAATCATGGAGACAGGCTTCCACTCATGCCCTTTTTTTTTCTGTATAAACAATATAAACACGTGAACACGCATTTTTTTATCATACCTCTTATAAACAGTTCGTATACGTACTCGATCGAGTCGTAACCAAACTTAACGAAAACGCGCGACCAACTTATTTTTTTTTTTTTGGAGGCCGGGGGGGGGGGGATGGCAGCCGGTGTCACTAATTGATCCCATAATATCAGAGTTGAGTACTGTAGCACCACAAGTAGAATACTGATGAAAAGGACATGGCAGTGCTTCGTCGTCCTTTTGCCTCGTGTTTCTGTGCTTCACTTTGTATAACGTTGCTCGCTTCTCAATAAAAAAGTAAATAAAATGAAATAAAATGGTGTTTATAATTGATATGCTCTTGCGTTTTACATTGTCTTTAGTACACATAGCATAACATAAAAGATTGTTCGTGATACTATTTTTTTGCTGAAAAAGGGGGACGTCTGATTAGGAGTCGAAATATGCCTTCTCTGATGCATATAAACTGATCCTTCAATTTATTTTCCAGTCGACTTTGACTTGTGGTGCTGAATCTCGAACAATTTCAATATTTCACGCACACACACACGCACACGAGCACGCACACGAACACACGCGCGCGCGCACACGAACACGCACACACACACGCACGCAGACGCACGCACACACACACAAACACTCACAAAGAAAGCATCTGTTTTAGATGATTTTTAAATGTGTGGACTTGCTGCATCTTGGTGAACTTAAAAACACTCCCACGTGGTACCCGATCTCGGAGCCTACCACACTCCGCCCGCACGTCATGAAAAGCAATAAAAGAAGCGAACAAAAACACTGTGGCGCAGCTCGTTTAAGTTTGAGTCTGACTGTAAAACCCAACGCACAAATATATTCGAAGACAACGTTTTGTAAAATTTTGCAAGTTAGGAATGTGGGCGTATACCGAAATGAAAACATCACGAAAGGTCGCTTAAGCTTCGCCTTTAACAGTGGAACGCGAAAGCCGTGCAAGCGCGTCTACGTGGCCTAGTCAGTAACGAATCTGGCTCGCAACCGAAGGGTGGTGGTTTTGAATCCCGCCTAAAATTCTTCAATTTTTTTCTTTAGGGCAAATGAATTACTTTATAAAGTGAAATCATTTGAGACATGCGGCGACCTTTATTTCGCATTACATGTCACGTTTTAACCAATTTTATTCCACGCGTGACGTCACGTTTCACATGAGTGTTCTGGGTTGTTTGAAGCTCCCGCGCGAGGTCATGTGGCTCTGGCGTCATGACCCTATCGACTAATCAGGATTTACCCTCCCACCGCCGCCGGCGCCGACGCCACCTTTTCTGCGACACGAGCTCCTTTTAACGTTTTCGCGTTAAAAGAGCAGGCGAGCGAGCGTGGCTCCGAGGACCTCCAGTGCTTTCTAACGGAAAAAAGCTGAGCTATCATGGAAACTATTGTGTCATTCTGTACGCGAGCTGCATTTCAGCGGTCCGTTCGACTTTTGTTGTTACTCCCCATTTGGTCGGCAAACAATTGCTGAGTCAACATCGATTTCCGCGGTGACATTGGATAAAGCTTGCGCCGTAAGACCGGAAGGGGAATGGCAGACTTTGACAAATAGTTGAGTTCAACGAAAAAAGAAAGAAAAATACTGTTAATCGTTTTGTAGTGTTCGAACTTATTATCAAACGCCCGAAAGCTGATCGTTCAACTTGCGACCGCTAGTTTCAGCTGCGCTTGATTTCGTTTTTTGACGTGGAGCGAACGTGCAGACGTCACTGAAATCAGCACTAACTCAGCGACAGTCAAGGACACGGGGAGTAAGGACAAAAATGGAACAGCCGCCGAAGCCTGAATAATAAGTGAGCATTTTCCCGTAGAAAGCGCTGCAGGCCTTCTAGAGGTCCTTCTCTGGCGCTATTCGGGTCAAAAAAAAACAAAAAAAAAACGCACAAATAAACCAATAAACAGGGTGCATTTAAACTTTTTCACAAAGGTGTCCTTAGGTGGTGCATTTATCATGCTCAAATTGTATGAGTGTAGGTGTAAAAAAAAAAATACGTAAGCCTGAAAAAGAATTGTTTTCTTCTTCTATGAACAGGAATGAAAACAGCTAAAACCGTCTCGTTAACGTGACAGATGGTAGCACACTCACTGACACACACAAACGCCCACGCACACACACACACACACGGATCAGCTGGATCTGCCATCGGGTATTAATGTCAAAGAAGATGTCACGTGTTTGCTTTATGTTTGTGTCATTTGTGAGCAGCGTCAACCAGACGGTTTTTGCCGTTTTCCTCCCTGTGCAATGGAAAAACAAAGATTTCTAAAGGTTCCTTTTTTTCTTTCTTGAAACCTACACACAAAACATTAGCGTGATGATTGCCCCACGTAAGGACACATTTGTGAAAATTGATGCACTCAGTTCATCGCTTTATTTATTATCTTTTCTTACGCCCGCGTAGCGCTCGAGAGCACCATGTAAGCCACGAGCTCGCCTGGGCTTTTCATATCGTCCACGACTGTATACGTAAACACGCGGTGCCGTACCTCTGGCTTCGTTGCCAGCACAAAGTTGTTTCCAAGGATAGCAAACAGATGTCTTCCATCCACCCCGTACGCGCATTTGGGCACTCCTCCACGATACGCACCACGCTTTCGTAAACATAGGTGCGTGCTGGAAGCGTGTGTGTCTGTGGACACAATTTTGCGGTCGCATTAATGAAAACATAATCCAGAAATAGCCTTTAGGAAGATACGTGTACAATTACGTTCAATATGACTGAAACAGTCGCGCTTGTTTGGCGCACCTGCCAGTTTTTGAGGGAGCTCTGGTTCGAACTACGACTTGAATACAAAGTTGATGTCCCCATTTAGTGATGCAAAACTCTGAATAGTACTATCGATACTATCGATAGTGCATCGATAGTCGACTATCGTAAAACTTTTGATACTGCTATCGATAGTATGGCACCATGACAGAACAGCACACGACAAAACAGCACACGACAAAACAGCACGCGACAAAACAGCACGGTCAAAACAGCACGCGTCAAAACAGCACAACGTCAAAGCAGCATGGCGACAAAACAGCGCGCGTCAAAATCGCACGCGACAAAACAGCACAGCGTCAAAACGGCACAGCGACAGAAGAGCACGTGCCAAAACAGCACGGCGTCAGAATAGCACAGCGTCAAAACGGCCTAGCGACAAAACAGCACAGCGTCAAAAGCTGGGCACGCGACAGAAGAGAATGGCGTCAAAACAGAACCGCGACAAAACAGCACAGCGTCAAAATTAGGAGAGTGACAATATAGCTAGGGTTTTGGCGTTTTCGGTTTTCATTATATTATTTTGAAATTCGGCGTACTCTTTTTTTCGTTTTTTTTTTTATAGTCCAAACAGAAGTTTTCGGTTTATTGCGGTGAATATTTGTAGACGCACAAACTTCTCGGTTCTTTTAGGTTTATTGACAAAAATCAGTATACTGACGAAAATGCCATATTTAAAAGCGTTTGTTTAAAATGTCTAGTGAGAAAACCAGGTACTGGTGTTCTTATGTGTTGCTGTCTGTGGCAGCCGAAGCGACCTGTTCAGCATGACGCACTGGGGCCCTATCGTGATCAGACATTATTGTCGTGTGCTCGTATTTGTACTCAAGACGAACATGAGCTTCACTATCACTTCGGTCGGAAAAGCAAATATCAAAAAATTTAGAAATCGGCAAGCATTGTACTAAGTGCGTTTTGCCCCAGTTTCACGACTGTGAGAGGCGGTAAATTCGCGCCGACCACAAAAACGACAATAAAACAATCGTATTTATGCCCTCCTCTAGTAGACGGAAGCTAGGGGTGTTAAAAAATGTGCGGCATTTACCGACGCCCTTGATTTTCATTGTCAGTCCACGAATAACTTCTCTTCTTTGAACAAAGAATTCGGTACACAAATCCCTATCAGCTGAAAAACCCAAATTTCGTCCTGAAGACCCCTGCGCCCCCGGAGCTTTTGTTGAAAGTTGAACTGATTTGGAAGGCAAGCTGAAAACTGCGAAAGGAAGTGGTCATACGGAGAGTAATAAGTCACTCCCCCACCCCTCCAAACGCCCTCGAAAATACTTATCTTTTCAGTTGAACCCTAAATATAGTGTATGGAGTGAAGAAATGCATGTCTCAAAGTAGGCACTGTAAAGGAATGGAGGGTACATTTGACCTTTTACCTTTTTTTCTGCTGACTATCAACGACATAAAAAATCCGACAAACGTACCAACAACAGTTTCGCTGTAAAAGGGGGTTCAAACAATTGCATTTAATTGTTTAAAGCTTCCCGCCTGTCCACCTTACGAAAATGCTTTAGCTCCTGTTGTGCTAGAAATTGTGATTCACTACCGACTTCCGTGCCTTCCAAACTGTGGGTCCGACAGATCCAGTGGGCGGTCGCGAAACAATTGCTGCCATCAGTTTTTTTTTTTTATTATTATTTTAGACTTTTGCAGTCTTGTGAAAAGCGCAAGCGGGCTTTGTGACGCGATATTTTATTTTTATTTTTATTTTTTTATTTTTTGGAGGGGGGTTGCGGGTTGCGGAGTTCGGTAAGCACTGAAATACGCAATAAATTCTTTTATAACCTAGCGACAATAAATGAAAGGGTCAAGGAGGTTCGAAACTATTCGCGCAGTGAGAGGTGAAGAGCGCGCTCGAAGTTGCTACGTGAGTGCTGTTTTGCCACTGTGCTGTTTTGACGCCGTGCTGTTTTGGCACGTGCTCTTCTGTCGCTGTGCCGTTTTGACGCTGTGCTGTTTTGTCGTGTGCTATTTTGACGTGTGCTGTTTTGTCGCCGTGCTGGTTTGGCGCTGTGCTGTTTTGACACGTGCTGTTTTGACCGTGCTGTTTTGTCGCGTGCTGTTTTGTCGTGTGCTGTTCTGTCGCGTTCCCCGATAGTATGTTATCGATAGTCGACTGTCGTGAAACTCGATAGCATTTTATCAATAGTTGACTGTCGTGGAATTGCTTATAGTCAAATATCGAGAAACTGTAGAGATACAACTATGGTAATTCTATGAATAGGGTTTTATTAGGTGTCGAAAAACGTCCATGAAATGTCGTGTAGCTCAGAGAAAAGCGCAACTCCCAATAGTGACTTCAGCATAATTATCGAGGAACAATTAAAAACCTATTGAAAAACAATCACAAAAGGTCAAAAATCATCCTTAAAACCTATTGCCAATAAACTAATAAGAAATCAAGTGTAAACTATAAAAACTATGAATGCGAATTATGAACCTGACAAGTTGTCGAAGCTTTTTGCTGTTTTAGATTGCTTTCCGGGGTGTGCCCTTTGCCTTTTTTGAGCTCAATCAAATAAATGGATGTCCCTGTCGCCCCTGATAAGTAAAATATATATGTATTGCCATAAATCTGGAACCCTGCTTGGATATAATGACTTTACCCAAATGAAAAAATAAATGTGACTTCTTTTTTTTTTTTTTTTTGAAACGAACAGGTTATCAGGAAGAAAGGAAACAATATGGCCTTTCAGTTCACATGCTTTTTCACTAAAATAATGCCTCATGGCCAACAATATTCTAACTTGGATCACAATAATTTTTCGTTTTAGGGGCGAAGCTCCTTAGGGGCTAGCCATGTCCGTCCGCCGTCCGCTGTCCGCCGTAGGCCCGGCGTCGGGTGATCGTGCTTGTGCTCGTGAGATCACGTTCTCACGAGCACGTGAGCACATGCTCACGTGCTCGTGTAGGGCAAAAACAAATTGAAAAAAAAAAGATGCAAAAAATTATGAAAAAAGAAAAAAAAGAAAAAAAAAAGAGTAGGGGGTTCTGAGATGCCATCCGATATGTCTGCTTAAAAAAAGAAAAAGAAGAAAACCACACATTCTCCTACTGACATGAATAAAAAGGCTCAAAGAAAAAGAAGAAAAAAAGAGTAGGGGGTTCTGAGATGCCATCCCATCTGTCTGCTTAAAAAAAGAAAAAGAAGAAAACCACACATTCTCCTACTGACATGAATGAAAAGGCTCGGCATGCTGCGGCTCGGCGTCTACGCAGACAAGCACCACCAGAGCTTCGCCCCAAGCAACATCATTCACCACGTGGAGATGCGGTCAATTTTTTATCATTTATTTTTGATCCAGTTAACATTATCTTCCCAAACTTATTGCATTTCAAGAGCGGAAAAACTTAGAGCATCCGTAGCTGTTTTCTCTTTATATCTGGTAATGTTCAATTTGAAGCTTGCACAACAATATCTCTGTTACATTTATTGATTCAAATATATTTATTTATGGATTGTGTGACAGCTTCTATAATTTGAAGTTGTACTTTACACCAACAGGTAAACATTTTCCCAGAAAAGTCTGTAAACTCAGACAAAATAGAACGGAAAACAAAAGTGGCAACATGTCACGGCATACAAGCCTAAGTGCTTTCGTCAACAGCTTATTCCCGATTTTCTGGTATTCGCTCTAAATGGTCATCAGGAGAAAAAGAAGTTATAATCCTCAGCAGGGTGCTTATTTTCACCTGTCAGTGTTCGAGGCTATAAAAAGGAATATGTGTCAATGCATAATAAAGGAAACACAAGCTTCAAAGAAAGTTGTGAAAACCCTGATGCTAAATGTCTTCAGCAAGTGCTTTTCCTAGCTCCGTGTCAAAAAAGAAAAAAAAAACAGAATATAATGAATAGATTTTACAAATGCGGGCATACTAGGCTCGGAGAGGTTAGAACATGTTCAGAAGAGGCTGTCCCGCATTGTGCTCAACCTTTAATACAGTCGCCTGGTTTTATTTTATTTTTATTTTTTTTAGTTACGAGGTAATGTTACACAGGATGAATTTGCAGACATTAGTAGCTCGGTGAAAGTTTCGAGAACACGTATTTTTACACAAAACCGTACATAGAACATTAAGTGGTTCTGAACTCGTGTCTCTGCTCTCTTTATCTGTTCCGCGCTGGAGCAATCGCAACCCCAACACGTTCTATGTGCAAGGCCTATGTTCACTTTACCCATATTGCGTAATCAAAGTAGTTTTGATACACTTAGCGCGGAGGACGATATCTTCGATAGCGAACGCTCATTTAAAACTGCCCTAAGCATTTAAAACTGCGCGTCGGCGTCGGCGTCGGCGTAACCGCGCGTTGCATTACGGGACGTTTCCCATAATGACGTCACACGTGACGTCACGTGTGGCGTCACGAGGGAGGAGGGAGGGAGGGGAAGGAGAAAGGGTGGAGGGTGGAGGAGGAGAGGAGAGAATAAAGGAGGGGGAGGGAGGATGAGGAGGAGGGGCATACTCTCCTCTTCATGCCCTTCCCTCCTCCTTCTCAAGAGCTGCGCTTTAATTCAGCATTACAGGGAGTTGTAAACGTCTTTCATTTTTTGTGTGTTTCTGTAATTCTCTTGCTTTACTTTAAGTGTGTATTTGTGTGAACCAGCATTTAGGCTTCGGCCGTTCCTGGACACGAGAAAGAAAGAATGAAGAAAGTGTGAAGCCTTATATCTGAACCCCACCACTATACAAAATATGTGCTCAGGAAAACTAGCAAATCACCATTTCTGTTTTACCTCTAAATTAATTATACGAGAATGCAACTCTAGGTTCATTTCGTTTCAATTTCATGTTTTTCCCCCCCCCCCCAAAATCACGCGTTGTCTGCCCGTACATATTCGTCATTTTCTTTTTGGTTAGTGCTTCAATTTCCCTAACACTCCATAGTTTTACTAAAGCAGACATTCGATAGTATCGATAGTCGACTAAAAGCTCAACTATCGATAATACTATCGATGGTACTACGGATAGTCAACTATCGAAAGTACTATCGATTGTTGACTATCGATAGTTCCATCGATAGTGCTATTAATAGCGCACTCTCGATAGTTTTCGAAACTACCAATAGTTTTGGAAAAACTATCGATAGTATCGATAGTATATTTTTGAATAGTTTTGCATCAGTATGTTTCATACATCAGACTATTTGACAAATTGAGAGATGATAGAATTTGAGCAAACCGCAGACGCTGAAAAGGTTGGATCGGGCGTTTCCGTTTATATTAATACTAATAATGTATTTAAAGAAAAAAAGAGAAGCTCTTTTTCTGTCAAGATTTGCGACCATCTAAAGGCTGGTATGCCTATCGTATGTGACTCAGACCATGCGCCTATTACGGAAGCTGTCCATGTCCGTAAGAGTCACAAACCCCCACGCTCGAAAAGACTCATGCCGTTAGCATGAGTCTTTTACGCATCTGGAAGCCCCTGACTCCTTCACATACGCCACTTGGGTTATTTTTTTCACTCGATCCGTGGGTTGGCGTACCCAAAAAGACGCTTTCGAGTACACTTTACACCTTCAGCCGGTCGTTTCTGCACCGAGAAAGGTTTACCACTATACTCAGCTCAAGCCGCCTCCCTGACTCCGAGGCAAAGCGTCGGCCTACGGATCCCCAGCCGGCGCGTTGAGAAACGCTGGGCGTTAATATGACAGTCACGCGTTTTCGCTTCGTGATTCGCTCACTAAGATTGTTATCGACTGATGCAGCAAACTCATTGGCTGGGAACCGGTAATAAAATCTTTTGGACTCACCACGCCCTGTCAGTTACTAAAGATATCAGTGAATAGAGTAATTGTAGTCGAAATCAATCCTTAGTCCTTCGCTGGGGCGTGCCGAACGCCCTTCGTCTTCGTAGCGCCCCCCACCACCCCCAACCATTAAATTTGCTGTTCTCGTCCCCGCTAAGCTGACAGGGCGATGGAAGCATCGTGCTCGTTGGACCAGTCAGCCGTCGGTTATGCACCACGTGATCTGGGCTCTCTGCGCGTACTCGGGAGAAGAGAGCGCGGTCGGGCGTTAAATGGCTGGCGATTGATTGGTTCGGTGGGCACGCGGCTTCCACCGCCCTGTTAGCCTAGCGCTGAACGATGGCTGTCACGCTCGGAGCTCGATACGCCATCGCAGTGTGCGCAACCGATCCTAAAACGGACGTTTATTGCGATCACGTCGGTTTCTAAGGCGATTGGTGCAAGGCGACGACTTGCTTCGAACCAAAGCAAACCTCGAAGATATTTAGAAATATCCGCGCCCATTCCTCCTCATCGGGAATGCTCCAAAGTTATATTATACTCTGTTCGACATTAATGCCGACTGCAGCGAGTGATCCGATCCGATGTAGCCAACCACGCAGCGCCAAAATTGCATCGTCACTGCACTCGTCGTTCTCGTGCGTTTGCCATACCATCGACTGAACACATTGTGAAACAGATAACACGTCACTGTTGCTAACTATTTAACGGGTTAACACATCCTGAGTTGTACACAACCGTGCAACTCAGGATGACGTCGCATTACTAAAAATATCATATAGGAACGTTTTGTGACGCATACTGTATAATGCCCCCCTGATGTCGAGCTTACAGCATATTGATTACTCCATCTTTGTTGTAGCGCACAATGCACACATTATACGTTAGGTTTGTCCCTTTTTTTCACTGAGCCCTCGGCTTTTTGCCGCAATCACAGGGAAGAGCGTAACCACGTAACCCGAACCACCGCAGAGCAAGATATAGAACGTTTTCCCAAAGTCAGCTCGGATGAAGATCGCCTGAGGTCGCATGATTCTAGGCTTCTGGCGTGTCAAAGTTTTTTATCACGATACATCAAGTTCCGCCACATTTTAGTGTGGTGGCATAGCGGGGTGGGCGATATCATTCGCGAGACGTTCCGTTTCACGTCGAGTCCGGCCGCAGCCTACGCTACAATCGGACGGAGCCAACCAAGGCAGCGCCAGAAGAGCATCGCCTCGGCGCTCAACGTCTTTCTGCGTTTGCCGTATCACGTGCGAAACCAATCAGGCATATAAAAAATGCGCAGGATCACGCCGCATGCACTGAGCGTGATTAGTTCAGTCGGTGAGAGCAAAACGGGCAAAAATATCAAACGCTATGACGATGCTTTTTTTTTTTTTTTACAAACGAACTGTTACACATTTGGGTCTGGGAAAAAAAAAAAACGCCTCCTCACATGGCGACAGAAAACTCCCCATTGGTCCTGGCCTGTATGAATTAATAACAACAAAAAGAGAGGCAACCAGCGTGAGTCAGCTTTTCTCGGCATTATTAGATAATGAGTTCCTGATCCCTTGTTATCATCTCTAGGTATCGTCCTCGAGGTCGTACTAGAAGTCGTCCTTGAGGTCGTCCTGGACGTCGACCTCTAGGCATCGTCCTAGACGTCGTAAAGATAACAGCTTCGCCGGTCCTCCCTCTTCGCGTAAAATATCAGCGCTCTACAATTTGTTTCTTTTTTTTTTTTGTGCTGCTCGATTAGTTTTTATCGGATCGATCTGACCTCGTGTCAAAGGGTTTATGACTACAGCTGGAATTTGAATTGCATTATAGACTCGGCAAGAACCACGAGGAAAAAAGCATTCATCAATATCAAAAAGAACTATGATATCTGATAATTGCAGGTAGGCCAGCTAAACACATTATACAGTTAAAAAACGGACATCAGACCTAATTCACGCGGAATTCATAAATTGAGTAGCTATTCATTTTGGCCTACATCTAATAGCGCGCAGGAATGTATCGCTTAGCGTGAACAAATACGAAAAACAATTCTTAAAGGTGTATCTGTACGTGTAAGGTAACAACCCAGTTATGTTTCAAACAACGCTCGGACAGGAAATAACTAACATCTCCGGAGAAAGTGACTAAATAACCACGACGCCTTCTTTTTTTTTAAATCAAGCTGACAAATATAATACTGCAGTGTTTAGTGAATGACATTGGAATTTTTCTTTTGACGTAAGATCGAGTTACCTTAGACGCTTTCTAATATACCAAACAATGTGTAACATATTTCATCGTCTCTATTGTCCGCACCTGCTATGAAGAACGCCTGCGCGCTTACTGTCTAGTGGTGCAAGCAGAAACCAATCATTGAGATTTACGTAATGAGCTGGCACACACTCTATGTTCGTGCTCCGAATCAGCGAGGAGCGGCGAGATTTCGAGCACGGAGATGTCATGTTCGGTCGTCATGCTCGGCAGATTTCTATTTAATCTGCATGTTATATCCGCCTTTTCCTTCGCCCGTCTCCCTTAGTAAAATGACGGTGATAGGATTCCGCGAGTATCGCAAGATAATGAAATCACTCTAAATTTATACGCCCATACGTTTCCAGAACTAATCTGTTTCAGAAATATTTTTTTTCTAGCATATAGAATTGAATGCTGTAATTGCTTGCCGTTATTGCTTGTTGAATGTGCAAATGTTGACACAATCGAAAATTCGGTATTGCAGTAATCCTCCCCTGCTTGGAAAGCGCTGCTGACTGTCGTATTTGTAAATAAATAAAAACGTCCATGCTTTTTCTTAAACGGATGCGGGGAGCATGCGACAAAAATGCGATGTTCGCTTAGTTTGTTAAGTTCTATCGTTATTTTGCATCAGGAAAAAAAAAATCAATATGCGAAGAAACTTTTTTGTATCTTGAAACGTTACTGTGCGCACCAACAACCACAGTGTTAAGGTTTGCGTCCTTATTTCCTCATAAACAAAAATGTGTGCGATCCAGCGACTTCCGCATTTCTAGGGGCTGATAAAAGATAGGCAGGGGGGCCAAACGATTCAGCAGTGTAATTCATTTTCGGCGCACCTAAGCGCACACGGGAAAGAAGCACTCGTGCGTGGCGGCGATGCTTTGTCTGGCAATGAACTTGGCTCGCACGCAAGAAGGTTGAACCGCACTAAATTGGCCACCGCGAATTACTGCGAGTTATGCAGTCGCTATCTAGGACGCTTTTTGATTGTACGCGCATTTACGACCGCTTTTTTTTTTTACATTTTGCTTCGTATTTTAATGCTATATGAAATAGCGTGTTTGTTACTGCTATTTCATATTTAATTCCCTAATACGGATGACCGAAAAGGGCACCCTTCACTTATTGTTTCAAATGCAATTCTCAAGTTCTTATCGCAGCCGTGAGATTATTTCTACGCAGGGTGGCGAATAAAAATCAAGATGATTTATTGCACATTTTAAATTGTTATTTAAATTAGGCCAATCTTAGTATGATGATTCAAATGACGCCTCTCCAGTAAAAATAATCCCGAAAATAGTTTTAATTTACCGTTCGTCTACCATTTGACACATTTTATATGTATTTGTTTTGCACTATACTGTCGAGCTCGGTTATAACAAAATCAAAGGCAATCGGAAATCACTTCGCTATATCCGCTATTTCGTTATAACCGACTTCGTTATAACCCGTCTCGACAGTAAAATCAAAGAATCATTAAGCAAGAAAGATTCAACGCAGGCTGAACACGTACGAGATGCAGTACTCTCCTGAGCAAATCGGAGCATTGAGATTTCTTTCTACCTTCCACTTTGTTCGTCAATTACTAAAGTCATATTTCAATCAAATCATAACCCGAAAGAAAACAACAAAAACTAGAAAAGTGTGGATTATTGCTAGCAAATTAGAACGCGAAGTAAAAAGCAAATAAATCTTTTTTTAGCCTAACAAAGATATTTAGGCTTGTTTTTTTTTCTAGTATAGTGGCAGTTACATCATTAAAAAAATGTTAATCAAACTGTACTTTAAATTTACAGCAATTTCTTCTTCCGCAGTTATGTTATGAGCAGTGTTGTAGGCGTTACCGAAAAAAAAAGGAACGTAATACGTTACTCCTTACTCGCAAATAAAAGGAACGCGTTACAGTTACCGTTGCCGATACAAATTAATGCACTTTACTTTTGCGCCAGTTCATTAATTATTAATGAAACATTTTACCGTTTAGACTTTACAGGTGTGCATAGGGCCATATTTCAACAAACATTATGTCCTCCCAGAAACTAAACATAATAATCTTATCTTTTTTATGGTTCCACCTAAATACTCACAAGACAAAATACAAAGAAAAACGCAAAAGAACAAAAACGTCAAAATTTATATGACTTGGAGCCTAGAAACACGAAAGAAATTGATTTAATTAATTACAAAATATATCAGTATATTTTTTTCGCTTTGTTTCCATGGAGATAAAAATGGCAAGCTTGTCGCTATATCGAGTTTTGTTGGAGTAACAGAGAGACCCAATGCTTGTTCCCAGAATCTCGTGATGTACCCGATTCTACTACGTCAGAAACAACATCATTTGAACAACCTCTCAGTAGTCCACGGGGACACAAAAGGATCTAGAAATAGAAAAAGAGCTCCTCAGATAACATACATATCACACGTTTTCATTCAAAAGAATGCATTTATTGAGTTTGAGTTTTCTTGGTGTCAAGAAGTCAACAAACACAGCTTAGGTCGAGATACAGAACCGAAGACCTACAAACCTAAATCCGTAAATCAGTTGACAGCACTGTTCTTTGCGTTTGGCCGAAGAGCTTGTGTGGTTGTTAGTGAACCTTAAATGTATGCATCTTTCGCGTGACACGACTCCATGCACGCAGAGAAAATAAACGTGAAATTGAATAGGCGAAGATATTTTAATTGTAACCGTATAGTAGTACATAGGTTAACCTTTGGAATAACTGCACCATATGCTGCAACTAAAAACTCGCGGCCAGCAGTATCACTTTAACTATTTATTTTTGTCTTCCGCGAAAACTGCATGATTTCATTAAAATGGAAAAAAAAAAAAACGTTCTGCAAGCGTATACGATTTACATATATTAGTACTTGTTAATTAGAAAATAATGTCAACGAATCGAAGTCTATAGTTATTAAGATTTTTTTCAAAAAACGTGCCCCAATATATTACTGCAATGAATTATATTTTAGGTTAGTCTACGATACATTTTTGGTGTGCAACTTTTTCTTGGTCGTCAAGATTCGCTTCTGTCACTAAAGCCACCAATATACCGACATGAATGTTCCGCGCATGCGTGACGCCGCCGCATAATTTTAGTCCATATGAGGCACGCAGGCGGCAGAAGACGAGACTGCCCGTGCCGTCTCGTGCTCTGTTCGCGCAGACCCAGACAGGTTGTCGCACGGGCAAACAGACTAAAGTTCCCTCCATACATCGCAGCAGCGGCGCCGTAACCAAACTGGCAGTTGAGATCGTTCTATTCATGTGTGCGAAGTGTCAACAGAGGTTTCTCGTAGATCGTACGCAAGAACTTCGGGTTGCTTGAGGGAGCTCGTGGCTTCCCTTCAAGCCCGGACCGAGCGCGCCACCACAGAGTCCACAATCCGCAGTACGAGATCTACGCAAAACCCCTAATCACGTTTTCATGTTCCAGGTGCACACACTTTAGTATCCTGCGTTCCTAGGTACGCAATGATAAGCCCCATGCCTCAATCGCGGCATCCGAATGATCTTTATACAGATTAACGCGAATTTTAATAATGATGTACCGAAGGATTTTAGTAGGGGGTATACTGGTCGCAAAATAAAATCGTGCATCAGATGTCGTATATTTCACGGGGAGTGGAAGAGCGTGTATCGATCCACTTGGAGACGAGCGCTCTCGAGCGGGCGCCGGTGGGCGTGATGCTGCGCATCGCCGTCCAATCTGGGCCAGTTACGCACCGACATCGCCGCTTAATCGGGGGCGCCAATGTCACATCCTGTTCGAAATTCCTCGGCCGCCGTTCGGCCGAATAAAGCCGCTCCTTTTCCCGAACCCTTTCATTACCGGACATTATACCGAGAGATGAGACACTCGCATATACACGAATCATTCATATTACCCGGGAAACTCTTACGTAATATTATACGAGCGGCAACGTTTTACTACATTATCTTTTTTTATGTCGAGAAGATGGTGATGGAAGAGGCAGAAAATCAAAAGCTGAAAGGAAAGCTTGCGATTTCACCCGAGTCTCCAAATAGACACGTATATATTTATCTCTAATTAATTTACATCGCGTTTAATAACTCAAAGAGGAATACAAATACGATATCACGTTTACCCCATTGGTTCACGCGGCGCTGTTCACGCCAAGCTGCAAGGCAGAGGGGAATCAAAAGCGAACCTAAATCTGCAGGTACACTTGCCCTTGCACCATACAAAGAACACGGTGTTCACCGTAGACATCATCACAAAATCATGCGCGGACATTCCTCGATCATGTTCGAAGCATGTTTCCTTCATACACATGTATGCTTTAAAGATGTCTGCATTTGTTTTTACGATTAGTGCAACGGGATTGTTATACGAGGAAGTAACACGCCTGAGACCGTGTCTGCAGCAGGCACGTATCCAGGGGGAGGCCCTTGAGGCCCGCCCCCCCCCCCCCCGAAATCTTCCATTTTGCTGGACCTCCTCTCCCCCCTCCCCCTCATACAGCATTTTGTCATGGGCGCCCCCCCCCCCCCGAAATCTTCCATTTTGCTGGGACCTCCTCTCCCCCCTCCCCCTCATACAGCATTTTGTCATGGGCGCCCCCCCCCGAAATCTTCCATTTTGCTGGGACCTCTTCTCCCCCCTCCCCCTCATAGAGCATTTTGTCATGGGCGCCCCCCCCCCCCCCCCCGAAACAAAATCCTGGCTACGTGCCTGGTCCGCAGGTTGTCTTTTGCAAGGTGTAGTAGCAGCGTGCAAGAGACTCGTGCACTCTCGTGCACGAGCTCGCGCAAAGCAAAAAGCCCATGCGCGCGAGCTGAGCAGCACCGACCGACACGACATGCGGACGTAGCCCTTTACTCACCCGTCGTCGGTGCAGAGCGCAGCACGAGCAGTTCCCCGAACAGTCCGTCCGCTCGCCGGACCGATCTCTCCGCGTAGCGAGGCACGATTCTACTCCGGGGCGGCGCGACGGAACAGTCAGCGTGGCGGCGTGGTCGCGGCGGTCTTTGGCCCGCGCCTTGTGTGTATCCGTGGGCCGGTGCCGATGCTCTGCCGGTCGGCCGACCGCTCGTCGGCCAAGGTCGACCCGAAGCCTCCTCGCCCTGCAGCCGCCTCCTTTCTCCGGCCGGGGGACCGCCGGAAGACAACGGCTTCTTCGTCGGCCCCCCCTACAGCCCTACGCCGCCGCCGTTACTCCTGGTTTCGGGGAACCTGTCTTCCGCTTCTTCAGGGCTGCTGCTCTTGCCGCGACTCTGTTGATTTCCAGCAGCCACACCACAACGGACGGAGGTCGTCCCGTCCCGGGAGCATATGCCGCTACCGGCGCGATGGGGAAGTCGGGAAGCTCCGCCGATAGTCGTCGATGAGTTGTTTTCGGGTGCACGTCATTTTCGATGATCGGAAATGATTTTCTTCTGCAGGGTCCAACTGCTTCATGATCATTATTATTACATTGCTTTATTTCCGTGTCCATAAATGACCAATCTCGCACAACGTCTTATTGTTTGTAATCTGGTCAGCTAAATATTATAGCTGGCGAATAAAAGATCACTCACGAGGAAGCAAAGTCAAGAATACGCTGCTAAGAAAGAAAAAGAAACTTATGCAAGTGCCTCTTAAAAATGAGCTGTAAAGCGAATCATAGAGCTTTCACCATACAGCCGAAGTTCGGTGACCTTCGGTGCGCGCTGCTCCGAGAGAAGTGCGAATTTGCCCACAAATCTTGAACATTTAAAACCACTCGGAAACGAGAAGGTACTCCGAACAGGCACGTAGCCAGAAGGGGGGGGGGGGGGGGCATAGGGCCCCCCCCCCCCCGAAATCTTTCATTTTGCTAGGACCTCCTCTCCCCCCTCCCCTTCATACAGCATTTTGTCATGGGCGCCCCCCCCCCCCCCCCCCTCCCGAAACAAAATACTGGCTACGTTCCTGACTCCGAAAGAACGCCATTCCCGTCCCCTGTAAATGACGTGCAGACCAAGAAGTAGTGTCAGGTGTGCCTGTGCAAACGTCTCGTTTTTGTTCAAAAATAACCTTTGGAGAAGGGGAACAAGGGGGACGAGGCACAAACACAAATCTCCAAACACAGCGAGGTGACTGGTGCGCGACCGAAAAAATCTCCCCGGTCCTGACATCAAACCAGGGATCTCTCCATTTCAGACTTGTGCCTATTCTAAATGCTCTACTAAAGATACTGTAAAAGAACTTGTTAATGGGCTAGTTGGTGTTGACTGTATTGAACCATGGTTAAAACCGCTAAAAAGACGTACACCAGATCTTTATAGCGCTTTTAACCATGGTTCAATAAAGATACTGTATTTCAAATACTTTTTGTAGTATTTTGGTATCATGCAAATACATTTTGTTTACCAGTATTTCCTACTCTATCTTAATTACATTTCTCGCTATCCTTTACTCGGTGTCTCAAATACATTTTGCAACCTTGGGAAAAATATATTGTCACCGGGACGAGCCGGAATACTCTATGAAACTAGGGATGGGCAGACTCGTGGGCAAAGCTGAACCGATTGCCAACTTGGAGTCCAGCGACCAAACACAGAACAGGAAACAAGAGACGAGCAAAACACAGTCTCCAAATGCCAACAAAAGACAAAATGAACAGCCCCAAGTACGCCGGCCTCCATGTGTCCTTTCGTCCTCGTGTACACTTTTTGTTTCTTTGTCTTTGAATGGCACGTTACGCTTGGAGATAGCAAAGTGTTCGTGACGTCATCCGAATTTTACACTCAGACCTCATCTTTTTGTCTCAAGCAACAGTGGTTCCGTCAGCGGAGTGTCGCGACGCCAACACTCGGTACGAATACAATGAGCCATCTTCAGAAAATCACCGGCTCAGGAGGTTCTGGTATGAAAATGCGCGAATACGCTTACATGCGAGCATAGGCACTCCATCAGCCAAGCAAGCCAGATTCTACTGGCTTTATTGAGCTGCACTGACCTAGATTAGGCTTCCCCAAATCTCCTTGTGTGCCTATTGTGGCTTAACTTTCGCTCCGAAGATCGTTCAAAAGCGTTCATTTCATCCCCCTTCCGAATGCGCGCATTGCTTCATCCTCAAAATCAGGGCTGCACAACTTAAAAATGACGCGGGTCAAAAAAAAAAAAAAGAATGTTTATTGGGAACTACGCAGGTTTTTAATAACTGGCAGACTGGCAGACTTTTTACATTTAGGATTCCTACGCTTAAGCTAAGCTGACAAAAAAACTGAAAAGCAACGACGTACACCCTTGAATTTGGGCCAATCTCAAAACCTCAGACAGAGCGCGCAAGAGGCGTCGACAGCAGTTACAGAATCCAGAAAGGCTTATTTGTGGTATGGATGTGTGTGTGTTTGTGCGCGTGTGATATATATATATATATATATATATATATATATATATATATATATATATATATATATATATATATATATATATATAGAGAGAGAGAGAGAGAGAGAGAAACAAGTGCTCATCGTTTCCTTAAAACAAAAGTAGCAATATTTAAAATAATATCGCCTGTACTTGAATTTCGGCAGAGCTTGGTATCACTATAAAGTATGTCAGCTTAGAAGCTTCCTTGCTTAAAACTCTTTCAGACACATTGTAGGCCTTTATGGAAATGTCACCAAAATTAAGAAAAGGATCGTCACAGGAAACATGACATAAGAAAAACACGTGCGGCTTCACGGAATCCGCCCCTACAAATGGGCCCCTGAACCAGGGGCGGATCCAGAACTCCGTTTTTTTTTTTTTTTTTGGGGGGGGGGGAATTTTTAAGGATACTATTTTCTATTTTCCCATTCTTTTTTTCTTTTGTGCACCGGAGGGTCCACCCATGTCAAATTGCCATCTGAGAAGGGGGGAGAGGGGGGGGGGGGGTCGACGTTTGTTTTGGGGGGGGGCGGCCGCCCCGTCGCGCCCCCCCCCCCCCCCTTGGGCCGCCCCTGTTCTGAACTAACATTATGCTGCTGAAAACGCTTATACGCGATCGTTTATATAAAAAAAAAACACTTCAAAGTAAAACGATCACGAGCCCATTTCCACGATCAGCATTCATTCCGTGATTGCCAGTTATAGTCCTAGATGTTCAAGTTCTCAAGTTCTAGTCTGGTTTTCGCCGGTTACCAGCGTAGACACTTGCTACACACTGAATCTTACACATACAAATAACGTCGAGTACATGCAGGGCCACTAGAGTGTGTTCCAACGTAAGATCATAATAGATGCTGCGCCTCCAGCATGCGCTCATTTCTTTTCGGCCGATTTGGCTTCGTGTGCACCGATGTGTTGTGGAAGGTTGCGCTAGAGGCGAATCTTCACCTGCTGATCTTATGCTGCAACACACTCTACTATCGCCTATACATACATATGCATAGTTTCCGGCTGCTCGACACCTTGACTACATGGGTCAACGTCGAGTAGTCTCTCAACCCGACCAAACAGTTGGAAGTTCTGCCATTGTGGGTCATTTAAAGAGGCAAAACACACTCACAATACTCTATATACAAAAGACACATTCAAGCTTCAACGAAACAATCCCTCCTTCAACCACTCAAACACCTTGCAACGTGTGCAGCTAAGCATCTTGTTTGTTTGTTTTTAACACATGTCAGCATTTTGTGGGGACATAACTTATCCTGGGCAAACAAATACAGAAGGAAAACCCAAAGCTCCAGCGATGAGCATCAGTTGAAAGGTATTGACGACAGTCCGATAAAAGGACAACACAAACAACTAAAGAGAGCATATCTGGCCACCTGGAAAGCGTGACTGCGTCGAATGTCATCTGCGACGGCTCGCAAGTACTTTTCGACGCCCGGGCGTGTACCAGGGACCACCGAGACCTGTCCCGCGGAAGAGGCACGTCGCCAGGCTGACGAACACGAACCGGGCGCTCAAGACAGCGGCCGTTCGGCCCGCTTTGCGAGCCTTTGTCAGATCGAGGCTTCTCGGCCGCGTTTGAGCGTCGGCTGTCGGCCGGAAGGTTGCCTGCCCCTGACCTCGGTGAGGAGCCAGCGCTCCGCTCCGTGCAGCGCTTGTAAACAGGCTGCTGTTGCCGGCGATTCGGTGGTCGTGACCGAGCAGAGTATACACCGCCGTGGAGGCGTGGATAAGTGGCCAGAAGCGAGATTTCAATAGGCTGCGGAACGAAAGGGTCGTTAGCGGAATGTTCCTGGTGAAAATGGTTTCGCTTGCGCGATGTATGCTTGCATCTCGTGTGTCCAGCGATCTGTTGCCTCTCTGCGTAACACTGGAAGCAGGTAATGCTGCTGGGAGTTGATGTTGCTCTCTAACGGTGCTTCCGGCAAAGTGTCGCGTTAGATTATGCATAAAGGGGCACGTATGCACGATTTAAAAGTTTAGTGACGCGTGGTTAGAGATCGCAATGCACTAACGCCACTTTGAATTTGCCGTAAAAAAACTGGGCTACGTTCTCCTTGTCTAGACATTCATACAAAGAGTACGTTACACAAAATACTCGTAATAATATGAAAATTATGGCTTTACTCCTATTTTTTGGGGGGTCCAATTTTGTTTCTAACTACAACGTAGACCTTTGCCATTTGTTTCGTTTTGTCTTATACCACGGTTACATGTGTTTAATACATACCTTAGTGACGCCTTGTACAAAGTTTTATTGTCTTTGCTCGAAGTTCTCTGAGAAGACATAATCATAATTTTATGTGACTGAAGAGAAAGCCCGTTTATATAAAGTTCTCTCTCTCTCTCTCTCTCTCTCTCTCGAATTTTAATGAGTGAGACTAATTTTAATATAATAAAATGAGTCTCAATCAGTAAAGTTTTAATTCTTAATTTTATTTTATTAAAATGTCATTCAAATGTTTAGAAGTTTTAATTTTTGAGCTACCTGCTTTAACACCGCATTTGTATTGACACCACCTATTACATTTTGCCTCCCCCACTCTAAATCACGCCGGTGAGTGTATACCTTCCCGCGGTGCATTCGAAGAGCCAATCACGCCGATCTATGCTTGGTTTCACTTTAAGTCCTACTGCAGCCAAGGCTATATATACTCTCTGATGGAGCCAATCACACAGTGCAAAAATGAAAGCCGTCTACAACTCCCTGTAACGCCGAATTAGAGCGCAGCTCTTGAGGAGGAGGAGGGAAGGGCACTGAGGGGAAGGTATATCCTTCCTCCCTCCTCCTCACCTCCTCATCCTGTCTGCTAGTCCTCCCTCGGGGCGGCGTCGCCGTCGCCTCACGAGGGTCACGTGACGTCACCGGGGTCACGTGAGGTCACCGGTGTCACGTGACCTCACGGGGGTCAGTGACCCCTATGAGGTCACGTGACGATGACGTTCTCCGTGACGTCACTGATGACGTCATCATCACTAGTGACGTCATCAGTGACGATGACGATGCGATGCCGATGACGTTATCAGTGACGTCACTGATGACGTCATCAGTGACGATGCCGATGACGATGCCGATGATGTCACTGATAACGTCATCAGTGACGTCACGCGTCTCATAATGCACCGCGCGGTTACGCCGACGCCGACGCCACTCAAGCCGGCAACGGGCGCCTAAGAGCTGCGCTCTAAAAAGTGCGCAGTCAGGGCGCTCACCGCATTCACGAGTATAATATCACAGACTGAACCAATCACGCACAGTGAATTCGTCGAGATACTGCGCTGTCTTATTTCTGTATCTGATTCGTTCAGCCGGCGACAGCACGCTGATTGATTGGCTCTACCGAACTGTAGCACCGGCTGCCGTCGGACTTCAAGTGAAAAGGAATGAGTATATATCGAAGGCCTAAGAGGCCTAAATATTAAATTATAGAAAGGAGTCCGTTTTGTCACATTCGTACGTACAGTCCTCACCAAACATTTCCGGAACATGCAAACGTGACCTGGCTATCTCACAAGAGAGCCATCCTGGCAGCAGCTGAATGAAGTTTCCATAAAGAAGCAGTAGAATGGAATATAGCCCGAGCTGCGGAAGCCTTTCGCTCAAAGTTGAAATCTCGGCTGGAACGGGGACGACGCAGCAAATTTGACTGCGTGGCAACCTACGCCTTTTGACACCATCCTCGCAGTGCATGCGGTGTATATAGGTGACTGCCGGACTCGTCAGTTATTGGAAGGCTCCTTCAGTCAAAACATTAAATGCCTAGGTACTAATTCGAGTTACCCAGTCCAACTGACGGTTTCGGGCATGCTGTCGCACCTTCGTGCGAATAGGTGGCAATACGTTTAGAGTAGCCGGCAGGCGAAAATGCCGAGGTCTCCCCGGTCCAGCCGCGCCTCAGACCTCGAGCAAGCGGCCTCCCCTGCTTCGGGTGTTCCACCGAGTGCTATATACGTCACGAAAAAGTTCTTCGGCTGCCGCCAGGATATAGCGCTCCTACGAGATAGGACACACGCACGCGCGTTTCGTGTAAGTTTGGTGAGCACTAAACATGTCCCCCTGGCGTCGCCACTTACGGAAGGACATTTCGAGTCGTCAGAGTCCAGTCTTGGCGCATGTATTGAGAGGATAGTTCGAACACCTCGGCTTAGAGAACGGAACTTTATTCCGGAACGTGGGTTTAACCGAAGAAACTGGAATGTAACGCCTCCACAGGGATCAACTTTAACCATGATTCAAAACCCCCGAGACTGCAGGTAACGTCACACACACTCAAAAGACTCAAAGAGAGACTTTTGAGTGTGTGTGTCGTTACCTGCAGTCTCGGGATTTTTTAATCATGTTTAATATGCACGAGCTCGATTGCGCCCTAACATTTATTTCATCAACTTTAAGCCGCCTTTCAGCATTAAGGCGCGGTTCTCCTGCTAGTGCATAATACAAAAATATGATCTGTACACACTCTCTGAGGCGACAGAAACTGTCTGCAGCCATGTTCGAAGCATACATATGCATAACGCGAACGTACTATAAAAATGCTTGAGGCGTTTCCGCAGATAATTACGTCGTTACGTCTGTAACAAGCACCCTGTATTTTGTATGAAGTACAAGCAGTGTTAGTGCCGCTTTAGTCTTTCTGGGACGCAGTGTCTTATAGCGCTACGTTTTATTGAATTGCGTTGGAAATAAAGAAAAAAGCGTGTCTGATTTCCGCATGCAACTCGCATGGTTCCTCGCACCTGTGCATTCGAAAATCAACTTCCTGCATCTTTAAAGGAGATTACCCGAAGAAACGTCTGTGCAAACTGTCGTGCAAAAAAAAGAAAAGAAAATTGTAAATAGTTGTTGTTATAAAAGATTTGCCAGATGGCTAAGCAATGATTTGATTGTACACACATGTCATTATGTTTGACGCCAAAACATCGACGAGTGTAAACGTAAAACAAACACTCGAAAGGCTAAATCGCTCGTTGTTCGGTTCAATTCTCGCGGGCCCAGGTCAAGCTACGGAAGAAGCGAAAGGCCGGGTCCCTTGAAATAGACTTTTCTCTAGACAGGCACGGCAGTTTGTCAAGTTGTGTTACATTTGTGTCCCTGCTTCCGCAACGGTTTGACTGACGTTTCTCTGTTCCGCAGAACATCCTGAACAATATGTTTTGTTTTGTGTTTTGTTGTTGTTTTTTTCTAACAGGAGTCGGTTGTATTTGATCGACGAGGGGATGCAGAAAGTCGAAAGCAGAGGGATGGCAAGGGACCAAGGAAAAGTTCCGGGTTGTCAACTTTCCACTTCCTTCCTCTCGTATGTACTTTTGTAAACTTTGTGTGCCTCCTAAGAAAAAGTGGCATTGTGCAAGGCTAAACAAATACGTTGTACCCATAGGGAAAGCGCGCAGGAACGCATGCAGTGCCGGAAGTGCAAGTATAAAAAGGAAAAAGAGTATTGAACACTCGCTAATCGGGTCGGACTGTTGAAATCAAAATGTAATATATGTGTTTTTGAATAGAATTCTATTAAAAGTTTCGATATTGTTAGTAGAAACTCTAGAAAGCTTACTTGTTCTACTTTATTTAAGCACAAATAATTATTTCATAAGATGTACAAATCGACCATTGTAAACTGGCCTATTGATTTACTTTGCAAATCCGTCATCGTGTCTTTATTGTCCTGAGAGTGCAATAAAGAAACAACTGAGATAACATGGTTGATGATTTGGGGGTACACGCATTGGTTCAATATTCGATATTTCAGAATGCATAAATGTTATATTATATTATAAGTTATTACCACACTAAATTACTCTGCTAAAGTATTACAGTCAATCCTACTAATTAAGCGTATTTTCACGAAGAGAAAGCGGGCACTTGCGCCGGAAGCGTTCGGAAGATGTGGGAGGAATCGTCCACATCCCCCTTTGCCCCCTCCCCCTTTCTCAGAAACTGTTTTGATATTGAAAGATCTAGAAAGATGATCGCAATGCCTCCCTGCCCTGCCCAACCCCTCCCCCCCCCCCACACACACACACACATACACACACACTTTCCTGTTCAGACGCCCGATGGAGATAGGACGGAATTAGGTGTCCAAAGTTGTCCAAAGTTAATTCAAGTTAGAATACGTACCGAGCTCTCCTAGCTATACATTACCTCTCGGAAGAGTGACCTTCTTCAACATATTAGGCACCACACTAAGAAAGTACCATGAAGCGGGGGTTTTTAACCTGAAAATAAACATTTATGAATAACCGAGAACAATATGAGCTGCCCGAAAATTAGCGAGATGTTCTGAAATTTGCCGAAGTGAACTATACAGGTCTTTTAGCGTAGTATGATCAGTTAATAGGTTAAACCTTTAGCTAAATGTGTATCTGACTCTCACCAAATGAAAAAGCAGCAAACTCGCAGGTTACTCAGCAGTCTCTTATCGCCAGTTTTACATGTATGATTTCAGTTGTACAGTATATACGTAAACACTCGCAGGTCACGATGGAGACAGCAAGCTGTGGTCGCATATATCTTTCGTGCTCCGTTTTTGTTCTAACTGAAGTAGTGTCTCTAGTGTACGACGGTGCAATTTACTGTTTATTACTCTAAGATGCGATAGTAATTACGTTTTTGTTAGGGTCTTATTTGCAGTTTTAGTGTTTATAAAGATGATTTCTCCCAAAAACGCACAAGCCAGAAGGAAGAAAAATCAATTAAAGGCTCACTATTGCGCAAGAGGTTGCCTGTGCATCTTTCCGAGGCTCTACTATGCTCTCATTTGTATAGAAATATATACGAATGAATTGTTCAAGTAGCAAATGTAAAAACTTAGTACTGAAGTGTGGAAACGTATCGCAGTTTGGTCGTTCTGCGATTTCATGCGCCTTGGCTAGAATATCCCTTTCGGCCTGTTGCGACATGGACGAAGGCTGTACTGTGTAAAGCATGTTAGTTAAAAAAAAATAAAAAGCACTGCATTTTTTTTGGAATAATACTAGGCGTTGTTTCAAAGAAGGCTTCGTTCCCACAGCATAAGATCAAGGGGAACGCGACAGAACAGCACACGACAAAACAGCACGCGACAAAACAGCACGGTCAAAATAGCACGCGTCAAAACAGCACATCGTCAAAACAGCACGGCGACAAAACAGCACGCGTCAAAATAGCACGCGACAAAACAGCACAGCGTCAAAACGGCACTCCGACAGAAGAGCACACGCCAAAACAGCACGGCGTCAGAACAGCACAGCGACAAAACAGCACGCATGTCGCAACTTCAAACGCGTTCTTCGCCTTTCTCTGCGAGAATAATATCGAACCTCCTTGACCTTTGCATTTATTGTCGCTAGGTTATAAAGGAATTTATTGCCTATTTCCGAGCTTACCAAACTCCGCAAACCCGGAACCCCCCCCCCCCCCCCCCCCCCCCCAAAAAAAAAAAAAAAAAATAATAATAAGATATTGCGTCACAACCCCCCCCCCCCCCCCTCCCCCCTCGGGCTTTTCACGAGGCTACAAGACTGAGTTTCAATAATGAGTACTAGTAGCAGTCCACATAATAAAATGTATGCTGAAGATGGCTAAACTTAAATCCATAACAAAAAAAAAAACTGATGGCAGCAATTGCTTCGCGACCCCCCACTGGATCTGTCGAACCCACAGTTTGGAAGGCACGGCAGTTGGTTGTGAACCACGATTTTTATCACAACGGGAGTTACCGATCGGCATCCACCGTAAAGCATTCCCGTAAGGTGACAGGCGGAAAGCTTTAAACAAACGAATGCAATTGTTCGAGCCTCTTTCAGCGAAGCTCTTGTTAGTACTTTTGTCGGATTTTTCCGTGTCGTTTAGTCAGCAGAAAAAGAAAAGGTCAGTATTAATTGAAAAAATGTCAGTATTTTCGAGGGCGTTTGGAAGGGTGGGGGTGAAGGGGGGATGTGACTCATTACTGACTATATGACCATTTCCTTTCGCAGTTTTCAGCTTGTCTCTGAGGTCGATTCAACTTTCCACAAAAGCTCCGGGGGCGCAGGGATGTTCAGGATGAAATCTGGGTTTTTGACCTGATAGGGATTTGTGTGCCGAATTCTTTGTTCAAAGAAGAAAATCTATAGAAAATTTATAGAGGAGGGCATAAATACGATTGTTTTATTGCCGTTTCTGTGGTCGGCGCGAATTTACCACCTCTCGCAGTCGTGAAAATGGGGAAAAATCGCACTGAGTACAATGCTTGCAAATTTCAGGATTTTGATATTTGCCTTTCCGACCGAAGTGGTAGTGAAGCTCATGTTCGTCCTGTGTACAAATACGAGCACACGACGATAATGTCAGATCACGATAGGGCCCCAGTGCGTCTTGCAGAACAGGTCGCGTCAGCTGCCACAGACAGCAACAAATAAAAAAAGACGGTACCTGGTTAACTCACTATACATTTTAAACAAACGCTTTTAAATATTGCATTTTCTTCAGTATACTGATTTTCGTCAATAAACCGAAAAGAACCGAGAAGTTTATGAGTCTACAAATATTTGCCGCAATACTTTCCGAAAACACCTTTTTTTGGACGCTGTGCTGTCTTGTTGTGCTGTTTTGTCGCTGTGCTGTTCTGACGCCGTGCTGTCTTGGCACGTGCTCTTCTGTCGCTGTGCCGTTTTGACGCTGTGCTGTTTTGTCGCGTGCTATTTTGACGCGTGCTGTCTTGTCGCCGTGCTGTTTTGACGCTGTGCTGTTTTGACGTGTGCTGTTTTGACCGCGCTGTTTTGTCGCGTGCTGTTTTGTCGTGTGCTGTTCTGTCATGGTGCCAAGATCAAGTAGTCAAAAAATGAACACTGCATAAATGCCAAAACAATGAATGTGACAGATTTGATTAACCAAACTATGAACACTGCATAAATGCCAAAACAATGAATGAGAGAGATTTGAATAACCTACTCTAAGAAGGCTTCTAAAATCTGGTCTTTTTTAACACAAAATTATTGTTGAAACGACCAAGTAAAACCTCGATAGCTCGCCTTCCTACGGCATAATAGATATGTGACACGTGCTCGTTGAACGAAAAATAACTTCTTCTTTTTTAACAAAAATTAAAGCTATTTTTACAAATCATGGATCTATAGACATAATACTAATCACTGTCAGGCAATTTTGGTTATGACATATGACAGTTCCATGAGCCGTAACTACGACTGGCATGTAAATTGCAGCCCTTTACATTCAAAACCCCGTCTGATCTTGGAATGTACGCTCTTTGTGAAGGTTGCTATTCTAAGTACTATTATTACAAGCATATATATAGAATGACACATCTGTCATGCAAGAAGAGGGGTTGGATTGAAAATGTTCTAACGCAACGCTGAGATACCTGAAACGCAGCTTTTATTGGCGTGCTAATGCTAGTATTTACCGGGACACCTTAATGTTTTACCGCTTAGTGGGGTGCCACTCTCTGTCGTTCACGAGGCTGACAGCTCGAGGTCAGAGCAAAAATGCTAAACAACTAGCGTGATCTCAAACAAGGGGGCGGTCTTTCACGTGCGTCAAAGATTAAAAAAAAAAAAAAAAAACATCGTGCCACTTTAGACATTTTAATATTTACGATACCTTTAATTCTTACAGATTGAATCTCCTCATACTTTTGCTCTCATTTCTCATATTAAAGTCATCAGAAGTTGATTCCCCTCAGTCATACTCAAAACGATCAGGAAAAGGGGGGGGGGGCGGGGAGGGAGGGGGATATGCATGGACAATTTTGACCTACTTTGTGGTTTCGATCTACCTAGAAAGGAAACCATTGAAACTACGTATTAATCTGCACAGCGGTTTGACCTACATGGCTTTCGATCTCCAACAAAGTCACAACACGTGCGCTTTTGGCTTTAAATGCTCATAGATATAGTTATATAAACCAAAACAAAACAAAAAAAAGAACTAATAGAAAAACAAATGTAAAAAGTGGACAGCACAACGACGTCTCATAGACCTCGTTGTGCTGTACTTTTTTTTTTTCTTCGTTGGTTCCCTTGTCTCGGGGTGTATAAGTATATGCATTGCCCACCCGATACGCTTTAAATTAAATCTTTCCCAATCCAGGATGCTTCAGTACGTGTCTTACTCCCGGAAAAATAGACGGACCTCCCAGGCTGCGCGGCGGTACACACAAGACCGCGGGCCATCATTGGAGAGGCGGGACTCTTATATTTTCGCGATTAGACTAGCGGCGACCTTGAACGCGGCCTTGATGATGATGAACTCCTGGGAAGGAAGCCCCCGCGGGCTCACAAAGCCAAGGGGGACGGGGGTTCGCGTTTCCTTCCTGCTGCCTGGCGTCGTTCGTACCAACGAGCCGTGCGTTCGTCTATTCTCTGCGCGGGCATTCACCGAAACAAACGTTCAAAGAGCAAGCTTCTGGCATCTCCTCGTCACTCCCGCTGCCCTGACTGCCGTCTTCGGAGGGATGGCGGCGCTGCGCGTTAACCTCAAAACCTTTACGGCGCGCGCGCACGTCTTGGAGGTTGGGTTCATCCCAAGTCAGGACGTTATTTTTTCTATGTTTACAAAATAAGCCGCGTTCGTTCTGGGCGGGCTCTTGTCGCACCGCGTTGGACGGCGCCGAACGTTCCCACACGCCGACTGAAGTGTGTGCGTGCAGTTTGGTCCGTTCTCAACAGCGACCATGTTTTCCTGGTTGCTGCTAAAGCCGCAGTCCCGTTGCTGATACACTGTCAGAAATAGGGGGTGTACAGGGGTACTCCCCTTGTCCCATATTTAGCTCCCCAAAACTACATTTCGACGTTCTGTCCACCGACGTTCTGTCCACCAACTTTTACGAGCGGCTTGATAGTCGAGCGATATACAACTTATTAAAATGACTAATGTACTCGGTAAAGATAATAAAGCTTTGTTGGCACTGCTGAAGAGCCAGTGTTTTTATTTTTTTGTAGTCTTTGATACGCACATCAGCTATTTAGTGCGTTATATCCAGCAGCTATCAAGCAGCTCGTAAAAGTTGGTATCGCCAGCTGGACGCCAGTGGACAGGACGACGAAATGCAGTTTTGGGGTGTCGCATATGGGACAAGCGGTGTACCCTTGTACGCCCCCATTTTTGAGAGTGTACACCATAGGAAAGAAACGCTGTTCTCCGCAGATACAAGGACAAAATTATCCGAGGACAAAATTATCCGAGGACAAGGAATGTTCGAAGTTTGTTTACAGTATGACAGAGGAGACCGTCATACAAGAAAGGAACAGGCATCAGACAGTAGAGAGTTTTAGGGAACCGTTTTTGCACATCCGATACGGTACAATGGGGCCATCGGGTACGCACTGCGCATGTGCGAGTCTTCGGCGGCAGCACACGCGAAGTTTGTACCGGAAGGCGCATCGTAGAGTGTCGGATGTGCAAAAACGGTTTCCTAAAACTCTCCACTGTCTGATGCCTGTCTCTTGTAGGATGAATTAGCAGTGTGAACGCGGATTTATATACGCTCATATTTATAATTATAAACCCTCAGACAAGCGAACAAACGAAGAGAGAAAAATAAAAGGATGAGAACACAGCGACGTCTCAGAAACGTCGTTGTGTTGTCCCCCCCTTTTTTAATTTTCTTTCTCTTCGTTTTCGTTTTTCTGTTGTTGTTGTTTTTTTTTCTTCGGTGTTTATAAGTATAAACATGACCCGAGAATCCTGGCTTCAATCCCCAGCCCTGCCCCTTTCGATCTGGATGAGGATCGTAGAGCCGTGTGGTCGCGTATCACAGCTGTATGATGCACGTTAAAGATCCCCGTTTAGCGGTTGTACTGCACTGGATAAATTTATCCCCTACAGTGGGTAACCATGCCGCCATGTTTCTCGCAGTATAAACAACTAAGAACTAATTTATGATCGCTCACCAGCTAACCCGGGTCGTGACCCTTTTTGCAGTATCTCTACGTTGTTGCTGTTTTCTTTGTACCTTTTAAACGTTGTTTTTCTTGTTAAGCTTTTAAGACTGAACATTATAGGTAACATTTAAATGGCAACATTAAACTGAACCATCAAAATGCCGTTTCTATGTTTGTTTTGTTTTTTTAACAAATTCGCTCGATGCATGCATGTCTCAAATTCGTAGGACAACAATCGGCGCTACTCTATCAAGGAATGCGAAATGTGAGTGAGGGCTACCAACAGCTTCTTTACTCAATTTCACAAGTTGTCTTCGGTGCTGACAAAGGCACAGGCGCCACTGCGTGGTTCTACAGAATGCTCGATTTGCACACACGCACATAGAAGGCGCTTTCAAAAGCTCGCGCGCTACCACCTGTGCCTAAGAAGTGAGGACACCTTAAATATTTAAAAACGCAAAGACGAGTTTTTTGTTTTTTTTTTCTGCCTTGGTGTTTCTTTTATTAAAGTGCTTCACTCTGCTTTTACGGATGGGGTTCATTTTGTGTACAACGCTGCGTGTTGCTAAACGTTTCGTTGATGTTCACATTCGGCTTGCGTTCTTGCGTATTTTGTGTAAAGGTGTTTTTCAGAGCCGACCATTTTTCTTTCTCTGACGCAAATGCAGGTTTCGTCTTTGACGGAGAGTTGAGCGTACCGTACCGGTTACAACATTATTAGATACTTAGCTATTTGTTTAACACCGCACAGGGAACCCAGTCCTTGTGAGCTTTCGTCAAGTAGCATGACCGAACGTTCTTGACAAAAGTTACAGCATTGTGTTCCTCTTTCTTGACGTCGAGGTAGTGAGCAATACGTGCCTGTAACCGCATGCGGGGAGTGCCAGATGCATGTCGCGGTGTCTGGGACCACTCAGGCATCAAGTCTCCTTGCACAACCGCAGATCCACAGAGTATGATGTTTTACGATGATTTTTTACGATTTTTTTTGGTTTAAATGTGTGCGCCCTAAACATTTATGATCACAATGATTTTTTTTTGTGAGTGTGTTGTTGCAATGTATTGTTAAGATTACTTTTCTTCCCGCCTGTTTTTTTTGTTTTTGTTTTTCTCTTGTGTGAATATTTTAGCACGATGCTGCTTAGCTGCCAATATAAGGGTCTGTGGACTCGTCAAGCTGCCATGCTGTAGCTTTTTTCCACAGCTCCTTCATCTTCTTTGTACAAGGTGAAAATAAACTGACTTGATTTGATTTCATTTGATTTGATTAAAATAACGACGTGCTGATGATTTCGTTCAGATAGTCGCCCCCAAAATCCTGGAGTTATTCTTCCGAAAAATGATGCAGCACAACTGGTTCACTGATGCAGCGCAAAATATAGAGCAGAAGGCTCTTATTCCTTCCAATAACATTGCGACTTCTGGACGAAATTTCGAAATAAGGATGGTCCCTGAATTTTATGTTAGAACGATTTGCTAAGCCTTAAGAGTCAATTTTAGCCCATTTTAACGACGCTTGGTGGTCACAATAAACGTTCTTGTGAACTTGGGTTATTACATATTTTATGTAATTATACAGGGTGTTTCACGAAAGGTGGACAAATTCGATATATCAAAAACTACGCATCGCACCAAAAAAAAAAAAAAAGGCTTGTGTCGTTTTGGTTTCAGGCCAGGGGCCTATTCAGAAAAATTATTAAAGTTTGGGATAATTAAGTTGTTACTTATTTTTGCGTAATTACGTTTTTAAATATTGAGTTTAAGGGCATGGTTTCAATCAGAATCTTGCTCAGCCTCATCTAAAAACGCTAACTCAACAAATTGCAGAACGATAGAGGGAACGCGTGGTATTTTACGGCTTTCTGAAAAACCGCACAACTTCGAGAAGTTTTTAAGTTTCGGTTTGCAATCGGAGCGCATCTCAGCCCCGACGGCACAGCGCCCCCTGGACATATAGTACAAACAACCTCTGCTGCGTTGCGCGAGGACAGCGCAGCAGAGGTTGGAGCACTATTTCTCCACGGGGTGCGGTGCCGTCGTTGCCGAGAAGCGCTCCGATTGCAAACTGAAACTTAAAGGGATACTGAAGCGAAACTTGAAATACACCTATTATGGTCAGAAATAGGTTTAATATGATCAATGATATCCGTAATTCATAATCGCGCGTTTGTGTTTTGAACGGATGGCTATATTCTTCACCCTGAGGGGCCCGATTGGGCGCGCGCTCGAAAATCGGCCATCGGAGAGCCCGATGCGTCTTGGGATATTCGACGCATTCGTGACGTCACTTGTGCCAGGCGGGAAAGGCAGGGAAAGGCTACGTCGTGAATGTTGTGGTTACGAGCGTTGCCACTTGGTGGCGCGTCGACGATTTACAACCTGTGACAACGTGACCGTTTGAGATGTGCAAGGGCTGCACGCACGCTGCACCACGGCAGGTCGGCAACCACGGCACCACTGACAAAACCAACTGGGAGGCCGGATTCTCAAAGCGAACTTACGACGAAAAAAGTGCGTGCGACAAATTTGAAAGAAAACCCGTAATCTCGAAACGAAATTGTCGTAACTTTTGCGCAGGTTACGACAGAGTCCTACGACAGCTCCGAAGCTGTCTTACGCATTTTTTACGATCAAAGCCGCATGGCCGACAGCGTCGCTCAGTTACATGGTGGCGACGACCAACGGACATTTTTTTTTTTTTTTTCTACGTGCTCTTCTCGCGCGTCCCGACTTCAACCAGCAAGAAAAAAGGAAGGAGTACTTGAAACAGACCACGACGAACAAGAACGCTGGATCCACAAACACCCGAGAAGAGCTTAAAGGCCACGATTCCACCGACCAAGCGAGCTCGGCAGAATATAGTAGGCCTGGCAGCAACACCGACTCGACGCACCGTTGCTCCGGCGGTCCTTGGCAAAGACCGTCTGCCCACGACCGGCTGGCCTGCTGAATGGAATATGCCCGCACGACCCTTGTGGACCCTTCCCGGATGAATAGTTTGATCCCTGAACTAAATTTCAGAGGTCAATCTTTTCCCCTTGTCATCTCGATCTCTTTGTTTTCCGAGGCAGCGGGGACGAACGCTGTCGTCGAAAAGGGACTCTCATTGATTCTATCTCCTTGGTTTGTGTGATAGAGAGCTCAAATAAACGCCATACGGATTACCTTCTCAACACGGTATGTACACTTTGTTATTAGTATGCCATTTTAGGGGCGCAGCTCCTTAGGGGCTAGCCATGTCCGTACGCCGTCCGCCGTCCGCCGTAGGCCGGCGTCGGGTGCTCGTGCTTCTGCTCGTGAGATCACGTGCTCACGAGCACGTGAGCACATGCTCACGTGCTCGTGTAGGGCAAAAAAAAAATTGGAAAAAAAAGATAAAAAAAATTCTGAAAAAAGAAAAAGAAGAAAAAAAAAGAAAAAGAAGAAAACCACACATTCTCCTACTGACATGAATGAAAAGGCTCAAAGAAAAAGAAGAAAAAAAAAGAGTAGGGGGTTCTATACTTTGTTTCACCTTATGTGCGAGCGAAGGCAAAACTGGAAGCGCGAGCACTGAAGCTCCGTGCGTTCAGGATTTGCTCGAGCGCGCGAGCTGGGGAGAAATGCAAAAAGCGCTGGTCTCGCGCTTCTAGCTTTGGCTTCGCTCGCAGATAAAGTGAAACGAAGTATAAGATGCCATTCCATCTGCCTGCTTAAAAAAGAAAAAAGAAGAAAACCACACATTCTCCTACTGACATGAATGAAAAGGCTCAAAGAAAAAGAAGAAAAAAAAAAGAGTAGGGGGTTCTGAGATGCCATCCCATGTCTTCTTAAAAAAAGAAAAAGAAGAAAACCACACATTCTCCTACTGACATGAATGAAAAGGCTCGGCATGCTGCGGCTCGGCGTCTACGCAGACAAGCACCACCAGAGCTTCGCCCCAAGCAACATCATTCACCACGTGGAGATGCGGTTTTTATTCTGACACGACGCTACGTCATTGTCGAGCTATAGCAGTTCGTGAGCTGCGCGATGTCGGTCCATCCTTTCTTTGCCGAGCGTCACGTCAGTATCGAGTAGCAATCGTGAAAGATCGGTCCCGAAGCGCTTACCGAAACGCGGTCTAAAACAGAACGAATCCAGCACTTCGATCAAACGCGCGCGTCCGCTCCGAGTGTGAACAGGTATTTGCGTGGCTCTTGCTGACACTCTCGTAGTTCAAACGTGTCTTTTTTAACGTCGGCTCGCAACTCGCAGCAACTAATACCGGCCGTGCCAGAAGCGTGCTCGCGTGTTGTCGTGCATAGAGCCGCAACGAGAACGAGCTCACTGTGGCCAACTACGCTTAGGCTTTCTCCGCCAAGGCTTTGCAAACGCGTTCAGGCCTAGGCTAATTCTGCCGGCACGCCGTATTTCCGCAGAACGGCGCTGCTCCTATGCCACAAGTGATGTCACGAGAACTTCCCACCATCCACCAGATGTGAAGTTGAAATCGTTTAATTAGGTTTAAAATTAGTTCTGTGTTTTACAGCGCGATATTGATATTTCCGAGGTGATGCCTGTCCCTAGCCCATATTTATGCAAAAATATGGGCGCTAAAATTTCGTTTCCGTACCCCTTTAAAAACCCGTCGAAGTTGTGCGGTTTTCCAGAAAGCCGTAAAATACTGCTCGAGCCATCTATCGTTCCGCGTTTTGTTGATTCAGCGTTTTTAGATGATCCTAAGCAAGATTCTAATTGGAACCATGCCTTTAAGCTCAATATTTAAAAAAAATAATTGCGGGAAACTAAATAACAACATAATTATCTCGAACTTTAATAATGTTCCTAAATAGGCCCCTGGCCTAGGACCAAAACGACACAAGCCTTTTTTTGGTGCGATGAGTAGTTTTCGCAATATCGAATTGATCCACCTTTCGTGAAACACCCTGTACAAGTGTACATATGCTACGCTGTTCAAACTTAACGCCGACACTCGGTTACCCAAAATATTGATATATTGCCGGCTATTCAAAGCTAAATTGCTCACTGCTGCAGCTGGAATGTCTTCAACATACTAGGAGTTTTAAGCAAACAAGCTGAACGTGTTTATGAAAAACTTTATATGTTATGCATAACCCGCTTAATTATTCGCTAAATTGACGCCAACCAACACTATGGGTAAGTGCCAACAAATAATTAACAATAGGAGAAACAAAAAGCTACCACCTTGCTTTGCATCTTGAAATATAACTTTAAATATATCGTAATTTTGAATGCACGGATTTATAGGTCCAAAATATGCATATATTACATCTGGCGACATCCGAAGGCTTTGTACAAAAAAAAAAAAAAAAACTAAGTTTTTTTAATTGTCGTTTTGAGAAATTTACTTTTTTTATTCTTTATTCTTTCTTTATTTAATGATTACCCCGCAGTGCCCGAGGGCGTTACAGCAGGGGGGGGGGGGGGGGGTTACAAGGATGAAAAGAACACGTCTTCATTGAAACAGCACACTTGCTCTTCAGACAGCAGATTCAACTGTGCAATTGTCCGTACAAAAAAGGAGTTTGCAAACATGCATGTCCTAGCGCGGTACTCTCTAATTTTAAGACTATGATCATTACGACTAGAAACATAATAGGGTTCTTTTAAGTAAGTCTCGCTATTCATTCCTGTTTTATTTTTAACTATTGAGTATAAAACTTTTAGTCGTAGTTTTTCTCGACGCACGGAAAGTGGTTACCAGTTTAACATTTTTTTCATTTCTGTACAGCTTTCTTTCCTCCCGTATCCGCGTATTTGTACCTTTAGAGTTTCTTCTTGTTTGCGAAGGCACTTTTCACCAAAATAGCTTTATTTGATTATAGGTATATGGTGCTTGTTGAATAGGTATTTGCTTACGCTTTCATTTTATGCCTAATTTGTGTAATGAAAGTTATTGTTATAAAAGTTATCATCAACAAACTTGATACATTATCGTCAAAAAAAAAAAAAGCCACGTTCGGGATTAAAAAAAAAACGTTAATGAATATTTTAAATGAAGTTTAGAAAGCTACGTAAAACGTTTCTTTGTTTTGCAGAAGGTACCCAAGCCTGGAGAAGCTCCCAAATACGTGACCTGTGACGGTCGCTCAAATCTCAAAATCCGTCATTGGTTTCTTTAAAAGTAAAAGATAAAAGAACACAAAAAACCAAGCGAACAAAAAATATGACGCAAAAACAGTTTTCAGTTTTGTCCTAGTGAAGAATTCGCTCAGAAACGAACGTGCTTCGAACATGCTTAAGGCCTGTACTCAGATAATTCTGTCCGTATAACCGCGTCTTTTCTGTGCCACGTGATCAGGGTGACTACAGCTTAAGTTTGCTCGAAAATGTCTCGAGACAAAAAGCAATAACAAGTTTCGGCCCCACGGAAAAGGAAAACAATCCGTGACGGGGCTTAAAATGAACTTCTATGCCCAATGCACGTCGTACTCTAAATATTACCCTCTTGTTATCCCTTACCCATTATACGAAGTCTACTGTCTCCATTCCGAAGAATTGTACCTCCGGCGTCACTACAGTTTCGACGATACATCCGACCGACACAGTTGGAGATATGGTGCGAAACGGAATTTTTTCGGTCATTATTTCTTTGTTTTTCTATTCTATAACTGCATTGAAGTAAGACGCAGCCGAGCGAGTCGTCACCAGCGATCGTCCCGCGAAGCGATTTACTTGACCTACAGGAAGACGCGTGTCTGAGCAATATTTTTGTCGGGTTAGATGAAAAGAGGAGCAACAACACTGGAGCAGCCTGAGCTCTGTTTTGCCTCATGACTGCAGCAGACGCTGCGACGGTAGTACGAGCCATCCCATGGCCATTCCAGCGCCCTGGACGCGCCACGTAACGCAATATGTCACGTGTCATGCTGCGCTTTTCCCGGAAGTCAGATGACAGTCACACGGAATTGGATAGGCTTCTTTCACTCGGAGCAGACAAGCACACGCCACAGAAATAAAGTAACTAAATATCGTTACCTCTTAGTCACTCAACAAATACGTTCCTCGTTACTGCGATTCAAAAGGGAACGGTTTATTCAAGTTTCAAAGTAACGACGTCTAATTTTCTCGGATCTCTGATTGGTTCTTTTTTTATGAAGCAGTAGCCGCTTGCTGCATTTGTCGTCGTCCGAATATTTTTTGTTTTGTTTTGTTCTGAGCTACTTTAACCAACTATATTTTCGGAATCCCCGACATTTACCATTTTCGGTATGTTATTTAGTATCGCGAAATGGAGAATAGTTATTGAGAAATAGGCAAGGGAATATGATACCCAAACCGACATTCAAGTATACCCGCACTTTTCCGTGCCGTGACGTCAGGGAAAGGCAGGCTTGCTGGTCGAGCGGGGAGTCGATAAATGGACTATATGCCGAGCAATTGTTTCGTGCTGCTGCTACGAGGGTGCTGGAGCGAGCTTCCAAAGCATTCGTTTGAAACTGCTCGTAATCAGTTGGGAAAAATGTCCACAGTCCAAAGAGTGAACCCCTGCCTTCCCTTGACGTCACTTTTTCAGTGTTGCCCGTAGAGACTTCCACTCTCAAAAACACGGTGAAACCTGAAATTGTAAATTGAATAACTTCGTGACAGAAATTTCTTTTGGCCCGATATTCGGATTACTGTTTCAGTGATGTATGTCTGCATGTTCGGCAGACTTTCAGGCAAATCGGGGACTACGCAGAAAACGTCGATGTACCTCATGAATAATACCTCGCTTTTTAACGCGTTTATTCGGCGATAACTATATATGGCTATACTGATCTAAATATACCTCGTGCATATCCTGTGATCGCCAATCTAGCGATTGCTCCTCGCGCAAAATAACAGGCGCTATCAAGGGGCGATAAATGCGTCGGGTGCTTGCGTTGTACACGATCCCCTTCAAAAGTACCTAAATACAATTAGTTGTCGCATCATGAAAAAGTAACGAAAAATGCGTTACGCGTTCCTCCTCTTCAAAAGTAACCAAGTCGTTTCTTCGTTACCGAAAAAAGTAACTAGGTCCAATAACGGGTTACTTGTAACACGTTCCGTACAGGTCCAGCTCTTTGCGTTTTCCTCGGTCCATCGTTCGGTAAAACGAAGCGAACGCGTGTTTGTCCACGACGCTGGCGGGGGACGCCTATAGCGCGCGATGTGGTACGGCGAAGGCGGCCGGTCGAGAAGGCGAGCACGAAAAACCGGACTGCCTCGATGCTAGGCGGAAGGATCCAGATGCATCTGGCACATTTCGCGCTGCCAATCGGGCAGCCCGCTCGCTATAATAGTGCGTTTTACCCTCCGATAGACTGCCGCCTAGGCCGCTACGAATCATCTAAGCCAATTCAATGTCGTCCGACTGTAACGTGACCTTGGGAGAGTCGCGGCACAGCGTGGAGCACGTAGACGGGCGATGCGTTCACGGCGGTCGGGTGGCTGGGATGTCTCGTGGCGTCCGCCTAATAGTGGTTCATCGTAAGGTGAAAGGCGGTGTAGCTTGCTGCTTCGCGGCGTCTTTACCAGAAGGGAACGAGGCAAACAAGATTGAAGAGTTATTAGAAGAAGAAAAAGAAAAAGGTCTTTAGTCAAAGTTTAGCGGTTTAAAGCTTTCCATGTTCAATGCATCAAATTAATTTATTTTTACAGCGAAGCTGTTAAGGGCTAGTTTCCCCAGTATCGTGTCCGTGGGCAAACAAATCTCGACACAAAACTCTGGACAGCTACCGCCATCTATGAGCGTTGGCGGCAACCAGACAACCGACTTGCCGGTTATCTGGTTGCCGACTTGCGGCCGGCCATTACTTCATTCCCACAATAGTACAGCTTCGCTGGTCTTCCTTTTTCACCAGGGTGGAAAGGCTGAAATTGTTTTAGGGGCGAAGCTCCTTAGGGGCTAGCCATGTCCGTCCGTCCGTCCGTCCGTCCGTCCGTCCGGCGCTCTCATGATGATGATGATGATGATGGATGATGATGATGAATCTAGATGATGATGATGATGATGGATGATGACGACGAGTGAATATCATGATGATGATGGTGATGATGATGATGATGGAAGATGAAAAAAAAAAGATGAAAAAAAATATGTTTGCGCAGTCGACAGGATCGAACCTGTGCGGGGAGACCCCATATGGATTCTAGTCATCGCCTTAACCACTCGGCACGACTGCGGACCAAGTAGGGGCTCCGAGATGTGGTAGTAATCAAGAGCTGGGGATGTCATGGATGAAAACGGTGCATGTAGCCGCTCAACATCTATACAGGAGAGGGCGCTGGCGTCAAATGCACAAATTAAGTATACAACCACGTTCCATACCACACATTCTCTTTCTGACATGAATGAAAACGAACGAAAGCCTCGGCATGCTGCGGCTCAGCGTCTACGCAGACAAGCACCACCCGAGCTTCGCCCCCAATCAACATCATTCACCACGTGGAGATGCGGTCAATTTTTCCTTTTCTTTTTACATTTTAAATGCGGTGGTCTTTTTCCTCGGCAGTTAGTTGGAAAACACGTCAAGGAACCGGGAAGCAATTTCTTTTTCAAGTTTCTTTCCAATCGTTGATACTTTTTGACAGCAAATTATGGCTAATCGACGCGTGTTCGAAAGAAATTCGAACATAAAATTAGGCGCGACATGTTTACAGCGATGATATTAGCCAAGGAGCTTGCTCGGTTTGAAATACGGCAGCCTGCGTTCCTCATTGCCTCATTTTGTCACAAGCAGGTCGTTATTTTTTTTTTTGTTTTGCGTATAAGGCGATTTAAGGATAACACGTTGATATCATGGTGAAGATGTACATCGACTTTCGGTCGAATAACATCATTTGCATGCGCTGTCAATCCTGTGACATTGGATGCTGCAGCCAGTTTATCGATTCTCACGTTATTTACTTTGCACGAAGTCAGTTAAAGGGACCATGAAAGGACCGTTTTACGTTTGCCAGATAACTTTTACATTAAACCTTCAACGTTCACTGAATGCCGAACAGGCATCCGTTTTCGTCTCGGTTCATTAATTTCTACACAAAAAAAATAATGAAATATCGACTTTTTCTTTCTCTCCAACTGACCGCAAAACAAGTTGCGGCGTAATTTTGACGGTCGTGACGTACGCTGGGACAGGAACCGGAAGTTCTCTCGGCAGTAGGAGAGTGGGAGCGTCAGCGGCGGCGAGTTGGGGGTGCGCCGGTAGGTTTTACAGCGCTGATGTCACCGACGTATTTTCTGAATCGACGCCTCTCATCGCTGCGATAGCCATGGACACATCGCAGCTGTGCGAAATTCAATGAGATATGTTGCGCTACAGTGACAGCATGGGACTAGTCCCATACGCCGGTATGCCTGTTGGGAAGTGCGGCGAGTCTTCCGGTGAAGACTCCAGAAGTCAACCCAGCTGTCATTGTTAGTAAAAGGCGGCCCGTGTCAGTCGTTTGCAAAGCGACGTAGATGGAAACAAATCGTAGAGGCGTTTTTCACGGCCTCGGAGATGCAGGAGCGAGCCGACGCTAAAAAAGATACGTTTGAACTACGACAGTGTCAGCAAGAGCCACGTAAATACCTGTTCACACTCTGAGCGGACGCGCGCGTTTGATGGAAGTGCTGTATTCGCGCTGTTGATGAGCGCTTCGGGACCGATCTTTTACGATTGCAACTCGATACTGACGCGGCACTCGGCAAAGGAAGGTTGGCCCGGCATTGCAGGTAGCTCCCACGAACTTTTTTAGCTCGACAGTGACGTACAGTCGTGTCAGAATAAAAATGACATACTATTAATAAAGTGTACATACCGTGTTACGAAGGTAATCCATACGGCGTTTATTCGAGCTCTATATCACACAAAACAAGAAGATAAAATCGACGAGAGTTCCTTTTCGACGACAGTGTTCGTCAACACTGCCTCGGAAAACAAGGAGATGACAAGGGAAAGAGATTTACCTCACCTGTTAATCTAAAATTGAGGTCAGCGATCAAACTATAATACGGGAAGGGTCCAGAAGGGTCGCGCGGGCATATTCCATTCAGCACGCCAGCCGGTCGTGGGCAGACTGTCTTGGCCAAGTACCGTCGAAGCAACGCTGCGCCGAGTCGGAGTACCTGCTAGGCCTATATTCTGCGCAGCTCGCTTGGTCGGAGTCGGTGGATTCGTGACCGTCGTAGCTTTTCTCGGGTGTTCGTGGATCCAGCGGTCTTGTTCGTCGTGGTCTGTTTCAAGTACTTTTTTCTTGCTGCTTGAAGTCGGGACGCGCGAGAAGAACACGTAGAAAAATAAACGTTCGTTGGTCGTCGCGACCAAGCGACGCCGTCGGCCATGCTGCTTTGATCGTAAAAAGTGCGTAAAGGCTGAACTCCATGGAACGAATTAAGGCTGAACTCCATGGAACGAATTATGTGACGAATAACTGGCGAATGCCGCCCGACGGCACGGTCGTTTTGCGCGCGACGTAGCAGCCACTGTGTTGATTCCACGTGCAGAGCAAAAGCCGCCGGCTAAAATTCGTCGGTTATTCGGAGCATATTCGTCCCATGGAGTTCAGCCTTTATGTGACGAATAACTGGTGAACGCCGCCCGACGGCACGCTCGCTTTGCGCGCGACGTAGCAGGCACTGTGCTGATTCCACGCGCAGAGCAAAAGCCGCCGGGCAAAATTCGTCGGTTATTCGCAACATATTCGTCCCATGGAGTTCCTCCGGAGCTGGCTCTCAGCTTCGTTTACCACACGATAGATGGTGCTTGGCTCTCAGCATTATCAAATTTTGCAATTTTCGCCACACATCTCTAATTATGCTACAAAATGTGGATCTAAATATTATTTACAAAACTTTTAGGAAACATTTGCCGGCTATTTATTGTTTATGATCGCGGTGCTGGTGAGGTAGGCGCTTACCCAATAGGCGACGTGGATTCGGCTGACGTGCTGCAGTTCCGCGGATGCATAGCAGTGAAAAGTCAGAGAGCTTTCGAAGGAAAGAAGGCGCAAAAGAGTCCAGTTTTCTTTTAAAAGTTCTATAGCAAAGAATTTTTTTTGGCTTCCTATTTTTGTGTTTTTGTGTTTCTTTTCACACCTTTTACGGCGTCCGGTGGATGAAATTCGATTTCAGAATCGTTTCATGGTCCCTTTAAGAATGCGTGGTTCAATCCAGACTCGTCAAAATGCGATCTCTTCGGTATGGTTGAAATCTCCTGAGTGGGCAGATTGGGGTGCGAAACGCAGCATGCTTCCTCGGAGTTACCGTGGTAACTCCGAGGAGTGTTCTCGCTCTGGTAACGCATAGAGTGTTCTCGCTCCGGTAAAAGCGACATCCTTCGAAGGCGTGTACCCGAAACGTCGTCAGCCTAGGCACGTAACAATTGAAGACAGACAGAAGAAATTAAATACCTGTCCGATTTTTATTTTCACCGGAGTTAGGCAGTCTCACCATATGTAGTATGTTGGGGCCTTCTCGGAGGTGGGAACACAATGACAGAATGCTCGTACTCAGTCAAGACGCTCACTCTCCCTACTCACTGAGCGATCGCTTCTCTCGCATCATGGGGAGTCTTTGTAGATGGTTTCCACTGTGTCGCTACTCACTCCAGCACTCGGTAGGCTAGGCTAGCGTAGCGCATGCGCAGTAGAGGCGTCCTGTTTCCGGAGAAGGCAATGGAAGAGGAGTCACGGTCCATTTAAAAGCTCCCTAATAAAATGGCGCGCCACCGCCACGTGAACGGAGCTTACCGCACTTTTCGGTCTTTAACGCTGTGCGGATTAGTATCTACAGATGTAAACTATACGATGACCCGCTCTTCAAAATCGTTCTTTATCACAATACGTCACTGATTTTGTGAATAGCGGGTTATTTTAAGTGATGGTTTTTGTATAATACTGGCTTACTTCCGCGCTGATAAGGCATGCAAGTTTCAATGTGTGCTGCGTATGAAAATCTCACGTGCAAACTTTGCACCAATCCCAGCTATTTAAAAAAAATATATATATTTTATATTGAAAGTTTGCGTCTATGATTATACACCGGTTACAAACTACAGGCAACCGGGAGTGCAGTTTGGCCCTACACGTTGCGCCATCTAGCGGCTGCAAAATAAAACACTGGGTAGGCCAGGACGTCCCGGGTCGCAGGTACTCGGGCGGGCGAATTTAAAAACCACGTGTGAACATGGCATTTCGGATTGGCGTGAGCCTTTTTGGGAACCGTTTTTCGTAAAAGTAAGCCCCAACTTCACTTCTCTATGACCTCGCCAAGTTCGTGTGACACATCGCCTACTACTAAAAACCCCCCTTACTCCCCCCCCCTCCCCCCCCCCCCCCAAAAAAAAAAAAACATAAACGTCGCAACTGCTCCATGAAAGACTGCCACACTCGCGAAGGTGACTCAAGCGTCAAACGTTACCGCTTCCCTACAAAATATTAGGAAGCGAAACGGCGGCAGAAGTGGATTACTGCAGTGTGACGCGTCAAGTAAGTGAATTCTTCAGTAATTGTTGAAGTGAACGAAATTAGATGTGCAGGCTTAAAAAGAGGCCTTACGAACTCGTTTTGCAGGCTACTCGGCAAAATAGCATATTTATACAAATTGTTTTACGAGTCACTTAGACAGCCACATAGGGAAATACGGTATGAACAATCGGGCCAATTGTTGCTTCGCTGTGACGTTGAAAATCAGGCGATGAGGCCTTCAAGCGAGAGGCCCGTCGGCCCGTTCCGGCACTCGTAGTTGTACGCGTACATAGCTGTTCGGCACGCGCGGTCGCAACCAGATCCTTCCAAACCTGCGAGTTCTCAAATAGTGGATTTTCGTATTTTCGCGGCACATAAAGTTTTGTTTGTTTCGGCAACCAAATTTAATAACGAGTCTGGTACCAATTGTGATGACATGCAGAAAACAGGATGCAAAAGTTTTCTTAAGAAAAAGCTCATGCGAAGCCTTAATTTCCTTCTCACGCATACACTTTGTTTCCTGTCACCTTTTTACACCAGGCTTGCATACCACATTACAGCCTACTTTTCTGCGTACTGTTCTCTAGCATGCAGAGTTTGGTTCTAATTACCCACATTTTATTCTAGTGGTGAAGAAGACAACTCAAACTGGTGTCCGAATGACAACTCCAGTATATGCTCTAAACATTTAGACCTATCAAGGCTCCTGATGGTCCTAAAACCAAATAAAACAACTAGAGACATGATATGCATGTGCACACGGGGACTGCTGAAATCAGGGTCGCCGCCGCTCGCCACGGCCCGACGGGTAGACTGGCCGCCCCATTAACGGACACACCTCCGCTTATGGCGCTGAATGCAGCATTCTCGTGGCGCAGCCTGGCCATTTCCGGCTGGCTATACGGTGAGGAACTGAGGGACCGGAGGAGATGAGAGGGCCCTGGGTCGTCAAAGCGGCGAACTCTGATTGGAAGGATATATACGTGCCAAAGCTAGCTACATGTATCTTTATAGACCAACTCATGTTTACAAACAAACCGGAGCGCCCCTAGTGGACGCCAACGGCGCCGCGCCTGCGCGATGGAGTGTGGGCAAAAAGCTCGCCGTCGCCCATAAACAAACCATTGGAATGCGATGTTGTCGGCGTCAATACGAGTCCCCGTGCTCTTTTTCGCGTTGGGATTGTTGATTCTTCATCTTCCTTGCAATGTCTGGCAACTGTGGCAGTTTCAGCGAAATTAACGAGGCTCGTTACACCAAAAAACTTCGCGTGAATAATATGACAAGGCGATTCAGTCAGCGTGGACGCCGCAGAATGGACGCTAAAGCCCGATTCGCAGGCTGAGATTCTGCTCGCTATTTTCAGTCATGACGTCGCTCGGGCTGCGAAGACGTGAACTGTAGCTGAGATGTCGACGTCGATATGAAAATCGCAAGCAGAATCGGACCAAGTGAATCAGCCATAACAAGTCGGTGATGGCCACTGGTAATGCCCGTGTCCCACTAGAGTGACAGACAGAAACAAAAGACAGCAACAAGCCTCAAACCCATGCAGCATGCTCGTGATGGTACCTTTTGCAGGCGTTTAGTCGTTCGGGGCTAGTGAAGTAAGCACGAGCGATTGCAAGTCTGCCAAAGATACCGTCGCGTGCATGATGCTCGTGTTTGAGCATAGCCTCCTTTATTCTACGAAGCTTCTCAAATCGCGAAAGACTCTGATTTGAGGCTTGTCGCTGTCGTTTGTTTCTGTCTGTCGCTCTAGTGGGACACGGGCATAACAATCATCAATATTTTGTATCTACTGTTTACATCGAGCTTATTTATTTAAACCAAGCTTTAAACTTGAAGTATTATGAGTCCTGAACTTACTTTTTATCGCAATGACCGGACGTTTGGTCTACGGCTCGCTGTCGTTTGAACGATCAGAAGACATCAAGCAGAAGCGTTTGAGAGCAGACGACAGTTCGAACAATCAGGTGGCCGTTCGAACTGAAGGCGCACTGGAGGTAGTCCGCAGGTGGTCCGAACAACTATGTTGTTTTCCCGCGTTGATGTTGGAACAAAACAAACAAATCTGACGACCCCAAGTATCCGTGAATTCAACCCAAAGTGCTTCCCGCACAAGCAATCGTGTTCCGACGGCGTCTGGTTTACCTTTTTCATGGCCCTATCCACGTTCTCCGACGAACCCAGCAGGCAGAAAACGCATGAAAACTGACATTCAAACCTTTCCCGACTCTTTTGGCACAGTCCTAGTCGCCGTGTCTTGACGAGAAGGCAGGTTTTTGTCTGGTTTCTTCAAAAACAACGCAGGAATGCACGTCTCGCATGGTGACTTCCGCTCACAGCTCCAGACCGGAATTGCGCCCGACGCGCCACCACCGCGCCGTGACGTAACCGAGCTGAGTTCGTGTATTCTCTTTGTCCTAACACGTTCAAACGCCCAACGCCAGCGTCCGGCACTCGAACGCGAGACACTGCGCGAGGAACAGACGTCGCTCCTGTTCGCTCTGATTGGAGGGAGACAGTGTGAAGGGACGAAGGCATCTAGCCTTTGCGTCCACCCACTGATCCTTCCAACCAGAGCTTGGCGCTCCGACGCCCCCGCGCACTCTCGTCTCCTCCTCTCCCTCGTTTTCTTATCGTACAGTTGGGCAAATATGGTATATACACTCACGTTTCCGCTGCTCCCCAACGCGCAGGTTTTCCGAGAGAACTTGGATACCTTTGAAAACCGTCATTGCCGGGCGGTTGCGGCCCAGAAGACGTGTCGCCCGCCCGGCCGGGAAAAGCGCCATGGGATCGTGGAAGAGTATATTCCGTAAAGCGCACCGCCGCGAGGACCCGATCTTGGCGTCGGCATCCGGCCCAGTTACGACATCGCTGTTCGGCCTCGCCCTTGACCGCGTTTTCGATCAGGAGCCCCCCCTCAGTGCAGCGGTCCTGACCTCCATTTGCAACGGCGTCGCATGTTTCCTCGGCTTCTCTGCACCGGAGCAACGCGACGATCGCGTTTGCGGATCTTCACGGGAAGTGCGATGACTCGCGGTGCCTCCTCGGACGCAGCGGTTCTCCGAGCGGACTCCGCGGGCGAGGCTGGAAGCCTTTTCTCGGGAAACGACCGCGGCTGATTCTCCAGGCACGGCTGGCGGCAACGCGCAGTTAGTCTTGCGCAGTCCTAACCATTTGAATTAAATGGGATGTCCAGTCTCGGAACGGGTTGTTTTCTGTCTCAATGGCACTCAGTCTCTAATTGGTCGCGCAATCTTACATTTCTTCTTGTTTTTTTATGTTGAGGGCTTCTAGTCGCGTGCGCCTACAGCAACGTCCATTCTTAGCTGCGCATGCGTGAGGTGATTTTGAAAAATGTGCATTTCTTTCCTCGGTTAGGCAGTAGTAGGATGAAAATGTCACCTAATGTCGAGATGTCATCGAAAAAAAGAAAAGAAAAAAGGGCACATGAGTTTGTCTTCGTTTTTGTTTGTATTTTTAACTGCAAAAATTAACTATGCATTGCCGAACGCTCAATCACGTCCAAATGTAGTACTACACTTCGTTCCACCTTAAGTCCAGACGCAGCCGACGCGACGAACTGACGGGGCTAAGGAGACATCTTCAAAGCTCACCGTCATGGTGTTCGTCGTGTTCCTGGACGTGTTCTACCATCGCTCAACCGATCACAAACAAAAAGGCCCAGTGACTACTTGCTATTTCGACACTGCTTGATTGGTCCCCAATTACCTCTTTGCGTCGGCTGCGTATGGAGTGCATGAGCTGAAACAACGTATAGTGGTGCAATACTGCCGAAGTTTGAGAACTAACCCATTTTTTACCCAAGGCTATATGTAATTTTCCGAACATTTAAATGCGAAAATGGCAGCCTACAAAGCCCACGAATACGTGGACTTTATTTTTTCTTTGAAACGTTCAGAAAACCACCTATACCTTTTAAATAAGATAGCTGTTACTTTAATTATTTTTTTTTCATCGGCGTGGTCCGGACCGCTATAGCGTTACGTTTGGGAGGACAATGTAGCTTTCCGCGATGGGAGTTTATTTCTTCGGTGGAGGAGACTCTGTAACTACTTATTTGGGAAGGAGGGCGGAAGGGGGAGGGGGGGGGGGGGTGTTACAATATTCCTGAAATTGGTGGACGGAAATACATCCCTCATGCCTCTACACCAGAGCCAGCCAAGAGCACGCATCGAGAGAGCTCCTCAAAAGTACCCGGATATGTGGACTTTTTGATCCAATAGGAAGTATTCACTGGCGACCATAGCTGTGTGCACGACTGCTGAGCGCGTGCTGATGGCGAGCTTCCACAGTTCTTTTATAACGTGCATTTCGCACCCTCAAGATTGCCGGTCTTAGCAGCCTATTAATGTGGGCTCGTTCAGAGCATGCGCTCTAGGCGTCACCCACAAATATGGGGCCCAGTGAATACTCCTTATATACGGGACTGGATGGTTTTTGTAGCGATGATTTGATGTGATCGCACAATGAGTGAAACCCTTTGCTCATAAGACGCTTTCAAAAATCGTATTTAAGCGACGTTATCTTTTGCCCTGTACACTTATCATACGAACAAGTGTTGTGTTCCTCCCGATTTTATCGAGTGCACTGTGCATCCCAGCTCATCGCATGTCGATTTCACTGTGCTGTGGTGCACAGCGAAAAAAGTGTCACTCGGAAATATAAAGAAATGAAAGGAAGATTCATCGGTGGATCCTTATGGAATGCGTTAACATGACCCTTGGGCAACGTCACACAGGTCCTCCTTTGAGAAACGCCAACGCTGACCCCCTTCCCTTTTCTGTGTGTGTGTGGTGTGGGGGGGGGGGGGCTAGCGCGCACCAGCTCGGAGCACGTGGAGCGAAAGCTCGCGCTGCAGAACCCAGGATCCTGGGTTTAATCCCCACCCCTGCCCGTTTCGATCTGGATGAGCATCGTACCGGCGTGCGGTCGTGTATCACTACTGCGTGGTGCACGTGAAAGACCCCGGGCTAGCGGTTGTACTGCACTGGCTAAATGGCTCATCTACAGCTGGGAGACTCGTCGCCCTTGGAGGCAGACCAAGTTCTAGGCTGTATAAACATACACACGACCCAATTTTTTTCCCTTTTCTGTTTTGACTTTCTCTTCTGGCTTTCTCTTATGCTTCCTCTATTTTTTGCTGCCTCTTTTTGGCTTCGTTACGGGGTCAGTTTTAGCGTTTCTCAAAGGGGGACTTGTGTGACGTTTCCCAGGGGTCATGCAAAGGTATTCTCTAAAAATCCACCAATAGGTTTTTTTTTTTTTTTCTGTCTGGCTTTTGGGTTTCTCGTTCGCTCGCCTTTCACACTTAGCAGCGGCATTTGCTGCCTGCAGCTGCTTTCCTTGTTCACCGGTTTCGGCAGCCGGTCTCCTTCGTTCCCAATCCGTCTTCTTTTGCCGCCTACTTGAACCAGCGTTAGTACTTGGTTCGCACTCCATTTCGTAGCACAAACCAAAGCAGCGCTCTGCACACCTGCAAGTTCAGACTATCCCCAGCATCCGCGCGCGCATTGGTTTCTACCCCGTGACGTCGCCTTCCTCTCGCCTTTGTCCTTCACTACTCTTCTACTCTCTACGCGGCGTGCTTCCCTTTCCACTGTTTTATCTACAGACGGGTGCCTTCAGCATTTCCCTGTCATGTGGGTACTAATGCTATCGCATAATTAAAGATAGGTAAAGTAACAGGTACGCGAAATATAAATGGATAAGCGGTGATTTTTCAGCAATAGTTTTACCTCCTTATTAAAAAAAAAAAGTTACGGTACATTTGTGCGATTCTAAAGCGTATAACTTTAATTCGGCGTCTTTAATCAAGCATCACAGGCCAAGACAGTGAGCAGCAGACACAAGTCACTTGCCGCAAACATAGTAGTTGCACGTTACCGCATGCAGAGAGTAAATATAGCGGTTTGAATTTATGCAATATACTACTCTTTGTTGGCCCAAGGTGAGTAAACATGTAACAATACTGCTTTAAAAATATTACTAACCTACGCAGGTTCGTTATTTTCTGCTACGATGTTTACACTATTGGAAGACTGATACTGAGGCTTGAGACTCGGTTTGACAAAAATGTGTAAAAATGAGTTACTCAAACTCATTCGATGACGCTAGTGTGTTTTTCGAGGAATGTTATTCAAAGCTACGGCGTGACAGCACGAATAAACTAAGGGCGAAGGTCATTCGTTAAGATTGGTACTAAATTTGTCAGTGTGACACGAATATTGTACCGTTGCTTCCAGTGCGTAGACTGTAGTTGAACCCGAGCCCGACGCCAGCGCCCTCCAGCGTAATTATTGAAACAGAGTTCAGATCTAACGCTGAGACAGCGCTCACTCGAGCCCAGGGAATGGCGAGAGTGCCTGACTTGTATATGGCGGCCTTTGAGCTTTCGCGCGGCAGCCACTAGATGGCGAACATATCCGTGAAGCGTTTATGGCCCCCCCAAGCACCGACTTTAGCACGTCTGCATTAAAACACAAATTTTCGAAGCACTGCATTCTATCGAACAGGGACTGTCAACGTAACAGTAAAGCCGCCCATGCAGTCTCTCGCTTTTGTTAAATCTGACCGTAACATTACTCAACAGTCACGTGATGCTTGATTCGAACCTTTATGTTATTCATCCCGGCTGAAGAAATCGCATTTCTCTATTAAAATGTCTGCCTCGCCAGAGAACCCCAGGGAGAGACCGCAAACAGAATTTCATTTCAGTTGAGTGGACCTTGTCGAAAAGAGAACCAGACTCCAGCCGAGGGCTCAGTCACGGAGTCAGGATATAGACAAGATGACTTCCGGCTACTCCGATTTAACCTAACAAAGGAAACAAATTAAAGCCTCAGATGCGCACGTCAGCTTTTGAGTAGGTATATTTCGCGTGCCAGTGCTCTGCGCTATGCGGAGAGCAAGTCGTCTGCTTCTTGTGCAGGATTGGTAGTGACGTCAGAACTATGCCGAGCTCTCATCCGCTAATTAAAAAAAAAAAAAACTAGTGGGTAGACCTCAAGGCATCGAGCATTCAGGTCTACCCACTATTTGTTTTTCAATCAGCCAATAAGAGCTCGGCGTCGTTTCGACGTCACCGCCACTCCTGAGCAAGAAGCAGACGACTTGCTCTGCGTATAGTCTATTTCAACGTAACTTCGCAAAAGGCGAAAACTCAGCAATCCTCGAACTAATTAAAACGACGGAGTGAAATGTGTGAAAGCTGGCCAGGGCCGCCGTGCACTTCGATTGTTAGGTTGTCACGCGCCCCATTCCCATCGGCCCACCCAGGTGGACAATTTCATTGTTTGCCAACCCATGTGGAAACAGATTACAGTTTACCAAGATGAGGAGGGTGAGCACGTGAGTTACGACTAGACATTACTGAAAGCTACTTAAATACCTCTGGATATACAGATGGTTATCAGTTGTTATTGGTAAGGCCCGTTCACAAAGTACCGTTTGCTTAGTCTGTGTCATGTTACGTCGAGTTACGTGCTACTGCGAGTCACCGAAAAACCGTGCTTCGTTTGGCGCGTGCCAAGCTACTCCTTGAATTTGTTGTCATGCCGGCGAAGGACGGATACTTCGGTCAGAGTGTCGAACCGAAATTTTTTTTCGTTTCTGCTCGGGTTCACGGATTTCGGTTCAGTTCCGGTTCAGTTCCGGTGAGAAAAAAAAAATAACGTTTCAAACCGGTTCGAACAGGATCGAACAGATTTGGACCCCTAAATTTAGAATATATTTTCCGCTTTGTTTTGGCATAGGCATTATGATTATTTCCGAAAACGAGTAACTATATAGTTCATCGTTCGTACAATCCACTTTTATTTTCTGGTACCGAAACTAAGAACTTGCGTTATTTATTTTAAACGCCATAGTAAAAACGAAGAAAAAAAACTAGATTAATTTGCAAAAACATTGTGTTTATATGACCCAACCTCTATTTCTTTACCTCAGTCACATATATTTTACCCGGTATAAAAGGTTGTCACGAAGTGTGGTAGGTCGCCTAAAATATGCCCGTGATTGGTACAACCTTGCGGCGCAGTGTTAAATGTTGAATTGCAGTTTTGCTCTTGGACTAAGGAATTAATTACAGTGCATAAAATCATGAAATAGGCACCTCGTCGCCATATATATCGTGAAATATAATTTACGAAATACGTTTCATAATATACTATAGGATGACGACGCAGCTGAGCTAAAAGCAATAACATTCTCAAATTGTCACGAAGGTTTTAGGGCAAGCTCTTTCAGTCTACCTTTTATAGAAACGCTGAGCGGCGATCGGAACGTTGTTTTCCTAACCAACATTGTTTACACACAGTTCGGAAATGCAAGCGAAGAAACATTCAGGACGAAAATATCAAAATTGTTCAGTGAAATTTATACGCACATGCGTACTCAGATCGCGAATCTGTCCTAAAATTACGCGTATCCAAGTGAACATTTTCTTATACGGAACATAAAGTGGCATAACCTGGTTTTTGAGCTTCGTTTTTTAACAAAATGCCGGTCAATTCACTTTGCAAAGCATCACCATTGCTAATTGATTTTTGTTAATGGAACAAAGTAGTATTTTATGCTCTACTCGACACCTACTTAATTAGCCACTTTCTGACGGTCTGTGCTCATAATCGTCATAGTTCCGCCTAGTGCCCATGTGTACTTTGTTTTCGTCCTGCCTACAGACACATACCATCACATAAATGAGGCAATAACAGACTTCTATATGCTTGAGACTTTATATAAGTGTCAGGAACACTGTTATTTAAATCAGATTCAAAATTAGAAAGGTTTTTCCAAATAACTTATACATCTGGCTATCGAGGGTAGAAGCGGCGCAAAAGATTTACAGAGCACATTTAGATAATTTGGGGACGAATTTGCTTATGCTGCATATCTTTAAGATGGTCGGCCCGTTATTTATGTTGTCAAATCTTCCGCCAGTAATTAAATATATTCGCGTAGTCATCAAAAATGCGCCGAAGACAATTCAGACTGCTTACGAAAGCATTACAGTCCCGCTGGTGAAATGTTTTAGAGTACTGTTTCTACGCGTGCTAAATTTGTTTCTGCCGGTATAGACCCCTTTTGAAATTCACGTACCGAATATTAGAGGGTCGGAACCCCCGCACAATGGCGGAACAAGAGCACCGAGGAACGTGCAAGTCATTCCATAAGATAGCCATAAGGTAGCTAACGTCGAAGCGCGGCCAACACTACGAGCCTACGAGCCAATCAAACAGCGTCGAAATTGCAACGGCACTGCGCTCATCACCTTTTTCTGTGGGTGTGGTTTTTCCAGTGTGTCGTGACGTCGGTTTTAGCTTGCCATTGTGCAGGCATTCCACAGCTGCCAACAGAGGGCAGTATTTCGAAAAAGGTCTATTGTATTCGCTGTGTGTGCGTGTATGTGTATAAGTCTGTGTGCGTGTGCGTGCACGTGCGTGTCCGCGCGCGCGTGTGTGTGTGCGTGTGCGTGTGTGTGTGCGTTCCATTTCTTTGAGCTCTCGTCCGGCGGTGGCATCACCTAAACGCCGCGCCTGCCCTTTGGGCAGGCGCGGCGCCCTTGCCGGCTCCACGGCTTCCATGCCGAAGCATTTACGTTGCTGTGCTTTTCTTTGTGTTTTATTTCTTTAGCGTTTCCGCTTTGACCTTGAGCGCCCCGCCGGCAATCGTGACGAAGCATCTGCGTTGCTGTGCTTTACTTTGTGTTTTATTTCTAATGACGTGTTTGATTACATTTTTTTTTTTTTTTATCTACAGGCACAACGTTCCCGGCTTTTTTGCGCAATGAGGAAAGTAAGGCTTTCGCCTTAATAATTTTAACTGTATGAAGTTCACATAACCGTTAAAGACCGACACGGGAGGGCGATACTCTAAAACACGTCAGCTCTTGAGCCGATCTGCGGAAACGTGTTTTTTTTTTTTCTTCGCTGTTTTGCAATGCGAAAACACCGGGTCACGAGGTATGCCGAAAAGGACTTTGTGCTCACACGATAAGCACGTCGCGGAAGCCAAAGCTCGGCGAGGGCGTCCATTGTAATGTCGCTCTCGATAAGACTTTCTTTTTGTCTCTCGTGCTTCAATAGATCAATCTCACCAGCGCGTTTGACTACGGAAGCGCTGCCGCAATGCATTCAGTGAACTTTAGTATTTCAGGTGCGACAATCACTCGTGCTCGTGTAGAGCACGAGAGGGCATGTGTCTTCTCGTGCTTTGCCATCGGCCTCCTGTGAACTAAAGCTATGGCGGCGTCGCGCATGCGCCGAACGCGTAGTGAGATCGGTCTATTTGCGCGAAACGTTCTGATTATCGTTTCTTTAATCTAAAAATGAAAAAATAAGTTAGTTTTATTTTGTTTTAAACTTTTCTAATGAATGAAAAGTGTGCATAAAATTCATTTCCATCACTTAAAAAATGTAATATGACATACGTTTTGATTTCGCTTCGGTCTCAACGATGTCCCTTGACGCTCATCTCATCTGGGTTGGTTAGGCCTATGTGCCGTGTAACAGTGACAGTTGGGGATGCCAACGATCGTTGTCATAGAGGGGCGATGCGACACTTTTCGTACTTTCCGCAAATACCGCTTAGAACGAATCTCTGATGTTAAAGGAAAGCGAAAACAGTTCTGTAATTGAATAAAAAATAAAATAAAAACCTTAAATTGTCCTTTTTTTGCCTCCAGGATCACGAATATCGAGATTATTTTTCAAGTTAGTGCACGGAGGCTGCAGAAAATATTTTTAGGGTACCTTTGAAGCCCTTCCTTCCCGGAGCACGACGTTATATACAGAGTTTTCGGAATCTCAGCTTTCGCGCATCTTCAGCGCCTATCAAAGCTATGTACGCGCAATCTTTCTATTTTCAAAAAGGTCAGAAAAGGACGTCACGGCTGGTGTCAGTGCCGTGCACTGATTTCTATTGCAGTAGGCTGGATCGCGGATCGGGAGCCCGCTGGCACCGCCGGCGAGCATTGCTTCTATGGGAGAAGCACGCAAAATTAGGAATATTGAAGCTTCTACGCGGTGCTCGAAGGCGAGTATTTTAGGATGTGCTACGATCATTATATCGGGTGTTTGGAGATCAAATCAATATTAGTCAAGCGTTCGAACGCCCATATGAAAAATCAAACGTGCCAGAGCACCCACGTCTAAGCTGGCAAGCTTCCTCTCGTAGTAGAGCAATCAAAGGAACTTGCCGTCAATTAGACCGTCCTCGGGAAAGCCCGAGGACGGGTCTAACGGTCAATTATATTTGTGTCACTTGTTAACACTAATCCTCTATCGCTTTTATTTTGCACTCGAAAACTGCGTAGTTTAAATAAAATATAGAGGTGGTCGAAGCTCGGGGAAGAACTTGAGGGCGGCATTCTTTTGAGACTTAGAGCGGCCGCCAACGATCGGCTGTCCCTCCCAGGCCTCTAGGACATCTTCCTTTTCAGGTATCCCTCCCGTACACACCTGCTGTTCTATGTAATGTGGAATGAATAAATCACATTTAGTCCTTTCAATACTTCCATTCTCGGGAAACAGCTTTCTGGGGCAGTTCAGCAACAACGAAAACATATTTGGGTGCTTCAATGATGTGTACGTGTAAAATAGGGCTTGAAACAATTCTTGTTCTTTCAGTAAATACCGGCAAGAAAAAATCCCAGACTTCCATTACTTGCAAAAAACACCCATTAGTTTTTCTCTTCGCGCCATGAGAGACGCAGAGAGAATAAAGAAAAGAAACAGCTTTCCCCTCGTCAACTCGCAATTAGAACAAGCGGTCACGTGATCTGACGCTAATTATATGCTGTCACTGTTCATCATAGTCATGCGCTGGGGCTGGCAAAGCATAGAGCATGGGCTGAGCTTCAGACATTGCTAGAGTTAGACTATTCTCATGCTTGATTGAAAACAAGGCATCACCCGCCGAACGTTTGGTGATACAGATCGTCATGAATCCGAGCGCTCGACTCTGGCCCATGACAATCGACTCGTCACGGTGTCACGTGACTCGCAATGCGAAGTTGTGGTGTCTTCCTATGTTACGGTGTCAATAACGCTAATAAATCTAGTGACGTTCTCAATTTAAATCGACTTGACGCAGTGAGTCACTGGTCCACGTGGCGTGACATCATTTGAGAGCTTGTCTTGACGCCATGACGTCACGTGACCCCGTCACAGATGATTAATCATAGCGCCAAATATAAAAGCGCAACGAAAACCCACAAATTATCATACATTGCAATTCTGTATATGACGCTTTGATCAATGCGTAGAAATACCGCTGCAATTTTTGTTTATTCTTGATATTCATTGCCGTTATTTCTTTTCCGGTTCAGCTCCGGTTCAGTTCCAAGGTGGCGACGAAGATTTCGGTTCGGTTCAGTTCCGGTTCGGCTAAAAATAACGTTTCAATTCTGGTTTTCGGTTAAGTTGGGTTCGATTCCGGTTGGACACTCTGCATGGTTTCGCTGATTTGCGGTCATAACTAGACGTCAGCAGATGAAACCTCCCATAGCATAACGCAATGTGAGAAAACGGCACTTTGCGAACGGGCCTTTAGCTTCTTCCGCAAAGTGGTGTAATAACAGCTTTGAATCTGGCGCCAACTCGCGGAATCGCGCTGACTGAATAGGCTGCTCCACCTGTGAGGCGACCGCAATACTACATGGAAGACAGAGAAGAGCGAAAAACTGTCAAGTTAGCGTAAGGTGTTCTTCGATATTGAAAAAAAAATTTTTAAATTGTGTAGAAGAGCAACTTCGCTGCGCGGTGCAGTGCACGTAAACAAGTGGCAAAAACAATCATAACATTTTTTTTAGGAAATTGTTGGTTGCGCGGAAGAATTTTACCGTCGTTAAATCAACTCAATGCAAATTAAAAGAAACGACCGTTTGGAGGCATTGGAGATATTCGGAGAGCGCTAACGCTACGAGGTATTGGTACCCATCAAACAGCGTCAAACTAATCCTTCTGTGTCTGTTCCCTCGACTAATACCCCTGTTACACGGCACACTTAACCGCGGTTAACTCAGCTTTAACTGCTGCTACGCGGCACCACAGATACCGCACTATACTCTCGGACAGCTATTCCATAAGAAGTGAAGAGATCGCGTGCACTGCTTTGATACGTGCTCAAGATGCTCGAGCGCACGTTCACCCATAGTACCCATAGCTTTGACTGCATAGCCGCAGAATGTTTTCGGCAATTATTGCGCGCTAACTGTGGCTTAGCGTAACTGCAGTTAAAGGAGCAGTGCAACGATATTCAATTGGAATGTTTTTCACTTTACACGAGTTTACTGGCACAGTGGGACTCAAGGATACTCGCACGCAACGCCACTGGCCAAGAAACTCCTCTGTTGCGGTGTAATTTCAAAGACAAAAGCGATCATTTTCATTCAATCTCTCCTTTGCAAAATTTGATGACGTAACGTGGAGATCGCAGTACACCCATATGACGATATTTGAATGCTGTTCATAGATTGGACCCGAGCACTGCGTGGGCTCTCGATTTGGGCTCGTGATAATTACAAGCTCGAGAAGCATTCGGGTAGTGGCCCGTGTCCAGTCGCTGCAACGACGACAATAGCCGAGCCATAACAATGTCTGGAACTCAGCGCGTGCCCTGTGCTTTGCCAACACCAGCGCGTGGCTATGATCAACATTGGCGGCATATAATCGGCTCCAGATCACGTGGCCGCTTGTTCTGGCTGCGAGTTGAGGGGATGAAGGCTGCTCGTTTTTCTTTAATTTTTTTTCTTGGACTTCTATTGCGTGGGGTAAAAAACGAATGCGTGTTTCCTAGGTTATTAATGTCAGGGATCCGTTCTAAGCGGTATTTGCGCAAAGAACGAAAATTGTTGCGTCGCCCCTTTAAGTGTGCCCGTGTAACAAGGTTATTAAAGTCTTTCTTTTTCTGCACCACAGTCTCAGGTATTGAACGACATGATTAAAGGAGCGGTGCAACGATATTCAATTGGAATGTTTTTCACTTCCCACGAGCTTACTGGACTAGCGGGACTCAAGGATTCTTGCACGCAACCAGGCTGGCCACGAAACTCCTTTATTGCGGTGTAATTTCGAGGACAAAAGCGATCATTTTCATTCAATCTCTCTTTTGCAAAATTTGATGACGTAACGTGGGGATCGAAGTACACCCCAATGACAATATTTGAATGCGGTTTATAGATTGGACCCGAGCATTACGTGGGCACTCGATTTGGGCTCGTGATCATTACTAGCTCGAGAAGCATTCGGGTAGTGGCCCGTGTCTAATCGCTGCAACGACGGCAATAGCCGAGCCATAACAATGTCTGGAACTCAGCGCGTGTCCTGTGCTTTGCCAACCCCAGCGCGTGGCTATGGTCAACATTGGCGGCATATAATCAGCTCCAGATCACGTGGCCGCTTGTTCTGGTTGCGAGTTGAGGAGGTGAACGCTGCTCGTTTTTCTTTAAGTTTTTACTGGGACTTCTATTGCGTGGGGTGAAAAACGAACGCGTGCTTCATAGGTCATTAACGTCCGGGATCCGTTCTAAGCGGTATTTTCGCAAAGTACAAAAATCGTTGCATCGCCCCTTTAACAACATGGTGTTCGTCACGTGCCTGTTCGTGTTCTATCATCGCTGAACCAATCATATCAAACAAGGCCCAGAGACTCACACTTTTTAGGCTGTTTTGATTGGTTCCATCAAATCGTAGTTTCGGCTCCGTCCGGAGATCGAGTGAAACGAAGTATAATTTAGAGTGATTTCGAGCCACGGTGGTTCGAGCTGACACTTTCCAAGAAGCCTTCGGGTGCGCGTTCAGGTCAGCATTGGGCCATTGGAGGCCAATTTGTAAAACTCTCTGTAAATTCATGTTTTGACTGAAACGCGATCTTGTCCCGTCAAGAATACTGGATCCCAGCGCGGGGTTGTATGTATGGCGTATCATTTTCACCAGAACGCGAGCATATCAAGCGCTAAACCAAATCAAGACACGATTTCGCGTCAGCGCGTTTTGAAGTGCTGTACACTATTTATAAAACGAGGTATAGTTTTAATATAAAATGAACTAAGTGCACACGCTGAAAATGGGAAAGACGTTTTGTCCCGACTTCGTCCTTTCGGTCGCATTTCAAATGTTGTCCCTACAAGCGCGAGTTTATTCCGTTTAATCGCCCTTTGGCTGCATGAACGTTCGTGCAGCGGGTGCAGCATTTGAAGCTGCCTCTTCGTGTTTGTTGCCTTTGGAATTAGTTTAGAACACAATAGAAAATGGGCATCGATGTGAGCTCGTGCTGGGCAAACAAAACTGGGCAGCGCCATATCTTCTTTCTTCCAAGAAGCATGCTTCTACGTTCTATGAGTGTACTGCTTCCACTTTATTCCTCCTGGTATTTAACTAATGTTCCTACTTTTAAGAGGAACTTTATTTTGAGTTCTAATATTGTTTTGCACTTGATTATTATAGGGGCGCTTAAAAAAGCGCGAAGTAAACAAAAATATTTTATTGACTACAATATCAAGAAGCAGAAGAAAACACAGAAAAAAACAATTTCCTTGGGTTAAAGAAGCCGAAGCTGGAACAACAGAAACAGCAACAAGAACATGAATGGAATGTCTCCTGTAAGTTTTCGCAGAATCATCAAACCGACCCAGTGGCATAACTAATGGAGCCAAAATATTGGGGACAGACAAAATTAACCCATCAGTCAGAGCGTTTACACCAAGTTGCTCATTCTTGAAGTCTAAAGTTTATATTTAATACGCTGATCATCGTTCGCGTGTTACCCTTTGACGCGTTGAGGGTAATTTCTATGCACTTCGTACTATAAGAAACGAGCGTTTTTAATGGTGTACATTAAACGCCTCGAGCGTTTATTTCTGATATTTTCTTTAATACAGGCGATCACTTCGGGTCCAAGCAGCGACAAGGACCAGGAGCCAGCCGGCGCCAGTCCTAGAGGCATCCGCGCCACGTTATTAATCGTCATATTAGTATCAGGAACATTTGCCACCATCTTCTTTCTAATGATCGTGTTAAAGAGTACACCCACTCCTAAGGGCGTGGCCTCCGGACTCTGTACGAGTAGGGAGTGCCACGAACTGGCGGTGGCCCTCGAAGCGAGCAGGAACCAACTCGCCGACCCATGCGACGACTTCTACGAGTTCGTATGCGGCAACTACACAAACCCCAAGGGCAGCGTGTTCCAACAAGTGGAGGAGGCAATTCTCCGCTCCGTAAGCGAGAAACTCGGCAAGGCAGGGGAGCACCGATCTCGGCAGCAGGACGTTATCGGGTACACACTCGAAAAGTTACACCGGTCCTGCATGCGGGTCTCCACGTCGGACAACTCGGGAGCCATCAAGCTATTCATGGACTCCCTGCAACTGGGATTACACGAGAACGTGACCCTTTGTACATTAAGGAGTGCATTCTCGCTTTCATTCGAATATAAACTCGAAACGCAGTTCTCGGTGGAGTTGCTGGACGTGAGACCAGAATCTAATCAGTCGTTTTATGCAGTCGGATTCAATCCGCGCTACACCAAGATGTTATCAAAAAGAAAGGAACAAGGCATATTTGAAAAGGTCGCGCTGATGGACACTAGCATCGAAGCCTACGGTAGCATATCTTCAGACGCCAAGAGAGACCTTATTCTGCGCATCTTGGATGTGGAGCACACGGTCAAGGTTTTGTTCACCAGATATTCGAACCTCAAACCTAGTAATACAGTCATGGTCCCAATTAACGTAAGCACCTCCTTATCTGCTATCTTTCTCTCTCTCTCTATCTTTCTTTCTTTCTCTCTCGATGTAATTGAGACACGAGCTTCACGCCCGTACAGGCATATACTTGCAGACCCAAAGAGTAGAGTGAGTATCTTACCATTTGTTTAAGGAATGGCTTCACTGACTAGGCCGCTCGTTCAGGCCCTGCCGAAAAATGTCAAGCATTCTATAAAGAAAACATTGGTAGAATTTATTTTTAGCATCTTTTGCCGATCGATCAGTGATTGATATCATTGTTTTTATTAAAATAAAAACTTCTATACATTTTGGACATGTAAATAAAGCTTGCATTTAAAGAGCGCAAGAGAGCAGGACCACAATCAACATTAGCGCATTTTTGCATTTTGCTTAAAAGGGCTATTACCCAGCATCAGGTTTTACTCGCTTAGGTCCTTGCCTTGAATGAGCACCTTTCGCCCTAATAGCAGTTTTGCTGACGCCCTTTTACATTTAAGAAAATAACAAAAAAAACGGTGATCCAGGGTTTGCGTTTAGCGGTGTCAAGTTGTATTTTAACCACAGCACAGCTTGAACACGCGATTGTAAGTTCCGTCTGCTCCATTCCACCAGCCCGGATGTATGTCACGTACAAATGGGTGGTAAAGCTTGGTGGCCGAATATTTTTCCTGAATAACAAAAATTGCAGCGAGGCTCTGGTGTGATTCTTGTACTATATCGCGCAATGCACGCAAAATAAATAAAGGACGAGGTCATAAAGAAAAGTTCGAATGAACGAATAAATATATTTCAGTTATATTATTTCAGAGCGGCGTAGCATATAACTAACTGTGGCCACTCAATATCTTTTCTGTAAAGACTTGCATTAGGAGGTATCGGCTTATCGGATACAGGTTTTTTTTTTATTATTTTTTAAATAGTCTTCGAGTTAATGGGGCCAACAATGATATCGACTGTCCCAATGTAAATGCGGTCCAAAAACATGCTATCGAGAGGAATGTTCTATGAAATCGAAAGTATGTGAATTCCCAAACATTACTAAAAATAATTTCGCCAACCATGTGTATAAAACTCACGACAAAATGCATTAGAGTGTGTTATAGCAATTTACAAGACATATAATTGATGTTTGCCTCACTGAGAATAAACACAAGAAAAATTGGGGGACAACCAATTACGTTGTCTAATTAAGCGATTAGCTGCAAACATAATTGAAAGTCATACATAGTGGAACCTGAGACTGAGGTATGCAAGGAAAACTTCGAGGACGAGAAAAGAGGACTAAACACCGTCTCAAACGTAGCTAAAAATTTTTATTCCGTGCCCTCCTTATATATACATCCTCGATGTCGCCAAGCTTCCCATGAACCGCAAAGACCTCAATAGGGTTCACTTTGACACAATAGTACAGACAATTGAAAGCTCTCAGCAACCAGGTATCACTTCGGTCCCAAGCCATCCAAACAACAGGGGCACTCAAAGAAACAAAACCACGAAACCGAAAAAAATAAGGACGTCATTCTTTCCTCGCTCTACTAATCCACAGACCACTCAAAAGGTTCACATTCACCACAATTGCACCGAGCTCACAGTTCTACAGTACACTCCGGTCACAAACCATTCAACTGAAAACAACAAAGGCCCTCCAGCGAAATGAAATCAGCAACCGGACATCCACTAACGATAAGAAAGGCAATCTTTCCTCCCTCGCTTAACATAAAAAAAACACAATGCTGAAGGAAACACGTCCACACAAAAAACAAACGATTAAATCTTGAGAAACGCCTTTGATTCATCCGTGAGGACCATGGATGGCTGACTAATGCAGTTTCCTGACGCTTTTATCCGGATCGTCTCTCTGACTACCCGTTTGACGTCATTCCTTTCCCTGTGTAACACTTCTGTTTCCGACCACTTTGCTTCACAATTATTGCACTCCTGTAAATGTTTAGCAATTTCTGAGTTTGGTGCGTTATTCTTAACTTTGCGCTTATGCTCCGTAAGTCTATCATTGAGGCACCTTGACGTCTGGCGTACATACTTAAACCCGCACTCCAGAGGTATTTCGTAAACAACGCCATTGTCACACGGAACCGATCTCTCATGATGTTTTTTTCGGACATTCCGCCTCTGCCTTCTGGAAAGGTGTCAACCTACTCAATTTGAAATCCGAAGAGAATATTACATCTATTCCAAACCGTCTGGCACAAGCCTTTAAATTGTGGGATATCTCATGGAAGTACGGAACAACTGCGTATATATAAGGAGGGCACGGAATAAAAATTTTTAGCTGCGTTTGAGACGGTGTTTAGTCCTCTTTTCTCGTCCTCGAAGTTTTCCTTGCATACCTCAGTCTCAGGTTCCACTATGTATGATCTACACCAGCTCGCCTGCACTTTAACCATCTTTTCGATAATTGAAAGAGCCGCGGGTGGTCAGGTGTCAATTTTTCCTCTAAATTTTGTGCTTAAAATGAATTTTGTGAATAGGTCACGTGACGTCCAATCAAGTGACGTCATTTACCCCGCTAAATTTAGAGGGAAAAATAAACGGCCAGAAACATATACCTTACGGTGGCCAGAAAGGCATAAGAAAGCTAATCGCTTTAAAAGATAATCACTTTAAAAACTAAATTGCATTAGAGCTCCCAATTGAAATTAAATTAATTAACTTATCTACAACAGCTCGAAGACTTGAACAAGCAGTACAGCGGATCTCCATCCCTGATCCAATATATTCGCGAGCTTCTACGCAAAATCGGCTACAAGGGACTGACTTTCATCACTGCCTGGGACGTGCTTCGTTCCCTTGCCCCAATGGCTTCAAGCAAGGCTGCTTCACTGACAATAGAAAACGACCGGCCATCCCGCTGTTTGTCATACGTACTGGAAAGTTTGGAAATGCCTGTCGGCGTATGGCACGTGGCAAACGCGATGCCGTCTGTCACCCTGGAGTCAGCATTTGAAATGGCACGACGCATCCACGAGTCTCTGAAGTCCCTAGCGGTCCACACCATGTTTGCTGGAGGTGGCAGCAACAACAATGCCCGGGAAAACTTCTTCAAGTCCCTTAACCAAGCGCCTTTCCTTTCGGGCAACGCGAACATCTCAAGAAAACTGGAGGAGTTCTACAGGACGTTCCCAGAAGTCAGCGGCAAGTTCCTAGGAGACTGGCTCCAATCGTCCCGGCACACTGCTTCTCTGAAGGCTCGAAAGGCGTGGCATAACTTGGACTTCATGAATTCGGCGGATGCATTCTTCATCAATAGCAACGTGTGGATCTTACCGTCTCTTTTGCATGCACCTCTATTCTCACCTAATAGCACCAGTGCCATAAATTTCGCGGGTTTAGGACACATCATCGGACAACAGACAATACTAATGATGAGCCAATTCTTACCTCGTGATGGAGGGCATACCGCGTTATCCGCACTGGAAGAAAAGCTGCGCTGTATTGGGCAGCTACACAATGTTCAAGGCGCAGACGGTCGACGGTGGACACGAAACGTAACCATCGAAGACCTTGCCGATGTCATCGGTCTTCAAGCGGCGTACTCGAGTTTCCCCCGCGAAGGTAGACATCTGGGTAACGACAACTCACGTTCTGAAGAGAAGCTATTTTTTGCGGCGTCCTGCTTCAAATTCTGCGAAGCCAAGAGCGAACGAAATGCTACTGGTCCGGGGACTCCCAAGGCGCGCTGCAATGTGCCGCTAATGAACATGGCGGCTTTTGCTCACGAGTTCCACTGCGGTACTTCGTCAAGCATGAACCCTATGAAAAAATGCGCTATTTTATAAAGTAGCACTCATATGTTCTTGATAGGCCCCATATATATGACGAGCACGCAAGAAATGATCGAAACTGACATAAACCAGTAACGTTAAATAAATGATAAATATGTCCATGGGTATTTTAATCTCAATTTAAGCACGAGTTTGGAGTCTGATTTTCCATTTTGAACAAAAACAAGATATATAGTTTGGGCGCATTCTTGAAATGAAAGAGACCGCAAACTGAGCTTAGCAACTTTCTGTTTTGTTTTGTTTTGGAGTTATTAACCAGTGAAGTGGCCGAGGCGAAAACTGACGTTTCTCCCATTACTCGGGGATGCAAGCTTGACCGCTCACTAATTTCTCATTTCTCAAAAAATAATGAAGACTTTTTTGTTACATCGGAAAAGTAGATTTAGTTAAGATTAAGAGATTTAGAAAATCTTATATTTCGAACTTATTTTAAATGTCGAACTGTGTGCTTTGACATATTTTATCAAAGTTAGGCAAGTGTTTACGTGTGACCTATTTAAGATATTTTAATAATCTTGCAATAACAAAACGTTTAAATCGAGCTACTTTTAATGAATACAAGTTCAATAATATATTAAAAAAATCTGTTACATGGATTTGGATGAACGAACGTGTCTAAAATTTATCAAATTCACAATTGAAGTTTTTTATCAACACAATATTTTACTCGTATAGTTTCTTGTTCATAGCAAGGTATATTAGTGGGTTATTAGAAAATATGAACATAATAGTTTGTTTATATTACCGCAATTAAAGCTTAAAGCTTGTCAGATGTGCGTTCTGAAACGGCAAGCTTTGTTCAGAGAAAAATACTTTTTAGTGTGCACTACGCAGATTTTAACATATTTTAAAGGTTACGTGTTAATACATTAATCATAGTTAATTAACTATACCACACCAAAATGCGTGCGAGAATAGCACCAATGCGAGGACTCATTCACAACGAACCACTGACAAGAATCAAGCTTCAGTTACGGTCAGACAGACAGAATACTACTTTTTTATATGTGCTGATAAACCATTATTATGCTTTGTTGCCGAGCGGGCTAGCGCACATCAGCTCGGAGCACGTGGAGCGAAAGCTCGCGTACAGAACACAGCAATTTTGGGTTCAATCCCCACCCCTGCCCGTTTCGATCGGGATGAGCATCGTACCGGCGTGCGGTCGTGTACCCCTCGTGGTGCACGTTAAAGACCCCGGGCTAGCGGTTGTACTGCACTGGCTAAATTTCTCATCTACAGCTGGGAGACAAGTTGCCCTTCGAGGCAGACTAAATTCTAGGCTGTACGAGGGGCGTTCATAAAGTTCGTATTATCGGCCCACAAAATAAAAAAAAAAAACGGAACAAAACAGGCATCAGCATGAGCGCGCATTCCTCTAGTTTCCGCACAGTATAAACATCGCATGCTATAATTTATTTATTTATTTATTTGAAAATACTGTCAGCCCTCTCTTGAGGGCCATTACAGGGAGAATTTCGATTACAATAAAAAACACACAAAAATCGCCAAGCCTACAGGGGAAAAAAGCCAGCAGACACAACTCTTTGAAAGGAAAAAGGCATTCCACCTAGTATAGAAAATAAAAGAGACACATTGCAGTATACACTCTTAAAATGGCCTGTTTGTGCTCCTATTGGTTTAACAGCTGTGCGATGGAGTGCTCGAAGGAAGACACCGTCTCGATATTAACAATCTCGCTGGGCAATAGATTCCAGGCTTCAATTGTTCTAACAAAAAATGACTGTTTAAACGCATCTATTCTACTTTTGTATGTCTGACATGTTTTTGTATGATTTAGTCTACATGATCGCTTTGTGCTTGAAGAGAGAACATATTTGCTTGAGCTTAGATTCAGTTTGTCGTTAATTATTAGGAAAAGCAATTTTAAGCTTGCAATTTCTCGCCTCATGTGCAAGGGTTTCGACTCCCTAGCGGAAAGCCGCTAGGGAGTCGAAACAAAAATAGCACCGCCCGTCGGTGCCAAGCATATGCAGTGATGCGTTTTCTCCATTTGAAAGGAAGCAAAGCCAAGGAGATTCATTCCGAGCTGGTGGCGGTGTTCGGGGACAACGCCCCAGTTTATGACACTTTGGTTAAATGGCGCAGACGATTCCAGTGTGGCCAAATAAGAGAAAAGCGTTTCAAGGACGGCGACGAAGCAATTGCTGAAGTAGAGCGATTCCTGAACACTCAAAACGAGGAGTTCTATAACAATGGCCTCCGGCATTTGGTCCATCGCTGAAAAAAGTGGGCATACCTTTTGGTAGTGAACATGCAGAGAAAGTCTCAACTCCTACTCGAGTTTGATTGCTGAATCTCTATTCCTTCGTGACAATAACACGAAATTTATGAACGCCCCTCGTATAAACATACACCCACCCCAATCATTTTCCCCCACGTTAAAATGAGTAAATGCTTCAAGTGCGAGCGGGTGACTTGAGTGGGTTGTCCCGTTTCACGAGCGTTCCAGCAGTCAATGACCGCTAAAAGGCCAGGGGCTCACACTTAGAGACTTTACTGCACTTTATATTATGATGAAAACAAGTATCAACTTTCAGATACGAATGTTAATAACGGCTATTCGCTCCAAAATGAACATGGTCACTAACAATGCCGCTTGATAATTAAGATTGCTTAAATATCAAGAATTAAACTAAATATCCCGGTCTCATCTTTTTCATCAATTTTTTCTCCATTCTTGCAACTGCTTTCGCATTATTCTATAGGATGCGAAAGTTCGGGTACGAATTCTAGCTTGCATTAAAAGGGGACACGAAATAATAAAGGCTTTGAACAACGCGCACTTTACATGAGAATGAGACACGTGTGGCAGAAGAGTACCAACATGTTACGCTACAAAGCCACAGGCATATAGTTAATTACCTGCCAGAATAAAAGCCTACTTTTTTGTCGTTGTGCTGTTTCTGGCTGGGAAATGAGTGGTGCTTTAGCACAATGACAACTGCCGCCATTCCGAATGCGTTCGCTGTCTGCTGCAGGCATCTTGAGATATCTCGCGGACCGGAATTTGCGATCGAAAATATTTCAGGAGACGATCCCCGGCAAACTTCTGTCAGGATAAGTGTTCTATCAATAATCCCTATGTGTATTTTAAACTCCAAATTTTTCTACTTTTATATTATTGTTTTTTTTTTTTAACGAAACTTAGTCCTTTATACGTTTGTTCATAGCAACGCCCCAAACAACAACGTCTTAGTTTGTTGGTAGTAGTTGAGTTCACGCTTCGTGGTTTTTATACACTATTCACTCCGCGAGTCACCGAGACATCCGTGCTTCCTGTGAAACGTTGGTAGCAGAAACAAATTCAAGAATTATTTAGCATGCAGCACACGAAGCACGGATGTCCGAGTGACTCGCGATCAAAACGTAGTTAGAAAGAACAAGGATCTAGGAGTAGTGGAGAAATCGACGACAGCATCCGCGCATAAACTCCGAGATCCGGGCTCGGGATCTCGGAGGCCATGCTCCGCGGAAAGCACGCCGTGCTGAGCTGGTTAAACCTAGGGTGCCCCAATGTTCTTCTGTTTGGGGTGATGTCATTTTTTTTGTAGTACCCAATGCCTACAGAACTCGCACTCGGGAGAAATACAAAGAAATAGCCGGTAACAAAATGCCGCCGGAGCACTCTCAATGCCCTGCGTAGCCCTGAGCATAAAGCCGCTCTATCCTGGGAAAAATGGCGCCATTCATTGTTGTGGAAATGCTCGAGACACGTGCCACGCGCCACTTCTGGGAAGAACATGGCGTTTGAAATCGAGCTCAGTGCTGCGCTGGGCTAGAGTGTACTAGAAGGTACGAGTGGGACGAGCTACAGGCTCCGCTGATGCTTTCAGTTGCACCGTAAAATGTGGAAAGCGATTAGGTGGAACCAAGCCACTTTGATCGCAGCGCCACCTTCGCTGCGATCAAGCAACGACATAGGTCAAGGTCATATGGGCAATATAGCACCTTAGGGGCTATATTGTATTTTTTATGAGTTTGACGTCAGAGGTGACGTCAAAGCACCACGACACGACTACGCCACGACGTCATCGTCGATGACATAATGCGACGCCAAGATGCTGTCGTAAGGCCGTCGTGACATCGCGTCGCGTCGAGGACGACGCCGTTTGGCGACATCAAGTCGCCGTTGTAACGCGGTCGTGACGTCGCGTTGAGGACGACGCCTTTACGTGACATCAAGTCGCCCATGTGACGCGGTCGTGACATCGCGTCGCGTTGAGGACGACGCCGTTACGCGACATCAAGTCGCCGTTGTAACGCGGTCACGACGTCGCGCGCCACATCGAGAACGAAGTGGACGTCGATGCCGACGTTGACGTCAACGTCCCACGCAATGTCAAACATCGCTATGACGTCACGTTAACGTCGTCCTGACGTCATCGTGAACGTCAACGCCACGACGACGCCTTGACGGCGTGTAACGTCGTCGCCTTCGCCAACATCAACGTCGACACGCAGTCACGACGAAGTCGTGACGTCGTTGACGATGTCGTCGACGATGACGTCGACGTCGTGAAGCTGTCGGGACGTCTTCGTGACGTCGAGTTGCGTCATGTCGACAACGACGTCAACGAACTGACACCAAGCGTCCTTATGACGTTGCATTGACAAGGACGCCGTCATCTTGACGTCCCGTGACGTTGTCGTCATCAACGTGAACGTTGACATCGTCGTCGTTGTCAACGCAATATGACGTCAGAACGCAGTCTTCATGTCGTGTAACGCACGTTGTCAACGTCGATGACGACGTTGACGTCAAGGCCTCGTCCTGATGTCGCATGGCGTTGTGACGACAAGTCAGGTCGCGGGGACGTTTTGTACGTGACGCCTGACGTCTAGGTTGTATAAAAAATATAGTCCGGCGTTCTATCGTTTCTATGTTCTTGACCAGTGCATGGCGTTGTATCTACAGGGTGGAACAAGGAGACGGCAGGCTCTTTAAATCGACCGGAAAATTCGGTTTCTTAACCTATCGCGCTACGACTTTGTGCAGCGTTGTCCACAGATGGTGCATTTTTTTTGTAAAATTTGCAAAGAACGAACTTACCTGAGGAAAAAGTAAAGAAAGAAAAAGGCTTAGCTCCTATGGAAACGCAGCGACGCCACCGGTCTTCAAACAACACGGCGCCGTTTCGCACGGGAGACAAGAGATGGCGCAAGCGGTCGCGACGCCAACTGCCGCCAACGAACGAGCAGACGACTCCAAATGCCGGCGTATTTAGCAGACAAGGAACTGCAGTTGCTTGTTGTTACCGCGCCTATTTTTGTTTCTGCGACTGTCGCCGCCTGCGGAACGCGCGCCGCTTTTGAGTCGAAAAGATTGTCTGCTAAAGACGCTGGCGCGCCGTATGCTCGTTCGTTGGCGGCGTTCGTTGCGCCACCTCTTGTGTCCCGTGGGAAACGGCGCCGTGCTCTTTGAAGAGCGATGGCGTCGCTGCGTTTCCATAGGAGCTAAGCCTTTTTCTTTCTTTACTTTTTCCTCAGGTAAGTTCGCTCTTTGAAAATTATACAAAAAAAAAATGCACCATCTGTGGGCAACGCTGCACAAAGTCGTAGCGCGATAGGTTAAGAAACCGAATTTTCCGGTCGATTTAAAGAGCCTGCCGTCTCCTTGTTCCACCCTGTATGTTCTTGACCGAGCTTGGCGTTGGAACGAAACGCGTTTTTCATAAAAAGCGGCTAATCCGAACCACTTCGCTCGTAGCGCCCGAGAGGGCTTTACGAGCGAAGTGGCTTGGATTAGCCGTTTTTTTTCACATGCGGAGGCACCAAAATAGCACTTCGGTGGCCCGACTCGTCCTTTCTAGTACACTCTAGCTGGGCCGCCATGATCTTCCCAAGGGCTGCGCGTTGCACGTGCCTCGTGCATCGACGCCCTTGCGCTACTTTTAAAACATGAAGGGGCTTTACCTCAGCATCGCGCCGGGCGACGAGCTTTCACGCGCTCCGCAACAAAAAGAAACAAAAGCGTTCGGAACAAAATGGTGAGATGTCATCACACTAATCGAAACGTACATGAAGGAACCCTAGATGAACCTACCATGCGGCACTATACTTTGTTTTAGGTTAAAGGTGTCGTGAAACGGTTTTCCGAAATTTTAAGTGATATGTCTATTCTGAATCCCTGTCCTTTATTACATAACCCACGTTCATTATTTTGACCGTCAGAATTGATTTACTAGCGTAAAAAGGAAAACAATTGTTCGAAGATCAATGGGATTCATGATTCATCCGATGGAAGTGCCTTTGCACAGGTTCTTTCTCATACTCTTTCACCCCATCCCATTCATTTAGGAGCCTTGCCATTCGTTTATCACCGCTTTCCAGTCGTTTACTACCACTTTCCATTCGTTTATGACCCGTTTTTAATCTGTTTTCACCTTCTTAATCACTGGCGGAAAGAACCACATCCATCGCGGGACTGAGCTGTGCCGCATTCCAAAGAAGCGCGGCGCCTGCTCGTCTCTGGCTCCTCGCCAGTTGTGCGACGCTCGTATTGGTTCGAAGTGCTGACGTTAGCGTGCGTCACCCTTTCCCCCTTTCCCCACCGCCGTGGCGAGACATGGAATCTGTAAACACGATACCCCCTCACCACCCACTCTCCTCACGAAGTCATGCATGGCAACGACAAACGGGCGCACGGACTGACATCGGCGGGTCTTCGTGAAAGCGAGCGTTCTAATGAAAAGATCATATCTGTTTTTCAGGGTCTTTTCCTCTCAGCTCTACAAACACGTGACGATAGGTAACCAAAAGAGAATCTTCCTTGTCTGCGCCAGATGGCGACGTAGACCGGACTCAATGGCCGCAACCATAGCGTTAGATATCACTCGGACAGCGGCGCCATATTGACGTCACGCAGGTCAGTCAACGGCTGTGCTCCAAATCTCACTCGAATGAATTCGAGTTACTCCGGCGGATCATGTCTCTTGTCAAGACAGATAGAGCTACGCTACACGCGGGTAGGTTTTCGAACGCCAAGGTACAGAAACTTTACCCTAGAGCGATATGGAGTAAATTTTGGAACACAGCCAACGGATGACATCTGATGTCTAATATTTTGCTCACATAACTGTGAGATCCCCGACGTACCTGAGTTCCAGCGTCGCCTTTTACAGCGCAGTCAGCTTCTGGGTTTCGAGCTGCACGCCGGCACGCTGTTAAGTCGAACGAGAGACCGTAAGTCCGTCAACGAGAGTAGCGGCGACGACACCCACGGCGAATTTTCATCTATACACTCACAATATGGGGTCACCCCGTCTTACAGGTCTTACAGGTAATACAGGTAACCTGTAAGGTACTTCGGGCAGCCAGGGAAAATGCTCGGAACAGCATCTACAGATAGCATGGGCTTCTTTGCAGCGTGGAGGAGAACTCTCCAGCCGAACTCCGCATGATACAATTTCGATATCAGTTCGTCGGGGAAATGCTTGGCACAAACATGATCGTTCTTGTCGATGCTGAAAGCGGATCGGCATGCAGGGCAGCGTGTAGCTTTTTTTATTATTTTCACGCTCAAAAACCCAGTAACATAATATAGCATGCAGTCCACAGTCTTGGTTTCTTGAGCCTTTTCTGTCCAAACATCTTCACATTTCCAGTCTTCGACAGAAATTAGACTGTCAAGCTTGGTCTTCAGTTGCTCAACGAGATGAGGAGACTATACCCGTTTTCACCTCAAGAACCGCAGTAAAAAAAGTCCGGCACCTCGCGGAGCATTACTGATTTCCCCCTTTATATTGATAATAAAGATATATGTAGGAGAATTTTAGATTATATATATGTTATCTTATCAAGACGTACAAGTTTCAAACGCCAAAAGCATCGGATTTTCCTCCGACAACCATATCTCGGAAGAACTACTTCGCGCCGCGTATGAACAATGCGCAAAACTTACTTTTTTCTTGAGGTGAAAACGGGTATAGGTAGTAACTTGCCATCGGCCCCCGGGATTGCACGACGCTACTGCTCCAGGCGAGCGTCATTCGATGGAGCTTTAAACAAGGACACTCGCTCTGCGCAGTTCCGGTACCCCGAATTGGAGTTGGGAACGAAGCACGTCTTTCCCATCCTTATAACATAACTTCTTCTTCGGGTTAAGGCTCACCTTCGTGCTCGATGGTGGCACCTCTGGTCCACACAGCACCAAAGCAAAACACGAGGCCAGCCACTTGCCGCACACCACCACCACACCACTACGCCGCCGACACCGTGGCCGCCGAGGAGGGACCTCATACCCGCGGCGCTCATAGATATGCGCCCTTCGCGGCGGCGCGGAACTAACTACTCCTGATTCGAGGCTAGCTCCGAACACGATCTGGTCGCTCGCTCCACGCGGGAAGGGCGGCCAGAGTCATGTGTTTCTTCCACCGTGCCCCTGAACCACTTACATATTTATTTGGTGTCTTTCTTTTTTCTGTTTCCAATTCAGGGGGACATTCTTACTGCGGATTCAAGAAACAAAGACGCGCAAGCTCCTACAGACCAACTAGCCGACTTTAAAAACGTTTTGATTATCCTTGGAGGGTTATCAGCCTTGATACTGGCTGTTTCCGTAATGCTCGCGCTCGTACTAAAACCTAAGACCAAAGGAGCCTTATCTCAGGTCGCAGTAGAGAAATGCAGCAGCCCAGACTGCGCGTATCTTTCTTCTGCCTTCACGAATAGAATCAATTTGAGCGCAGACCCCTGCGATGACTTCTACGAGTACGTCTGTGGAAACTTCAGATCTGCTTCGGGGAGTGTGTCGAAACAGACCGAAGACGAATTGTGGTTACAGGTTCGCGAGGCATTATTAAATGTGCCTCTGCCTCAAAAGAATCAAGACGAGTCAGTCTTTTACGGGATCGCCGCGTTGTATAGGTCTTGCGAGCGGTGAAAACGCTTATGGACAATCTGACCATCCACTTTAACGTGGACAAGAATGGCGACGCAGTTATGAAAGGTCTTCGGCTTTCTTACTTCTACAAATTCGAGACTCAGTTTGCGGTGGAACTCGTCGAACTTAAAGGGGCTATGCAACAATTTTTTTACTTTGCGCAAATACCGCTTAGAACGGATCCCTGACGTTAATAACCTATGAAACACGCCTTCGTTTTTCACCCGACGCATTAGAAGTCCCAGAAAAAAATTAAAAAACAACGAGCAGCGTTCACGCCCTCAACTCGCAGCCAGAACAAGCGGCCACGTGATCTGGAGCCGATTATATGCCGCCAATGTTGATTATAGCCACGCGCTGGGGTTGGCAAAGCACAGGACACGCGCTGTGTTCCAGACATTGTTATGGCTCGGCTATTGTCGTCGTTGCAGCGATTGGACACGGGCCACTACTCGAATGCTTCTCGAGCTATCAATTATCACGAGCCTAAATCGAGTGCCCACGCAATGCTCGGGTCCAATCTATGAACCGCATTCAAATATCGTCATACGGGTGTACTGCGATCCCCGCGTTACGTCATCGAATTTTGCAAGGGAGAGATTGAATGAAAATGATCGCTTTTGTCCTTGAAATTACACCGCAACAAAGGAGTTTCTTGGCCAGTGGCATTGCATGCGAGTATCCTTGAGTCCCACTAGTGCCAGTAAGCTCGTGTAAAGTGAAAAACATTCCAATTGAATATCGTTGCACAGCTCCTTTAACCCGAATTCAGTCAGGCAAATTTTAGTAGTGGAATTCAACCAAGCTTACATCAAGCGTATCGAGAAGGTGGGGTTTAAAGGCCGCGATCAAAAATATACCTTTTATCGAGAATATTTGGACGTGTATGACAAAACGTTGGGCCCTGTTAGAGATTCAATCATTGCGAGGATTCGTGATGTTGAGGTGAAGGCAACCCGCTTGCTTTTGAAACATTCATCTGCCAAGTTTAATGAGACATCGATGAATCTGCTTCAGGTATGTTTATATTCTGAGTAGTTTCATATCACTAGTTGCGCTCTATAAATCATGAATACAATATTTAGCATTTCACCTGAGTCTAACAATCAAGCTCGGGCCTAAAACAAGAACAAGCCAAAATATATTTCCAAAAAAAAAAAAATCTACGTCAAACAGGACGCATCATCCCGTGTACATTAGGAGCTTGCAAGCTAAGGTTGTAATATTATAAAATATGTTATACTATGTTAGCACGGGAAGAAAAATGCAAGGTGTGTTGATTTCTTAAGATAAATACGAGCCGTTGTTCACGTAATGTCTTTAATACATTTCAGGGTGAACAACCCGCTCTGCAATTCTACAGCACCCCTCCTGTCAGGAGCTGCGTCATGAATCTTCTGCATTACGTGAACTACGAAGGAGTAAATCTACTGTTTGCCTGGGACGTTCTAAGGCACCTGGCTCCGATGGCTTCGAGCAAGCTGCCGTCCATAAACCCGAAGACCGTTCACAAGCGCCGTTGCTGGACTTACATCCTCGCGCTGATGGCAACTCCTGCAGCCACCGCTTACCTTTTACAAGGCGTACCGTCCGAAAAACTTGGAGCGATGCAAAGCATGTCGCGCACCATCCAAAACTACCTGATCTCACGGGTGGACGAAACCCAGTCATTTTGGAGACGCGCGGCTGCGCAAACATTGAAGTCCATTTCCGTAAAAACGCGTTTCCCGGGGAACGTGGCATCCATAGACGAACTGGACGCGCTCTACCCGAAAATATTAGACAATGACGCCCCTTTCTTGGAAAAGTGGAAAAGCGTCTTGCAGGGCATTTTCAGGAAAGTAACTTCCCTTTGCCACGATCTGACTTCCGACGCTACACCGAACGCAATCTTTCATTTCAAGAAAGGAATTGTAATCTCCTCAACAATGATGTTGAGGCCCTTGCTTTCAGTGGACGGAGTAGCTGCGGTGAATTATGGCGGGTTAGGACACGTTATTGCGCATCAGATGATTCGAGCAGCCGAGATCTTGCTTCCTGACGACTCCAGCAGCAAATCCTTGGACGCCAAACAAAAGTACAAGGAAAGACTCGTGTGCCTTCAAGAGTCGTATGACGCGACTCTGAGAGCCCCCGGTGGAAACTCGAGCAACGTGGGGTTTTTCGAAGTGGCGGGTCTTCTTGAACTTTTGGCGGCGCATGCCAGTTTCTCCAGAGAAACGAGACCCTTCGGCACCGAGAGACTGACTTCGGAAAAACAGCTCTTTTTTATCGCCGCTTGCTACAAGTTTTACGAAAGCAGTTCCACCAGCGCGTAGGACCCTCGTCTAAGGCCCGCTGCAATTTGCCGCTGATGCACACCCAGGGCTTTGCCGATGCATTTCAGTGTGGTCACAATAGGGAGTATTCACTGGCGGCCATAGCTGTGTGCTCGGCTGCGGAGCGCGTGCTGAACGCGAGCTTCCACAGTTCTTTCGCCACGTGCATTCCGCACCACCAAGATTGCCGGTCTTGGCAGCCTATTAATGCGAGCTCGTTCTGAGCATGCGCTCTAAACAATGACCTCAAATATGGCGGCCAGTGAATACCTCCTATACGAGAATGAACCGCCTAGGAAATGCTCTTTTCGGTAAACTTTACCTCGTTCTCCCACTTTTCAAAGATGTGCTAGGTGACTGTGGTACTCTCCAATCAAAGTTGGTTAAAGCGATTATATAGGTGTATTCTCAGGTGGGAAAAGGTTTGACATAATTTTGACGCTCACATTTGTGTAGTAGAACTGCGTAAAATATTTAGAGTCAGTGACAGGTTAAGAACATAGAGTTATTATAATGAACGCTAGAGGTTCAACTGGCGCTAGTGTCTATCCGACTTCCGGGAGGCAAATTGAAGCAGACAGCAACCAGTCTACTTTTGCGGTGCTCCTGTGCATTCCTACGGGAAGATGCGCGTGAATTTTGTCTCTTCGCCGGAAAATAACATGAATAACTTCTGTTATTTTGGATTGTACCGGATAGTATGTACCTTTCTTAATATTGTAAAAGTGTAATTGCTTTAGTTACAGAATTTTTCTTTACCACTGACCGATGTTAGGCTTCGCTATATTTCAAGCCCAAACCTCTGTTCCATGGCAGGTATGTAAAAACGAGCGACGATTCTGAGCAAACTAACGATCGAAAGGAATGTAGAGTGTGTTCAAAGTTCGCTAGCATTCCGGTGGCGCTTATATGTTGCTAATATGCCCGTCCTGTCATTCTATGAAAATGACTCCGTCGTGCATCTTTACGATCGGTTAAAGAATATTCTAATGTAAAAAATAAAGTATGTGGGCTACGAACGGTGTGTCTTTTTATTATTTTCTATGTCAGGCAGTTTTTATCGGGCACCTCCTCTGACTTCTCCCTATTTGCAAAGATTTGCAGCGTGCGGTTGATGATTTGAACCCAGAACTTGCATCTTCGCCCATATTCATGAGCAGAAAGAATAAAGCAGTACTTATTTAATTATTGCAAATCGGACTATATTACGTTACTTTCAATTTCTTTTGATCGCCTGCGTGCACAAGGAGTTACTTATCTAGTGTTACTGCGTAGTTCTTGCCGTCTCTCTTGGTTTTCCACATGTCCTTCGTTCGTTTGACACGTATATCCCCCAAGGTGGAAAGCGCCGACGCCGTGTTCGCGCTAGCAGTGTCCGACAGTGCACATAAATACGTGCACAAAGCGGTTTTAGCATCGTTTTTCATGCCACGACTTTCAAATAAAAAATGCCGTAACCGACCAATTATGTCGTCCGCGTGACTGAGAAATGTTCCAATGTGCCTAGTACGTACGAAATATTCGTGATATTTGCTCTTATAATCGAGCGCAGCGAGAAAATGCACTCGTTTTTTCCATAGAAATGTATTACCGGAAGTCAATTTCTGACTGGTTGCTGTCTGCTTCAATTTGCAGCAGCACACTAGCACCAGTTGCACCTCTAGCGTACATTATAATAACTCTATGGTTAAGAGTTCAGGGGAAGCTCCTCCCACCTCTCTCCACTTTAGCATAGCGAACGCTGGAGAGGAGACGACCTTCTCCCCGGCGTCCGCTCCGCTAAAGTTGAAAGAGGTAGGAGGAAATTTCCCTGAACTCTTAATCTGTCACCGTCTATTGGCAACGTGAGCGATCGAAAGCGTCGCTGTGGTCGGCCCACCACAATTGGCCGAATGATGACTATGACGTCAGCAAAGGATGTCTCAGCGACGCAAATAAGAGGAATGGAAGAACTCCAATTTTGACGGTGTGTGCAGTGTTTCTTTGAGATCGCTATGATTTCAGGCTTTCACCATGCTCATTACAAACACCATCAAACTTGTTGTTCACAAGGTAGTGACGTCACGAAAGGTAACCAAACGAGGGCGCCACCGAAACATCTCGCCGCTAATAGAACGTTTAACAATTCACGAGCTGTGACATTCTTAGAGGAACCGGGAACATAAAAATAAACTTCACGGACTTTAATTGACTGCCACATTTTCAGCGTGTGCATGACTCTAGTCGCCGGCAAAATAAGAACGGCAGGACGCGTCTCTTTCGAGCGCTCGACGTCTAGCAGGCGCTTGCTGCCTTTTGCCGTGACTTGGCTGCGTGTGCCCGCCTGAGAATTTTCGAGACGCCGAAGCGTCGTCGAAGATAGGGAGCTCGCGCTGAAGGCAAGACAACAAACTCTTGCCCGCCGTTCTGATCCTGTAATGCATTTGAGCGTTCGTGCGTATGGCGCGTGCTTTGCTCGCTTTCCAAAGCGACGACCACGCACGTGCTGGGCTGTGAAGATCGCACGCTGGACTGTGATTTTGTAAACACTGGAAAGGTCTATACTCCGTTTCACCTTACGTTGTACCGCAGCGAAGGCTAGAAGCGCGAGCTCATAGCGTTGGCAGCTGCCTTTGGTGCACGAGAGCTTGTGCCGCCGAGGTGTGCCATATAGAGCAAGAAGCTCGCGTTTGTAGCCTTTTCTGCGGTACAACACAAGGTGAAACAGAGTATAGTCCCACTAGAGCGACAAACAAACAACCGACACCGGCAAGTCTCAAATGCGTGCAGCAAGCACGAGAATGTGCCTTTGGCAGGCTTGCAATCACTCGTGCTAACCTCACGAGCACCGAGAGACTGCAAGCCTACCAAAGGTACCATTACGTCATAGCCTCCTCTATACTCACAAAGCCGGCAGTTCGACGACGGAGCCATAGAGTGCTAGGTCGCAGATTTGGAGCACGAGGATCTGGAAGTACAGAGCATCAAAGCGCCATTTGCCGGGAACCTGGACGTCAGCGCACAGCTTTTGCAGCGGCGAGGACCCAAAACACACTTTCGGGTCCTCGCGTCTCGCCGCAGCTTCTCGCGGTAGCGGTGCGTTTCGGCGTCTCTCCACAGCGGGGCGCAAGTCACGTGGCTATCCTCTCATCTGCTGTCTGCCGCTCCACCTTTTCTATTTCGGCGACCGCTTCTCAGTGGCGATCTGCCAGGCTTTGTCAGTATATATGAGTCTATGATCGTTTAATGCTGCACGTGTTGGAGGCTGGTCGGTGACGGTTGCTTCTCTTTGTCACTCTATACCTGTTTCCACCTCAAGAACCGAAGTAAAACAAGTCCGGCTCCTCGCGGAACATTACTAATTTCCCTCTTTATGTGGATAATGAAGACATATGTAGGTGAATTTTAGATTAGATATATGTTATCTTATCAAGACGTACACGTTCCAAACGTCAAAAGCATCGCTTTTTCCTCCAACAACCGAATCTCGTTAGAACTATTTCGCGCCGCGTAGGAACAATGCGCAAAATGTACTTTTTTCTTGAGGTGAAAACAGGTATAGTGGAAAACGGCCATAATACCCAAGTCCCGCTAGAGCGACAAACAAAAACAACCGTCACCGACAAGCCTTAAAGGGTAACTGCAAAGAAAAAAAAAGTGTTGTTTTAAACAGCCTAATTGGGACAAGCATGTCACAAAACAAATCTTCCGCGAAAACAACAAAAAAAAATGTTAGCAATATTTACGCCACAGGACTAATTTAGTCGGAGTCACAACCTCTCCACATTTGAAACTCCCGCTTTTTCGACCCGCGCGCAGGGGAACTACGCCCCGCCCCTCCCTCTTGGATTCTCTTGGATTGACTTGGCTGCGGAGTACGCAGCGTCTTGACTCCCGAGACCCGGCCGCGGATCGGGGGGGGGGGGGGGGGGGGGGGGAGCGAGGGAATTGGAAGGGGAAGGTGCCGTCCATGTACGCTGGAAGCTAGAGCCGGTTTGCTTTCGTTGTTTTTGTTTGGTCGGGGAAAATGTGGCAACAACGCACGTTCAACATGGCGCCGGTATTGTTTTGGTTTGACGGGATGCGATAAGCTCCGGGTTTTGCGAGCACATGTCGCGAAGATGTGACCTGAGAAGTGTCCTCGGTGCGAATCTAGAAGGCCTCCGGAGCGAAATGACGAGAACATACCTGGACTCGTTTGTGCAGCCAAATAGCATTCAGCTTGTGATCTTTCGGGGCGACATGGCTGCGGGAAGACTCGCTGTCGCGATCACTCATCTCGCAGCACTTTACAGAGCAACGGCGCTGCTTACAGGAGCTGACATCTAAAAAAAGGTCGGCATTTGCACGCGCAAGCAAGGAAAAAAAAAAAAAACACGCTAAGAAAGCAAAGAGGAAAGCGAAAGAAACAAACCGCGCTATGAAAGCCAAAACCCCGCGTCCCTTCCTATCACTAACACTGGCGACAGTTGCTAATCACACACTACTTCACTTCAGGAAGTCTCACTCAAGCACCTGGGTCAACACGAAACACTGATCACTTCGGCGAAACGACTAGTCGAGGAAGGCGAGACAGACGGGAGCAGAGACTTCGGCGGCCATGAAAGAATGGCGAAGCTTTCGTTTGTTTTGTTTGTTTTGGTATGAATCCAAACGGAAGTGCCCGAAGACCGCGTGTCTGTCAAAGTTCCTCTAGCTACTCGTATCCCACTGGCGATTACCTAGGCTTATATAATTTTTTTCAGGGATGTAACTGGTCGACAATTCTAAACGAAAAATGTATTGATACCGCTGTCGAAAATTTTACAGCTATAGTGCGAAAGGGCATTGATGTGTTTGTACCGAAGCGTGTCATAAGGCCTCCCAAGTATCCCGCTTGGTTTTCCAAGGAACTGCGGTATTATATGCAGAAAAAAGCGCATTGTCATAAACTATATAAGGCAAGTGGCGTGGAGTTGTGGGATGTCAAGTTCAAGATCTATAGAGCGCTCGTTAAAAAACTGTTTGCGCACGACAAACGCGCTCACCAGGTCCGAGTAGAAAATAGCTTGTTCCGCAAGCCGCATGAGTTCTGGCGATTTGTCAAACAACACACAAAGGACACAACTAACAGCATTTTTCTACGGAGTGGGTCTGGAATATACGTGTCTTCTACGCCAGAAGTAGCTAATGGTTTCGCAAATCACTTCCGAGAGTGCTACTCTTCAGATATATTCCTTGGTGCTACCTCGTCTGAAAAGTTTGTTTGCGATGACGCTTGGAATATCACTCGCGTGGATACGGTTGAAATCTTGGAAGCGATAAAGAAACTGAAGCCAAAGTTTTCAGTGGGCGTTGACCAGATACCGAGCTTTATCGTTAAGGGCTGCGGACAGGTATTTGCGCCTGTTTTGGAGCACATTTTTAACCTTTCTTTGCGACTGTGTATATTCCCGTCCGTGTGGAAAAGTTCGATTGTCGTACCAGTCCACAAAAGCGGTGACGCTTCTGAGGTAAACAACTACAGACCGGTTTCTTTACTATGTGCCTTTTCTAAAGTTTTTGAGATAGTTGATTCATGCCCGACTGCCTTACTACTTTCGGCATAAGCTAAGCGCTCTGCAGCATGGTTTCTCGAAGGGTCGTTCGGTGGAAACGAACCTCTGTTCGTTCCTTCAATATTCTGTTCCTTTTGTTCTCACTCGCAGTCAAGTTAATACCGTCTACTTCGACGTGTCCAAAGTTTTTGACAGAGTAAATCATAAATTACTTTTGCATAAGCTCTCTCTGTATGGTGTTTCTCCTGTACTTACCGAGTGGTTTCAGTCTTATCTTACTGATCGTAAAAGCAGTGTGCGAATTGGTGACAGTTTTTCTGACACGTTTGTTCCTTCGTCCGGTGTCCCACAGGGGGCTAACCTGGGACCACTTTTGTTTCTTGTATTCATTAATGATGTTGTATTGTGCGTAAAGAACTCGCAGTTGTTGCTATTTGCAGATGATCTGAAGTTATCTTTGAATGTACGATCAGTCGCTGACTGTGAACGTCTCCAGGACGATGTGTCACGAGTGCAGGAATGGTGTTCGTCAAACGTTTTGTTGATTAATCCCGATAGAACGAAAGTGCTATCAATGTGTAGAAGACGGGAGGCGATTTCTAACGACTATTTTATTGATTCCATTGTTATATTACGTGTGTCAGTGGTTCGTGACCTCGGTGTTTATTTCAACAACCATCTCTCTTTTTCTCATCATGTCTGTCAGATTGTGGGTTCAACTATAAGGTTGCTAGGCATGATCTCGCGACTAACCCGAGAGTTTTCAAACCCAATATGTATCATTCGATTATTTTCTAGCCTTATTCGTTCGCGGCTTGAGTTTGCAAGTGTTGTGTGGAATTCTATTACAATGACGGATGCTTTACAGATTGAAATGTTCAGAAGAGGTTTATTAGAATTGTTTACGACCGATACTTTCAACGTAGGTGCTACTATGACTATGCCTACATACTCGCGAATCTCGGCTTACAAAAGTTATCAAGTCGAAGAACTGCGAGAGATTTACTACTGATGCACAAGATAATTCATGGCCAGATAGATAGTAGCTTTTTATGTTCTTTTAATTTTCATGTTCCGGTACGTTTCAGCCGACACTCATGCTTGTTTTATCCTGATTCACAGGAGAAGCTCTGTCCGACCACACGTATGCAGCTATGTTTTAATGACATTTCATCAAAATCTTCTTTAGATGCTTTTACAGATTTCATCTCTTTTAAACGTGAACTTGAAATTTCACTCTACGATGCATAGTCATGTAGCATTCCCGCATGTGTTTTGTTCACTGTACGCATGTGCCTTATACCAAGACTGACTTCAGTCGTTCTGAGGCACGGAATAATAATAAATATTATTGTAGACCATTTGTAAAAAATAATAACTCTCATTACATGGGTTATTCTTTAAACGTAAAAATGTGCAGCTCAAAAGGAAATTACAACATATAACAAAGGTTTAACAACCAAGATCTAAGTTGTCAATCAAACTCTTAGCCAATAGCAGCCGATTGGGACCAACGTCACGGAATCCCAACTTCGTGGCGCGCGATTAAAACGGACGAAATAGCCGCAAACTAAAATCAGTCAAACGCAATAAATATTGCTGAAAAAAAAAATTGTTTCCTCGCGGAAAAATTGTTTTTTTGACATGCTTGTCCCAATTAGGCTGTTTAAAAAAAAAACTTTTTTTTCTTTGCAGTTACCCTTGCACGTGAGCATGCACGCGATGATACCTTCGCGTGCATCCTGCACGTGCACAAAGCTTGCCGGTGTTGTTGGTTTTTTTTTTCGCCCTCTTTTGTTGGTTTGGTTCATAAGCACGGTGGAAGAAACACATTTAGGTGATGACTCTCTGTCCGACGCGGCGGCCACATTATAATCGGCGCACCGAGCGCGCTTCACTCGCACAGAGATAGATGGCGCCCAAGTATGGGATCCGTCCCAAACCGACCCCTCCGGTTGTTTATCCAAGCGGTGGTCCCGCCATTCCCACGCTGACCGCGTCTTGTTTTACCTCACCGCCGCCACGCCACCACCAAGTCGCCAGAGTCCGTAAATCTGTGTTCTCTCCCTTCTTCTTCTTCTTCTTCGGGTTAAGGCTCACCTTCGTGCACGATGGTGGCACCTGTGATCGACACAGCACCAAAGCAAAACACGAGGCCAGCCACTGGCCGCACACCACCAGCACATCACTACACCGCGAAAAAGAGGAGCACGCTACTCCGCCGACACCGTGGCAGCCGAGGAGGTACCTCATAGCTCAGCGCCCTCCGCGGCGGCGGGGAACTAACTACTCTTGGTTCGAGGCTAGCTCCGAACAAGATCTAGTCGCTCGCTCCCCGCCAGGAAAGCGGCCAGAGTTGTCACCTAAATGTGTTTCGTCCACCGTGGTCATAAGCGTCTATAGGCGACTCCATCCAACTCGACGGCACCTAGTGGCTAGAAAAGAAAGCTCTGGCGGCAGTTTCGGTCGCCAGTTTTCTCGAGCGAATCAGATTTTCAAAGCGTCTGGCGGACTAAAGACGAAGCCGTGAAAGTTGATTCAAAATCACGTTGTGAAAAATCACCAATAGGTGGGCTTTGCTTCTGGATTCATACGACTCTCATAGATAGCTGTAAAATTAAATAGGCGCTTAACTGGCAGCGTTTACATGAATGCGACCGTAGCGCATCGAGTCGAGTTCTGACTCTTTTAGTGGTAGCAAGTCGGCAGAAGAGGAAGAAGTAGGAAGACAGGCTGCGTGCGATTGGTCACTGCTCGATTTGATACGCTACGATCGCATTCATGCTAACGTAGCCTATGAAACGCTTTATTTAAACGAGAGTAAAATTGATGCTCTTTTAAACTAATATATTTTTAATCGGTACTTTCGTAAAGTATATATGAGGTTTTTTTAAATGGTGTGGTTGCGAAAATGCAAAAAGTGTTTTATTTTTGCGACAAAAATATCTTTTAGTTTTAAAAAAACAAAAATTAGAAAATTCGACAATATGCTATTGCGACTCGCACATTTTTTTCTAGACGCACAAGCTTACAAACAACTCACACGCCCTCTTAAACATAAAATTAAAAAAAAACGGCAGCACCCAGAAGTTTTGCGTTCAATCTTCGCCCCTCTCCCTTTCGATCTGGATGAACATCGTACCGGCTTGCGTTTGTGTATTTCGTGCACCTCAAGTACTTCTCAAAAGCAGACCGACCTCGCGCTGCCTCAACAGACCAGACTAGTCGGCTTTGTTTTGATTTTTGGCTCATTCTTGGTACAGAAGTATGCGCTATTTTATATAAGACCCTCCGGTTGTTTATCCAAGCGGTGGTCCCGCCATTCCCACGCTGACCGCGTCTTGTTTTACCTCACCGCCGCCACGCCACCACCAAGTCGCCAGAGTCCGTAAATCTGTGTTCTCTCCCTTCTTCTTCTTCTTCTTCGGGTTAAGGCTCACCTTCGTGCACGATGGTGGCACCTGTGATCGACACAGCACCAAAGCAAAACACGAGGCCAGCCACTGGCCGCACACCACCAGCACATCACTACACCGCGAAAAAGAGGAGCACGCTACTCCGCCGACACCGTGGCAGCCGAGGAGGGACCTCATAGCTCAGCGCCCTCCGCGGCGGCGGGGAACTAACTACTCTTGGTTCGAGGCTAGCTCCGAACAAGATCTAGTCGCTCGCTCCCCGCCAGGAAAGCGGCCAGAGTTGTCACCTAAATGTGTTTTGTCCACCGTGGTCATAAGCGTCTATAGGCGACTCCATCCAACTCGACGGCACCTAGTGGCTAGAAAAGAAAGCTCTGGCGGCAGTTTCGGTCGCCAGTTTTCTCGAGCGAATCAGATTTTCAAAGCGTCTGGCGGACTAAAGACGAAGCCGTGAAAGTTGATTCAAAATCACGTTGTGAAAAATCACCAATAGGTGGGCTTTGCTTCTGGATTCATACGACTCTCATAGATAGCTATAAAATTAAATAGGCGCTTAACTGGCAGCGTTTACATGAATGCGACCGTAGCGCATCGAGTCGAGTTCTGACTCTTTTAGTGGTAGCAAGTGGGCAGAAGAGGAAGAAGTAGGAAGACAGGCTGCGTGCGATTGGTCACTGCTCGATTTGATACGCTACGATCGCATTCATGCTAGCGTAGCCTATGAAACGCTTTATTTAAACGAGAGTAAAATTGATGCTCTTTTAAACTAATATATTTTTAATCGGTACTTTCGTAAAGTATATATGAGGTTTTCTTAAATGGTGTGGTTGCGAAAATGCAAAAAGTGCTTTATTTTTGCGACAAAAATATCACAGTTTTGCGTTCAATCTTCGCCCCTCTCCCTTTCGATCTGGATGAACATCGTACCGGCTTGCGTTTCGTGTATTTCGTGCACCTCAAGTACTTCTCAAAAGCAGACCGACCTCGCGCTGCCTCAACAGACCAGACTAGTCGGCTTTGTTTTGATTTTGGCTCATTCTTGTGACAGAAGTATGCGCTATTTTATAAATACGAGTGAAATCAGGACTGAGCACCCAGTAGTTTTGCGTTCAATCTTCGCCCCTCTCCCTTTCGATCTGGATGAACATCGTACCGGCTTGCGTTTGTGTATTTCGTGCACCTCAAGTACTTCTCAAAAGCAGACCGACCTCGCGCTGCCTCAACAGACCAGACTAGTCGGCTTTGTTTTGATTTTGGCTCATTCTTGTGACAGAAGTATGCGCTATTTTATAAATACGAGTGAAAATCAGGACTGAGCACCCAGAAGTTTTGCGTTCAATCTTCGCCCCTCTCCCTTTCGATCTGGATGAACATCGTACCGGCTTGCGTTTGTGTATTTCGTGCACCTCAAGTACTTCTCAAAAGCAGACCGACCTCGCGCTGCCTCAACAGACCAGACTAGTCGGCTTTGTTTTGATTTTGGCTCATTCTTGTGACAGAAGTATGCGCTATTTTATAAATACGAGTGAAAATCAGGACTGAGCACCCAGAAGTTTTGCGTTCAATCTTCGCCCCTCTCCCTTTCGATCTGGATGAACATCGTACCGGCTTGCGTTTGTGTATTTCGTGCACCTCAAGTACTTCTCAAAAGCAGACCGACCTCGCGCTGCCTCAACAGACCAGACTAGTCGGCTTTGTTTTGATTTTGGCTCATTCTTGTGACAGAAGTATGCGCTATTTTATAAATACGAGTGAAAATCAGGACTGAGCACCCAGAAGTTTTGCGTTCAATCTTCGCCCCTCTCCCTTTCGATCTGGATGAACATCGTACCGGCTTGCGTTTGTGTATTTCGTGCACCTCAAGTACTTCTCAAAAGCAGACCGACCTCGCGCTGCCTCAACAGACCAGACTAGTCGGCTTTGTTTTGATTTTGGCTCATTCTTGTGACAGAAGTATGCGCTATTTTATAAATACGAGTGAAAATCAAGGACTGAGCACCCAGAAGTTTGCGTTCAATCTTCGCCCCCTCTCCCTTTCGATCTGGATGAACATCGTACCGGCTTGCGTTTGTGTATTTCGTGCACCTCAAGTACTTCTCAAAAGCAGACCGACCTCGCGCTGCCTCAACAGACCAGGACTATACTTACAGTTCACCATTATCTGCGAGCGACGCCAAAGCTAGAAGCGCGAGACCAGCGCTTTTTGCGTTTCTCCACAGCTCGCGCGCTCGAGCAAAGCCTGAACGCACGGAACTTTCGCGCTCGCGCTTACAGATTTGCCTTCGCTCGCACATAAGGTGAAACGTAGTATAGTCGGCTTTGTTTTGATTTTGGCTCATTCTTGTGACAGAAGTATGCGCTATTTTATAAATACAAGTGAAAATCAGGACTGAGCACCCAGAAGTTTTGCGTTCAATCTTCGCCCCTCTCCCTTTCGATCTGGATGAACATCGTACCGGCTTGCGTTCGTGTATTTCGTGCCCCTCAAGTACTTCTCAAAAGCAGACCGACCTCGCGCTGCCTCAACAGACCAGACTATACTTCGTTTCACATTATCTGCGAGCGAAGCCAAAGCTAGAAGCGCGAGACCAGCGCTTTTTGCGTTTCTCCACAGCTCGCGCGCTCGAGCAAAGCCTGAACGCACGGAACTTTCGCGCTCGCGCTTCCAGATTTGCCTTCGCTCGCACATAAGGTGAAACGAAGTATAGCCGGCTTTGTTTTGATTTTGGCTCATTCTTGTGACAGAAGTATGCGCTATTTTATAAGTACGAGTGAAAATCAGGACTGACCTTCCGACTCTAGGTGCTTTGATCTGAGTGCCTATAAATTGCGAGTAGTGCATGTTCGCTGTTACTGTAGAGATAGACTTAACTCAGCAGGCCGTCACACATGGGACTGAGTACGTAAATTTCAAATATTTATTTATTTATTATATACTGCAGACAGACTGAAAAAATTGAAACTCTAACGAAGTTTTAATTAAAACAAAATACCCTACGTTTTGGGACCAGCTCGGTCACTTGGTCACGGGTGACAATGGGTTGGGCGAATCTTTTTCGTCGTCTTCATCTATATCATCTTAATGATCTTCATCTTCATCTCCATCAAGAATATCCAGCGCTGGAACCCGACTCGGAAGGTTGCGCCCGTGTTTTTCTGTGAAGCGACGAAGTCCTGAGACATATATGCTTGGGAGAGTGCCCGATGATCTGTTGACGTTTATTTTTTGTTGTTTGGATATACCAAGATTCTAGGTGCAGACGTCTACGCCAGTGTTCTTCCGTGGCCAGAATCTCGCTCTTGTCGAAGGACATACTGTGACCAAGTTTTTCGGCGTGTTCAGAGAGGGCACTGCCTTGGACGTCGTTCTTCTTCACATCGTATTTGTGGCGGCGGATGCGTTCCGGGAAGTTCTTTGTTTCTCCCGCGTAGGCAGCAGGGCAGTCAGCGCAAGGAATGCGGTAGACGCAATCTTGAGTCCTCTACTTTCCGGGTCGGTCTCTGGGAAGGTGGAGCCGGTGACGAATGGTTGTCACTGCTCTGTGAGTGACCGCGATTCCATACTTGCGAAGGGTGCGTCCGGTGGTCTCGCTGACGTTCCTTATGTGTGGCAGGCAAATACGGCTCGAAGGGGCCGGGGCCGTGGAGAGGCCGGGACGGTGCAGCTTCTTGTATACTCGGTTGATAAATTTTACAGTTTAGCCGTTGTTGTGAAGATCGGCCTTGATCTTGCACACGTGCTTTCGGAGAGATTCCTGCGTCGAGCATACAGACATCGCACGTCTGAAAAGGGCAGTGACCACTGATATTTTGTGTGTTGTTTAATGGTAAGAATTGAAGTTCAGGTACCTGCCGGTGTGCGTAGGCTTCCTGTACACCGAGAAAGTAAGCTTACCTAAATTCTTCTGCACACTGACATCCAAAAACGAGAGAGCGCCATCTTTATCGCACTCCACCATGAACTGGATTGCGGGCTCGACCGAATTTAGGTGTTGGCAAAGACGGTTGATTTCAGTCGTCTTAACGACGCAAAAGCAGTCGTTGACGTAACGATGAAAGATCTTCGGTTTTGGCACGAACAAAGCAAGGGCTTGCTGCTCAATAAATTACATACTGCAGACCAAATAATGATCGAAGTAGTAACGGCAAAAAGCAAAAAGAGCATGGCCCGATCTCATTACAAGTTAATAATAGATCATTGATAAAGTGCAGTAAAAAGTTCGTGCACAAAAGCGCATCTTGACTGACAAATTATACGCGTTGTGCAGACTAAGTAAAATTAAGAAGCTATAGGCATGCCGTTACAAAGAAAAGATAAAAAAGAAAACTGCGATGTATTGGTTAATTTGGGATAGTGCAGGATCTATTTATTTAACTGTTATGTTACAATCGGTTGAGAAGCGTCTTGTTTGGTCTGCGACCGCGCCCAGTCTGCTATTTTCCATGGCGTCACGTTCTCCATGGCTTGCTCTCCCCCGCCGGCGTATCCGGTTGCATCAGCCCGCCGTTTCCTGGGCTAAAGGTCGTGTTTGCTAAGCATGGCGAACACCGCACACAATACACGGCAAAAACAAAGAGTCGAACAAGAATTTTTTTAAGACTGTCCAGTGTTGGGATAATAACGCGAGCATTTACAATGGCGCGCAACGTTGAGAACTATGCTTGGATGGAACAGCGCGGATGAACAGACATACTCACAGGCATCCAGATTATCAAGCATCCACATTATCAAGCTGAGAACCACCTAAAAAGGTGAACTTGTGTTGGTAGCATGGTTCCTTATTGAAATGTATCTTTTAAAATACCTCGATCATCGGTCATAAAGCCGCATTAAAGCCATTGCAAAAAAGTAGTTCACAAAAAACCTTAAAAACCTGTTTCACTACGTCGCATTTTTTTTGCATTTTTTGTATATAGTATGCATTCAATCGTCATGGTAAGCGTTGAAAAAAAAACATGAAGGATTTTTATTACTAAAGTTATGGTGAGAGCGTTGGTGATGATCAAATTATCAAAAAGAATAAACAAAAAGACGGACAAGACGAGACATCTTGATGTCTCGCCTTGTCCTTTTTTTTTCTTTCTGATAATTTAAGGTTTTTATTATTATTGCTTAAAAACAGGGCCCTTCTTGTTTCTATTTGTCCTTGTATCATAGTGGCTTGAAATATTTTACATTCCAACTTATTCCTTTACTTTTTATATTCTAGAGATTGGCCAATTAAATAGAAAAAAAATTTACTTCTTTGTTGTTTAGGTTATTCTTTTGTGTGCCAAGAAACGTATTTATCAACCAATGACTTGACTTGTGACTGTAGACATCTTGTAGCGAATATTTATTGCATTTATATTTATAATTTGAAAGGAAACGTGATAAAGAAGCGAAGGGCTTGTCCCCGACCTACTGTCTCTATCTCTGGCTCCGTTTCCTGAACAAGTTGCGTCACGGCGGAGTTTCCGTGGTGGGAACATTTTATCGGCATGAAGCGCACATGGCGCAGCCCTCTCACGTCTAGCTTACCTTCTCATTTAAGACGAGTTCTAGAAGGTGTGTGGATTTTTTTAATTTACCAAAAGCTGTGCACGGCATTTTTCTTTCTTTTTTTTTATTATTAGCGCAGTTGAAAGCAATTCTTGAAGGAAACTTCAAAACAATCGAAGCAAAAACGAAGTGAGTAACCTTACCACCTTTTCTTAAGTCTTCTATTGATTTTCGTTTTAGAAGCTAGGCCTTTTGCCTAATATTAATGGATGATAACCCTTATTACTGTTTAAGTTTTTTTTAGAAGCAATCGGGTAAAACGAGTGCATTTATATTACATGATAATTAAGTGTAACCCGGTCAAAAGTTAACCACAAGCGAGGTCGGGTTTTGAACAGCGGCCAGCGGTGCGTAAAACACGGTGCAAAAAAGCAGAATAATTGTCACGAGAAACTAGCGTCGCGTTGCTAAGGCCAGCAGCCATGTTGAGCTTTTTTTTTCTCAAAAGGATCGCGATTGGTCCACGGAATCGTGACGTCATGAAAACGATTGGCTGGCGTTTCTCGGCGTAGGAATACATTTTCCTCTGAGAGGCATTTCCGGTTTTTTCTTAGCTTGCAACCGACTATAGCATGGTGGAAGCTTGATATCAATGCGCTCTCAAAGGAACACTGCCAACACCGTCAAAATTAAAGTTCTTTCATTCCTCTTATTTCCGTCGATGGTAAATCCCCTTTCCGACATCACAGTCAGCGTTCGGCCAATCGTGGAAGGCCGACCACAGCGACACTTTCGGTCGCGCACGGGGCTAATACGAGTGCCGATGTCTAAGCTCATTTTGTAGCTTACTTCGTTTCAGCTGAAGTCCAGACGCAGCCCATGTTACGAGCTCGAGCTCCGGGCTTTCAGCGTCCCTGCCAAGCACGTGCACACGTGAAGTGCAAGCACTGTTCAGGCGACATGCTCGCGCTTGCGTCATCGTCTGCGTCTGGACTTAAGGGCTGTTTATACTCCGTCGTAACGTCAACGAGCGCACGCGCTCGTTCACGCTCGCTGACGCTGTCTGCGAATGGGGTGTCTATACTCCAACGTCAGGTTGAACGCGGCGCCGCGTTGAGCAGCTCGACGCGCGACGTCGTAGCTTGCGACGAACTTGGACATGCTCTACGTTCGACGTTGGACGTCGGCGCCGCCGACGCAGGCTATCCCAGAAGCCCTCGCGCGAATGCCTCATTCGGGAATCCGGTTGGCGGGGTCGTCGGGGCCGGTCAGAGTGTGCGAGATGCTGGTTTCTGGGATCTGAACCTGCCGTTCTTGCCGTGTGTTGTGTGCTGTTGTCGTGCTCCCGTGTTGGTGTGCGTATTTAACGTTCCTACTAACGTTTATCTAATATCACGTTATTTAGCAATAACCATGTCAACGTATATATAATTTGCTATACTAGGCACTTAAAAATGTTTTTCGCCAAAATAAAACATTAATCAGTTATTCAGTCCGACAACCCTGCTTTTTTGTCCAAATTGCAGGGTTCTTTTTTTCTTTTTTTTTTCAATTTTTGGTTGTGCCTAATTCAGAAATTTCGGCTCCGATTTTTTTCTATTTCGCAAACGTTTGGCCCATCACTAGTTTTCAGCCACCCCAGCGGTCGATTTCTGCTTGTAATGTTATGTTTTAGCGGCCGTAGTTTGTACGTGCTCTTTGGCGATCACGAACGAAATTATTGACTCCCTGCTCGTTCTAGCGCGTCGTGGTGCCGAAGGGGGCATTCACTGGCGGCCATAGTTTTGTCCGCTCCTGCTCAGGGCGCGAACTTAGGATTAGTTTCCACTAGAGACACTAAATAAGCCATGCTTCACAGTAATGACACTTCGGACATCCTGGTGCTTACAATCATGGTTGACAGTTATCTGAAGTTTTATCTTAAACCGCAAGAAACGCTTTTCCGTCCTCCAGAAATGTTAAAACAGTGCGTGACAGAGCCGAAGAATACCACCCGAGCTTCCTAACACCGTATCTAAAGCTGAGGAAGTCGCACTTCTTAATTGTGACGATCGACAGTTGCGTCTGCTCTGCATTAAGCATCAAGATGGCGGCGCCCAAAACAATATCGGGGACGCAACTGGCGACCGTCATGATTCAGATGTGCGACTTCTTCAGCATTAGATTCGGTGTTGGAAGGCTCAAGTAATATTGCTTTGCTCTGTCGCGCACTGTTGAAACATTTGTAGAGATGAAAAAAGGTTTCATGTGATTTCAGATAAAGCTTCAGATAACTGGCACCCATGATTTTAAGCCCCAAGAAGGGTAAAAGTGTAGTTACTTTGAAACGTAGCTTATTTAGTGGCACTATTCGCGGCGAGATGTTTTGGTGGCGCCCTCCTGTGGTTCCCCCTTGTGACGTCATTACCTTGCAAACAACAAGTTCGATGGTGTTTGTTATTATAGTCGGATGCAACCTAAGAACAATCCTTTAGCTCCACCCACAAGCGCATTGCGCCCATCTGAAGTGCCCCCGCCGTCAAGAAAGTAGTTCGCTGGCAACGTTGCTTTTTCTTCCTCCAGTAAACGTGTCTTAAACTACTACAATATTTATTTAATTCATTCAGGACGTTTAAATAAGTTAGAATACGTTTTTCTCAACGAAGTAGCTGTTTAGTAAAGAAAGAAAGTCATGTCCAATGTACCGTCTTCCCAATTCATTTTCTGTCCAAGATACTGTCTAACATACCGTCTTCCAGCGCCTTCGATTGAGGGAAAGCGGCGAAAACGAAACCAACCTTTCTCTCGCCAAAATTATAAATAACAAAGCACTTATAGTTCCTGCAAATAATAAATATTTAGTGATTTACTTAGTTTTGTGGGCTTTGCGCACGAAATGTGTGCCTTTATTTTGTTGGATGAATAGAAAACAAGAATAATTACACTTTTCCGGTTTGACAAATCGGCACCCTCCCAAGTCATCGACACCACCACCGCGCCCCGCTCTCTTTGTCTTCCGTCATGGATCCCACTGAGGTGACATCAGAAAGCGATTCCCCTGATTCTTCTTGGACGAAACAGCCTGGTGCAGCCTTACCGGCGACACCAAAGCGGTTCTTCAAGAAGCACAAGCGAGGTCGGGTTTTGAACAGCGGCCAGCGGTGCGTAAAACACGGTGCAAAAAAGCAGAATAATTGTCACGAGAAACTAGCGTCGCGTTGCTAAGGCCAGCAGCCATGTTGAGCTTTTTTTTTCTCAAAAGGATCGCGATTGGTCCACGGAATCGTGACGTCATGAAAACGATTGGCTGGCGTTTCTCGGCGTAGGAATACATTTTCCTCTGAGAGGCATTTCCGGTTTTTTCTTAGCTTGCAACCGACTATAGCATGGTGGAAGCTTGATATCAATGCGCTCTCAAAGGAACACTGCCAACACCGTCAAAATTAAAGTTCTTTCATTCCTCTTATTTCCGTCGATGGTAAATCCCCTTTCCGACATCACAGTCAGCGTTCGGCCAATCGTGGAAGGCCGACCACAGCGACACTTTCGGTCGCGCACGGGGCTAATACGAGTGCCGATGTCTAAGCTCATTTTGTAGCTTACTTCGTTTCAGCTGAAGTCCAGACGCAGCCCATGTTACGAGCTCGAGCTCCGGGCTTTCAGCCTCCCTGCCAAGCACGTGCACACGTGAAGTGCAAGCACTGTTCAGGGGACATGCTCGCGCTTGCGTCATCGTCTGCGTCTGGACTTAAGGGCTGTTTATACTCCGTCGTAACGTCAACGAGCGCACGCGCTCGTTCACGCTCGCTGACGCTGTCTGCGAATGGGGTGTCTATACTCCAACGTCAAGTTGAACGCGGCGCCGCGTTGAGCAGCTCGACGCGCGACGTCGTAGCTTGCGACGAACTTGGACATGCTCTACGTTCGACGTTGGACGTCGGCGCCGCCGACGCAGGCTATCCCAGAAGCCCTCGCGCGAATGCCTCATTCGGGAATCCGGTTGGCGGGGTCGTCGGGGCCGGTCAGAGTGTGCGAGATGCTGGTTTCTGGGATCTGAACCTGCCGTTCTTGCCGTGTGTCGTGTGCTGTTGTCGTGCTCCCGTGTTGGTGTGCGTATTTAACGTTCGTGCACTTGACTGGGCGATTGTGTGCGTGGACGTGGACCGCTCCGAGGATGCGCTACCCTCGATTCTCGATAGGCCTATCGACCTAACGAACCGGTGGTGGTGGGCCGTGGTGTTGGGGTGCCGGCAAAAGCTGGAAGCTCGATGACGCGCCAGAGGTAGGGTTAATCAGAATTAAGGATCACCTAATGTGTGTGCTATTTATAATCATGTGCCAGTCGCACTCACCGGCAGCCGTTCCCGATAGAAAAAGCGTCGTCGAATGTACGGGAACGGCGGTCACGGAAACCTCTGAACTATTTAGCCGGCCACAAATTTTCAATTGGGCTGTCCCAGCTTGTAAATGGTCTCAGCTTGTAAACGATAGTAGCGATGCGCGATGACAATTGGACTGAATCCTGTATTGTTTGTATAGGCTTTGTAAAGTGCGTTACAATTTCAATCGCGCACATTGCGTAATTTAGGCATCGTCCGCTCTCTTCGGTGTCCGTTTCTTAAGTCAGCGTGAAAGTCTACTATGATGATAACAAACCGGCTACCTATCAGAAAGAGGTTTCTGTGGATTATCGAGTGCATAGATTTTATTGAAGCGTTCCGGCGAAATCGCCGGAGTCGCTTGGCACGGTTCCGTAGAACCTGCAAGCAGCTAAATTCGGAGGTTATCGGGCTTCTTTTTTTTTTTTTCGTTGACATGTGTGCGGCAATTAGGAGAAAATAAATGTTGGTTTGCACTCGTTATCACCATCATTTGCTTGTTTTTGAACTCCTAACCGCTACCCCGAATGGTTGTATTGGAGCGTGACATGACAACATGAAGACGAACAACACTGACCGATTGCCTCTAGGCTAGATGGCGCAAGCTACCGCCCATAGATAACCCGTAGAGACGATGCGGTTGCCACGGAGACGCGCATGCGTAAACTGGGGCAGTTCGTCGGGGCGCGCTGGACCAGCGTTGGTCTGCGCTGGACTGTAAACACCATCGTTCGGGTGCTTCTTGGCGCAACGTAGTGGCCGACGAACATCGGTCTGCGCCGGCGCGCGTTGCGTTCATCGACGTTGGAGTATAAACAGCCCTTTAAGCTGGGGGGATCGGTGGCCGAGTGGGCTAGTGCACACCAGCTCGGAGCACGTGGAGCGAAAGCTCGCGCTGCTGAACGTGGGATCCTGGGTTATATCCCCACCCCTGCCCGTTTCGATCTGGATGAGCATCGTACCGGCGTGCGGTCATGTATCACTACTGCGTGGTGCACGTTAAAGACCCCAGGCTAGCGGTTGTACTGCACTGGCTAAATTGCTCATCTATATACAGCTGGGACACAGTGTTGCTGGGAGACTAGTCGCCCGTTGAGGCAGACCAAGTTCTAAGCTGTACAACGTAAGGTGAAACGAAAGTTTAGCTTCCACGATGAGTCTGCAACGTGCATTGCACACCCCCAAGATTGTAGTTCTTCTCAGAAGATAAGTGGAGGCTTGTTCTGAGCCTGTGTTCATCGTGGCAAAATCACTTTTCGGCCGGACACTTTAGGAATGTGTATTAATATTTGCTAAAGATGTTTTATATCTGCAGAGCAATAAAACAGCCGTAGCATCCTACTTCACGAATCAGAACTGTTTTTGTGATTCGGTCAGTCGTACATTTAGCGTTAAAGCAATATTGGCGACTCCAGCGAAATCGACGACGCGTAGCGGCAACGCCGAGAAGCTCAAGAAAGGAGGCCGTTTCGACTCTGTCTTCTGCTATCGCTGCTTGGTTCTCGTAGGCAGCATAGAAACAAACATCGTTTCCAGTAATTATTATTATGCTTCCACCGTGTAATTCCTACGCACTGACTAGAGGGAGGTTTCCATTGTCGAAAAATCGCTTTGTTTTCATATGTTACACCGATTTTACGCTACAGTGCAAGAAATGTCTGGTGGTCCACGTGCTGAACGACCAAAACGACCTCCTTTCGTCCACCAGTTTGCCTGACCAACGCGCCCACTTTGTTTGCTGGGGTCGCGAATAAGCGTTGCATCGCACGATGGCCATGCAGCTGATCGCAAGGGTTGCAATCATGCTCGAACCGGTAGTTTCGGTTTCGCCGCAGGCCCCTACAAAGAATATTTGAGCTAGTATATCTACAAATATACACAAAGCATAAAAAAACTGACATGTCGTAATTTAGGGACACTTCCCAAAATTACGTCCACAGTGTACAGAACAACAACAAAAAAACAAAAAACGTCTACGCCCGCGCTACGAAACTTGGAACAAAACAAAATAACTGGGTCATGCAAAAGTCCTTCCAGGCGCAGTAACACATGTGAAGATTTTATATATAAAAAAACCACAAATACGCCCACAGATGGCATGCACCAGTAGGGGGGAGAAAAATACGCTGAAATCGAGTTTTTCGGCTTCGCCAGATTGCATGCTTGCTCCTTTCATTTCGCAACAAAAACACATGGAAGTAAACTCTTATAAGATATAGTTATAGAAAAAAGTGATCTACAGATTCAGGTGTCACATATTTATCTGTGGCTCGGTTGGTTTCAGAAATGCTCGTAAATGAGTGGTTAAAAAGGGACATTTCGAAGTAATTAGTAGATCCCCTAAAAAGCATTTTACCACAAAATCGAAACAAGTTATTTCTGAAAGCTATTAAGTTATTTAATATCCTTATAATAAAATTATTCCCAAATGAATTCGTTAGATGGTTACCGAGACGAAGTACCAAAACATTTGCCACAGGTTTTGCATACGATCGAGGAGCTGCCATATCTTCTTAATTCAGGTGTAGATTTCTAGAAGCGCTGTATTTGCTGGACAGGGACACAGAATTTTTAATTGCGGAACACTTGGTTTCAAATATACACAAAATGTTTAAAAAAAATCAGCAGGAAGGCTTTTTGCTAGTTGGGCTAGAACAGATGCCCTACAAAAATCAAAAACACGAAATAAGTTCCATAATGATTTTCGAAATTTGCTCTCAAACGTCTCTCTTTAAAAAAAAAAAAAAAAGGCGCGTGGGTATTTATCATTAAAAATTTTCCACCTATAATTTTTGTGAAACCATATACCTATGTAATTTCGGTACGGCAAACTCTGTCGGGGTGTTTGAATTTCAAAAATAGCTTGGTACAAATTTTCCACGTGTTGATTTCAGCCAGAATTTTGGCTCATGTTTCGACATTTATGCAGCACTTGTACAGAGCGCGACACTGTTAGCGCGAACAAGCGATCGCCGGTTTTTCCAGTTTTTCGTTTTGAAGCCAAGGGATGTCATCCAAGTTGTCATTGCTACGGAAAGAGCTCATTTAGTTTTATAATGTAAGCGATAAAATTTCGTGCTGACTAATACTATTTAAAAGTAAAATGCGAAAATGCGCCGATGTCGTGTTCGCGCTAAGAGTGTCGCGATGTGTACAGTATGTTCAAAAAGGAAAACTTCGGAAAGACGTAAAATCCGTCGGTCAGACAGATAATAAAACCTTGGCATTACTTAGCACCAACGGTGTGCATAACACGGTTCCTTGAGAACAAGCGCATTGTTCCTTGAGTCACACTGTATCCTCGTATAATTCACGGATATGAGGGAGAAATAAAACGACGTCTACAACATCCACGGAGAGAGTTCTAGAAAATGCGTTATCAACCGGGGCTGCGGCTTGATCTCTATTGTGGTAAGCTGGATCGCAGATATGGAGCCCGTTGCCCATTACTCGATATCAGGCAATACACGCAAGTATATATGGAAGAAACACGAAAAAAAGTAGGAGTATTGGAGTTTCCACGTTGTGCTCGAAGGCGAGTATTTTATTATGCGCTGCGATCATTATATCGGGTTTCTGAAGATTAGATCGGTATTTGTCAAGCGACCGAACGCCGAGTAAACAAAAATCAAATGTGCCGGAGCATTACCGATTGTACAGGCACCGCTTGCTTCGGTTGCTAAATAAATTACAGGTTCAGCAAATCAACAACATGATCCGAGTTTTAGTTGGTCACAGAAGCCCTCGCTGCAGCTCAAAGCAAAAGCTCAAACCAGAAGTACTCTGTGCGAGCACTTAAAACGATACGAATATCCCAGAAAAAGCCTTCTAACTTATCGTCTGGTAAGCTCTGATGACTTCGAGGTCTCGAACGACTCCACATTGACTTTTGGCCACCCTTTTCTCATTGAACCGAATCACAGTTTACGCCCAACGAAGTAGCAACCCTCGACCCTCAACAACGAAACATTTATTAAAAAACGATTGGTATTCTAACGCTTTTGATTTTCGCCCAGAATATTAGCTGTCATTTCCGGGAAAGAACATAAAAGTTTCATCGTTGAAAACAACACAATAAGCAAAGAAATTAGAATTTTCCCCGTTTCTCCCTTAAGGCCCGTTCACACTCTTGCGACCGAGTGCGACCGAGTACGACCGAGAGAGACCAAACCGGTTTTTAAGCCTTTTGCGATCTCTTAGGACCAGCTCCGCTGAAGCGCATCCGGTCCTAAAAACCGGTATGGTCTCTCTCGGTCGTACTTGGTCGCAAGAGTGTGAACGGCGCTTTAAGGCCCGTTCACACTCTTGCGACCGAGTTCGACCGAGAGAGACCAGACCGGTTTTTAAGCCTCCTGCGATCTCTTAGGACCAGCTCCGCTCCGCTGCAGCGGAGCTGGTCCTAAGAGATCGCAAGAGGCTTAAAAACCGGTCTGATCTCTCTCGGTCGAACTTGGTCGCAAGAGTGTGAACGGGACTTTAGAGTCATGCGCATTAGATGGTGTCAAGAGATGACTGCCAGTGGTGCCGCTTGACACCAGCAAGACAAGCCTCGAACTGCAATCGAGCCTACTCCAATAGTGGTTAGTGGCTGTGGCTATCATCATGAAAACATTCTCAGCGTTTGCGACTCTAGAGGCGGTGACACCACCCAGCAGCAAAGACGTGAACTTTAGAAACAGGGAGCTCGTGAAACGTCAAAATATGTAACAAAAGCTTCCGCGCCTGGCGGCGAGAATGTAAATCAGACGAACGAGGATTAAATGCGCAGCACTGGCGTCGCGAATATACAGAAGGCAGTGACACATCACGGAGGGTAAATTTACCGGGGATTTGAGCAGAGGTTCCCGGTACAAAAGAAGCCATGACTTCGAGAACTTGGTGTTTCCATCTGAGTTGGCAGAAAATAAGGGAAACGAGTTCTTCAACACGCTCAGTTAGGATGAAATTTAATTGCGGTGTTACTTCTTGAAGAAAAAAAAAGACATTTGAGAATGTTTAGTGCCCTTTAAATATCCTCCATGAGACGAGCTTCCACGGAACTTTTCAAAAGGAGGCTTCTAAGATTTATTCACTGCATACACATCATCAGAGAAACAATTTCAAGTCCAGCTCTTGATAATTAGAATTTGGCTGAGCTTTATGCTTTCTTGGCTTCTATGGCGCCACGCTGACAGATGACCAATTAAGGATTATAGATTAGCACTAGTACCTGGAAATGAGTAAATGGCACCTAAGGCGACGTAAGTGCATTCAGAATTTCCTCAAACTGCGTGCGTTAAACGACATGATCGATTGGCGGGAAGTCCCCGAAGGGGGCAAGGTTTGCGCAACAATAGACGGATTTCCACTTGAGATCTGGCGTTCATCGCGTCGTCCAGGCAACTGGAATGCCTTTGAAAATGCTGTATAGAGCACTACGTTATTTCACACTGCACGAAACAATGCCTTGTTTTGACGTAGCCTTCGGCAGCTTTATAGTGTTTCTTGATTGTTTTATCTATACAGCTGCTTTTCTCTTTAGCCTTGGAGTACATCCTGTCCCCCACAGCTATTGTCCTCGGGAGGGAAAAATCGGAGCAGCCCTGCTCTTGTTTTCTCAAGTTTTCAAGCACTCCTTGAAAACAACCGAAATGATAATTGGCTTTAGTTTTTATTTGCTCGAGTACCTATGCCGACCGGATGTTTCTTGATTAGAGCTGTGATGCCCTGATTATGGTAAGTGACTGCCACTATATTTTCATAGGGCGTGAAGTGCATTAACTAACCTTTCAAACCGTTTTCTCAGTTTTAAGACTTTCAGCGAACGATTTCTCGACGGTTAACAAGTATTTTCTTTCTAATTGGGAACAAACCTCACGCTTACTTATTCTACACTATCCTCAACAATGATTTTTCACTATATTGTGTTATTTGCAGTCCCTATATAAGGAAACAAATATACTCGGCGTATAAGTTAATCATGTATATATATATATATATATATATATATAACTGGTAAGAAAAAACCCTTGGTGAAAACAGCAACAACGGACGATTTAATCTTCGACGTTTCGGCCGGAGTCCGGCCTTCGTCAGGAAGCTTCCTGACGAAGGAAGCTTCCTGACGAAGGCCGGACTCCGGCCAAAACGTCGAAGATTAAATCGTCCGTTGTTGCTGTTTTCACCAAGGGTTTTTTCTTACCAGTTATACCCACGCCTTGGCCTCCCGCCACCATGCCCGTTGTATATATATATATATATATATATATATATATATACAGGGTGTTTTTGTTTTAAACTTAGATTTGTTTAAAAAAAGCGTGAAAGTTACACTTATGCGGTTTATGCAGGTGAGTTATACGGCCAGGGGGATATAGTATAGGGGGCTAATCGTAACGATCAGTCGGCTAATTAATTTAAAAAAATAAATAACTTTTTTAAATAATACAATTTGACGTATGGTTCCAATTAGAAACTGGTTCAGCGTCATCTAAAACCACTAAATTAACTTTTTTTAGAAATATGTGAGGCAGTGGCAGCATTTTACGGCGTTCTAAAAAAGCGCTCAATTGGGACGCGCTTCTAGGTTTCGATTTCTTAACGGAGCGCAACTCTGCGCACGCGGTCCCGCTCCACAGTGGCTGAGACACGCAACACACGTGCGCCAAACTTCCCTTCATGCTACCAGGGAGGCGAGGGGGTGGCTTCGCGTCGCGACCACCGGGAGGCAGGACCGCGGGCGCAAAGATGCGCTCCGATATGAAAGTGAAGCCTAGAAACAGGTCCAAATTGAGCGTTTTTTTTAGAACGCCGTAAAATGTTGCCCCTGCTTTATGTCCTTCTAAAAAGAGTTGATTTAGTGGTTTTCGATGACGCTGAGCAAGTTTCTAATGGGAGCCAAAGGTCTATTTTTATTAATTAAAAAGTTAATTAACGAATTTTAATTAACTAGCCGACTGATCGTTACGATTAGCCCGCTCTACTATGTCCCCCTGGTCGTAAACCTCACCTGCACAAACCGCACAAATGTAACTTTCACGGCTTTTTTAAAGAAATATGTTAAGTTTTAACAAAAGAAACACCCGGTATATTAAGCACGGGATGTCTCGTGCGTGTATTATGCGTGCGTTATGATTTTCTGTGTTTGGTAGCGGGGAGCTTTGGGCTGTTTCGGACGCGCCGCACACACGACAGACTCCCGTGGTGTCCGGGTTCATCAGAACGCTCGAGACAATTTTAAATTCATTCGGGAGTAGAGCGTGTCAAGAGCAAGTTTCAATGACAAGTTTTCCTCGGGCTCTGCTTCTTTTGGTTGGCGCGTGTAGGGCCTTGAATCATTCGAGCTACTGGATTGTCCCTCGTTGTAACTGAAGGAATCCTAAGGGGAGGAGGTTTATCACGCCCTTTACTTCATCCATTTACTTTTGTCTAAAGTTTTAACGTCATGCGCCCGCTGCGCTGTTCCGTGATGACGTAATTACACATGGAAATCTGCGCTTTCTGTGGGGAACCAGCTGTGCGAACCGACAAACATCCCGCAGTCTAGTGCGGGGTTTGGACTAAGTAGCACTCTCCGCCGACAGTGCCCTGCAGCCTGTACCCCATTTAGCCTCGAGTCCGAACGACGCCGACGCTACGAATTCGATTGAGCGAATCAAGCAGCCCCAAACGTGAACCGTCATGGTACTTGTCGTTTTTGTACGTTTGCCATAACGATGTGGAGGGGCTTAGAACGATATACTGATATCCCGTTCACCAGGCAAACGTGACTTCACTTTGCTGTCGCCAAACTCGGACATCATTGCGTCTTGACAGTCACAATACGAAAGTGGGATCATCGAATATAAACTTTTCTAGGGCTGAAGGACCGTTCGTCGATTGACAATTCGTCACACGTAAACTGGTAGCAGGGCTTTTCGTCACATAGGGCAATGCCTCCTAGGGCAGTTTTTCACTACGACAATTCGTCAAACTATTAACAGATATTTCAAATTTTTGTAGCATTTCTGATGTTTATTGAGCACACTTCTTCCAAGCGAGTGCAATTACCAGTGACCCCTTTCCTTGATTTTTTTTTTCTACAAAAGAAATGAGACTTTTACCAATCTCTTATAGATACTGACAAATTATGTCTTGTCAACCAGAATCTTGGCACCTTTCTCAGTCACTAATAGAGAAATGCATGGCAAATTGCTGGGCAATTGTGGGGTGTTACGTGAAACGTTTCGGTCGCGCATGTGCAGTCTGTCGTGTATGCGCAGTCTGTCTGTGTGGCGCACGCGGACTAGCTACATTCTCTCTGTGTCGCGCATGCGCAGTAGGAGTGTAGCTCTCCTGAAAGTCTTACATTTTATGCTTCCAAGATAAACTAAAATGTTTACCAACCTAAAAGAAACGAAAGACTAAACTTCCTAAGAAGACACTACACAAACAACTGACTAACAGAAACGACCGAACCCTTAAAAAGCTGGTACACGGGCAACAAGATCTTCGATAATGTCATTTGACACCTGAGACTGTGGTGAAGAAAAGGAAAAAAACTTGTCTTTCGACGAACGGCCCGTATTCCGATTTCTGTTCTGTGTTCAGCCGCTTGGCTCCACGTCTGCAATCGGTTCAGTTTTACCCTGGAGTCTGGCGATTCCTAATTCTGTAGATTGTTCCAGAGAAATTTTCCTTTCAAGGTTTCTAAGGTTCCGAGATCTTCAAACATTCTCTCCCTTTCTTCAACGAGTTGTCCCAGTGACGAATCGCCCTCGGACGAATTGCCCTACGTGACGAATAGCCCTATACTACAAGTTTCCCTATTGCGAATTGTCTTACGACGAACTGCCCGTATCCCCTTTTCTAGAACCTATCGGTGGGCTTAGTTTACCATTTTGCTATTCAAGATAGCTTTGGATTCTCGAGGCCATAACTATGGTGGCCTTCTTTAAACCCCAAAAAATGTCCACCCGGCAACTTTTCTGCAGAGTACTAGGTGTTCCACAAAAAAAAAAAAAAAAAAAAATTAAGAAAAGTTTTTATTTCATTACGAAAATTCACTATACATCGCCGAACACTATGCATCTCCGCCTAAACATAGAGCTAGTGGTTCGGACCAGGTGACGAAGTTTCAAAGCTTGTCGTAATCAGGTTCAAATGTTATAAGCGTTCTTTGGAAATTTTCATTGGGAAAACGGCGGCCGTCGAGGCCCACGATTACATGGAGCTAAATGGCATTAACTACCGGAATCGGGGAATCCCGGAGAAAAGATCACGGAAGAAAAGGTCACCGGAGATAAACTTACCGGAAAAACCTTGGTAGCAGTAGTACCACCAAAGTTTTAGGCGCCTCTCACGCAGGCGGTACACCGCGCAACAGAGTTAGCGCGAAGCTAATTTTTACATTTCACTTGGACTTAGGTTTTTTAGCGTCGAACCTTTATCGCATACATCTGTGCCCCGAATGAGATATTTCCACCGCACCGTCAAAAGGCTGGTGAGCTTGTCTCCGCATCGGACAGTTTTGCTGTGAGCTTTTCTCCGGTGAGCTTTCCTCCGGTGAGCCTATCTTCAGGTGTGCTTTTCTCCGGTGAGCTTTTCTTCACCGCCCTAATCGGGCTCCATTTTCCTATTGAAATTTCCAGAAAATCACGTATAACTTTTCGACAAAGGTAACGCTTAGTTCTGAAACTTTGGCATCTGGTTCAGATCGCAAGCAGAGACGATCATTCGGCGATGCGTGATTTATTTTTGTGGTTACCAAAAACACTGTAATTTTTTTTTGTGACACCCATATCCTTGAGTAACCAATCGCTGAGATATTTGGAGGCATTCGGTGTTTATTGGTTTCCGCAGAGTCGGTATTTTTCGGCGTTTATTTCTGGTGTCGAGCTAAAATAGGTGTTTCTCGGGGCTTATGTTGAAGCAAACAGGACACGGCTAAGGGCTTCTTGAATCACCGGGGTACAAGAACGCGGCGGCCCGAATACTTGGGAAAACGTCTCGGTACCGATAAGAGAAGGACACCAGAGTAGGGGTCTGGTTCCCGATGGCTGAAGCAGCTTCGCGCAGAGTTCAAGTCAATGTGGGCTGTACTTCCGGAGTCTACACAAAATAAACCTGTAGACAAATATATTTTTTCGTGGAGTTTGGATTTTTTTTTTTTCATTAAAGCACAGTTTCTTCTTGGGGGATTTTGCTTTTCTTTGATTTTGATCAAACCGTTTGGGGGTTACTCTTCTGAGTTTACCTCTGTATACCAAAAAACACGGTACCCTATTTATAAAGAAATAGGATCACGAAAACAATATTTCCTCGCTTTATACCGAGATGAAAGTATTATTTGACGCCTTCATAAATAATCAACTTAATCCGTCTTAGTCCCTGTCCCCTGTTGCGTAAAATAAAAGAGGCTCTTTTTTTCGCTCTTCCTGATTGAGCAGGAAAAACTGGTTTTGCGACATACATTGATAGGGTTCAAACCATATCCTTCACTTTCGTTTATAATGTTTCGCCATAGCGAAGTTACTCGCACAGCTTTCTTGGGTTTTTTTGTCGTTCAAGAGGAGCTTCGAGACACTCCAACGTCGAAGGGATAGCCATTCATGCGAGTATTTTCCCATATACGCTATTTATGCGGTAGTTTTCATCTCAATACCATTGTTGTCGCTTTCCTTGCGAATTAGCTTCAGCTTACTGGCTTCGCGTTTGTTATCCGTTTGATTGATTTTAGCTTTAAAACAAGCCTCGTGTGCAGCAACACTGAAAAACGTCGCGCAAATCTTGATGTTCGCAGCAACTTGCGAAGCACGGGGTCATCAAATGATGGGTTCTAGAAATGTCATCTGCAAAGGGTTGCTGAAGATGTCAAACGTTATGTCGCAGTACACGATGTTCTTCAAGCATTATTCTACGCTGAGCGTTACGGCAAGATTGCGGCAATTTAACATCCCCGTTAAGAAAAAAAAAAAAAAGCAAATTAGTTGTTCGGGTTTAGACAGTTTAAGGTCGGTCTCGGACAGCCTTAGAGATATGGCGGCACTTGTTTGCGCTGTTGATGAGAAACTTCACAGTGCAGTAACCCTGCTATACTTCGCTTCAGCTTAAGTTCAGACGCAGCCGACGCTACAAGCTAATGGAGCCGATCAAGCAGCGTTAAAGGCGCAAGTTACAGGGCTTCTTTGTTTATGATTGGTTCAGAGATGATAGAACATCTTCAGAAGCACGAAGAACACCATGATGGTGCCCTTTGGACGTCTAATTGGTCTCAGTAGCTCGTGGCGTTCTCTGCGTCTGGACTTGAGGTGAAACTAAGTATAAAAAGGCAACTGGGCGATGAGAGTTGTGATGGCGAAATAAAGCTCGAGGCCTTTGACGTGCATCGTGCAGTAATAGAGAGACCTAGCAGGCCGTTCCCGATACCCCCGGTAACGATACGATGCATGCGCAAAGGCGGAGTATTGGGTGACGTTATCAGAGTCATTAGAACGATCTTCTAAAACTCTATATTAATACGCGACAGCACGCCAGTACTGACGCTCACCCATATAAAAACGGCCAGGGGTAGGAATTGGACCCAGGAACCCTGGGCTCTACAGCGCGAGCTTTCGTTCTACGTGCTTCCAGCTGCGGTGCGCTAACGCAGTCGGCCATCGACCCCCCAACCTCCGTGTTCTTTATAATAAAACGTTGCCCTCTGGAAGACAATACCTACAAGAGAAACGGAAGTATCACCTCAAAATAGGGGTCAGCAGTAAGTGTCCGGTGTCAGTTTTGCTAACTAAGTGTTTAAGGTTCCAACTAGATGTAACCCAACCGGAACTACTTTAAAAGAATGTCCTCCTGGTTCAACCGGGTTGCGCTAACCTGTAATGGTACCAGAATATAAGACAATATATTTTCTTCAGGGCGCATAGTTTTATTTCGAAGTATTTCTGTCATTCAGTACAGTTCATTTTTAATTATGTTATTCGGGAAAGCGGAACTTTTAAAATTTTACACTTTGCTCCGTACGCAAGTGTATTTTGCTAGGTTATTATGGCGAAGTCGTGTATGTTACTGAGGGAAGGGGATAAATAAAAGACGAAGCCTGTTTTTGCACTTCGCAATTCAAATACACGAGGTTTATAGCGGTTTTCTTTACGTGCTTGACTATTCTCCAAAGAGCTCATGCGATGTTCAAGCCTTGTTCAATCGGATATATAGGAACTCCGTTGGATTAAAACCGCCGGCACAAGAGTAGCAGCTTTAAACACTTGAAGGGGGGGAGGGGGGGGAGGAGGGGCGGGGGAGTGCGATCGGATGTTTGCACAACGTCTGATGAAAAACTCTGGCAAGATGTAGCAGCTCTGATCACAAGATGCGAGTGTAAATTATAAAGACCACAATGCACATGTACTTGCAGGAGTTTATCCTTACCGCGTCAGCACAAGAGGCAGCATGTTTCGTTCCCTTGCTCTGGTGACGGCACTCGCGATTATGGTAAGTGCCAATCAAATTGTAAAGCGCCTGTTGGAGGTCGGTGTCTTATAATCACGTTGTTTTCGTTACTAGTCTTATGTCTGCAATACTCTGCAGGAGTACGAGACATACCGCAGTATCCTTCTATTAAGAATTATGGGGATTTAATTCACGAACGACGGACTGCGTAGATTCAGCGCGGTAATAACCGACAATCCTGAGGAAAGCCGGGCTTGGCGAGTCCCAAGCAGAACAATGCAAAGCGCAAGTTCGTCTGCTTCTCGCGCAGGGGTTGCAGTGACGTCAGAAAGACGCCGAGCTGTGATTGTCTCTGATTGGAAGGATAGTGGGTAGACCTCAATGCTAGCTGCTTGAGGTCTACCCATTATCCTTCTAATCGGAGCCAATAGGAGCTCTGCATTCTGACGTCACCGCACACACAGAGCTAGAAGCAGACGAACTTGCGCTCCGCACATCACTCCGCAGCCAACACCACATCTTTATTTACAAATTTTCTGTTTACGTCATACGCGTACCAACTTAGCTTTGTGGTGGTAAGTCACCACAAAGTGGATATTAAGTCATTATTTTGGTTCGTTTAGATTTCTCGTGTCAGCACTACCTCGTCTTAAATCCCAGAAACCTTTAAAATAAATAAAAATATGCGCGGAGACTGAGTATAGAAGAAATTCTCTCCATCCTGTAAAAGCTAAGTTCATTGCCACTTTTTTAACACCCATTATTTGTGCGTACAAACCAATAATAGTATATTCCCATTGTAAAAGTATCAGTTCAAAATTAAACAAATAAATAATATTCAGTTATGTCGACGCGTAGAGGTGGATTTGGAATATATAACATCCCAACTCTCTCTCTCTCTCTCTCTCTCTCTCTATATATATATATATATATATATATATATATATATATATATATATATATATATTTATTATATAATGACAACTTCCTTTAAATTTGTGGGTGATTGATCAAGACTTTCACGATGTAGTAGTACAGCAGAAAATGAGGGGATGTGTTTTAGAAAACAAGGAAGAAAGCTGGTCCTTAATTAAATCATGTCTGCGCTGGTTATCAGACGGTGTAGTCCTTGTCCCTTCCGTTCCTGGTCTCAAGGTTTCTTATTATGGATGTGCACCAGCTCGCCTTCGTTTTTACTCTAATTTCACAATAAAAACCTCATTAATTAAAAAGTTCTGAATCGTTTTGCGCGAGTAATGCAATATTTTTAGGATAAATAAGTGAATTTACTAATCTTTCATACAACTATAGTTAGTGACAGGTTAAGAGTTTAGGAATTCTCTTCCCACCCGTTTCCACTTCAGCAAAGCGAATGCCGGAGGGGAGGTTACCTTCTTACCAGCGATCGCTCTGCTGAAATGGAAAGGCGTGAGGAGGTTTCAGACTTAACCTGTTAATTACTATAATATAGAAGTTGAAACATCCCAACATAGGGAAGCAGATAAGCAAACCACTCATGACATACAGTTAGTCAATGCACTCATTTTTAAGAATTTTCGGAATATCCATGCTCTGTCACAGCATACGAACTACGACGAGCGCGTTCGAACTTAGTGGTGAAATGTATTTATCTTAAATTCGGGAAGGGGTGAGGGATTTTTCACGTAGTTCTTAAGTGTTAACAGAGTACTCGCAACTCCAACGGCGTGCATTGGATCCCCTTTCTCCGTTTCACATTTTGACCGCCAGGCTGCGCCAATTTTAGTTGCACACTTGAATAGGAGGTACCACACCGCTTCCCTCCTTTACGTCTGTCCTACTGGGAGGCGTCGCCTCCTCTGGAGTAACGAAGAGGGAACATGTTTTCCTTACTTCTATGTCGTGCTGTTTTAGTTCTGACGTTGGCTCTCTCATTTTCTGCCATTCAGGTGAAGTGTCAAGACGACAGGCGGCCGTTTTACGTCATCGGTCACATGGTGAACTCCATCCCTCAAGTGAGCCAGTTCCTGGAGCTTGGTGCGAACGCCATCGAGAGCGACGTGGAATTCAGCGAAAACGGCACCGCACTCAGGACCTTCCATGGCCTTCCCTGCGACTGCCTGCGAAGATGCAAGGAGAGCGCAGATATCGTGGACTACTTTCAGTACATCCGGAACGTCACCGGGTTCAGTAAGAAAGATTTTCCGTCCAGAGCCAATTTTAACGCGATATACTTAAGGGGTTCGTGTCGCAGGAAAGCCGACGTCGGCGTCGGTGGAGCTTTGACGGGAAACTCCTGATTGGCCGATAGGGTCATGACGTCACAGCCGCATGACCTCGCGCGGGAATTTCAAACAACCCACAACGGTCACAAAACATGACGTCACGCGTGGAATGACAGTGATTAAGTCATGACATGCAATGCGAATTAATGGTAACCTTATGTCTGAAATGATTTCACTTTATAAAGCAATTCATTTGCCTTAAAGAAAAATATTAAAGAATTTCAGGCGGGATTCGAATCCACGACCCTTCTGCTGCGAGCCAGATACGCTACAGACTACGCTTGCAAGACTTGAGAACGAGCGGAAGTTTATGTGTTTAGCCATCCACTCTTATTTCCCACCGTGACCGATGGTCTTAGCCGCGACCAACGGCGTCGGTTGATATCTTCGGCCACAGTAAACTTGTAAACCGTGACGCAGTGAGCAGGCAGCCTTCCGAAGCAATATAAATTAAATTGATCGGTGTTGCACAAGTCACACAAACCTATTTTTAAGAACATTTATTAATTCGGATGATAGACTGCATCGAGAAATGGCCACTCATCTAATATCGTAGAAGGCAAATTAAGCCAGTGCCTCAGGACTTCTAACCTGCAGATCTCCAACGTTCATCACGCTGTAGTTATCAGGTGAATGAATGCTTGTAGAAGTACACAATAGTTATTTTTTTTATATATTCAAAATTCCTTGCAGGTCTGTTTCTGGACATTACACAAGAAGGGGCGGGGGGGGGGGGGGGGGGGGGAGGCGGGGAGAGACACTTTAGTCAAAGTAGAGTATAAACACTTTTAAAATCACATACATAAAACGAAGGATCTCGCGTTTCCTCAGCCGTGAACAATTTTTGCAGAAACACAACGCAATTTCTACATCTTAATACTCTTTTAGAAAGAACGCCACCAGCAACGAAAAATCGTGTTTTGTACAAAAATGTAAAAGACTACTTAGGTAAGACCATCACGAGACATAAAAGCTATAAGACACTCAAGTAATCAAGGATAGCAGCTCGAAATGTAGCATGGTCATAAAGTGAGGTTATGTTGTCAGGGAGACTATTCCAGTGCATAACTGCGCGCGGCAACGAGGAGTTATTGAAAGCAGATGTCCAAGAATGCGCTTATAACTGTGACAGTTAGTGAGATGGTGTGATGTTCGGTTAGGAGGCTCAAGGAGCTGGACGATAACTGTGGGGTTAGTAAAACGTGATTTGTGAATAATGCGTAGGAGGGCAGCGATGCAGTAGAAACTTGTATGGCGGGAGTATGATGATGTTATAAACCGTGCAGCACGATTTTGGAGGCTTTCAATTTGATTATTACGGTATTTCTGGTGGGGACTCCATAAGGCAGAAGCAAATTCAAGTATTAGCCGAACGTATGTTTTATAGGCCAACATTCTTAGGTGAGGGGAAGCACAGTAAAGGTGGCGTCGCAAATATCCCAATGTTCGGGGTGCAGAACTGGTAATAACGTCGATTAGGTTTGTCCAAGACAGGTCACTAGAAAGATCAACGCCCAAAACCAGGTACTGTAGAAAGGAGAGGTTTAGAGAAGTGAGTTACCAGGATGATGATATGAATAATGTGATATTTCTCGAAGAATTTATTATTATCACGGAAATGCGTAAAAAAAAAAAAAAAAATTGGCGATGCTGGTAGAAAATAATTTGAAAAGAAACCTCATAGGGGTGTCAGACTGGCTGTCGACGTTTCGCCAAGAAGCTTAGTTTCTTCGGGATGCCCTGAAGAAGCAATGTAATCTAGCGAAATGCGGGCTACCACTGTTAAACTTCCAGGTGGTTCATTCAGTGCATCACCTACATTTCGTTTTAATGACAAACCTAAAAGGTTATGCCAACAAGCTGTTCAACGGCGCCGCCTTTATTGCTATATACCAAGAAGTATGACTATATAACAGTTTCCATTTTTGTTTTCTAAGTTCGTCCTCTGCGCACAATAATCAGCAAAATTTTAACGCGCAGCTTTTTTGACGGCACACTTGAAGAAAAGAAAATGCAACGATTAAAATGCTCTTTCATCGCTTTCGCTCACTACTGGTTGTTGGCTTTAAGATGCAGCTAACCGAAAACTGAAACTTCGAAGGTGCATTTTAGTCGAGGGTTTAGTTAGATCGGGACATGGTGCAAGGTTGTAGATGTCCCAAAATATTTAGAGAAGTAATCTTTGTCCAGGTTTTCAAGGGTGTGTTCATCAAATTTTTAATTGAAAACATTGAAAACAACTAATAATTGAAAGCATTATTCACTGCTTTAATTTACCAAAAAAAGCTCACCTTGCTATATATGTAGTTCCCTTGTCGTCGACCAAAACGTCTTTAACATTATCTTTCTCTTTGTGCGAGGCGTATTTTATGCCTGAACGTTTACCTTAATTCCGTGAAAAAAGCTGTATACTGCCTGTAAAAAAATGTATAGTCATATTGTTGCCCTAAAATAATAAAGTTAGGTGTGTAATAAAGTAGCTTATAAATAATGCATATAAAAATTAATTCCTTCATTAGTTTCCGAGTCATACAACCTGAAAGATCGTTAAAGTGCCTGCCATCACATTAGGAATAATCGAAAAATACATCCAAAGAATATCTTCATGTTGATTTTTCTATAGTTTTTCCTTTGCTGTTAATATATTTTTCAGGACACAGCCAATATAGCGAAAAACTTCTGCTCGTCTTTCTGGACCTCAAGGTATCCAAACTACCGCCGGAGAGTAAATACGCCGCTGGGGTAGACATCGCCACCAAGCTTGTTCTACATCTCTGGGACGGAGGTTTGTGCGCCTATATACCAATCCTCCTACACAGCAAAACAAAAACTAAGTTCGATGCATCTAAAGTGGTAAGCTGGGCAAGTTGGTAAACGTTGAACACGATGAAACATCGCGCGCAAAGAGACAAGGACAAAAGAAGAAGGAACAGAGTACACGAGTCTGTCTATGTTCTGTGTTCCATCCTATTTTGCCCTTGTCTTTTTGTTCGCGATTTTTCATCATGTTCAGTGTATCTACTTTTTTGCAAGGCGCTTGGGAAAGCCAATCGCTTCAATCTATGGAGGAAGCTTGTCGAATGACGACGAGGCTAGAGGCAGAACATATTGAGAAGTTACAAGTAATCAAATTACTTTAATCGATTCCTTTTTGGAGTAATTTTGTAATAATGTGATCACACCGATCGCAAAGTACTCACAAGAGCAATAATATTACCTTTTGACGTACTAAAATACTTGTAAGCGTCACTATTTATTTTCTCTCCTTTCTAATGGCGCCTTCTATTTCTACAAGTTCCAAGAAATCCTCAAACCAAGTCTAAGAAAGAAAGATGGTTTACCAAAATTTGAGAAATGAGCAGATTTAAGTTCTTAATAGTTGGGTAATCCCTAATTCATACCTGAACTAAGTACCAAAAGACTGGTTTTCAAACCGGCAGAAGTATCTGTCATTCGGAAAATCTGAAATGATTAGAAAAGTAAGGGTTGCTTTTCAAGTAACGGTCGATTACTTTATTCTAGACTAATAAAGTATCTGAATAGAGTACGTCTAATTGTAATCGATTATTTTTTTCTTGTAAAGCGTACAGGGCTGGCCGCTATGACACTGAGCATAACGTGAGCCCTCGAAACGTCATGCTCAAAGGAGCTGTGCAACAATTTCAGGGCTTTGCTTAAATAATTGTGGAAGTTGATGCCTGACACTTCTGAAATGAACTACAGAAAACAGATTTTGTCTGGATAGCCTAGTTTTTATTTAAAAAAATGAAAAAGATCTAGGTTTTTGCCACCTCTCAACTCGCGCATCGCCTTCCGGGTCACGTGCGCAGTGACGTCGATGGGGTAGGCGCGGGGCTCCGGAGAAGCTCTCTCTCTAGAGCCATCAGTGAGCAGCGAGAACTCATCCGCTTGCGACCACGTGCTGGCGGGCGCAGCGCGAACAATATAGTGAAAGGAGGAAAGTCTCATCCGGGTCCGGCCATACTCGTCCGGCTCTGTCCCCCTCTCCCTCCGGCTTCTGGCGGCTGTTCGCGGTAGCAGATAGAGCTGACGGTTTTGTGGACCTAGGATAGATGGCGCCACTAAAACTCCGTATGATAAAAGTTTTGCCGATGATACCAGGTCTTTGATGCATTTATATTTATGTTGGAACGACAAGATTTATAGAAAAGTTACCTTTTATTGAGCAGGTATTCGCACAACTTGCTATCTGTCTACAAGACCCCAATTGACGTCATGCCGCGTGTTTCTCATGGTCGCCGCTCGCGGCTGCAGGTCGGGGAATATTCAAAATTTTGCCTCACTATTACGCGGCTGAATCGCAACATTTCGACGAAAGGAGGTGTGTTTTCTGTCATCTGTGACAAGGTGAACAATGTCAAAAGTAGAAGATGCCAATTCTTTCAACGTTAAAATCGTTGCACAGCTCCTTTAATGTCACAGCGCGGCGCAGACAGTTTGTTACAGCAAAACGCAGACAAGTTCGCAGAGCTTCCTCTTTAGACTGCAGCTCTCTCGAGTACTTTTGAGAAAGTAGGCGTACCAGATTTCTTTAAGTGTATAGTAGCGTTGATAATCGAAATGAACTTGCGGGCTGCTTGGTTACGCGTATTGATATACACACCACGCAAAATGACAAGCAAACTCGCGAAACATCAATTGTTCTGCTCCATGTCACACCAAGTCCCAGTGCATTCGACGCTGTGATTCAACGGAGAGAATCGAGCAGTGCCAAAAGTGCACCGTCACGGCCTTAGTCGTTTCTGTGCGTTTACTGTAACCGGCGACACCATACGCCGTGTCACCAGTTTCGTGCAGTACAGGCGAAGGCAACGCCAGGAAAGGGGAGAAAGGGGCGAGCACTAGGAAGGCGGGGGGGGGGGGGGGGGGAGAGAAACCTCCCTCTCTTTTTCCCCTCGTCCTCTACTGCCCTCGTCTCCCGTCCCGCCGTCCTAGAGACGTATTGTGTTTGTCCGCTCTTTGTAGCGTCCGTCTTGGGTTTTAGAAATGTGTAAATTTAACCAGCTCGCCTGCCTTATTACACTCTAAGAAATACCTGCGCGTCTACTTACCCGCAAAACACTCGAAGAGCCAATCTCTGCGATATACGAAATCAGCTCAGCGAATGATGAGGCGGAACATCCGTTTACACCTAAAGATGAAGTCTGCGCTGTGGCATTACGCAATGCAAAGCGTCATGTTTGCATTGCGTAATGCCGCGGCGCAGACTTCATTTTGACGTCTAAACTGATGTTCCGCCTCATCATTCGCTCAGCTGATTTCGTAGATCGCAGAGATCGGCCATATGAGTGTTTTGCGGGGAAGTACACGCGTAGGCCTTTCTTAGAGTGTACGTTACCTATACTTAGCGCTCGTCCTGTCTTCTAGTTCTACTAGTCGGTGAGAAAATAAGAGTGAAGTGGAAGCTCCTCCCACCGCTGGAGAGGAGGCGAACTCTTTTCCAGCGTTCACTTTATTAAAGTGAAAAAAAAAAAATAGGTGGGAGGAGCTTGGAATTTATTCTTATAATGTAACCGATTATAGTCCTTGTCTTTTTAGACTGTGCTTATTTTAATAGTGTCGATACTCTTCCTAAATTTAAAATATGCTACTACTTCGCAAATGTTCTACAGAACTCTAATCCTTTGTATCGTAGTATTGCTGCCTCGTTGCCTGCATGGCTCCGGCATAAAATGACGAGAAAGACTAAATTAAAATGGAATTAGGTTCCTAACCTAGAAGTGGTGCTATTACTTTTTCGAGGCTTAGATTAAATCTACTTTATAATTTTCTTTCACTACAGCCATTGCAGGCGTTGTGAACGACGTATTTTGAAGATAAATGCTGCAATTTTGTTTTCAGAACTTTGACGATAGCTGTGCATTAGGGCTTACATCACGAGTCGGTGTTTTAGGCTGCCCCTCATTTATCTAAACGTTGCTATATATTTTTTTTTATATTGCGCTACCGCGGAAATGTATTTTGTGTGCGTTTTCACAAAGATATCTAGCTTAAATCCCGGTGATTCTCTGCCTTAGAGGTCGTGTTCAGAGACAGTGAAGCCGCAGGTGTAGTTTAGAATCCCATCTCTTTCTTGGCTCTTGTTCAGCTATCAACACGGTTGTAAAGCTTTGATCCGTTTCAAATAAAAGCGCGGTAAGCCCGAGCTACTAAGAAAAGCGCGCAACGTACAATTATGCTGCCAATAACGCCACTATATAGTCTCTCGCGACTTGAGAAACGCAGGAAGTGGTAAGCCTCAAGCATCTCATTATCGCATCGCAGCCAATCAGATTGCCGCGTTAGCCGATAAGAACGGCGAAGGACCAATTGCGAAGCAAGAAGCGTGAATTAACATATTAAGCACCGCCCTTCGTTTATTAAGCTGTCCCTGACCACAAACGCAGAAGATCACTTTTATGAAGGGGGCAGAAGCATAAGCATAAATCGGGATTGAGCCAAGCAATATTATTTAGATTATTGATGAGAGTTATGATGACGAAAATAAACTGTCCACTAACACCCGTACCTGTGGGAGCTGGTTTGGTCTTTCGGTGGGGCACTTGTCATCGCCTGCGTCATCGTAGAATACTGTTTTCAGAAATTGACCATGACGCAAGTTGGTATTGGTGTATACCAAAATGACGTGACTGGTCTGGCGTAGGGAATATGTGTGAACCTGCCGTCTGTTGTGTTTTATCGTTGGTAAAGAATGAAGTGACTCAAAGACACATACAGCCTTAGCTAGTGTTTAAAACAAATGTATTGAACCTCTTGGATGCTGCACTATTCGGAGGATGGAATTGTGTATGTGGTCGAACAAGTCGGTACATTCACGCCAAAGAAAATACACGCGAATGAAATCATATCGAGCTCGACTGGTAAGAAAATAGCTAATTATATATCTTATAAATAAAGCGTAAAATGACAATGACCTCACAGATGGGAGGGCAGGTTCTTCTGGAACACAGGGCGTAGTTGTAATTTAGCAGAACGTCGCAAGAAGTGTCGCGTTTCTGCTTCTACTTGGTCAAAGTGTCCGGAAATGGCGATATCTTTAAATATCTGCAATAAAGAATATTGGCGGGGTGGCAATATTGCGCAGTCCTTCACAGCTAGAGCTCAGAACTATACTTCGTTTCACCTTAAGCCCGAGCGCCGCCGATGTTATGAGCCAAAGGGCCAATAAAAAAGCGAAAAAGGTAAACGTCATGGCGTGCTCTCTGCACCTAATAGGACCAGCCGTTGTTCGCCGTCTCTCTGTGCGTGCTCGTCCGCTGGCTTGTCCTACCAAGCGGAAAAAGCACGCCATGACGTTGCGCTTTTTCCGCCGTTTGATTGGCCCTTCCGCTCATAACATCGGCCGCGCTCGGACCTAAAGTGAAACGAAGTATAGGTCTCAGTTATCTTCTATCAGGAACGAAGATCTTAATCGGGAGGAATGTACGGCTATAGACGTTCAACGTACATTCAACCCAATGAAGATCGTTGTTCTTGGCAGATGGTAAGTAGGAGCTTTAGCTATTGGTAGCGAAAGAAATGGAGGCCAGATTTGTTACCTTCACGTTTTCTTTTTTCTTTGTATCGTTATTTGTTGTTCAACGTTCTTACAGGCTCATGGTTCATTCCCATAGGCTGTAGAACGACAATGAAATGTTCGGAGCTATCCCCCGCAACGTTTCTTAAGATGCCACTGACCATTGTTCTGTACAAGCCCTGCTGCGAACAACGACAAACCATATGGCGCTTCGTGTACACTCGTCTGTCGTAGAGCATGCCGCTTCTTTTTTTTTTTTTCATTTCAAAGTAGATGCTGACCTGGATGTGCGTCCTCTTTCTCGCTTTTCTAGTACCGTTCTACGACACGATGAACGTGTTGCTGTCCATCGGCCGTGCATCCGACATGGCCGTACTCACTGGAGCCATTGACACAATAATAGGTTTCGACCCCAGCCTGTCTCTGTTCAACCATGTGGGTGAGTCTGCGTTTTCTACTAACTTCTATAGATAAAAATAGAATCAGCACTACGACTTCCTCCATTCTTGTTCCCATCACGCTTTAACGCGGTTATACTCGTACTCACCTCAAGAACGCCAATAAAAAGTAGTCCGGCTCCTCGCGGAACGTTACTAATTTTCTTCTTCACTGCGTTGAGTTAAGATATCAGCAGGTGCATTAGCTTTGTGTTATTTTGTCAAGACGTGCACGTTTCGAACGCCACAAGCATCGCCTCTTCGTTCAACTACCAAGCCTTATAAGTACTACATCGCGCAGCGCATAAATAATGCGCAAAGCTTCTTTTTTTTTTTTTGCCTTGCCTTGCCTTGAGGTGACAACGAGTGTGGTTGAATGTGACCTCAGCTGTTTCAATGCAAATACGTCGGACTGCTCAAACTCACGGGGTGGGGAAATTAAGATCTATAATATTGGTCCATACATAGCGTCGCTTAATTCGAGCCTTGCGCACGTTAGAGCACGCTTGAGACTGGTTGACACATATTGCGTTTGAATGATGCCCGACGTTGTGCCAATAACGCCAACCGGAACCATCGAAGCCTGCGCATGTTGACGTCATCACAGTGAGATCGGGCGAAGACACCGATTGGATACGAGTGCTGCGTCAGGGTTCGGCTGAGCCTCGTCTTCCAATCAGCGCGTCGAAGGACGCTAGGCATCAGGCTCGTGTCCAGTTGCTGAGTTGGCGCCATTCGACTGGGATGACGTTCCGTGGAAAGAAGAGTGGGGCGTTCTGAGGACTTCGTTATTCTAGGTGGTGTTGACTATAGCCGCTTGTAACCGCTTACGGCGAGAGAACACTGCAGAGAGCCTAGATTGTAGAGGGGGTTCGTGTCAAACCATGGGGAGCGTTTGCAATTTAATGGCGGACGCCTCCCGCGCCCGATTGGTCGTAAGTGCGCATGCGCTGCGTTGTTGCGTGGCGAGGAGGAAAGCAGGAGGAAAGACAGAGACGCTCGCAGACGATCAAAGCGTTCGTCACTTCCTCGCAGAGAGACTTGTACACGTTACTGAAAAAAAGTAACCGATTAAAATTACAATGGAGCTTTTCCGAGAAGCGTTCTGCGCACGCGCGAGCACTCCATGCCAAGCGGCGGAAGTCGGCACTAGAAATCGAGGAAATTCGGAAGGAGGCTGTGGATCAGCGAGTAGAACACGTAATTGCAACATGTATATAATTGTGTTACACAAAAAAAGAAAGTGGACGGAAAGAAAAACATGACGTTTGGGTGGACGCCACAGATCCCCCTCTTTAGAGTCGCGTTGGGCACGCGCCGCTGCTCGGAGAGCGAAGAAACTGGTAGCGTAGCTCCCATTATCGATTGGTAGCGCAGGTAGGTCACTTCCTCGATTTTTAGTTCGTGCAGCCACCGCCTGGTGCCGTCGGTATGTGAAAAAGGTCCATTACTTCACTGTAAAAAGTAACCGATTACAATTACAATCACAGCCTCAGAAAAGTAATCGAAAAATTACTCTAAAGTAATCGATTACTTCCCACGTTACTTTTCATTCAACTTTTTTTTTATTACGATAGCATAATCCTTGGGGTTTCGCGCTCAGTTATTCCGGAAAGAGAAAAAAAAAAGAAAGAGCCTTGACCTTTTTTGCTTAGAGCTGAGCGAGTGACGCCAACACAAAAATAAATGAATAAAAAGAGCGCTGTTTAAATACATTCTCACAAGAGGCTAGATAAGGTCATTTTTCATACCCAAACGTAGTTTCCGGTGTACAAAAAAAAAATGTACCCAGGGAACGAAGCATTGTGAAGTGGCCCAGTAATCTTCGAGGTCCCATGCTTAGTGAAGAAAAAAAAATGACCGCTGCCAGAGGTGAGTGGCTCGAGCACATCTAACCCTCCCCCTTTTTTCTGCCCCCCAAAAAAATAAATTAAGAAAAATTGTAATGCGTAATTTTTTAATCGATTACAGCAAAAAAGTAATTCAATTTCAAGGATCGTTACTCTTTAAATGAAGTAATTGAAGCGTTACAAGTTTACAGTAAAATGTAATCGATTACAAGTAATCCATTACGTGTAACGCGTTACGTACAAGTCTGCTCGCAGATCGCATTGCGAACGCGCTCCAGAGACCACGTGACCCCGATCTATTTTTACTCATCATTCCTTCACCGAGGGCTTAAAGGGGCCCTGCAACAACTTATTTACTGGTTTTTAATTTGCACCGAACCTGAGCGCACTGAACGTAGTAACTTAATGAAACTTTTCTTTTCTCAAATTTCGCTTTATTTTAAAAGTTATAGGGAAATTAGAATTACAAAAACAAGCAAAAAATAACCTGCTTCATGACGTCGTAGGTCCTGGCTTGAGCGGCCGTGAACTAGAGGAGGGGTAGTGAGCTCATCAAGCGCTCACGGCTGCCGCACTCCGTGTCGACGGCTCGAGAGGGCGCCACTAAAGCATGTTTTGGAAAGGCTGTATGAAGCGGGCGGCCAGGGCGGCTCGCAATGCATTTGCTGCGCGATTAAAGACTATTTCGGCATAACACTTCATTGACCACAAACGACAGACAAACACGGGGTAAAGATCAGTTCAGAACGGGAACCACTTCGCGCTGCCATACCACCAAATGGCCAAATCGCCAGTAGGGCCCGCGCCGAAGGCCTGCGGGACGCTCGGAACCGGTCGGATCCTCGAGCCAATATACGACCGCAGCGCCGCCGCGTACATCCTTGACCTTTCCGCGTCGGCGCCTGATCCCACTACTCCTTTCTAGTATGCGCCGTTTTTTCTACCGCTTGGTGGCGGGTATGTCGACGGGTCATTTCTTGTTTCCGTACTTTATAAACTGCATTTGTTTCTTTTCTGATCTAAAATACTGAACAAAAACTACTTTCATACAAATTTGAAACGGTTCGCGACACTTATATTTTGTATCTCGACTAAAAAAAAAGCTTTTAGGGGCTCTGACCAGTAGTAACTTCAGGACCTAAGACGACCCGCGCGCTTTCGGCAACGCGGGTCGCCCTCGTAGGTGGAGGAGGTTTCCGCGTCGTCCGGTTAAAATATGACGCACTGATATTTAGTTACTCTCTCCGGGCCCGCTAGCTTGCCCGAACCCCAAGAGACGTGGAAACCGCAAAAAAGGTAGACGCTTAAATATGATTGCAGGGCCCTTTAAGGCCTGTTCACGCACTATTGTGCTTGCCTAGGACCGAATTCAAAGATGGCACGCTGGCGCCATCTTTGACGTAACCCTAGAACTGCGCTTCATTAGAGTGAACATTTCGCGGTATTTTGCGAGATCAAATGTGCGTACTACCCAGGTGATATTATCGTTTATAACAATGTCTAAAATATTTTTAAGAAAACAAATAAGGATGCACACACAAACAGAATTTATATCTTCGGTAACTGCGAGTGTTCCACCGCTGCCTGATAGAAGACGCCAGTGTGTTATCCCGTCATCAGCGATTTTAAGAGCTGTGAAGGCACAGAGTTGTAAGCAGTCTCAAATGTGTGAACCAGCCTTAAACATAATTTTGACAATTTTACTAGCGACCGTTTGCCATAACATAGAACGGAAATTTGATCTCGCAAATACTGCAAAACCTTCATAATAGTTCCAGGAGATTAGAATGCCCGCGCCTCAGTGTGCTCTTCGCTTTTTCTTCGGTAATATTCAATACAGCTCTCTCCATTCGAGTGTTACCGACGCCCGATAAAACCTCTTCGCAGGATTCGATGTGGGTCTGAACGACAAGCTTGAGAACATCGCTAAAATGTACGAACGGCTGGGTGTTAATGGACACCGCTGGCAAGGCGACGGTATCACAAACTGTCTGGTCAACCTGCGATCTCCACGGCGACTGAAGGAAACGATTTCGTACAGAGATACCAACAAGAGAGAGAGCTACGTCGACAAGGTCTACTACTGGACCGTAGACAAGGTGGCGACCATAAGGAAGACTATCCGGTGAGGAGACATGATTTTGTTTCAATATACATTTGCGCTCCTCCCTCGTTCCACTTTTGTGTGGCTAATATCGATATCAACTTAGAAAAGACATCTGTCACGTTTATTAGTTATTTATATAACGCCTCTTCTTTTGCGAGGCATTGTTTGAAATAAATGCATCGCATTACAGGCATTTAATTAACAACAATGCATTGCATTGCATGTGCCTAATTGACAACAGAAAACGAAGACAAAAATATTAGACGGCGCAAACTACATTCGAAGTATCGTTGGGTTATACTTCGGCTTTAAATTATTGAGGAGTTGCTCTTTACTCCAGCAGGACAGTATTACGTAATATACAAGATACGCAAATAACATTTTAAGTAGAGTCAAATTTTATTGCGCGCTTTGATTACAATAGATTTATCTAGTATCAGTGGTGACAACCTTTCGTTGCACTTCGTTCGTCTTGAATATTCGTTCGTCTCATTCCCTTCTTCGCACGTGCTGCTCACTTTACATTATAACTTCTACATCAAACTTTTTTTTTAAATTTTGGTCCCAAGTGGCGCATGAGCTGTAGCCTATAAAATGCTTGAGAATCTCGATTCACGCGTCAACAATTTACACCAACCCGCGTACTGCTAAAACAGGAACTACACTAAAAACATACTTAAAGTGTAAACAAAAAACAGCGCCGAAAAAACACAGGGGCACAGACGAAGGGAAACAGGACAAGGCGCCTTGTCCTGTTTCCCTTCGTCTGTGTCCCTGTGTTTTTTCGGCGCTGTTTTTCGTTTGCAAATGAACCAACTGGCCCAAATCTCCACTTCTTGAAGTGTACTTCTTTGTTTCATAAAAAACACGAGATAAAGTAATAAAAATATAGTGATTTATACCAGGACTTTGAGTGTTCAAAGATTCACATATCGTGACCTGGACGAACTTTGGACCATAAGCAACTTCACGGACTCTTTATATTTTTTATTATTATTGCAAGCTGGTTTGGCGCAAATTGGACGACTTTTCGAATAGTCACAAAGAGAAGCACATGCGTGTACAGGTGGCAGAGCACAACAATGAGATATGCTCTGGAATGCGCAGACACCGTGCTATGAGATTCTTACCCTGTGCAACATGGCGGTACGTGTTTTCATCAACCAATACCATCTAAAAGACAAAGCCTGCGAACCCCCCCCCCCCCCCAAAAAAAAAAAAAAAAAAAAAGTCACCATTACTATACTTCGTTTCAGCTTCGGTCCGAGCGCGGCCGATGTAATGAGCCGAAGGGCCAATCAAACAGCGAAGAGGCACAACGTCACGGCGTGCTCTCTGCAGTTAATAGGACCAGCCGGTATTCGCCGTCTCTCTGTGCGTGCTCCTACGCCGGCTAGTCCTATCAAGCGCAGAGAGCACGCCATGACGTTGCGCTTTTTCCGCTGTTTGATTGGCCCTTCGGTTCATACCATCGTCCTGCGCTCGGACCGAAGCTGAAACGAAGTATAGATTTACGCACCGCGATCCAGAGGTTGCATCAGCATCACTGCCAACGTGCCTCGCAGCGTCTCCCAACGAGCGCGATGCTAGCAGGCGGCGACGTCAAGGAGACGGTCGCGTTTGCCCCCTTACGGCGACTCTCGCGAGCTTCAGCGTGTTTGCCACTTCGGGCGTGTCGGAGATTCACTAACAATGACGCCACGCACAGGCCTTGTCTTCCACGCGGTCTTGCTTCAGCAAGCACCAATTTAGGCACGTTTTATTCCGTACCAAGTTCCCATAGGTCTGGTGATTCGATATTACGAAGAGAGCAAGTCGTCTGCTTCTTGCGCAGGAGTTGCAGTGACGTCAAAACGACGCCGAGCACTCATTGGCTTTGACTGAAAGGATAGTGGGTAAACCTCAATGCTAGATGCCTTGAGGTCTACCCACTATTCCTGTTTTATATCAGCCAATAAGAGCTCAGCGTTCTGACATCATCGCAACCCCTGTGAAAGAAGTAGACGAACTTGCGCTCCGTATAGGTTCGCGAAGATCTGACCGATCTGTGCCGTACCGAGTTTGCCAAATCTTTCTAGATGAAAACTTCACATTATGGTGCACCTAAGACCGGTTTATACACCAAGGAACGAAATAAGGCAGACAATCAATTGAGAAATGTTGTCTGGTCTTGTCTTGTCCCCCAGGCCTTGCGAACAAATATGTGCAGCCGCAAATGAAACAGAACTAGAACGTGCAAACTCGTTCACCGCATACTCTCTGGTTCATCACACTTGCTACTGTCTTCGGCCAGAGATAGCAGTAACTGTCGTTTAAAAACTGATCTGTTATATTCATCCTTAGGAGTCCCGTACACACATTTTGCTTACAGGTACGTACACCCTGTCGAAGTGTGCCCAGTATTCTACACGTTCCTTTAAAAGAAAAAAAGAACGCAAGCTCTTTCCTCGTTCCTTCTGATTGTTAAGATACGTTGCCGTTACAAGTTCCATCTGTGAGAAAGGAACTCGGTCCCGTTACAGTTAAAAAATGGAACGTATCGTTACATATATGTTACATTTTTATTTTGCTGATTACCATATTTAGTTAGATAGAGCAAAGTTTTCTTTTGTTTTTTATCTATCCCATCAAATGGCAACACACAGATTTGAATGCCGTGATGGAAGGGCACCAGGAGAAGATAACAAGCGGAAGAAGGGTTTGATTTGGTGATATATTCACCTTTAAAAATCTCAGCTTTTAACAGTATTCATGGTTGTGGTAGGCGATTCAGACAAGCCAAATGTACTTGCCCTACGTTACACGTGCGTTTTACAACAACCTCACACCTTTCAATCTAACAAAGTCTCCTATTCGAACTTAACAAAAGTTGATTCTCGAAGTTGCTGTCCGCAAAACGAAAAAGAGGGCAGGGCTCTTGGAAGGTCAATCTTGAAAACTACAAGTCCATCTTCGTGTAGGTGGGATTCGTTGTTCGGTCTGGGGAGGGGGGGGGGGGGGGGGGGGGTCTCAGTGATGGCTGGAGTAATAAAGTAACCGAGTTTGAAACTTCCGTATTTCGGTGTATTTTGCTTGTACTACAAGTTTTGCTTTTTGTACCGCAGTCTCGGGCACTGAAAAAAGAATCAATATCCACTAGCTCTCCTGCACTCGACTGTTTCCAAGCGATGACTACACAAAATAAACCCTAAGAAAGGTAGCCAAAACATTAACAAGATCCTGGTCTTCGTAAAGATATTGTTTTTATAGTTTTAGAATTTCCCTCTCGAAAATAAAAAAAAAATGAACGCCGTTCCTTTTTCCATTCCAGTAAAAATGTAACGAGTTCCCGTTCCAGTTCCACCGATGAAAAATGAAAAGGCGGCGTTTCTTCGTTCCTCCTGAAAGGAGCGCGTACCAGGAACGCCGTTCCATGGGACGCCATTCCGTACAACACTGAGTGCGCGTACGTTTTTTATTGTAGAATGGCATTCTTTCCAAAGCTAACTAGTGATGACGTCTGCAGGAGAAACGAGCAGGCTTTGTGTTTTAACTGGTATTGCTTGGCGGCAATATTGAGTGTGACAGTTTGATCAATCGATCAAAATGCAACTGGAAGTTATCAACAGCTGTACCAGAAAAACGTAATCAGGTCAGATGTACTTTAACTAGGTGTGCAATATATTTTTTCGCACATTTCTTTGCAGGAGGGGTGTGGACGCTATCATCACAAACAGACCAGAACGCGTGACAGGCGTTCTAGCGGAAGACGAGTTCAAAAAATCTGTCCGTCTCGCAACCTACCGGGACGACCCTTGGACGAGGCTTCAGAGTAAAACAACGGAACGCGGATCCAATGAACTTGATTCAGACATGGACGAAATGGGGGATGAAGCCAGCGAGTTCGATTTCGAGCCTTTTTCCCACCCGTTGTCTCCTAGACGACCACTCTCTTCCAGGAGTCCTGCCATACGAGATAGCTACAACGTATGGCCACAGTACAATCCTTTGAGTCAATTTTACTAAGCCAGGTCACAACGAATGAAGTGTCTGCCGAACATATTTACCAAGAATTAAAGATTATTCGAACTTTGAAAACTTTATCGTGTGACGTGTAACATGCGCTTGCAGACCCGTTCTATTTAGTTCTTAAGTATATAGCGAGAGTAGCAAACACGAAACGTTTCTTTCTTAAGCTGGTAAATATCGCTTCGGAATGTTTGAAAATAAGTCACGTATTGCTAGGTACTATTCGTGGATATCATCTTTTGTAAAGAGCACTACCTGTTTAAGAGCTATCTGTGACCGCTACTTTAAAATGTACATAAATAAATTTATATTTAAGTTTGACTTAAAACGACGGAACAAAAGTACTTAATGGCCGACGTGGGACACCGCGCAGTCTTATAATAGACAACGGGCGTTGGAAATGACTAAAGTGCCGCCTTTGTCCGTATCTGGATCCAGTCTCGGGTTTACAACTATGCTATGTTGGCTCACTATACGTTGTATGTGGACTTTATTTTTTTTTTAAACCATTTTTTTTCTTTTTTAAAACCGTTATTGCTTCAAATTAGCCTCCACAGACGGTTACTCTAGTCCTAGTTTTGGGAAAGTGTATAGGCGAGGCGTTGGTAGAGAGATGTCTCTTCGTTGACAACAAATAACTTGAAACTTGTTACTGGACGTAGCTGGAAAGCCGGATGCCCAAGAACTGATCTCCGACCGCGCTAACCTTGAATGAGAGAAAAACTGGTTTCTACTTTTTGTTTACCATATAATAGATACAAAGGACATAGAAGAAGGTATGTGTGGTATTATTAGGCTATGTTATGGGTGTACCTTGGAAGAAGGTACCATGACCTTGAGAAGATAATAAAACAAATAAAACAATATCTTATAAGTCAAAATGATTCCAGGTGTTTTTGTTTTCGACCTCTGCTCTAAATTTCACAGGGCGGCAAAACACTGTAAATGCCCGTTTTCGTGAAATTTTCATTCCATATTGAGGGGCAACTTTCCGTAAAATTTGGGAAGAACTGATAAGTTCGCGGGCACCGGTTAGATCGACGCTCAAGTTGCGCGAGCGCGCGGGCGCTCATAGCTTTGGTTTTGTTACCACAGAAAGTTGACTTCGTGCATAGAAAGGTGCTGAAAAAACAAAGTTCTTCATGGGGACCGAACTGCTTCATTTTCGTTTCCAAAACTCACTTGATACAAAAATTTAACAGTCTCTACTTGTCATTCTGCCATTTCAAATAAAATGGCAGCAATCTGAAGCATGCTTCCGGAGTTTTCGGTGAGCTTTACCGGGTGTTTCTGTGAAAACAGTCAGACATTCTTTCCAAGAAATATAACATTCCAAAAGTTCATGACATATACCGAAGGAGGCTTATGCGAGATTTTTATTATAGCATTAGGAAAAATACCTCTACACTCTTAGAAATAGGAAACTTCGAAAAAAGGCAACCTTCGCATAAAACACGAACTCCAGAACCATGGATAGTTCCTCGTTCTCGGACAAATTATGGTGACCAAATGCTTAAGAATACTTTGCCTCGACTACTAAATTCATTTGAGGAGGCTGGCACCGATATATCCTCTATAACCCCTTCTGAACTGAGATATCTTTTATGTTCATTTTCTGATACCGGCGCCCTTAGAACTACCTAAGATGAAAACGAGCTATTTCCTAAAATTGTTTTGTGTTCCTTACCCGACCTAATCATGTTAAATTGCAACTGTATACTAATGTGTGGAGCTGTATTGAATGAGTGAATCTAATTGACCAGGAAGTGTTTTGTTACTGTGTGTGAGTGTTTTGTGAGTCCAATGCTGCCATCATTTAAAGGGGGCCGAGGGCCCCACAAGCTGCGTTTGTAGATTTTTTCCTCGGCCTCCTCCATTCTGTAGGAAATGGAAACCAATAAAGAAAGAAAGAAAGAAAGAAAGAATAAAGTGGTTCAGAAAAAAAAAAACTCTTTTCTGAACCAAGTTGTTAGACACAGCCGACGTCGGTGATGGTAAGATTATACTAATTAGCTAGCTAATTACCTTGAAATTACTCATTAACTCTTTAGTTGGTGAAAATAAACATATGGAATTCCGATTAGTATCTCCTGGCCGCCATCAAAAACTCATAAATCAGTCAATTATAAGACGACTTGAAGCATGTGGGAAGCTCGAGGGTACACTAAAGTTTCCACTCGTGCAGTAAAGGCTCAAAGCCGGAGATGCGAACACGTGGATGATATTCTTATCATTCACGTTTCGATACATTCGTTTGCACGTTGTTTTAATTCTATAGACGTTCCGTATCCAGCTACACTGCAAAAAATATCGCAAATGATTTACGGACGCTATCCACAGCGCCTCACACGTACCTGAGAACCTGTCGACAACGCCAACGACGCGCTATGCCTATAATTATTGTGCAGTGTACTATGCAAGGATCCAATATGACGGCACGGATATGGATGAGCTTGAGCACGACGGCGCTGTTCTCAAACGAAGTTTAGGAGTTTCAGTACTCTGAGAACCTATTTAGTGACTCTACTCCAGTCTATATATATAGTCAGACCATTCAAGTCGATAATGTGCTAGAAGCGCTTTCCACACCCTCATGGCCGCCAGTCCCAGTTCTTCCGCGACGTGCAAATAGTGCTCGACCGAGGCGCACGCCGCACTTACGTCGCATAACTCGTTTCGGCTACTGCTTTTACTGGTTGCTCCGCAAAGCAATTCAATGCCGTTGCTGGTACATTGGTAACTTGTAGCTGAATGCAGTCAATGGTATGGTGGAACCAGTGTTGGACAAAATACTCAATAAACGTATTTAAGTTAAGTTACTAAATACCTGCTTCATGAAGTATTTAAAATACTACTAAAGTTACTTTCACTGTAAAGTATCTTGAGTAGAGTACAAATACTTAGAAATGTATTTCAATTACTTTTGAAGATACTTCCGCATTGCGTAATTTTTATCGACGTCAGACACAACGACAATTATACGGTTGCGCAAACCGGGGGAAAAAAGTATCGTAGGGCTTTTTTATGCAGTCCAACTATAAGGAGCAGGATACTGTCACGAATGACAAATGATGAGTCGGAGAATAACTAGAAACTCAACGTTTAAAGGGGCACTCAAGTGGTTTTTGAGTTCGTGTGTTAATGATGACAACTGAATCTAGACGCCCTAAGTATCCTTAAAAACCAAAAAAAATATAGTCATACGGTGATTATTTCTGTAATAAAAATGTAATTGAAGGTCGCCAAACCTCGGATTCATCCGAGAACGAAACCACTCTCATTGGTCCTCGCATGCTTATCAAAAGGATCTCGGGCCAATGGCGTTGGACGACGTTCCGCCGTCGCGCAGTGATTCCGAGGGAGCCGCGCCGGCCGAACTTCTTTGTCATTCGAGCTTCGATCATGGCGGAGTTCTCTACGCTCGAGGACCTGACGCCGTTAGAGATTGAAATTCTTCGGCGGACAGCCGACCTGGGGATGATTTCCTATGCATGACGCCACTCCGACGTGCGATGTGGACGATAGCAGCGCTTCGGAGTCGTGTTCGGGTTCCGAGGACGACGAAACGCAGGCCTTTTCGGGCGTTCTTCGATTTGCGGTTGGGGCAAGTCATAACCAAACCAACGTTTGGCATCGCAGCGTAACCTCTGGTACGTGATGTCAAACGATGTCGCAACGTTGACTCTCGCCTCGGGAGGAGGCTGGTTCAGACATGTGCAACGAGCGCGTACCTACGACTGCGTCCTTTGCAACCGGAACGACCGCTCTGCGCCGCGCGTACACACACCAGCAACCACTGCAACAAGCGCAGCGGGTCGTCAGCACGGCGACCGCTTCTACGCCGCCGTCAGCTGTTTCAGCGGCGGCTCTAAAAAGGGGACGCACTGCCACTCAATGCCGTAACAGAATATAGACATACAGATTTCTATAGCCTAAAGCTTTATTTATTTTTTTCATGATAGGCTTGCAGGGTACAGTGGATGAAAGAAAAAGATTCAGTAAGCCGTTTTGGACGATCACGACTTTAATACACGACTTTGCCAATAGTACAAATATCGCCACACGCCTTTTCTACGATTATAAAAGACGATGTAATCTTAGCAGCGATATAGCAACGTAGAAATATGATTTTGTGATCAGATAGACGTTGCGAGCGTTCAGGATTGCTAACACTAATCACTTTTCTCCGGTGATGAAAACGCATGAAAATTCGCATCCTTTATACGGTACGCACCAGTAATACCTTGAACTTGAGCACACGCATGAAATGCGCCAAATGAGAAATCCGGGCGATGTTCGAGGACACAAATGCTTAGAAAGCACCACTGTAGTTGAAGTAAACAAACACGACGGCACGGGCGTTTCTGGCTGTCTTGAGAGTGCCGCCACGACATCGCCGCACGAGTAGGTGGATCTTCCCTTCTAGTACGTGCTGGGTTATCATAGCGACACACGACGAAAATTCACAGTCAAGGATAGCGCTTTTACGGGGAACGATGAGCTTCCACCACGCCGACCACGCCAACGATTACCACCGACGCCATGTTCGCATATAGAAGGAACCGGTCCACGACCGGCATGCAACGCGCGCAACCAGTTCTCCTCGACCTGTGATTGGTCGGTCGCTGCGGTCATTTCCAACGCAGCGGGGAAAGAGAGGCCGCCAAAATTTTCAAACATACGATCATTTCATTGGTCGGCGCAGGAACAGAAAAGAGTCCGCACGTATTTTATTCCTGCTTGATTAATAGGGGGTTCTGCCTTCTAGAACTGAAGATACTCATTCACTGACACTTCCTTAACGCCATCGCACCGAAAGGTAGCTTCCCCAAAAACCGCTTGAGTGCCCCTTTAATGGGGTGAACGTGTACCCAAAACAAAATAGAGAAAGGCTAGCGTCGCAGGCGTTGATGTTGGCGAAACAGCGGGATCGAGCGCTGGGGCGAGAGTGACTCCGGACCGCCACTCGGAGCACCTTTTGTACCCGCGTGGGTTTCTGGAACATTTGGCTTAGAATGTTCGGCGCGTAGAACATTCGTTACTCAATTGGACGACAAGGTTTTCGAAGTAACGAGAATGTCAAGTTGAAAGAATAAATAAAAGAGGAGTCCGCTCCCTAGAATCGAACCCGGAGCCTCCGCGCGAGAGCCAAGCAAGGCAACCATTCGACCACGCGCTTGCTCGGCAACGCGCTCGGCAATATCACTGATACATGTTACAAAACATTTCTGGGACAACAAGAAGGGGAGGAGATCAGACCGTGGCGCTCCCAGTGGTTAACTTTAGAACAACATGGATGGGGACAACGAATACAATGACTCAGCGCTCGGCTGACATAACCGAACGCGGCGTCAGCGTTCGGCTGGATTAGGAGTTCGTGTTCTCTGGTGAGTAGGAGGGGGTCTTTTTTGTTACTACTCCGGCCTGCATGAACAATGCAGCATGCAAGGTGCCCAGCTCAGCACAAAAGCCCAAGTGGGTCAAGCTCGCATCCTCTGACGACTGCTCTCGGGAGAGATCCGGCACTTAACGTCACTTCGTTTATTGTTAGTATTTTTACATTACACTGTGCCCCGCCTTCTATTAAAGAAGACGACATAAACACGCCCACAAGGCCTGTGGGCATGTGCACAGGCCTTGTGTTAGGTATACACCAAGGCGGGGGGGGGGGGGCAAAAAACGGGTCAGAGCGCCTCGCCAATAGTGACATCGCTGAATATCACGTCCTACGGCGCACCTTAGACGCACCGTTTAACTACAATCCATATTCCCTATATGGAGAGTTCACTATAAACGAACTTGGGATACGGATATAAGTGAATGGATAACAAAGAGAACCCACATAACAGCCACGGCAGTGGTCGCACCTTCTTCAAGTACGTGTTGTTCAGAAAGGCAGTCAACGTTTGGGGACGCTTTGTTGGCATTTTGAGAGGTCATCTTGCTCGTTGTCCGTTTCCTGCCCTGTTTTCTGCTTATCAATGTTCGCTTACAGACAGTGTTCCCGACAGAAATAAGTGACGGACTGACCACAAAAAGAAAATAAACAGAAAACCGTGACGTTTGCGTAGCAGGGTCAAATACTTATACGAAAAGCAAAACAATTTTTTTTGTCCACTTATCATTTATTTTATTTATTATTTTCTTGACACTCAAGTCTTCATTGTTGTCGTAGGTTGTTTCCCGGTCTGCATCGCGGCTCAGTGTGGCAATCTTTACTTCTGTAAAACCACCCCTTTTGTTTGAGGATTTGTTTTAGGGGGGAAACTCTAGGAAACAAAAGGCGCCTTTGGGAAGGCGAGGGGAAAACCTTCATTATACGAACTTTGGGCTGAAATATGAGTCACAATCGGCACAAAAGCGATGTTTTCACGAGCTCAATCAAAGGCGCCTTTGCTAATTGGAGCTAGCACAGGATTTGGTTGCTTGAAAGAATGTTCACGTTTGCTCGTGCCACGCCCACGCCACTTCATACCGAAAATGGCGGAATGTCAAAAATGTATTTCAAATAATGAGTACAAGATACTCAGAAATGTAATTAAGATAGAGTATCAAATACTCCCGATCAAAAGTATTTGCAAGATACCAAGATACTTCGAAAAGTATTTGAAATACAGTATCTTGAGTAGAGTATTTGAGATAAGCACAAGTCTGGGTGGAACATAAGAACTGCAGTAGAAGCTCCGCCTCAAGCGCGAGCTTTCTTCATTTGATAACACTTTGGCGCGCGCGTAACCGAACAGGACAAAAGGCTGTGCTGTGCCAGAACACGTGACAGCGCGTTGGTTTTTTTGTTTCCGAAATGTTTACTTTCAGCTCAGAACTCGAGTCATCGGACAATTTGAAAGTACATGCGAACTGCACATGCAAACCGCGTCGGTTAAAATGCACAAATAATTAAAATAAGTTCTTAAAGTTTTAATTAAAAGAATATAGCAAACCCTCTTTGATGTCGATCATAATGCAATTTATAACCTGGTTTCTCTCCACTGAATTCTGAAACCCTCTGAACATTTTAAGTGGGATGACAGGACATTTTGTTGCAATGGTCTCAACCAAACATGGCGATGTTTCCCGCAGGCTAGGTTTATCATTTTTACGCGTGCATACAAGGAGGGTACGCAGACCGCAAGAGAATGTGATAAGAAAAAATACCTGCACTAACACATTTCGAGTTCGGTATGTTATCGGACATATAAAAAAAATTACAGGGTGCCAGTTCACCGAAATAGTAAGGTGTCCGTTGCTACGCTCAGACTCTCAGTCACTATATGATTTGTTCTGGCGTTAGTTGATGACAAGTTCAAGCGCTCGAGACTAACACCGATGTTGATTGCTTCTAGAGGGCACATAAATGGTGAGCTAACACGTGAACATAAGGAATAAAAAAAAAAATTTCGAAAAACAATCATGCATTGATTTTTTTTTTATTAAAAGAGTTTATTTGGTAGTTATGGTGAGGCTATGCGGGATGCGAAAATTTGAGAAGGAACAAATACAAAATAGGAGGATAAATTATAGACATTGCTAGAGTGACGTTCGACAGTTCCATGATGCGGTGTCCCAAGTCGAGCGCGTGAGTTCATGTGATTGTAAACATAATTGCTTGTGCGGCCTTTGTGCGCCATCATGTTTCTTCTACTGCCTATATCCTATATATGTCGCCAGACCTTTAAGCCTTGGCAACAGAGCTCCGCGGTTAGAGTAGCGAATAAACTTTTATCTCTATCTGATAAGGCGTTCCGGTGGTATGAAGGCTAGCTTCTTTTTTTAGCGGGGACTTACAAAAATGGAGATAATACATTAATATTACACTCTAAAGTATCCGGGTTGTCGGAAACTATACTTTCTGTAGGTAGTAACGGTTACTCTTCAACGACGAGTGTATGTTTAACTCTCCCATACGAGTGTTCACTCTCCTGTTCCAAGAGTTTTGCGAGAGTCAAGACTAACATTTTAGACAAAGCCTCCAGACTGGGGGGAAGAAGGACAACAACGGTGTTTGAATGATCGTTTAACTGAACACAAACGTTGTATTAGAAACAAAGATCAGTTTTCAGAAATGTCAAAACATCTGTTGGAATGTAATAATTGTGTACCTCTATGGAATTCCACATCAGTTGTGTTGACCGAGAGAGGGAATCAAAAACAGTTGATAAAAGAGTCCCTCACTATTATTATTCACGGAAATGCAGTAAACAGGCCGTCTTTTCATTTCGACACGGAGTTGAAAAGATTTCTACAAATTTGATTGTTTGGAGGTCACCTTTATATATGCATAGGATGTTGTTTGTTCAGGTTTAAGTTTCACCCCTGCCCCTTTGTTTCGGGTGTGACAAATGTCAGGGGTTGTTCACCTTTGTCTATGTTCGATCTTTCCCCTAATGGGTCACCATCCCACAGCCCTTTCTTTTGTGAGGTGTATCAGGACCTCACCGGGGTGGGATAAGGGATTCTCCCCTCCCCCCTTTTGTTTGAGTTAGAACAATACCGGTGTGCTATTGGTCAATGTCCTCCCTCTCTTGTGCGCTAGAAAAAAAAAAAGTTCAGCCTCCCCCTTTTTCTTTCCTTTTGGTTTTCGGGGCACTTGTACCCTATAAAACCACGATATTCTGTCCAATAAATTTCAGCTGTGTTTTAGACTTCGTGTTGTGTTGTCCTTTTTCCCCCCCAATCTTGGGGTTTTGTCTAAAATGTTAAACCTTCACGAGCTTCTTAGCGCCCTAACTTTTTGTTAGTCAGGACTACTCTTTTTATGTGTAAGCGTGAAAGTTAATTTCACTCTCTTGTGTAGAATAACCATAACTCCATGAGAAGTGTTGCCTAAACTCTTTGATGAGAGTTAATTTCACTCCTTTGTGTAGGGTGACTATAACTCTAACATAGGTGTTGCCTTAGCTTTTTGGTAACGAGTTAAGGATGCTCTCCAGGGAGAGTTACCTTCACTCCTTCGTGCAGAGTAACTACAACTTCATTAGACGTGTCGCCTAAACTTTGTATTCAAGAGTTAAACTGGCTCTCCAGGAAGAGTTAATTTCACGTGTTTACGTAGAATAACTAGAACTCCATTAAAAGTATTGCCTAAAGTCTGTATTAAAGAGTTAACAAACTCTTCAGGAGTTGATTTCACTTGTTTGTGCAGAGTAACTACAACCCCATTAGAAGTGTTACATACACTCCATATTAAAGAGTTAAGTTTGCTCTCTAGCAAGAGTTAATGTCACATAACAGCACACTTGAGCAGTTTGTGTGACCACTTCTTGGAGAGTGCTTAAGTCTTTAATACAGAGTTTAAGTAACACTTGGAATGGGGCTGTAATCACTCTACACAAAGAATTGTGTAGATTAAGTACAGCCCCGTTTCAAGTGTTGCCTAAACACTGTATAAAAGATTTAAGCACACTCTCCAGGAAGGGGTCACAAACTCCGCTCAATTATACTGTTATATGTTGTTTTCATTGTGTTGTTGAGTGTAAGTTAACCCAGTAAAAAGTAACGAAAACGCCTGAAAACAAAATTAGAAAAACAGAAGTCTAAAACTGGCTGCTTGTTAGTTGAGAGCTTGCGGGAAAAAAAATTTAAAAGAACTCCACTGGCAATCGGCATTCCTAGCCGGTTGAAGTGACACCACTGTACTTTTCGTTTTGCAATTGTTTTATAGAATGTCAATACCTCCCTTGATTTCACTGTAATGTGGAATACTTTTGGCCTTAATGTAGGAGTTGTTGCATACAACTAGGAACAACTCAAGTATTTCACATTGAACAGCAGCCCTAAAATCTAAAAGCGGCTATGTACAGAGAGAGAGAGAGAGAGAGAGAGAGATAAGTTCTTTATTATGGAGATGTTGGTATTCTTTAAATGACACCGGGCACTCCATAACGAGAAAGAGAGAGAAAATATATATGAATGAAAGGAAGAACATAAAAGGAAAATAATAAAGATAAAATACATAAAATATAACCGTAAAAAAAAAAGCTTCACAAACAAGTTTAATTACAATTGCAAATCGTGCACCGATTTGCTATATTACATACATTGTCATTCCCGTTGAAATTGACGCACGTTCGCACTTAATAATCATACACCATTCTAGTGTCCTTTAGAAAGTCATGAATGATATTCATTGCTCTGTCTTGTTTTTTACGCGTCGGCCAGGGCCCCAACAACTTGGCTATGTACTTGTTCACAAGGAAATGGTTGCATAGGAAATGTGGAACTGCAGCTGAAAAATGACATAAAGGATAGAGCATGATAGAGGCTATAGGTTCTCATGAAAAGTCAGCATAAAAAAATAAAAACTGTAGAATAGAGCTTAATAAACCAAGACTTTAATTTCAGCACAAGGCAAAACTGGCGCACAAATTTCCTCTGGCTAACAAGTTAGTAACTTTGTGATTAGATCCAAAGCCAAGACGGACTTTATCTTGTACTTCAAACCAATGAAGTTCCCAATCACTGCGAGTGACCGGCTTGCTTTTTGACTGTAAGAAATGTCGTGGACCCAGTGCAGTGCAAGAACGAGCGCTGCACCAGCCACAATATCCTGCACCTCAAAAGAGTGGTCCTCTTACACCACAGTTATGGCACTTGAGTCCTCTTCGCCAATAAGCATCACCGGATAGGTCGATTTGTCGTGTCCCTCTACCTTTGAAAAATGAATGCGTAAATGTAGAGTCAGCAATATTAAAAGAGAAGAAACAGCTCGCTAAGTGCCCTTAGTTAATACCAGAGCACTCATTGACGAGAAAATAGATGATTTTCAAAAATCTCGGGAGCCATTCATAGGGTATGCTCCAATAGTTGGCGGGGACTTGCTTTCTTGCCGACTGAACAAGAGTCCCAACCGAACACTCAGGCAGCACTCATTGCTAGCTCGCTCAGCTGCAACCATCCAAAACCGTTCGTATCCTATCTGATATGAACACCTAAAAGAAAGATAAACCATATATCTCTCTTTTTATTTTTTTTTCCTTTGTATACAATGGCAGCCATAAGGGGTTGCATTTATTTATGGCACCCCCAATTTCGCACTCCCTACCAGTAGCATCAGAACAAGGTTGCAAGGGGAGGGTGCAGTCCCCCCGCCCCCCTTCTCCTTGACATAAACAATTATAGCATACATAATGGAAGAGGGGGACAGAGTTTAGCTTCCCTGCACATCACCCCTCCATCTTCCAAACAGTATCAAATCAGCTGGCCTCTGCCTATAGCGGTGAAAGACATAGCTCTATATACACCAGCCTAAGGGGTGGGATGAATACAATTTCTTAACATTTGTATTTGTCCAAGTTGCATACAATATGTTAGGAAGGTTTTATAGATTAATTAGTACGAACAACCTATTGTGTGTTCGATGCTGACTGCCGTATATTATAGTTTATTTCACAACTTTAGAAAGGAAGCTAGCGAATGCAAGTAACATCTAAGTTTTTGGAGACCATTCAATAAATATTGTAATTACAACTCTACAAGGAGCTAATTAACTATAAAGTACCGTGAAACACTGATATAAAAAACAACCAAATATACTTACTAAAATGCCCAGATCCTTAACAAAAAGAAAAGAAGGAAAAGAAATAAAAAAGAAGCCAAAACCATAAACATATAGGTTTCGATTGGCGAGTGTTAAAATTATTAATAAATGTGCCGCATGTCAAAACAAAACATGCATCGTGGCGACCTAAAACTCTGCCACAACCGACACTACTAGACAGTTAGCGAGCTGCTCATGTGTGCCATCCCATAATGTGGCTGCACAATAGATGAGGGCTCTAAATTTAAAATTTCTCATTGCATGCGGATGCACTGGTTGCACCACTCTGAATGCAGGTGCAGGCACATGCATTGCAGCTCCTTTTTTACAAATATTAGGAAAGTCAATCCATAAATTGCTTAGCCACACTTTTGCAACATCATTGTGTCCCTCAATCCTTCATCAAGCCTTAAGACCTGCTAATCACAATCTCGCCATTTTAGTTCACACCTAAATTTCTACGTTGATTTGACAATAAAAACTGTTTTTAGACTTGTGTTATTTGCGGCACAGAAATATGTAGTTATAAATGTACCAATATTTCCTTCATTTTATTTACAAGTTATAAATCAAACTGCTGGCCTCCTGTTAATACTGCAGATTGGGCGAGTTGGTAAGGCATAATTACGAACCAGCGCACAGGTAGACAGTTACTCAAAATCCAAACACAGAAAAATACACTGACACAGCGCTGAACTATCAACTGATTTGTATTTCAAACTTCCTCTTCTTCGACCCCAAGGAATAGGTGCAAAGGAAGAAAAGGGGAAAGACATGGCAAAGAGAGGAAAGGCGAAAGAAAAAGAAAACGAAAAACAGAGATGAATAGAAAAAAAGAAAGTAGAAGACAAAGAAAAGGAAAATAAAGGAGAAAAATACTAATACAGCCGAGTCCCAGAGTTACAAGAATTACAAAAATAATTACAAAATTAATCACGAACATATATAAACCAGGTGATATGCTGGTCTACTGTCGACTACACTCTTGGCGTAAATAGTTCGTGTGATGCAAAAGGTCCAAGAGTTACAAAAATTAATTGTTAAATAATATCCAAAGTAAACTGTCGAAAAGACCTTCTGTCTAAATAATGCGGTTCTTTCTCCGATGAAGCTAAGGACGGAGTGCTAACGCACTCCGTCCGTTCTCCGCTTCTATAATTTCTCGGGTGAGCTGGTTTTTACTCCTGCCTAACACAGCAAAGTTGTCCAGTCGCGCAAAGCAGCCACAATCCCTACAGTGAATACCTAGGTGACCAGAGTTGGCATTGGCAATGTTGTTGTGCTCTCGCAGGCGGTCGTTTAAACACCGCCCAGTCTGTCCAATGTACTCATTTCCACAGAAACGGGGAAACGAATAGCCTACTCCTTCAACACATGGGACAAAGTTGGATCTGTGTTTGTTTGCGCAGCTCACGATGCTGATTGAGGAGGTGTTTACTTTTTTGCAGAGGCTGTGAAGTTTGTGTCGTGCTGAAAACACTACATTCACATTTGCTCTGTTTGCTATTTTCTTTAGGCCATGAGATAGATTATGCATATATGGCACGACTACCGGTCTGGTTGTCCTGTCTCTGGGTATTTTTGCGGCCCTACCGACTGCTGTTTTGACATTTTTCTACGTTTACGACTTTCTTGGTGAAGACTTGTTCATTAATACAGTTAAGCTTGATTTCTCTAAGGAGAACCTCGGTTACTGACGTCAATATGGGTAGAGGATATCCAGTAGACCTTAGCTTTGATACTTGTACGTCACAGCTCGTCTGCATTGAACGTAAACATGACTTGCTAATAAAGTTCTTAAGGCATGACCTCACTATGCCTCTTTTTACAAGCTTGGAATGTTCAAAGTTGAATGATAGAAGAGGTTTCTTTTCCCTGGGCTCATGGGACCAACAGATGTGATATGGTAGCACATACAGTCGAAGATCCAGGAATCGTAATGATCTTTCGAGGAGGCTAAATCTGCTAAATATTGACGATCCCTACCTGGTTCGAAGTTCCTACGAGGTCTTCAGCTTTCCAGAAGAACATCGTCAGGAAGAGCTAAAAATATTTTACATCGATATCAAGGACCTATATTTTTTCTTACCCCAAGAAAGTCTCCTAAATTGTGTGGAAGAAAGCGTTGACGCCTTTGGTGTCATACCCTTTATGAACGCGGCGGGTCTGTCCCAAAGTTAGTTTCTGGACTTACTGAATATCTATTTGAAGTCCACCTTTGCTGCTTGGGATGAAAATGCCTACCTACAAAAGGCGGGAGTATTCAAAGGATCCAGCATTGCTCCAGTGCTCAGTGACATCTTTCTTGCACATCAAGACAGGAGTCTACGACAAATATTGGATACATCATAAGCAGTGAAAGTATGTAGATATGTTGATGATTTTTTAAACTTCCTTGCTACAGATGATACAAACATCACAGCCGTAGTGGAAGAGGTTCTCTACAATTTCAAGAACTGTATGAATCCTCTGGAACTCACCTACGAACTGCCGGTCGAAAGATCATTACGATTCCTGGATCTTCGACTATATGTGCTACCATATCACATCTGTTGGTCCTATGAGCCCAGGGAAAAGAAACCTCTTCTACCATTCAACTCTGCACATTCCAAGCTTGTAAAAAGAGGTATATTGAGGTCAAGCCTTAAGAACTCTGTTAGCAAGTCATGCTTATATTCAATGCAGACGAGCTTCGACGTACAAGTATCAAGGCTAAGGTCTGCTGGATATCCCCTACCCAAATTGACGTCAGTAATCGAGGTTCTCCTTAGAGAAATCAAGCTCGGTAGTGCCGCAAAAATACCCAGAGACAGGACAACCAGACTGGTAGACGTGCCATATATGCATAATCTATCTCATGGTCTAAAGAAAATAGCAAACAGAGCAAATATGAATGTAGTGTTTTCAGCACCACACAAACTTCACAGCCTCTGCAAAAAGTAAACACCTCCTCAATCAGCATTGTCAGCTGCGCAAAGAAACACAGATCCAACTTTGTCCCATGTGTTGAAGGTGTAGTCTCTTCGTTTCTCCTTTCCTGTGGAAAGGAGTAAATTGGACGGTCTGGGCGGTGTTTAAACGACCGCCTGCGAGAGCACAACAACAACATTGCCAATGCCAACTCTGGTCACCTAGGTATTCACTGTAGGGATTTTGGCTGTTTTGCGCGACTGGACAACTGTCCTGTATTAGGCAGAAGACTTGTACACGTTACTGGAAAATAGGAAGGAATTACATTTACAATTACTCGAGGCTAATTTGTAATTTATTACAATTACAATTATCCTTCAATAAAAGTAAGTGACCGCTACCCCAAAAAGTAATCCGTTACTTTCGTGGCGTTACTTTCAACATTATTGCCCTCAAGTAAGAAACAAAGGGAAGAGGGTTATTCAAATTCTTAGTGTTGCAACCTGTTTCATTTAATGACCTTGAGTATTTTGAGCAACAGCTGACTCTCGAAAGACTCGTCTGACATTTTGCGTTATTTCTTACTCAATATGTAGACTGCTACGCTGAGCACCCTTTACACTGAAGCACTGCATGGGAGTGCCATATTGTGCCTCACGAATGCTTTATGCTCTGCATTGAGATTTTTTAGCGAACCAATGGAAGTACTATTTACCTCAAAAATAGAGCGAAGCTTCCTCGTTGCAGCCGTTGCCTGATATTCGATAGTTTTAGTAGATCGATCCGATACCCCCGATAACGATATGATGAGTGCGCAAAGGCGACGGCGGAGTATCGGGTATCGTTATCGGACTCATTGGGACGATCTACTAAAATTCTCCATTGTTGAAATCACAAAGCTGCAGAAGTCATCATAAATCTAGCCAAAACTAAAATAAGAATTATGTCCATCTTACTATACCGGCATATATTGCCAGACAATAGCAAAACATAGTTGTAACAGTAAGCTGATAACTCAATAATGAATAGGTTTGGCTAAATATTCTTCTTCCTTTGGTTCTGAACAGGTCGAGCCTCGGTTGAGACGTTGGTGAATAAAAAAAGTTTCCAGTAAATAAATATAAGTAATAAAAAAAGGACACTCATAACAACAATTAATTAGGACGGCGGTTAAAGGGGTAGAGAAACGAAATTACAGCGCTCCTTTTCTAGCTTGAATGTGTTGCATGTTGCACCCTAACCTCAAAAACACCAGTCTTTCGTTGAAAGGCACAAGAAAACTAATTTTAAAGCTAAATAAACGATCTTTTAATGTGCACCTGGTGGATGCATGCGGAGCCTATTTGGGAGGTAATCTAGCAACGTTGTGGAACATGCTGCGTAGTCGTGACGTAGCAGATTCCTTCGGAGCAGCGCCGCTCTTTGGCATTTCAACATTTTCCTTCTTAGCTTTCCTCCTCAACTCACAAATCACGCATTGAACCAAACAGTCCAATAAGACGGAAAGGATAGACTCCCCTCTTTCTCGGATCCTCGTTTGTGCACCCGGATACAGCCATTCTCCCCCTAGAAGATTAGCCAGTCGCTCAAAACTCGGACAAAGGTTGCTTTTCCCACCCCGTTCAGCCCTAAGCTGAGAGTGCTGTGGAAGCTACGTGCTCCTTGGGCCAGCCACACGCTCGTCACCCCACGGGTACTTCAAACGGCTCGGTTGTAACGCGTTGACGCTATTGGCACCACCACAACGCTGACAACGCCACCAAGGGCAAAGCTCATAGCCCCGCCAGCCTTGCTACGTCACGAATGAGGGGAATCTTTTCTTTCTGTTTTTGTTTGCGCCGGATATCCCATGATGCATCGCGCTCTCCGTTCGCTTCTCTTCGAGCGCTTGCTCGAGTGCACCGTTTGGAACGAAAAATATAGCCAGTCGTTCAAAATACAAACGTGCGATTATCATTTACAGTTATTATCCGTCATGCTTGACTCATTTCCGAACGAAATTTGAATATTTAAATTTTTGTTTCCGTACCCCTTTAAAACAAGGAAATGTAAACTCACGTTTGCTGTGTGTACCTTTCTTGGTGCTGTTCAAAAACGCACGGAGCACGAACCGACTGCAGTTTACTCCGGTGTTCTTTAGATAGACGTCCGCTGATGCCACGGGAAGCGAAGGGCAGAGTACTAAGTAAGCCGCGCTATGGCCCCACTCACGAGTTTCTCTCTCATCAAGCCAGAATATCAAGTCTACGTCACCCAGGCGAAAATTTTCAACTGAGACCAACTGGTCCCAGTTGCAACTGGTTTATGGAACAATTCCCAGTTGCAACTGGTCCCAGTTGGAGTTGTCCAACTGGTCCCAGTTGGAGTTGGTCCCAGCTGGAATCGGTCCCAGTTACAACTGGTCCCAGTTGGTGTTGGTCCCAGTTACCGCTGGTGCCAACTCCAGCAACAATGAAACACGGCACAAAATTGAAGGTTGACAAGTCTTTATTGTCAAAAACATGTAGAATAAAACTAAATAATAGGTTCGGTGACGTACACGCTCCGGGTTTAGCCACTTGCTTGCGACGATTGAATCGCTTTTTCAGAACTGGTATTCGTGAGATGAAGGAGGATCGGCCGCTGGCGTCTGTTTGAAGACGTCCTCAGCTTCTCTCCCCATCGCGTGAAGAAAGGTGCTCACCCGTGTTCCCGCGTTGCGAAGGTGAAGTCCTGATATGATGCGGTAGCGCGCTCACCTTGCAATCCAACATTTCCAGTTGCCTCTGTCACAACAGTCGAACATTTTCGAGGTAGACCTCCCGACATTTTCGCCATTGTGCTCTCCGCGGCAGTTTTCTCTTCCGTCCGGTCTTTCTTGGGTGCCCTCCGATCGCTGAACTGCATCTTTCCATCCTCGAGGTTCACCGCTGCCACCATGGTGTGTGTACAGTTGGATCCAAAGAAGCGCAGCTGTAGTTTTGACATTTTCATAACGACGCCAACTTTGGCGATGGCGACCCTTCTCTACCGCGTCCGTTCGACTGCGGCGTCGCATAGGCAGACCGGGCAGCACCATCTGTCGACAGCGCGTACCACTAATCCGCACCCGCGTGCCAGGGTGGCTGGCTAGCTCTTATTGGCCAAAAGATAAATTTATTTATTAAAAGAAAAAAAATACTGTAGGTATTTAAATAAATGTTTTAATATATTTTAATAATGCACTAAATGTTCATTTAGGTAAACACATTTTGTCACTAATTATATTTTCCAATTAAAAGAAATTATCTAGTTAATTAAAATTTTATTATTATTTTTATAAATATATAAATGTACCCAGTAATTAAAAATTTCCCTATTTGTAAAATCTAAAAATGTAAGTATTTTTAGTTTTCTTCATTAGCAAAGGTCAATACACCCACAACTTGTCAAAATTGTTGCCCCCAGTGAACTGGGAACGGGAAAACCATTTGAAGCCCGACTGGGAATCGCTCCAACCAGTTACTTCCCCAACTGGTCCCAGTTCACTCCATTCCCAACTGGGAGTCAAACCAGTTGACTCCCAACTGGGAATGGTTCAAACCATGAAAAAACGCTTAAGGTACAGGCGAGCTGGTGGATATTTACCATTTTGGAACTTAACCCGAGACTGGGGTAGAAAAAGGAAACTTAAAAGTAGAAGGGACAGAGACAAGTGAAGAAGAGAACGTCTCAAACGCAGCTAAAAGATTTATTTAGTCCCACATCCTTATATACTCACAACCACAAGGTCACCCAAACACTCAACAAGCCCTTTTCAAAAACACAACACACCAAGACAAAAAAAAAAAAAAGATAGCAAGGCAATGGGACGCCCCCTCAAGCACTGCTACGAACAGAAGTAAACCCTCCACTTCTCCGGAAAGAATTTTTTTTTTTCTTTCCCTTTCCTTTCTTTTTCTCTTTGTGTGTCACTGACACTACAGCCACGAACCAAAACATGAGAACAAAGACCAACGATCTCCGCGAACACGAAAAGAACTGGGAAGAATATCTCCAACCCGGAACAACAAACACAACAGACAGATACTGATGGACTCACTCTAAAAAGCGCAAAACCACTTCACCCTTAAAAAAAAAAAAAAAAAAAAATTTGTTTACAGTCCCAAAAATGCTTTAGCATTGTTCCCCAACTGTAACGATGCCTGACTTATACAATTACCGATTGATTTAATCCGAATGGTTTCCCTTACCAGTCTTTTACTGTCATTCACTTCTTTATGTATTATTTCAGTCTCTGACCACAAAGCCGTGCAATTGTTACATTCATTTATGTGCTTAGCTATTTCAGAATTAGTTGCGTTAATCCTTACATTTCTCTTATGTTCTGTTAGTCTGTCATTAACACACCTCGAAGTTTGCCCTACATAAGCAAAGCCACACGCCATCGGAATTTCATACACTACACTGTTTTTGCAAGCGATCGATTTTTCACGGTGACCTTTCCTGCACTCATGCACTTCAGTTTCAAAAGGAGTTAATCTACTTAGCCTGAAATCAGAACTAAAAACTGTTTCTACTCCAAACTGCTTAGCACACGCCTTCAGGTAATGTGAAATTCCGTGAAAATACGGGATCACAGCCATCCGTCTTCTCGACGTGTCTTCTCTTTCCTTTTTTTCTTTAGTGTGTACATCTAAATTCCTTCTGATGAACTCTTCTTCGTACCCTGCCCCTCTTAGTCTCTTCCATTGACCTTCCAACGAATTCGTGATAAAATGTATGCATGATCGGTCTAGAGCATTCCTGATCAGAGACTTTACCACTCCCGCTTTCACCGTTTTCGAATGGCAGCTCCTTTTTGGCAGAACAGGTTTCGGGTTTTCTTTGCCGTACTCCCAGCAGAGACCTTTATCAGTGTGAATCTGTAGATCCAAGAATTGCAATACTCCATTCTCCGGTTTCTCTACGGTAAAGCGTAGTTCAGGGGCTGCTGATCTTATCAAATGCTCGAGACCGTTCAACAGGTCATCCCGAAAGGTGCACACAAAAATATCATCCACATAACGCCTCACAAAACACATGCCCTCTCCAAAACCTTGAATTCGATCAAACACAACAGAGTCCAACGAGTTCAGATACACCTCCGATAAAGCCGGTGCAACCGAGGACCCAATGCACACGCCATTCATTCTGGATTATTATCTTCAGTCTACGGTTGTGGAGTATGAAGGAAAAAAGTTTGTGCAGAAGGGAGGCGTGTGCATTGGGTCCTCGGTTGCACCGGCTTTATCGGAGGTGTATCTGAACTCGTTGGACTCTGTTGTGTTTGATCGAATTCAAGGTTTTGGAGAGGACATGTGTTTTGTGAGGCGTTATGTGGATGATATTTTTGTGTGCACCTTTCGGGATGACCTGTTGAACGGTCTCGAGCATTTGATAAGATCAGCAGCCCCTGAACTACGCTTTACCGTAGAGAAACCGGAGAATGGAGTATTGCAATTCTTGGATCTACAGATTCACACTGATAAAGGTCTCTGCTGGGAGTACGGCAAAGAAAACCCGAAACCTGTTCTGCCAAAAAGGAGCTGCCATTCGAAAACGGTGAAAGCGGGAGTGGTAAAGACTCTGATCAGGAATGCTCTAGACCGATCATGCATACATTTTATCACGAATTCGTTGGAAGGTCAATGGAAGAGACTAAGAGGGGCAGGGTACGAAGAAGAGTTCATCAGAAGGAATTTAGATGTACACACTAAGGAAAAAAAGGAAAGAGAAGACACGTCGAGAAGACGGATGGCTGTGATCCCGTATTTTCACGGAATTTCACATTACCTGAAGGCGTGTGCTAAGCAGTTTGGAGTAGAAACAGTTTTAGGTTCTGATTTCAGGCTAAGTAGATTAACTCCTTTTGAAACTGAAGTGCATGAGTGCAGGAAAGGTCACCGTGAAAAATCGATCGCTTGCAAAAACAGTGTAGTGTATGAAATTCCGATGGCGTGTGGCTTTGCTTATGTAGGGCAAACTTCGAGGTGTGTTAATGACAGACTAACAGAACATAAGAGAAATGTAAGGATTAACGCAACTAATTCTGAAATAGCTAAGCACATAAATGAATGTAACAATTGCACGGCTTTGTGGTCAGAGACTGAAATAATACATAAAGAAGTGAATGACAGTAAAAGACTGGTAAGGGAAACCATTCGGATTAAATCAATCGGTAATTGTATAAGTCAGGCATCGTTACAGTTGGGGAACAATGCTAAAGCATTTTTGGGACTGTAAACAAATTTTTTTTTTTTTTTTTTTTTTAAGGGTGAAGTGGTTTTGCGCTTTTTAGAGTGAGTCCATCAGTATCTGTCTGTTGTGTTTGTTGTTCCGGGTTGGAGATATTCTTCCAAGTTCTTTTCGTGTCCGCGGAGATCGTTGGTCTTTGTTCTCATGTTTTGGTTCGTGGCTGTAGTGTCAGTGACACACAAAGAGAAAAAGAAAGGAAAGGAAAAAAAAAAATTCTTTCCGGAGAAGTGGAGGGTTTACTTCTGTTCGTAGCAGTGCTTGAGGGGGCGTCCCATTGCCTTGCTATCTTTTTTTTTTTTTTTTTTTGTCTTGGTGTGTTGTGTTTTTGAAAAGGGCTTGTTGAGTGTTTGGGTGACCTTGTGGTTGTGAGTATATAAGGATGTGGGACTAAATAAATCTTTTAGCTGCGTTTGAGACGTTCTCTTCTTCACTTGTCTCTGTCCCTTCTACTTTTAAGTTTCCTTTTTCTACCCCAGTCTCGGGTTAAGTTCCAAAATGGTTCAAACCAATTGACCCCTCAGCTGGTCCCAGTTGGACTCCTATTGGTACCAGTTGATTCCCAGTTGGGACCAGTTAGTCCCAGTTGAAACCAGTTGAGGTGACAACTGGTCCCACCCAGTTAGAAATTTTCGCCTGGACAGCCACCATTATGTTTTATTTGTAAATATATCTGCTTGAGATAAGATGCGTCCTGCTGGGGTCAGTACAGGAAGAAGAAGAAAGGAAGACTATTACCATTTTCGAAGTGCTCGCAAGAAGCTGACTCACAAAAATGGTGACTGAGATGCAGATAACCTGGCTGGAATTCACAAATAAAGTGGGCCAACCCCAGAAGTTGGACTACAAAAAAATAAGTAGCTTTTAAAACAGGGTCAAATAAGGCGAAAGAAACAGAAAAAAATACATCCTGTTTTCTAAGAGAAGACGATAAGTGTGCAGCAACGAACGAGCATGCATGCTTGTGGCAATAACACCTTCACATATTATCACATCTTTTTTAGTGTATTTTAGGGTAGACAAAGCGTTGTCTCGTGTTGCGACGTTATGAAAATGGTCGTAGTCACTATAACCGAGAAGGACATTAGTTAAAGTTTGTTGTTTCCTCCCGGTGGTGTGGGAGGCAGGTTCCGCTCCGATGGGCTGGAGCGTGGTGGCACGAACATCGCTGAATGACGGGTCGACTCACTGCTTGTAGAGAACTATGTGCATTTATTTACACTCTAGTTACAAGTCCCAACTTGGGAGACCATCCTGCCTCGTCTAAAGTCTCGACCCCTGTCCCCAATTTTTCTCAATCAAATTCCAAGTCCGAATCCCTCCAAAATCCTCTCCGCACTCCTTTTGTAGGCCCGTAGGGACATCCTCTCCCCTCAGGAGCCGACCAATCTCTTCAAAATCCACCACTCACACGTGGTACACAGTTCTCCAATGGTCGGCGAGCTGTCAGCCTGGCGCTGCAACCGCCAAACCCAGATTCCTTGTAGAGTTGTTCTCTGCATTGCCTTCCAGTCTGGGTGGCGCCAACCGCTAAATTATTGTATCGGGCAAAGAGCGACAAATTCACACTGAGCGGCAAAACCCTCTAAACACAGGCACACTCGGTTAGCATCCACAAGTAGCCCCAATAACGGGCCGTCCCGCGGTCTGTCCGAGCAGACTCCCGAAACCCGAGACGTTTCCTAACGACCGCGGAGGACCCGCTCCGTCCGCTCGGCCGCTCTGCCCACGGAAATGCTCCCTCCAAAATGCCGATACCAGCCTAGAAAGCTAAAAAAAAACAATGCCGACGCAACTCTGAGAAGTTCTAACAAAAGAAAACACCTTAAATATAAGCATGACTTCTATATACTTAACTCCTCCCCACCAAGACTGTTGGGTTGACACTTGATGTAAGCGCAACATAAATTTCTTCCCCGAATAGCGCGCTAGCAAATATTCAAACCGACCGCTTGGCCCACAGTTAACCAAAAGCAACAACGTCAACATTACGCTCTAAAGGTTCACCAAGCGCTGATCCGTTAATATCAACAAAATCAAGCGGCATCGATAGAAAAAAAAAATGATTACCATTCTACAACCAGAAATACTAAAACGGCGAACACACTGCTGCCACAGGCAGAACGTCTGAGCACAGACCAGAATGGGTAAACAAAAAGAAAAAAAGAATTGTCGTGATAGCTGTCACGTTCAAAGTCAAACTGCCACCAACGATCACACACAGGTTGGACCCACTCCTGTACATTCCAGGGTCCCGCAAAATCAGTGGTGGGAGCTCTCAAAACTACGGCATAATCATCATGCCCTAATCATGCCTGTCTAGCCTCGACATGCTTACCAACGCTATAGCTACGAAGAACGTTTCAAATACATGCGGACAACCAAACTTCTCCCGCAAAGAATAAAAACCAAACAGACAAAAAAATATTATGGAGAATATAAAATACCGAGGGGCCAACCGAAGAGCAAAATAAAAATTAATCAGGGGGGCCGTGAAATAAATGTAGACTAAAGGCGAAATAAACATCCATTAGCCTGTCTAGCTACCCTCCTGATCGTGGCCGTCTTGTCGTCCCGCTCGTTGCCACCGAAGACGCTCTGAGGACTGCCTGGGGCGGCGCGCAGTCGGTCGCTTCCACGACACTCACTGATCCCGAGCTCAAACAGGAGGTCTGCCGTTTTCGCGTGCGAGCTCTGGCCATTGGCCGGAGTGGCCTCTTTTTCTCCTTTGTGCTCATTTGGCGCTTGCCGCCCCCGCAGCCCTTTGCGTCCAGACTACCCCTTCTGGAGCAGCGCGACGCAACCTTCTTCCTGGGCGTCGCCTCGCGATGCACCGCCGGCTTGACCTTCGGTGACGACACGGCCCCGGTCCCGAAGTCGGTGCCTCTCCGCAGTCGGAGCTTCCGTCTCGACGCCTGGATCGGAGAAATCAAGGCCCTTTTCGCCGTCCTCTCGCCGTCGTCCACGTTCTCGCCGTGGTCATCCGCGTCGTAGCCCGGAGCCGATGCAGGGTTAGACCCGGAGCACCTCTTGACCGCCGACTCCGACCTGTCGCTGCGCCCCTTGCGCAGCTGTTTCTTTCCGGCCTGGGACGGCCCTTGCCTCCCCAGTGCTGCGCTGACCGGTGCGCCGGGGTTCCCTGGATCCCTGCGCTCGATGTCGCCAACCAGGTTCGTCCCCTCGTCGCCGCCGTCACCATCGCTCCCGCTCTCGCCTCTTTGCGTCACCGGATCACCGGTGGGTGCATCTGCCTCGTCGGCGCCAGCTCTCCCATTAACGGGCTTCACCTCGCGGCCGCCGCGGTCATCGCCGTATGCGTTCTCCTCGAGCTCTTTTTCCGGATCTTCACCCTTCTGCCGCTCAAACAAGGTTTCGGACCACCCGTCGTCGCCGTCCGTTTTCCTCGTGGGCTTGGGGTGCCCCTCGCCCGTCTGGACCGCCGGCTCGACCTCGATGTCGCCGCAATCATCGCCGTCCGCGTCTGTCTTCCCGGTAGGCTTGGAGTGTCCCTTGCCCGTTTTGACGACCGCATCGGATGCGCCGCCCGCTTCGACCCGGCCCTCGTCTTTCCTAATGCGGCGCGACTTCTCTTCTGCCTGCTTAAGATTAAATTGGGCGATCTGGAGTTTGGCTTTCAGAGCTGCAATTTTTAGCTCAAACTCGTTCTTGCTCTCACTCCCTTCGCCGCCGTCACCATCGCTCACGCTTTCGCAGCGGACCTCGATGTTCACCTGTTCCGGGCATGTCGTCGACGGCAGCAGGTGACTCTTCCACTCCTCCAGGTGTTGTTCCACCGTCTTGACGAACGCCTCAGATTTTCCGCTCGCTCCAACCTGGCCCTCATCTTCCCCACCGCGGCGCCAATTCGCCTCGTCCTGATTAGCGTAAAATTTGGCTATCTCAAATTTGAGTCTTAAAGATGCAATTTTTAGCTTGAGCGCGTTCTCCCTTTCATTTCCTCCCCCTTTTGATACGTCGTCCAACATCACCAGGCTCTTATCGCCGCTCTCACTAATCGTACCTCGAGCTCCTTTAGTCATCGACCGCGACACCACTGACATGCGAAACCCGGAGGAAACAGAAATGAGTCCCACCTGTGTCAGTGCGCTGCTCCCGAGGCGATGAGTCTCCGGTGTCGCTCGATGTTCCCCGTCGGAGTCGGTCCTGGGTTCGGGTACGGCTGGTTCGTTCCCCGGGTCGCAACACTACGCAACCTCTCACGTAGACGATGCTGCGTCGTCGCTGTATTTTGCACCGCAGCCCACGAAGCTTCTCGCGTAGATGTTGCTCCGTCCGCTCGTTCTCTTCGGGTCGTAACCTACAAGGCCTCTCACGAGGATGTCGCCTTGTTCACATTGGGTCGAAACCCACAAGGCCTCTCACGAGGATGTCGACTTGTTCACTTTGGGTCGAAACCCACGAGGCCTCTCACAAGGATGTCGCCTCGTCCACTTAGGGTCGAAACACCTTAAGACCTCTCACGGGGATGTCGTCTTGGTCACTTCGGGCCGGAGCCCACGAGGCCTCTCACAGGGATGTCGCCTCGTCCACTTCGGGTCGAAACCCCCCCAAAACCTCTCACGGGGATGTCGTCTTGGTCACTTCGGGCCGGAGCCCACGAGGCTTCTCACGTGGGTGTTGCCTCGTCCGCCGTTGAGCCGAAGCTCACGTACTTGCCCGCAGGTCGCCGCCACGTCGTCTCACCGGAAATCGCGCCACCATCCTGTCGACTGCGCCAGTTAAAGTTTGTTGTTTCCTCCCGGTGGTGTGGGAGGCAGGTTCCGCTCCGATGGGCTGGAGCGTGGTGGCACGAACATCGCTGAATGACGGGTCGACTCACTGCTTGTAGAGAACTATGTGCATTTATTTACACTCTAGTTACAAGTCCCAACTTGGGAGACCATCCTGCCTCGTCTAAAGTCTCGACCCCCGTCCCCAATTTCTCTCAATCCAATCCCAAGTCCGAATCCCTCCAAAATCCTCTCCGCACTCCTTTTGTAGGCCCGTAGGGACCTCCTCTCCCCTCAGGAGCCAACCAATCTCTTCAAAATCCACCACTCACACGTGGTACACAGTTCTCCAATGGTCGGCGAGCTGTCAGCCTGGCGCTGCAACCGCCAAACCCAGATTCCTTGTAGAGTTGTTCTCTGCATTGCCTTCCAGTCTGGCTGGCGCCAACCGCTAAATTATTGCATCGGGCAAAGAGCGACAAATTCACACTAAGCGGCAAAACCCTCTACACACAGGCACACTCGGTTAGCATCCACAAGTAGCCCCAAGAACGGGCCGACCCGCGGTCTGTCCGAGCAGACTCCCGAAACCCGAGACGTTTCCTAACGACCGCGGGGGACCCGCTCCGTCCGCTCGGCCGCTCTGCCCACGGAAATGCTCCCTCCAAAATGCCGATACCAGCCTAGAAAGCTAAAAAAACAATGCCGACGCAACTCTGAGAAGTTCTAACAAAAGAAAACACCTTAAATATAAGCATGACTTCTATATACTTAACTACATTGTTAATTCTTGTCTGTGCACTTACCGCCTCGAGCTTCTCGGGAGGCATACAATCACTTGGTGTCCTCTCCCCGCCTTCGATCGCAAAGAAAAAACTAGGGGACTAAAAAAGCGGATAGAACTTGACCCCCTTCCCCTCCCTTTTTTTTTTTGTAGAAATGTTTATTTGGATTTTTTGACATTGTTGTTAGGTTCTAAAAAATAGGTTCAGGTTCTTGGTGTTGCAAAAAAAAAAAAAAAAACAACACAAAACAAGGCTTTGCGGAACTGAGGTGTGCCAAGCTTCGCTTTGCGCTGGTCAATTCGCGTGACAGTGTCACTGCGCTCGACATTACCACCCCCCCCCCCCCCCGGAAAAAAAGAAAAACGACAAAACTTTCTTTGGGAAGGGAGGCGCGGGGGGGGGGGGGGTGGCCCTGAAAAAAAAATGTAACGAATTACAAGGAATCCGTTACGTAAAAAATGTAAGGGAATTACTTTAAAATTACTCTAGAAATTATGTAATTAATCCGTTACTAAATTACTGATAAATGTGAGGGATTACAAGTAATTTCGTTACTTGTAACGGATTGCGTACAAGTCTGTTAGGCAGGAGTAAAAATCAGCTCACCCGAGAAATTATAGACGCGGAGAACATTGCAAGACGGGAAGCGCAGTGCGTTAGCACTCCGTCCTTAGCTTCGTTGGAGAAAGAACCGCATTATTTAGACAGAAGGTGTTTTCGAGAGTAAGCCAGTATGGCCATGGTTTTTTTTTTTTTGTTTACTTCTGATATTATTTAACAATTAATTTTTGTAACTCTTGGACCTTTTGCATCACACGAACTATTTACGCCAAGAGTGTAGTCGACAGTAGACCAGCATATCAACTGGTTTATATATGTTCGTGATTAATTTTGTAATTAATTTTGTAATTTTTGTAACTTTTGGACTCGGCGGTATTAGTATTATTCTCCTTTATTTTCTTTTATTTGTCTTCTATTTTCCTTTTTTCCATTTATCACTGTTATTCTTTTTCTTTTTCTTTCGCCTTTCCTCCCTTTGCCTTGTCTTTCCCCTTCTCTTCTTGGCACCTACTCCTTGGGGTCGAAGAAGAGGAAGTTTGAAATACAAATCAGTTGATAGTTCAGCGCTGTGTGAATGAATTTTGTTTTGTGTGTTTGGATTTTGAGCAACCGTCTACCTGTGCGCTGGTTCGTAATTATGCTGGCCTCTCCTTCAGCTCACCAGTGTCAAATGTACTAATAAATTAACAGTCCAATAAATTCCCTGTTATACGAAAGAATATGACGCTTGAACAGAACATGACGTTTGAATGAATAAATCACTCACATAAAAAAAAAAAACTTGTCGAGTAAAGACAGTTACTGGCAAATACACAAACGTAGCGCGGTGTCATAACTGACACTCAACTCCCAGCCAACAAGCAGAACCTTGGCAAATGAGGACTACTCAACGCTCTGTGGTATTAGGCTTTGGACATATTGGGAGGACTTTACTACAGCACACATCTACCGCCAAGAAGACAGCCATATTTTAACATAAAAAATTAACTAAAAATGATTTCGAACACAAAAATAACCAATCAGAATGTTTGTGCACGCGACGCACGACGTACGTATCAAGTTAATTTATACGACATCACCGCCGAGCAAAACACAAAACATTCAGTACGTGTTACCACTGCCCTTGCTAGAATGTACGTGCTGGAAAGTGTCACATTTTTCGTCGTGCCACGACTGCACCTGCTATCTTGCTTCGTTTCTGGAATTCCGCAGGTCTCGTGTCATTTATAACCTCGGTGAAAACTGATGGGATAAACATCTGCGGCAGAAAGTCACGTTGTACTGGCAAGAGTAGTTTCTGCACAAGTGTTCATCTCTACTTCGCGGTCGGAACAATACAGGCGAAAACGGATGCAAGATGAAGATTTTGGGCGTTCCGGATTGGATCATCTTGCTGGGGGCAGCACTGATCTTGCTTTACCTGTAAGCGGGTTTCTGGTGTTTTTGGTTGAAAAGCGTGGCTCACTGGGATAGCTTTCAGGTAATGGTATCTTCGTGGGCCCCTCTAGTACGCTAGAGTTTCCTTTTTTTTTTCTTTTTTTGTACTGTTATAAATTGTTGAGACACGTAACACTCTTTACGAATCTGCTTCTCGGTGAATATTATAGCCAATATTACGAGCCGGATTTACCGAATAATCAAGATCCTCAAATACTGCGTCACAGCCAAAAAAAAAAACATTCTTATTTGTAACTGCTTACCAATTTTACTTGTTTACTTATTAAGATGTGTTAATGGGATGTATTTTATGTAAAAAGAGTCACGCTAGAGTAAATATTTGTTGCTGGATTTTCGCGGAGTACGATGTATTCCCTAGAAATATACTTGCAGAACCAATGAAAGCTTCTCATTAAAGCGCGATCTTCGCTCTACTCCGGAATAAATTTAAACTTGTCTCGATCATCTGAGAAACCTAGTGAGCATATCAGTGTGTCGTGTATGCAAAGCATCCAAAACCACCCGAAGCTAATCATAATCAAGCATAAGTAACCATAACGCGCGCATAATGCACGCGCCTTCCATTCTAGGCTTCCCGGGGCTAACAGAATAATCGAAACAATATGTGTCTTTTTAAGAATGGCTTATTTTAGTTTAAACCTAGACTGGCACTTTATCCTCCTATTTAAGATGGCCGCCATGGAAACGTGCCTTTGTTTAGTTGCAGCGTATACATACATCTATGGTGCTCCTGTGTATGTTTAGAGACCAAAATTCAGCTGTAGAGGCTGAACTCCATGGAGCGAATTACGCCAGGAATAACTGACGAACTTCGCCCGACGGCAGGCTCACTTTGCGCTCAGCGTAGCAGGTATAATGCTGATGCCACCCGCAGAGCAAAAGCCGCCGGTGAGAATCGTCGATTTTTCGCAGCATATTCTCCCAATGCACTCCAGCCTTAAACACGCATCATCTTACAGCTCAAATTGTACGGTGCTGTGACGTCAATAGTCACTGACGGCTAAACGAACGCAGGGCTTGGCTTATCATATTCACCCTTCTTGCTCTGCCATTGGTCCTTGGCCGTTCTAATCGGCCAATGAGGCATTCTGATTGGCTGCGGTGCGTTGATAACATGTTCGGTAGTCGCTACGCCCTGGGCTTCTTAGGCTGCCAGTGGCTTTAGCTGCCGTATGTGACACGGCGCATGAACCAAAATTTCAAATAGACCAACTTCACCAAGCATTCGGCGCATGCGTGAAGCCACCATGCGTTTAGTTCACAGGAGGCAGGCTTCAGCGTCCGAGACTGTTCGTGCTCTGCACACGCAGAACTCCAGCGAGGTTGTGGCACGTGCAGACATATTAAAGTTCCTTCGATGCATTGCGGCAGCGGTGGCATAGCTAAACTGGCTGGTGAGACCGGTCTATTAAGCCTTACAGCAAATTTTGATGGTCTTTCAAGAAACCACGCCAAAACAGCTCATGAACAAGACGTTTTATTGCAAGATTATTTTTTGTTCTTGATTTACGTGTAGTGGACAACATCACATAGCCGAGAATTAAAAAAAAAAAAAAGTCAACATCGTTTTTTTTCTTTTTTTTAACGTACAATGTGGTTATGAGTAGCTGGCTCCCGAGGGATGAAGCATAGCTGCCCACGTATTTCCACAACCTCATGGCGAGAGAGTTACGCACCAATAGATAACGCAGCGAGTGTATGACGTCACGACTTAGCACAACAGCCAAAATGGTACATAAGCGGGTGCGATAGACCTGCTGCCCTCGCAGTTACTTCAGTCAGCACAAGGCACTCATTTCAATTTAAGAGCACTAAGGCCTCGAGGAGCTACACGCACCCACGAAAGATGCAGAACACAAATATAGTATTTTCCGGTGTATAGTCCGCAGACTATACGTGTTTAAAAGTTCATATGTTGTGGCGTGCGGACTATACACGGTTTCTTTTTCTAATGGCTGATATTTGTCTCTGCGGATTATACATTACCTGCTTTTCATAAATGTTAATAGTCTATGCCTCGCGCGGGCAACATACAAGGTCATTGGTTCCGGGGTTTCCCTTTCTGTTTCAACGGAACAATGAAACAATATCATACAGGCACCGTGTTTCCCTCGCCCTCAATGCCCTCACGGGCAACCGGTGGCGCACACATTGCCCCCAAGGTATTGGCGCGTGGTCTGGAACAGAAGCTTTGTTCCTGGGCAAAAAAGAATCCCAAACAGCCGGGGATCGATTCCCAGCCACCGCAGAACCTTTTCTAGCGTACAAAACATTTACCGCGCAGCGATTCAAGTATCACATGACCTTCGTCGTCACGTGACCGCAGCGCTAGACGCCCCGTAAATCCACTTTCCCGCGACGCAATGGACCTTTTTCGAGTAACAAGCGCCGTCTGGGGAGTTGTCTGCGAACTACAATAGAAAAGCAGCCCAACATGCCTCCACCCATCAAAACGCATTGGCATCGTGCCGTTGTGCCCAAATAAACTAAATACGCGCGAAGATAGATGCTGACAATGTTGCTGACGCCATTTTCGCAGGGCTCCTATAGCGCCTGTCTTGGATCCGGTGATAACGTGGCTGTTATCAGGTGATGCACGCGGTTGTCAACACCTGGTGAACATCCCTGCTACGTGTCTTTCCCACGGGTCTGGCACGTGTTCTGGCACGCGTCTGGCACGTGCCGCGGACGTGACTTTACACCTATACCGCGTACGTGCCTCGGGGACGGTACCCGGACAAGCACCGATTGGTCACTGGCCAATGCCCACGGCCTGTCATTCGTCACTGGGATGGGAGAGAGGGATGAAGCCCCGCCTTGATAGCTGTGATTGGTCGGGCTTGGCCCCGTTCTTCTGCGCTATGATTGACGGGTGGCCGAATCCGTACACATTTTCTACTACTCACATACACTAAAACTGGATGGTTTGCACAGGGCAACTTACGCAGAAGTGTGCAAGTCCTGTAATGCCATTCCATGTGAAGTTTCTGTCAACGGCTTCACTAAAGCTGCTCCGGGACTGTAAAGTTCCTGAGATATTTTCAAGATATGTTCTGTACCATACATTGTTTTTACGTGCAAGATTTATGGTGAATTCCAAGTTTAGATCCGGAGTGCTTTCCAAAATCCGCGAGGGAGACGAAATTTCGCTCCGTTTGACCCGCTCCGAATCGACGAGCGGAATATGGACTCGCATTTCTGGAGGGACGTACCGACCCGCGCGAGACAGCCGGCCGTTAAAAATGGCCGTTGCTGGAACTTGACAACCCGACCAACGCCTCAGCCGACTGATCTTTCCGTCGACCAGTGACAACTGTCACTGCTTAGCTGCAGAAATAACACGCGACACAGGCTGGACGAAACTATCCGTACCACGGAAACCATATAAAAAAAAACGAGGAAAACGTCCGCGTTCGCCTTCGTCACATACCTATCGGCCGCCTTAAAGCGGCGGGGCACGCACAGCGATCCCCATTTGCGGAGTTCAGATTGCTGGCAAGATTTTATTAAACACAAAGAGGTAACAAACCATCACTTGCAGTGTCGTTGATTAGTCTGTTTTTGCTTTATTGCACGAGAAAACACCGGCGGCATACCATGTAAAAAGGTAAACAATCAGTGGCGGCAATATGAACAGGCCTAACGCTGCGTCTGCCTCCTTTGGATTTTCTGTCGTTCTTTTTTTCGTTCTTCTTTTTACGATCACAGATGTCAGCGCTTACAATTTGCCACGCTCCAGTCCCGGCTTTGTATCCCTGATCTACGTGAGATAGAAGCGTTCTAGCCGTCACAACCCCGCGTAAACAACCAACGCATCCGAACAGACCAACTCGACGACCCGGCCAACCCGGGTCGTCGAGTTTGGGCGCTTCACGGTGCGGGCGCCGCCAGGGATCTACAAGCGGAAGATGGCCAACTCGAGCCAAATCTGCGAACGGAATATGCGCTCTCCAAATGGAGCGCTTTTGGAGCGCTCGAGATCTGCGAGCGGAATTCACCATATAGTGCAGAGTACCTACAAAAACCAAAAGAGTCAGCCGAAATTTGCGCTTGTGGACTATACACCGGGTGCGTACTATCTAAGGAATATTTTTCCTTTCAGCTGAAATCAGCCTTCGCGGACTATAGTCCGGGAAATACGGTACTTTACTGCGAAAATACATTCTACTTCCCTCATTAGCCTTAGACAGCGCGCCCTCAGTGCCAAATCCGACGCCGTCCCGCCTTCACGCTGCACCGGTGTGTAAATGTGTGAAGTAATTAACCCTTCCAGCCACTCTACCTAAATTTAAAAAAAAACCTAGATTAAAGTGACTATAAAATGTAAACTTTAAACAGATGCTTCGACTTCTGAGTGGTTCGCGCTCATCCTTGTTCAGCTTCAAGCTTCGCTAGCCTACGGTTCTCAAAGGGGCGATGCAACACTTTTTGTACTTGCAGTAAATACCGTTCAGAATTATTCCTCGGAATTCATAACCCATATTACAGGCGTAATTGTTTTTCTCCACACAATGGCAGTCGCAAAACTAAATCGAGAAAGACAAGCAGCGTTCGCTCCCTCAACTCGCCGCTAGAACACGTGGCCGCGTGAGCTGAAGCCGAACATATGCCGTCAGTGTTTTTATAGCGACGCGCTGGGAGAGTCTAGGCACAGGATATGCGCTGAGTTCCGCACATCCGTTAGGTTCGGCTATTCCCGTGAGCGCAGTGAGATGGCACGAGGCACTACGCAAATGCATGGCGGGGCATCGATTATCACAAGCACGAAATGGAATGCTCACGCAGTCGTTCACCCTTAAAGGTGCCCTGAGGAGATTTCTCAGATCGCCTAAATATGGCAGTAACTCACTCTGCGTGCTCTAAGCATCCTAGAAATTCGTAAATCCTAACGATGCGCGGCCGATTTCCCTATATACCTGTAGCCCTCAAGTTTTGAGCAGAGCCCCTCGCGAGAAAAATCGGATATCTTTAGGTCGCGGTTCCTTTGTGCGTCGCGTTGGGACCTTTCAAACGCTCCGTCAGTGCCCGTAGACAGACGCTGAGGGACGCCGACAGACGCTAGTTTTGCGTCCGCGTATTGTACATGATGACGGGACGACAGGACGCCGCATCACGCCAGCATTAAATGGTCGCGTCTCACGGACGCTAACGGAGGCGCCTCTTTTGTGGTCGTGTCTCGGGGACGCTACAGCGCCCCCTGGCGGAGAGAAGTGGGACTATTAAAACAGCAATCAAAGATCGAACGCACCGAGGTCATCTCCGGCGAAGGAAGGAGCATTTTTCCGGTAGCCAGGAAGACATGTGACCAATGAAAACGCGACATTTTGTTGAGATTGTAAACGCTGTTATTACAAAATGTGTATGCTTTTGTAGATAAAAAAAGAAGCAATTAAGAGTACTCGAAAAGTTTTAATTTTTCGCGGAGAGGGATCATACTACTGCAATAATCGTCTCAAAAACAGCGGACTGTGTTTTTTTTTTGTTTTTTTTGGTTTTGTTTTGCGGGAGTGATGAGTCTGGTTGTCAGCTCTCGAGCTCGCGCTCGATGGTTCAATCGTAGTCCGGGCTGTGTGGGCAACTAGCCGCGCATTTGAGATGTCCCTTCGTGGTTCCACCGACCGGACGGAGGCGCGAAGATCCTTTGCTCGCTATTGGCCGACAGTGGTCCTGGTTTCGGAACATGCTCCTCCCATCGCCGGAGATGCCCTCGGTGTGTTGCGATCTTTGATTGTTTTTTTTTTTTTTTTATAATAAGGAAATCGGTCCCGTATCGTCATGACTTAGGGGTTTCTAGGATACTTATCGTGACTTATCGTTATGTATAGGCGATCTCAGAAAGCTCTTCAGGGCACTTTCAAGTTGAGACTAGAAGCTACACCTCCAGCGCGGGCCTTCTGTCCTTGCTAATACAAGTGTGAACGCCCAAGCTCGCGCAACCAAAGCACTGCGGAATCCAGCGAGCTCGAGCTGAAGGCGGAGCTTCTATGCCCGTTTTCACCTCAAGAAAAAAGTCAGTTTTGCGCATTGTTCATACGCGGCGCAAAGTAGTTTTCACAAGATTTGCTTGTCGAAGGAAGAAGCAAGGTTTTGGGCGTTTGGAACGTGTACGTCTTGATCAGATAACATGTATCTAATCTAAAATGCACCTGCATATATCTTATTTCTCGGCATAAAGGAGGAAATTAGTAATGTTCCGCGAGGAGAGGACTTCGTTTACTTCGGTTCTTAAGGTGAAAACGGGTATAGTCTCAGCTTAAGGGTGAACGGAGTGTCGTGTTCGCTGTATTCGCCTCGAAACCCTGAATGAATTTAGAGGAAGCGTGCTCTTGTTTATCCATGTTTTCTTATGAGGCACGTGGGGATTCCATCGGTCCACAATGCGGGTGGAGACAAAGCATCCACACTAAGGGCACAGGGCACGAGCTCTTAGCAGGTGATTCCATTGCGCGGGTGCTGCAATGGCGCCTCCCATGGTTTCGGCCTCGCATCCGCAGCATTCGTTTTGCTGCAAGTAAGTTCAAAACAAAGCGTAGTTCCGCTTTTCACCACATGAGCCGTGCCGATCCGATCTCGAGTCAAATAAGCCGCATATAAATAGCGTCACTGCGGGGATCGCAAAGCTTGATAACTAAATCCTGGGGATCAACTTGTTGACATTAACAATGCCAACAATGCGATTGCCCCATATTCGTCATCAAGTTTTGCGAAAGGGAAACTGAAGAAAAGACGTCTGCTTTTATCCTTGAAATTACATGGCGACAGCGAAGCTTTTTGGTCAGTGGTTTTTCATGCGAGTATAGTTAAGACTCACTAGTACCAGTAGGCTCGTGTTAAGCGAGAAACAAAACCAATATTTTTGCACGCGTCTTGTTTAACATGTAATCGACCATAGGCTAGCTAGATTAACACCCCGTGACTTCGCGTGGCATCCGCGAGCAAAGATCGCTCGTCCACGCGCACATTTCTTTTTGTCTTTATTACGACTCGGCCATGCACGGTGTAATATGTTGTTTTATTTATTAGAGCGCAGCTCTTAGGCGCCCGTTTCCGGCTTGAGCGGCGTCGGCGTCGCCGTCGCCTTCGCCGTCGCCGTCGGCGTAACCGCTTGTTGCACGCAACTCAGGTTGCATGCAACCTGGGTTGCCTCTGGTTGCAGGCAACTTGCTTTGATTGCAACCTGAGTTGACTCAGGTTGCATGTAACTTGCATTGATTGCAACCTCAGTTGCCTCAGGTTGCATGCAACTTGCATTAATTGCAACCTGAGTTGCCTCAGGTTGCATGCAACTTGCATTGAATGCAACCTGAGTTGCACGTGACCCCCCCCCCCCCCCCGCCCCAGAGGAGATTGAAGGATGAGGGGAGGAGAAGGAGGAGGATCAGGAGGGTATACCCTCCCCTGAGTACCCTTCCCTCCTCCTCCTCCTCAAGAGCTGCGCTCCAATTCGGCGTTACAGGGAGTTGTATTTAACCTTGAGAACCCCCGTCATTAAAGGTATTGCAATGCGTATAACACTCATATTAGAAAACTCTTAAACGAAACAAAAACAGCGTATGTAAAACTATACAAATAACATACAATAGTAGATAAAAAACATACTTTTTTAAAAATTAATTATGACTACAAATCTGTGCAAAGATTCGCCTAATATATGTCTGTAAGTAAGTTTGATAAAAATGTCATGGGGAAGGTCATTCCAGTTTTGGAGGCTCGTGTAAACAATAGAACTTGATGTGGTTACTGCTTTAGTTTTTATGTGCTTCACGTTTGTGTGAATGGCAACCAGATCACTTCGAAATTGATATTTGGTTTTGTTAATTAGTACTGATGCAATACACAACACAGTCGTCGGAAAATAGGTGGATATGACGGGGAACAGGTAGGAAGATCCTTCATGGATCCCAAAGTGACGGGTACATGGTTTGAGGAACGGTTATTGACATAAACGAACTGTTTGCGATGTTGCAGGGAATGGCCGCTTCATGTGAGTTTTCGGTAGGGTTAGTTTAAGTTAAAAATCACAAGCGTTAACCTTGGACTGGTAACTTTGTCAAATGCTTTTGCAAATTATAAAATAATGTAGTTTGTTTGTCTGTCATTCTCGAGGTGCAAGTCATAGGCCAGCATGGCAAGTCTTATTTCTCATGATAATGCATAACAAAATACTTGCTGTGGCAATAAAATAAAGTAATTAGCTTCTAGATAGTGCGCAATTTAGGAGCAAATTATACGCTTCATAAATTTATATGATTCACATATAAAGTGATTTGAACGGTAGTCTAGGGCTGAACACCGATCTCCTTTTTGGAGATAAAAGTCACCTTCCCCATGATGATGTTCAAAGCCCGAGACTCTGGTAAGTTGCAAACTCATTGCCTGCTCACCCAATGTTTTTTCAGTAACCTTCGTCACTTTCGAACCTTTGGAACGAACCGAACGGAAAGGCACTGCGAAACCAACAGTCACAGGAAGACGTCAGATAGAGTGTTTGTGTTTTTTTTTCAGATCCTTATAGTTAATACTGTCAATACCTGTTGAAAACAAGATCTATGGATTTCATTATGTTGGCAATACGAAAGAAATGAAGGTTATTGGGTCCATCATCAGATACAGAAAATAAACAAAAACCCAAAAAAGCTTTTTTTTTTAATATTGAACAGAATGATTGTTTCAGAATGGTAGTACACACACGCTAATTTCTTCATTATACCTGACTCTTCCGTGGGTACTATTATGCGTCAGGTTTTGGGAGTATTCAGTGCTTTCTAAAATTTCGGGGGGTCTTCCTCGAGCACTGACGGGAGCGTGATGTGCGGGCAATAAGTTTTCAGATATTACGTTGCATTCAAGCTGGACCTTATTTCATCAGGCACCTTTTTTTTTTTACTTTTTGCACGTCAAATTCGGTTTACTTTTTTTATGTTTTAAGGTATGCAGCCAGGTACAAGAATTACTGGAAAGGGCAAAATATCAAGTACGAAAACTTTTCTCTTATATTTGGTGCTCCAAGACAATTTTTGTTCAAGGTGAGCGTTTTGTTCTGGTTCCTTTAGAAAAGAATTGATATTTGGTATGGCAGATATTGTTTTTCATAATGCTCTAGCCATTCGACAGTAAGAATCGGCCTTCTCGGCGAAGGCATCGGGTAGAACTATAGTTAGGGTAATTTATAAGCAGCACATATGTTATTGTAGTCTCGAAAAGATTGTTCCGATATTTCGTGAAAAAAAAGTCACTATTACTCTCAAGAGAAGTAAAACACAATGCACCAACTGAACTCTCTGACGTCACGGCTATGCGGTGGCGCTGCTGTCGGCACTGCGCATGCGCACAAGCTTCACTTCGCGGGGGCGTCTGCGCACGCTTAGTGGCCACAGCCTGGTGTGGGCAAACGCTCACTTGTTTGCGAACTGTGCGATGGTCTGTACTTCGTTTCAGCTTAGGCTCAAATGCAGCCAACGTTACGAGGTAATGGGGCTAACCAAGCAGCGTCAAATGCGCAAGTCATTATATATTTTCTGCTTCCGATTGGTTGAGCGATGATACAACGCGTAGAGAAACACGACGAACACCATGATGGCGCGCTTTTGACGCTGCCTGATACGTACCATCAGCTTGTAGCGTCGGCTGCGTCTGCGCGGAAGGTAAAACCAAGTATAGCCGACAAACTTCTTCCCCCGATTGATGAGCTGGCGAATACCTTGTATGTGTAGCTACTCATTTGGGAACTGAAGAAATTGCCACCTCGACAATCACATTGTCATCGCCCTGGAAACGTTTGCCGAGCAAGGGTTCTGGTGGCCTCCTTGTAGCCTAGCCAGGACTTCCCGGTAATAGCTTCTAGTGGCTGTTGGATCCTTACGGGCACAATCTGTTAGAAGCACATCATGGTATAGTCCCAAAAAACGATAATTATGACCATCTGCGATGACTGCTTCCCCTTCTTCCCCTCTTTGTACGTTGTTGAATCCGCGTGTTTCTAATGTTCCTTTTGTTTTTTCGTTTTGGGGCCGAAATGGTACATCCAACACTCATGCATGGTAATCAGGCGATCGAAAACGTCGTCAGGGTCGGCTTGCGATGCTGCGAAATTTCCGTTGCAAACTTCTTTCGGTGATGTTTTTGCATTGGCGTGAGCTGTCGCATAAACCAGTGGACGGCGACCTTCGTCATGTGAAAATCATTGGGCGTTGTGAGAGAAACATTTTTGACGTACCGAGATTACAGTAACGTGGCTGCGTGGGCGCAAATTTTTTATTTACATATACACCAACTCATGTTTACAAACAAACCGGAGCGCCCCTAGCGGACGCCACTGGCGCCGCGCATGCGCGAGGGGGGTGTGGGCAAGAAGCTCGCCGTCGCCCATAAACAAACCATTGAAATGCGATGTTGTCGGCGTCGATGTTAGTCTCCCTGCCCTTTTTCGCGTTCGAATTGTTGATTTTACGTCTTCCTGGCGATGTCTGACTACTTGAGCGGCGTCAGCGAAATTACCGAGGCTCGTTACACCACAAAACTTTGCGTGAATAATGTGACATGTGGCAAGTCATTCCGCGTGGACGCCGCAGTATGTACGCTAAAGCCTGATTCGCATGATGATATTTCGCTCGCAATTTTCAGTGGCGACGCCGCTCGGGCTGCAAAAGCGTGAACGTAGCTGAGATGGTCGACGTCGATACTGAAAATCGCAAGCAGAATCGGGCCAAGTGAACTAGGCACAACAAGTCGGTGATGGTCACTGGTAACAAGGATCAACATCTCCTTGTTTCTAATGTTTACATCGAGCCTGCTTACCAACCTTCAAATATAAGTCTCTTGAGGCCTGCACTTACTTCTTATCGCAAGTACCGGGCCAACATTTGGTCTACGGGCCGGCGTCATCTAAGAGAGCAGACGACAAGCAGAAACGTTTGAAAGAGCAGACGACAGTTCGAACGATCAGGCGGCCGTTTGAACTTGAAGACGCACTGAACGTAGTTCGCAGGTGGTCCGCACAACTTGACGGTTTCCTGGCGTTCATGTTGGAACAAAACAAATAAATCTGATGACCAGAAGTATCCGTGAATTCAACCCAAAGTGCTTCCCGCCCAAGCAATCGTTGTCCGACGGCGTCTGCTTTTCCCTTTTCACCGCACATATCCAGATTCTCGGACGAACCGAGCATGTGAAAACTGACCTTCAAACCTTTCTCGACTCTTGGTACGGCCCCAGGCGCGGCGTTTTGACGAGAAGGCAGGTTTTTGTCTGGTTTATTACAAAACAACGCAGGAATACACGTCTGGCATGGGGACTTCTGCCCACAGCCCCAGACCGGAACTGCGCCCGACGCGCCACCACCGCGCCGTGACGTCACAGAGTTGAGTTCGTGTTTATATATATATACTTTTTTTTTTTTTGCCTGTAACACGATCTTTTTGAATGCGCCCTCGTAGTAACGTGTGTTGGATGATTTACTGAAACAGGTCACTTTCGAGGTCGTTCCGGTCATTATACTCAAGTTTATTTTTGAAAACCTTCATCTAATAGGCATTGGTAAGGCTGCGAACTTAATACGAAATTCCAATCGATTAATCGATTAATTATATGGCTATTTGTTATACTAAGTATGCCTCTAGAATGTGTGGAATGTAAGTTAATTAAGATGCGATTTAATTTTGTGTTGTGGCGATAGCATATTGTTAAATAACAATTGATATATAAGTGTTTTGTCATATATTCGAAATATTAACGAGGAAGAAACTTGTTCGTTAATTTCAGCCATTTCACCTAATTGATCAGGAGAGGTACAATAAATATGGGAAGATATTTGGGTGAGTCTACGCCCTTATTTGACTTTCTGGCGTTAGCAAGACCCGAACTCGTGTATTTCGTCGTACTTTGGACTTTTGCAGAGTCTATGAAGGCGGGAAATCCATCCTCTTTGTAAATGATCCCGAATTGGTGAAACTCATACTCGTAAAGGACTTCTCTTCCCTGCCTAATAGAAAGGTGAGTTTGATATTTTAAATGTTTAACTGAGCATGTATTGAGGGCGGTTACCTCAAGTTCAACTAAGTCCCTATCCCAGGTAAGCGCGCCAGAAAACCGCCTAACTTGGTACAAGCTCGGCAATCCTACGTGCCTAGGCCTAATACGGTTTTGAATCCAAGGCGTTATTTAGTACCGGGGTACATTTCTTTACAGTTTCTATGGCTTTTTCTTGGCTCGCCACATCATTTCCAAAGTGCCAGACTTCAAACAAAGATGAACCGACGTATGAACCGAAGAACCAGCGGTGAGGCCTGAATCTGGCAATTGTATTGCAATTTGGGCCCAAAGTTTTAATATCGAAACCGAATGACCAGGAGTGAAGCGTAACTCTGGCACTTGAATGGCGCTTTAATTATCTAAATAATATAGGTAATTTTATTTGTCTCGTTGCGGTGACGCTACTGACACTTAGAAGTTTCGTTTTTGTTGTTCTTCACATAATCGTCCGTACAATGAAAGCAGATTCGCTCCTCTCGGTGAAAGGTGTCAAAAAGTTGAAGATAAATGCGAAAAAGCTCAGAGAGATAAAAGCTAGCCTGAAAGTCTCCACACAGAATTTTTTTAAATGAAACTGGGCGCCCCCCCCCCCCCCCCTTTTTCTGCATCAAAAAAAAAAAAGATCAAAATACACGTTTGAAAATCGAGGACTTGCATTTTCGAGAGAGGAATTTGGAAGCTTGAAAAACGAAACCCAACAGAGTAACTGTCGGCTGACGCTCTGCGAACATTACTTCGGATATTGTTACTTTTTTCTTTATGTCATGAGAAAAATAACTCCAGTCATTTTAATACAGAAATTAAGAACGTTTCATCGATGTAAAATAAACATCTGTTTCCGATCCTGCAGAAAATTGGCGAGTTGATTGGGAACCAATCGCTTTGTGCGATATAGACATCTGTCATTGCGTACCAGCGGGTAATCCTTTTTATGGCAGCCCATCATTGGGCTGCCATGAAGACGATTGGCAGCATTTAATGTGTGCCTTGGTCTACGTCAACGAACACCTGTGTCGTAAATTAAAAACACGGCTTGTCATGACAGTGGCAAACAGCAATGAATGGCACTGAAAATTTGCGCATGATGAGAGCTGCTGTAAATATATCCGCGAAAAACGGAAAGACTGAAGGGTCAAATAACTTATACAACTTCCGTAAATAAATTGCAAAGAAACCGGGTGTGCGCGTTTTTGCTTGTTCGCCACGCCTCTACCACCTGTAGGGAATGTATAAACGAAAATAAATTGAATTTCAAATTTGAAGTATTACACTTAATTTCACCTTAAATCCGAGCGCGATCAAAGCCTAGAAAAATAATTACAGGAAGATCCATTGGTGGATTCTTTGAGAATGCATTAGCATGACCCTTGGAAACGCCAAACAACGTCCCCCTTTGGGAAGCGCTAACGCAGCCCTCTTCACTTTTTTTTTCTTTTGGCTTTTTCTTTTGATTCCTTTATTTCTTTCTGCCTCCTTTTGGCCTCGTTACGGGATCAGTGATACCGTTTACCAAGGGTCATTCTAACGGATTCCCCAAGAATCCACTTATGGATCTTCGTGTAATATTTTCACCCATTTTTGTACTCTGCCTGCCAGAGTACTTTTGACGCCCTTGAATACGGCACGTCATCCACTCGTGGAAAGACCTACATCCTTACCACTCGTGGAGTGAACCGCATCCATCGTTTTAACTACATACACACATCACAGCCCAAAGACCGCTACTACGGAAACCCAGAGTGAAGAACAACCGGCGACAGCAGAGCGGCAACTAAGCACGCCCGCGTTCCACCACGCCACTGCGCTACGCCTCCTAAATAACAAAGCCGTAGTGCTGAATGAGATGCCGTCATCAGAGAAGGCCAACGCTGGGCACAGATTGGAAGCTACGATTCCGCCAACGTCCGGCTCAAACTTGACTCGAAAAAAAGCACTGGCGTAGAACTCCTTTCGAATCTGTGTCCAGCGTTGGCCTTCTCTGATTAAGCCATCTCATTTAGTACAACTGTTTTGTTATCTAAGAGGTACTGCGGGGCGTCTCCTCCTTTCTGGCTCCACTCCAGCTGTGCGCGTGACTTTTCCGAAAACGAAAGGTTCATATGGACGAAAACCCGGCGGTGTCTGTCAGTTTGTCAGCACCGGGAAGAGAGGGAGAGGTTTACGCGTGCTTACGTCAGCACTTCGAACCTATGGGAGCGTCACACACGACAACTGTCAAACGAAAGACACCACCGGGTTTTCGTAGTAACGAGCTCCCTACTGATAACGCATTAAAAAACACTCCCACAGGCTAAGCGTAAACGCCAAAGGCACAGTGCGCTCTCTGCGATTGATTGGATGAGCTGAAAGATAAGAACGCACAGAAAGAAGGCGAACAACATGACGTTGCGCTTCTGGTGCCGCCTCCTCTCGGCTCGTACCGTCTGTTGTGCTCGGATTGTGAAACAAAGTATAAATCTTGTCCTCGTCCTTCTGACACTCGTGCACAGTAAAAATAAAATGAAGATAGACTAAGAAGGTTTCGTTTTAGAGTCACATCGGGTATGACTTTCTTCTGCCATGTAAAAAGTTCCACGGTGTTGCAGGAGAAAGGAAAAAGAGAGAGAGAGAGAGAAATACGTAAAGGTTGTGGAGAAATATTGAAAGCAATTGCGAAGGTAGTAAAGAATATTTACCAGAAAGACAAGTGGTTAGCATGCCCAACCGGAGATTGGGAGACCCGGAGTTCAAATCCCGGCTTTGCCAAAATATTGTGTTTCGGCGTCTTCGTAGACTTGGCATGATTCGATCAAGTACGGTTCATTCATTTTCATATTTTAGGATTATTTCCTTTTTGGAGACCACTTAAGGTGATGAAAGGTGCCCGTGATATATTCAAAACGTGGCTCTTGATTCTTGCAGATAATGATACCGTGTCTCTACACGCGCCTAAACAAACATAATAAATGTACACGTGAAGAGACAAACAGTGAGGGGGATTCTGAAGCACAATAAGCACGTAGCACGTGCCAGCAAGCGTCTTGCCGCGCTCCACGTGGTGGTGTATGCTTCCAGAGGCCCAATGCTACACACAGGGACCAAGCGGGAAAGAGAGTCCGGGACATCGCCGCCGTCTGCGATTGGTCAGCAGCACGTCGCTGACCAATCGCAGACGGCGGCGATGTCCCGGACTTCCTTTCCCGCTTTCGTCCCGCCTTGTAGCATAGGACCCCCAAACACCTGGGTCATTCCCCGCCAAAACGATCCAGGCCTAAATTCGACCCTCACGGATTCGGTCTGAAGAAAACGTATGTGTTATTTGTGATGTAAAAGTACCTTTTCTAGCATAATTTTGCAATATTTACTTTTTTTTAATTTTTTACGGCACTATTAATTTTGCGAAAACAAACCCCGAGAGCTAAAAAAATATTTTTTAAACGTTTGAAATTAGATTTTGAAGTAAACACTGTTTTTCGTAAGTAAATATATTCTTATAAATTATCCATTTTGTTTTGTCACGTATTTACGACAGTTTTTAAGGCTCAAAATGCGTTAAAAGTGTCGCAAAAAGCTGATATTCACATTTTATTTTCAAAAACACGCTTCCCTACGATGGCTTAAATCGTTTTGTGTTAGTGATAAGCAAGCGAGGTATATTTAAAAAAAAAACATTTTGATAAAACATTCGTTACTGTGTTTTCTTAACTAAATGTGCAATATTAAACAAATAGCAAAATACTCAGTTAAAAAAAAAAACTCAAAGGTGGTCGGTCTAAAAATATATACCCAGCGGTTATAGATAGTATAATATTCAAGTAACAAACAAGCAAAGTGAAAAAATCTTGATTTTTAAACGTGAGTCATTTATTGGTATTTGCCCGCAATAAAAAAATACTGCAAAATATACAGTTTGAAAAGCGAAAACCAAAAGGTGTTCGAATTAAGTACTACATAATTTACGCCTGTATGTAGCTTGTAACTAAGGCAACGTACGAGCAAAGTTTGAATGAACTATTCTTTTCTAAAAACGCGAAAAATATGCTCGTTACATGACGTCAAAAAAATAATAAGTGTCAAGTGTGTGTTTTGCATTACCCCTGCAATTTTTCCGGCGAAAAGTTATTTTTTGGGCGGTTACTTGGTGTCTACATAATTCGTTTCACCAAAAGAGTAAGCGAGAGGCAAAGCTACAACCGTTTCATAGCTGGCAATGCAGAAGCGAGCGTGCACTGCGGTGGCGCTGCTGTCGGCATTGCGCATGCGCAGATGCTGAATATCATTCGAATATGGTGTTGGCGTTGGTGCAGTGCCCAGACCTGGTGTGAACAAACGCATGGTTTGTTTGTGAACAGCATGTTTGTGCTTTGTTCGACTCGCAACTGAGGCGAAGCGAGTGTAATAAGAATCCTGATGCGCAGATCGTAGACTTTGGCGAACCACTTTTGAACAACATGATCAGCAACCTTCCCGTTGAAAGATGGAGGCGGGTACGATCTGCATCAAGCCCAGCGTTTTCTACGGGGAAGCTGCGCAAGGTTTGTAGAGTTTTTTTTTTGTTGTTGTTATTATTGTTTTTATTGTAGACGTATGCGGAGATTAAAACTTCGTCCTGGCCTTTGCCCGTGTCCTTTATAAATAAAAACAAAATCAGACGCCCTTTGATTTTAGATTGTTGTCATGGAACCTCATTCATCTGAAGGATTCCCAATTTTAATTAATAGACGAGCGTTGTCACAATAAATGGTTGTGTGCGCATCGACTAAGACAAAAGATCGTCATTACAGCGTTCGATGTTGTTTTCTTTTGCGTTGGTCTGGCACCGGTATGTCTAAGTTGCTAGACTGAACGCAGATATCTTATTTAATTTTACTTATAAAAAACAAAAACAAAATTTCTGAATTGTTTTCAACAAATTAGGAAGGGGTGTGCAGAAAATGTTTATAATATCGATGTTTAGAAGCTAGAGATGAAATTTATGCCTCAAAAAAAGCTTGTATCGTCCACAAAAATGGCGGTTTTGTTCTTGTAAGTTAAAGTAAGAAAATTGATAAATAGATTTAGCCTTTGTTTTGCATAAAATCATATCAGCCCGTAAGAGAAATCGAGTGAAAACATGTTCATGTCTTTGTGTCTGTTCAAGATTTGTTACCTCATAAAAGTTAGTGAATAATTGCTGCCAACTTATGTAAGACGTTCAGGCCAAAATATTGATAATTTTTACATCTACATTGAGGTGGACTAAGAAACAAACGATGTATAAAACCTGAAGAAAAAAAAAACGCGGACAAGTGTTTTGTTTTTTTCGGTACCTGAGAGCGGATGAGTCCGTGCATAAATCTTGAAAATTGTTTTACTTGTCCTTTTTGTATTTTTACTGGGAGATTTGATGCTGCTGACTCTATTTTGTTTCAAGAAGTGAAAACCGCAAACGATCAGCGGTTATTTAACCGCTTCCTAGAACGGTTGTCCGAGTGGTGTTCGGTCTGGCAGTTGCCAGTCAATATTTAAAAAAGAAATGTGTACAGATTACTTTCTCTAGAAATGTTTCGCCACTTAATTTCTCTTACTATGTAAATAATAATTCTCTGCAAAGCATCGCCACTTACAAGTACCAAGGAGTGTTTTTTTTTTTTTCAGTTGATTTAAGGTGTAATGTACACGTGAACTATGTTGTTCGCAAAGCTCACCACAAACTTTGGTACTTGAAGCGCAATTTCAAGCACTTTTCTTCTGATATGAAGCTCACTGCATACAACACTGTGGTAATACCAGTCTTAGAATATGCTTCCCAAGGTTGGGATCCTCACACAGCTGCTAACATTGACATATTAAAGAAAGTGTAGAGATTTGCGTATCACTTCATATACAACCAATACTAAATAAGCGAATCTTTTGCCCCAGTTTACGGAATCGCTCAAATTGGTTTTGTATCGACTGGGCATCGTAGAGCGAGACTAAGATTTTCATGCTGTATTTTAAACGGTGACTTTACTATAGACACTACAAAGTATTGAACTCATCGACTTGTTCGTGCCACGAGAAGTCTTCATAATACGGCTCTTGTTCCCTTTCCGTGTCGAATTAACTCTTATAAATTTGCGTTTTTCCCATGTACCATCGAGGAATGGGATATACTTTCTGGAGCACATGTGAATTTGACGTCAGCTGATTTATTTGACAACGCTTCGGAGGGTTGTTCGGGAAAAGGATTATTGTGACATTTCTGCGTATATTTCAACTGAAAATATTTTGCGTCTTTCTGTTTTTTTTTGTATAACTTCTTGCGCAAATAACTCTTTAACCCCTCCTACCACAACTTCCAAAACGAGGTTAGCAGTTTGTGTAAATAATAAATTAATTTATTTATTTATTTATCTACCCTCAAAGTAAAGGTACATTACAGAGGGGAGTGAAAACACGAAATAAAATGGTAATTAAATTAATTAAGGGTGCTGTCGGTAAGAGTTTGTTCGAAAACAACAGAATTGCTAATTGCAGCAATTGAAACGAAGGTAGTCTCAGTCGTGTGAAGTTTGAGGTATAATTGATATGCCGAATATGTGAATGTTAACTCTTGGCAGGCACGTAGCCAGGGGGGGGGGGGGGGGGTCAAGCTATGGGGCCCGCCCCCCCCCTCCCCCCCCGAAATCTTCCATTTTGCTGGGACCTCCTCTCCCCCATCCCCCTCATACAGCATTTTGCCATGGGCGGGACCCCCCCCCCCCCCCCCCCGAAACAAAATCCTGGCTACGTGCCTGACTCTTGGTATGCCAACCTAATATATGGGATCAAAACAAGCTGAGTGATAAGACGGTTCAAGGATGAGTTTCTGGTAGAGGAATGGGATTATGATGAGAAAGCTCGTGAACTGAACACAGACGAGCATTTTTTACGGCACGAAGACAAATCAGGTAACGCTAAGGTTGCTTTCATATTAGTTCTATATACTCGCTGTACGATGTTAATTAGGATGAAGCGAACTGCCCGGTCTTGAATGGCTTCCAATGTAATGATCAAATTTTGATGGCCGGTATCCCATACTGATGACGCGTATTCTAATTTTTAACGTACGAAGCGTTTATAAAAAGAAAATAGATTTAATGAGAAAGAAGTTTGAAAGATAGTTCGTATCAGATCGTCAAGCATGCTGTTTGCGTTGTCTGTAACGTACTCTACATGTGCGTGGCAGGAGAGATTAGAAGTTATATCGAGGTCGAGGTATTCGTAAGTTGAATTAGACTCCAACATTTCATTGTCAATGTAATACATAGGGCATGCACTGTTAGAGCGAGACACTCACTGACTTACATTTATAATTATTTAGTTCCAACAGCCAAATATCACACCTATGGACTGTGATCAAGGTCCGTTTGAAATTGCGACATATGAGATTGATCAGTTTATTACGGTGCAAAACGTACTCATGAGCAAATATACACATTGGAGATAAAATGTTAGCTACCAAACCGTTAACATAAATTAGAATCAATAATAAACCTGCTACTGAGCCTTACACTACACCGGAATACGCAGATAATAAAGGAGAATTGTTATTACTGACACTGACAAACTGTAAACGATTTATTTGTTTAAGATGCAACTATCCAATCGAGTACAAGGATTGAATCGAGTAAAGTCTCTTATTTAACCTAATTGTTAAAGCGATAATTTTTTTTAAAATTTAGTCCAAAAATATCTTGCGTAAAATTTGCAACGCAACTTACTGGTTTCAGATGACTTTTCTGATTACTGACTGCGCTAGGAATACGGCCGAACACCTGAAAAAAACAGCTGAAAACGAAAGAGAACTGGACATCAAACAGTGAGTGGAAATATTTATGGTCAAGTTTCGCCATTTATTACCACGGTAGAAGATACACTTGTTTTATGTTTGTTTTGCTCGATTACTTTTAAAACCTTAAATATGGTGTTCTGTGGGGTCTCATTGAATATAGTTGCATGAAGTTTTACTCGTACGCTGCATGTGTTAGTTGTAATATTCGTTTTTTTATTTAAAACAATTACCCCGATTCTTATCTTTCTTAACACCAAATGTGATATAGGCTGGCACTCCGCCATTTCCGGTTCGTACCCTAGTCACGGAACAAAAAAAACGCCTGTGCCAACCTAAGGATGACGCAGCGCTGTTTTTTCTTTCACTGATTCCACACCAAGCGACCTCCTCGAGCAGGTTTGAGTTACTGCCGTAGGTGGCATACGTGACAAGCGTAGAGCATGACGCAGCGCTGGTTTTTCTTTCACTGATTCCACACCAAGCGACCTCCTCGAGCAGGTTTGAGTTACTGCCGTAGGTGGCATTACGTGATCAAGCGTAGAGCAACGCAAGCGGCGCAATCTACACCTAGCTTGCGCTAACCGAGCGAACTCCAGGCTTTGAGCGTTGCTGCCCAGCACGCACGCCCTTTTGTTTTACAGCGAGAGCTGTTATAGGCTCTTCACACCACTCAAAAAGATGTCGCCGCGGTGTCACGCGCCTTAATTTTGTCATGTGACGTGACGGTGCCAAGTGGCGTCATACTGTCACGTAACATCATTGTGCCATTTGACGTCAAATTTTTGCTCTCCGAGCAGACATGGCTATGGTTCCCCACGTAGATTGCAAGGTAGTACGTAAGGGTACATTAAAGTCCGATAAGATGTTATATGTAGTGTGGATTCCAGTGAGACTGGTCATTATTTGTTTTTGTTTTCTTTTTTTTTTTTCTTCTTTGGTGTGCTTTCTAGATAGGACCGGGCCGCCGTTCACGATAAAATCGCTGCGCGACTTTTTTATGTTCTCCGTTCCGCTATGTCTCATTCCCGGAATTGCGGTGCTGGAGTCGCCGCAGCACCAGAAACGGCGGCTTTGCGATCGCATCTACCTCAACGCTGTCTTCGCAACGGTAGTGAGAAAATAGAATTTTTTTTAATCAAGAATGTGCATTTTCTAGCATTTATGCAACCCAGCACTTCGTTCAATCTGCTATTGACTTCTCCGACGCTTGCAACTGCGCCTGCAAATAGACCGCCGAAATTGAAGCTAGCTTTTTCGTTTTCTCAATTTCCGGGCTCCCTAAAAAAAAGTGAGCTGAACAGTTATCGTTATGTATCGATAGCATTGAGCAGTTGTTGAGCAATGATAATTCAATCTTTAAGGGCGGCCATATCGGTGGTCTGCATTGTCAACCTGGGAGAAGGAGAAAAGCGCGCTTGGAAACGAGTGCAAGCTCCCGTTCAGCATCCTGACGCCGATGGAACAGCGTCAGATGGCGCACTAATGCAATAGAAGACGATACTCCCGTTAGCGAAGTGAGCAGAAACAACATTCAGAACAAAACTTCTTTCACTTCTTTTGTTCTCTTCTGTTGGTCCATAGATTTTCTCAAGTAGGGCAGTTTAAAAAAAAAAAAAAATTGCCGTGGCTTTGCTCGGCTATGCCAGGATATACACCAACTCATCTTTACAAACAAACCGGAGCGCCCCTCGCGGGTGCCACCGGCGCCGCGCATGCGCGATGGGGGTGTGGGCAAGAAGCTCGCCGTCGCCCATAAACAAACCATTGAAATGCGATGTTGTCGGCGTCGGTGTGAGTCCCCCTGCCTTTTGTCGCGTTGGAATTGTTGATTCTACGTCTTCCTGGCGATGTCTGACTACTTGAGCGGCGTCAGCGAAATTAAACTTGGCGTGAATAATGTGGCATGCGGCGATTCATACCTCGTGGGTATGAATCGCCGTATGAATCGTATGAATGTGCGCTAAAGCCTGATTCGAATGATGAGATTCCGCTCGCAATCTTTAGTCGCGACGTCGCACGGGCTGCGAAAGCCTGAACCGTAGCTGAGATGGTCGACGTCGATACTGAAAGTGGCAAGCAGAATCGGACCAAGTGAATTAGGCATAACAAGTCGATGATGGTCACTGGTAACAATGATCAACATCTGCTTGTATCTACTGTGTACATCGAGCCTGCTTACCAACCTTCAAATTTAAGTCTTTTGAGGCCTACACTTACTTCTTATCGCAAGTACCGGGCCAACATTTGGTTTACGGGCCGGTGTTCTCTAAAAGAGCAGACGACAAGCAGAAACGTTTGAAAGAGCAGACGACAGTTCGAACGATCAGGCGGTCGTTCGAACTTGAAGACGCACTGAAAGTAGTCCGCAGGTGGTCCGCACAACTTAACGGTTTTCCGGCGCTCATGTTGGAACAAATCAAATAAATTTGATTACCACAAGTATCCGTGAAGTCAAACAAAAGTGCTTCCCACCCAAACAATCGTGGTCCGACGGCGTCTGGTTTTCCCTTTTCACGGCACATATCCACGTTCTCGGACGAACCGAGCACGTGAAAACTGACCTTCAAACCATTCTTGACTCTTTTGGTACAGCCCAAGTCGCAACGTTTTGACGAGAAGGCAGGTTTTTGTCCGGTTTCTTCAAAAACAACGCAGGAATACACGTCTCGCATTGGGACTTCTGCCCACAGCCCCAGACCGGAAGTGCGCCCGACGCGCCACCACCACGCCGTGACGTAACAGAGTTGAGTTCGTGTATACGTAGCGTGAGCTTAGGTTCAGCTGGTTATTCTTAGCTTTCCTGGTTGTCTAGAATTAGCTTGATAATCATGCTTACTGCTGCTTCAATGACACACACACGGTATACGCATTATGCGTGACTACTGCGGGATCCGATGACTTAAGCTTCTCCGCTCTTCTGCGCCGCTGAGCAGCAATTTCGCTCTCCTTCTCCATGGCTATACCACACTGGCAAACGCCCCGCTATATGTATACCCCCACTGATACCTCTGCGCATGCGTGCAAAATGAGAGGCGCTATCAAGCGGCTCCGGTGCAGCGTCAGACTTGGCTACTGCGCAACGGAGGCGCACAGCTGGGCACGCGGCGGCGCCAGTGCGTCTGCCGCGGCTATGACGGCACTCCTTTGGAATGCGCAGACCGCCTAGGCGCGCGCGGCGGCGGCGGAGCGCGCGGCGGCGGTGGTTCCGGCGCGCGTGACGTGCAGCCGCCTCGGTGGCTCCGAGGCGAGAGCTCTGGCCTACGGATCCCCATGTGGCGGGTTCGAATCCCGGCCGAGCTGCCCGCAATCTGGCGGAGGCTCATTGTGGAGGAGGCGCCGCGTAACCGAGCTTTCGGTTGCAAGTCAAAAGATCCCCAGGTGGTCCAAATTAATCCTCAGGCCTCCGCTGGGGCGTGCCAGATGCCCGTCGTTGGTTTAGCATGTAAAACCCCCAAATTTGACTTTTTTTGCGCCAGCTGTGCGCCGTGTGACGTCTCTGCTCCTCGCGCATGCGCAGCACGGCTCTCCAGGAGCCACGCGAAACTGCTCAACCTCGGCCAGTGTAGCTCACGCTACAAAACATGGGCTGTTCCAAACTAAGGACAAGCACGAGAATAACCTTTGATTTAATAACGATTTAAAATACAGTTCTGGCATAAAATATACACTTTTATTGCCCTTTTAAAGTAGCAGTCGTATATGGCCCGATGTTCCAGCCTAACCGTGTGCGTGCTCGCTGACGTGTGTTACCGAGTGACCTATTTCGTTGTCGTGAGTGACATCTTTTTTTCATTAAATACAACTTCCAAATCTTCTCCATTGTCCATTTTAGTGCCTTCAAGTTGGCAAGTGGTTTTTGCAGCTAGGTTTCTGAAAAGATCAGGAATGACATATTTCGGAGGATCCCTTGGTGTATTTATACCGGAGACAACGGACGACAGAAAGGGGACACACGCAGCTGACTAAATGCTATCGATACACCTGGTAATTTACGCAACTGTCCCATAAACCTTCACCGATTTTGCGCACGTTCCTGAGGAAACACGCCAAGACATTCCATCGCCGCACCGTTCAAATCACGAACCACCGGTAAAAAAACCCCGACCATTTCATGTAATGACAGTGTGAAGGACAATCTGACTTGGCATACGGTATCGCCCCAACTCAAGACTGCATGCAAGTTTTCTTGTTTTATTTCCTCATTTTCTTACAGAAGCAAAAACTTCCTAGTCACCGAATCTAATTCGACAGAAGAATTGATGTTACAATTGCTCACAGGCACAATCTTAACTGTCTTGTTCCAAACCCTTTTTGCACACCTTTTGTTTTACTTGATGTCAATGCCAGCTTTTAATGCGAAAACATTAACTGTCCCATGGAGCGAAGCCGGCGTTATCTGATGTCTGTAGCAGCGAAGAACGGCACCTCCATTCCCATTGGCTGAACGAAACGGCACTTAAATACCCATCAACTGAGCAAAACAGCACCTAAATACAATACAGATTGGCTTTGGCTGAGCGAACCGGCACTTAATTTCCCATTGGCTGAGCGAAATGGCAAGTAAAATCCCACTTACTGAGCGAAACGTGACCTAAATTCCCATTGACTACAAAGCGGATGTGCCTCAGAAATAAAGCAAAAAGAAAAGCACGGCAACGGAGATGCTTCGTCACGGAAGCCGGCTGGGGCACTCAAGGTCAAAGCTGACGCGCATACGAAATAAAACACAAAGAAAAGCAGAGCAGCACAGATGCATCGTAACGGAAGCCGTCGTGAAGCCGGCGGGGTTCGTCGCGCCTGCGCAGTGAGGGAGCATGATCTCGCCGCCGTAGCGCCGTGTGAAGAAGGAAAACGGGGCACGCTGCTTGTAAGAATGCGCTGCGTGTAGAAAAGCAAAGGCATTCCTACACGCTAGCAGTCTTAAGTGCTTCTGCGAATATTTTTAATGCAAAAGCATTAAATGTCCCAAGGAGTGAAGCAGGCGATAAACGGCACCTAAATTCCCATTGGCTGAGCGAAACGGCACCAAAACTCCCATTGGCTGAGCGAAATGGCACTGTTAGTGGCGGGGTTTGAGCCTGGTCCGGAGGCCTCCTGGCCCTCGACGACGACCATTCCCCGAAGTGAAGAACCCAAGGGTTCAGTGGAGGTGGGAGACTTCGTAACGTAATGAACGGTTTAATTGCACGGTTGCGATACAGTCGTCAAAAACAGAGAGAACATTTCAGCAGCATCTCCCTCCGTCTTATATAGGGTCCGTTTCTCCCTCACTCCCCGCCAGGGTAGCAAAACCGCCGCCAATGGTGATGCAGCAAAAGTCCGCGCGCAGTTAGGCCACGCCTTCTCTGCCTTTCCTGAGCGCACCAACACACACACACACACACACGCACGTCCCGTTGACGTCACGGACGCGTCGACACTCGTTTCCGCAAACGCACATGCCCCGACAGGCGGGTGAGCGTCTCATGACGGTCCCTTTTGTTTGGGGGAAAACCTCTTATCTCCCCACCGGGAAGAAGCGTTGAGCTGTCCTCATTTCCACTGCGTTGAAACTCGGAAACCATATCTCATGGGCTGGGCCGGAAAGTAGTTCACTCCTGATCCTCTTCGAACGGAGTCGTCTTTGTCTCCGAAGACGACCTTGGAGCCGGACAACAAAGCAGCTTGTCCAGGATCCTTCGCCCGCGCCCAAGGGTGTGGCTGGAGGCGAAGATGCTTTGTCCCCTCCTGTGAATGACCGGGCTTGCGAGCTCTCCTTGAAATCGCCAAACCCGGAACAAGGTCACTGAAGGTTCCATTCTTAACAGCACCTACGTTTCCATTGGCTGCAACGCGTCATGTGGCTCCATGGCAACGACGTCATCGTTGCCAAGCCGCCAGCCGAACTGCTGGCGGCGCAGCGGGAGGGGTGGACGCGGATATGCGCTGGCCTGACGTTAGGCCAAACGTTACTTCTATGAGGTCTAACGTCGTCAGCCGGTACGCGCAGCTGCTTGACGTGAGGGGGGACGCGGGGTATGCGCTGGCCTGACGTTAGGCCTAACGTAACGCTTTGAGGTCTAACGTCGTCAACCGGTACCCGCAGCTAGGGCGATGACGATGATGAGAGGACACCTGATTTCAGCACGCGCCGCGCCGAGCTTCGCACTCCCGCCGCTGCATCACCCAGCGGCGCAGCAGTCACCAGCGAGCTAAACAGCGAGCCGGGGATGCTTTCGCATTCACAACTCACAAGTGCTCAGGTGCTCGAATTTTTTTTTATTTTTATGGTTGTTTGTTTTGCGGCTTTTACGGAAAATGCACTCTGAAGGTGGTTGCCAGGTGCGCATTCGCCACCCGACTGGACTCGCACATCGATGGTACCAACGAGTTTGTCAACAAAGCCAGGGCGATTATTTCACGCAAAATATCGCTGCTCAAAATCAAGCTCTGTAAGTACCAAACTTTATTGAGACGTTTCAGCGACGGTGTCCCCGCTCTGGCGGCCGGTCGCCGAAAGAGAAAGAGGGGGATAGGCTTGCTGAACGTTGGCGTTGTGTAAAGTGTCTGGGCGCGACTATAGGCTTATAAACTTCGGCAGCAAGAATATTACGCGGCTCTGGTGTTCCGGTACGAGCAACAGAGGTGACACGATCTGCTACGACTAGCCACGACCACCCACCGCAGCGATGCCGGCGATGCAGGCATCGAAGGAGCGCAACCTGTGTACTACGCAGTCAGTCGCCGTCACCCGACGTTGCTCGTTTGGCATTCCGGGCTTTCCGCCCCGGGTTCTTCGTTTGTACTGGGAACCGAGTGTTATACACTCTGGATATGGACCTCATAGAGCAGTTCTTCAGGCTCAACAGCGACTCAAATTTGACGGCGGAGGGACTTGCAGCAACGCTTTCGGTTGGTGGGTGTTACGACTACACGGATAAATTTTAAGATTGCTGCTAGCAAGGTGGGCCGTAGTCGCTTTATGTTGAAACAATTTTAAGTGTAACTATACTCCGTGCAAAGGCGAATCTATCGCGTTTCTAATCCACCTTAGTTTTTATCATGCACGACCAACTACTAAGCAAATGCTTTTGTACCGATCACGGAGTGAATGTCTTCGGCTTTACATTGCGTAACATCCAATAAAACGTCGTGTTTGTGTAGCGAGAAAACTTCTCTTTCGAGCGACCTCTTTTTTTATTAATAATTTCTCCCGTATCTAGGTGCTTTAATCAACAGGAACGATTAGGTTTGCCTCCATAGTTAAACCATTTTACTGCCACATGCGGCACTAATACTTGGCACGATGTATACCATTGGTGGTATTGTGAATTGGTTTGCTTCCAAAGCTGAAAGTGTAACAGGTGGGACCATTCAGTTTGCTCTAAAAATGTGCCGATATGGAAATTTCGTTGCATAATTAGCGTTTTACGTTTAAGATTGATAAGAAACATGTTCATGTGATGATGCATGTCTACAGCATAAGCTTCGCAGATCCAGAATGGGTGTGCTATAGGCTACAGCCTCGAGGTTTTTAATGGGCCAAATTGGTGATTACATGGCAATAATTGTGGTGGAAAACTGACCATTGACTCGGTGGGTTTTGATCGTGCCCACTGGTATGCTGTTGGCAAATTAGGCGATGACACTTCTTTTCCCTGACCATGTGGCTTTAAGGGACATCGCATCTAGATGTTCTTAAATATGTTCATTTCAAGGTTCAGTTGACCCCTCTGCATCGTTACAGAAAGGCAGTCTAACGCCCCAACAAACAGCAGTGAATATACAATGCATAATAACAGGCACCAGTGTCCAGGGGTATAGTCCTCAAAAACCAATTTAAACCTAAAAAAAATATATTTTTTATTTAGATAGTTTACATTTGGTGTATAATCCACAGGGCCTGATTTCCACACCCAGTGCATGGTCCGTCAATCTGGTGGATTGTGTCTTCGTGCTTTTTGTCCTGGGTGGCATTTTTTTTCAGACGTTCTTCGGCGAAGGCTGTTGAGCCTGAAGAACTGCTCTATGAGGCCTATATCCAGTCACTGAGCACACACACAAGCACAGGAAATAACACTCGGTGCCAAGTACAGACGAAGAACCTGGGCGGAAAGCCCTGAATACCAAACAAGCAGCGTCGGGTGACGGCAACTGACTGCATAATACACAGATTGCGCTCCTTCGACGCCTGCATCGCTGCGGTGGGTGGTCATAGCTAGTCGTAGCGAGATGATCATCACTTCAAGCAAGACCTACCGTGATGCTACAAATGAAGTGTTCCAGCAAGTCGAAGGCAAGAAATCTTGCCATAGTCAAAATATGTGTGCAAGTGTTCAACGTGGGTCCTCTCATGCTGGTGCAGCTGTCATCAAGAAAGCTACATCTCAACAATGTTTGCGCGTTGAGGCTGAAACTATGATGCATACTTTATCTAACCGAAGTTTATTGGTCTGCGGCTACAAACATTTTTGTTGACATTGCTTAGATGATGTAACTATTCAGGCCTTGCATTAAACGGTGTTGCGAACTCTTAAGTTCTGGTTGATTGTGCTGCAAAGCAGTTGGATGGAAAGTATGACAGCTACAGCATACAAGGGACGATCGAGGTCTTTATTCTGCGTTCTGTGTGCATAGACACTGGTGCCTGTTTTGGATGACGTAATGACAGTTGCAGCAGGTAAGCGTCACTTCGGTATCCCCGGCTCTGCGACCGCGACTCTGCTGCCTCGCTGAGAAAATGTCTTTGGAAGACTTAATCTGCTTCAGTCTCTCCCGAGAACTTCTCGGAGGAAGAATGGAGCTTTATGTCGGTCTACATGAAATCGACGATGACCAACATAAAGGAGAACGACGATTTTCTCCTACAAATGAGTGAGTGTAGCAGAGGCGCCCAAACCAGCGCGTCTGCGAATTCAGAGAAAGGGTTGTTTATAATCTACAACCTATACAAAGCAACTTTTTGTCAAAATAAAAAGGTCGGGCAGTAAAGGGATAACCCCGGTACAAATGCTGTGGTGGACTTCCCTGTCCCCACGATTCCGTCAAGCTTGTCTAAAAGTTATATTTAATCTTCATATAACAATATCTGTATCCACTCTATAAACAACAGCGTACATTTGAATAACAGAGACCTAAAATCCTTAAACCAATACTATCTGTCATGTTTCTAATACTGGGTGTATGTGTTTGTGTATGATAACCTATTTTTGCCTAATAAAAGACATGTTCAAAAGGACAGGTGTCTTCGGCTGTTACATATCTTCCAATTAAAATGCAGAGGCAAAAATAAAATCAACTGTGTAAATCTACCACTTAGCATAAGCACCTTTTGCCATTCATTCTTGAGCACACTCAAATATCAGCCTAAATTATTCTCGTTTTAGAAGCTTTGTCGTGTTTTGTAAAAAGAAAAAAGTTTAAAGACTTCACCTTTGTTCTCCTTCTGGCATTTAATCAGACTTGTACCGTACGCATTACAAGTAATCAAATTACTTGTAATCGATTACTTTTTGAACTAATTTTGTAATCAGTTGATTAATTTTGTTAGGCAGTAATTTCAAGAGTAATCTAATTACTTTGTGAAGTAATAAAAATTACTTTTAACCGTTACTAATTTTCCACGGGACCCCCCCCCCCCCCCCCCCCGCACAAACCTTTTTTTTCTGAAATGACAAAAATAATATTTGCATCTTTGTTCGCACGGAAAAAAGAAAGATTTTCGCGGAGCTGTAGGAAACTAGGTCAACCTTTGTATGTACAGTTTCTGTGGAATGTCCGCATTTTTTTCGAGCTGGGACTGGGAGTGGGAAGCCCCAGGAAAGCCCCAGTGCGTGACAAAGGCCATTCAGGGCGAAGTTTGAGAAAGCAGAATGTAGCTTTGTAAGTCCTTCGTTCAAACTAGCCCCCTCACACACACACACAAAGAAATAAATTTAAAGAAAAACAATCCTGCTTAAGGTACCTACTCGCAGCCCGTAGGAGAACCAGAACCCAAGAATATCTAAAGCGGATGCAAAATATAACAGAGCCAGTTCAAATACACATCAAGATCCCGTATTTTCCCTACGTGGTTTTTGTGACAAGCAAGGTTTCGAGTTTGGAAGTGGCCGGGCCATCTCTTCCGCTAATGAATACTACGCATGATCCGTTACAAATCCTGAAGCTGCTGATCTTTTGTATAACATGCGAGTTCATCCGCATGTGAATAATATCTCGAGAAGCGCGTGTGTGTGCGAAAGAGAGTAGGGGTCGTGTTGCCAGTACAACCATTGACTCGGTGGGTTTTGATCGTGCCCACTGGTATGCTGTTGGCAAATTAGGTGATGACACTTCTTTTCCCTGACCATGTGGCTTTAAGGGACATCGCATCTAGATGTTCTTAAATATATTCATTTCAAGGTTCAGTTGACCCCTCTGCATCGTTACAGAAAGGCAGTCTAACGCCCCAACAAACAGCAGTGAATATACAATGCATAATAACAGGCACCAGTGTCCAGGGGTATAGTCCTCAAAAACCAATTTAAACCTAAAAAAAATATATTTTTTATTTAGATAGTTTACATTTGGTGTATAATCCACAGGGCCTGATTTCCACACCCAGTGCATGGTCCGTCAATCTGGTGGATTGTGTCTTCGTGCTTTTTGTCCTGGGTGGCATTTTTTTTCAGACGTTCTTCGGCGAAGGCTGTTGAGCCTGAAGAACTGCTCTATGAGGCCTATATCCAGTCACTGAGCACACACACAAGCACAGGAAATAACACTCGGTGCCAAGTACAGACGAAGAACCTGGGCGGAAAGCCCTGAATACCAAACAAGCAGCGTCGGGTGACGGCAACTGACTGCATAATACACAGATTGCGCTCCTTCGACGCCTGCATCGCTGCGGTGGGTGGTCATAGCTAGTCGTAGCGAGATGATCATCACTTCAAGCAAGACCTACCGTGATGCTACAAATGAAGTGTTCCAGCAAGTCGAAGGCAAGAAATCTTGCCATAGTCAAAATATGTGTGCAAGTGTTCAACGTGGGCCCTCTCATGCTGGTGCAGCTGTCATCAAGAAAGCTACATCTCAACAATGTTTGCGCGTTGAGGCTGAAACTATGATGCATACTTTATCTAAACCGAAGTTTATTGGTCTGCGGCTACAAACATTTTTGTTGACATTGCTTAGATGATGTAACTATTCAGGCCTTGCATTAAACGGTGTTGCGAACTCTTAAGTTCTGGTTGATTGTGCTGCAAAGCAGTTGGATGGAAAGTATGACAGCTACAGCATACAAGGGACGATCGAGGTCTTTATTCTGCGTTCTGTGTGCATAGACACTGGTGCCTGTTTTGGATGACGTAATGACAGTTGCAGCAGGTAAGCGTCACTTCGGTATCCCCGGCTCTGCGACCGCGACTCTGCTGCCTCGCTGAGAAAATGTCTTTGGAAGACTTAATCTGCTTCAGTCTCTCCCGAGAACTTCTCGGAGGAAGAATGGAGCTTTATGTCGGTCTACATGAAATCGACGATGACCAACATAAAGGAGAACGACGATTTTCTCCTACAAATGAGTGAGTGTAGCAGAGGCGCCCAAACCAGCGCGTCTGCGAATTCAGAGAAAGGGTTGTTTATAATCTACAACCTATACAAAGCAACTTTTTGTCAAAATAAAAAGGTCGGGCAGTAAAGGGATAACCCCGGTACAAATGCTGTGGTGGACTTCCCTGTCCCCACGATTCCGTCAAGCTTGTCTAAAAGTTATATTTAATCTTCATATAACAATATCTGTATCCACTCTATAAACAACAGCGTACATTTGAATAACAGAGACCTAAAATCCTTAAACCAATACTATCTGTCATGTTTCTAATACTGGGTGTATGTGTTTGTGTATGATAACCTATTTTTGCCTAATAAAAGACATGTTCAAAAGGACAGGTGTCTTCGGCTGTTACATATCTTCCAATTAAAATGCAGAGGCAAAAATAAAATCAACTGTGTAAATCTACCACTTAGCATAAGCACCTTTTGCCATTCATTCTTGAGCACACTCAAATATCAGCCTAAATTATTCTCGTTTTAGAAGCTTTGTCGTGTTTTGTAAAAAGAAAAAAGTTTAAAGACTTCACCTTTGTTCTCCTTCTGGCATTTAATCAGACTTGTACCGTACGCATTACAAGTAATCAAATTACTTGTAATCGATTACTTTTTGAACTAATTTTGTAATCAGTTGATTAATTTTGTTAGGCAGTAATTTCAAGAGTAATCTAATTACTTTGTGAAGTAATAAAAATTACTTTTAACCGTTACTAATTTTCCACGGGACCCCCCCCCCCCCCCCCCCGCACAAACCTTTTTTTTCTGAAATGACAAAAATAATATTTGCATCTTTGTTCGCACGGAAAAAAGAAAGATTTTCGCGGAGCTGTAGGAAACTAGGTCAACCTTTGTATGTACAGTTTCTGTGGAATGTCCGCATTTTTTTCGAGCTGGGACTGGGAGTGGGAAGCCCCAGGAAAGCCCCAGTGCGTGACAAAGGCCATTCAGGGCGAAGTTTGAGAAAGCAGAATGTAGCTTTGTAAGTCCTTCGTTCAAACTAGCCCCCTCACACACACACACAAAGAAATAAATTTAAAGAAAAACAATCCTGCTTAAGGTACCTACTCGCAGCCCGTAGGAGAACCAGAACCCAAGAATATCTAAAGCGGATGCAAAATATAACAGAGCCAGTTCAAATACACATCAAGATCCCGTATTTTCCCTACGTGGTTTTTGTGACAAGCAAGGTTTCGAGTTTGGAAGTGGCCGGGCCATCTCTTCCGCTAATGAATACTACGCATGATCCGTTACAAATCCTGAAGCTGCTGATCTTTTGTATAACATGCGAGTTCATCCGCATGTGAATAATATCTCGAGAAGCGCGTGTGTGTGCGAAAGAGAGTAGGGGTCTTGTTGCCAGTACAAGAAAATATATAAAGCAAGAAAACAAAATACCTTTTATTTGGAACCAGAGATTCCAGGAAGGTGCAACGATCACAAAGAGGGAACCCGTTTTTTCTTCTTCATTACTTGTGAAAATGTGAAATATAGGTTGGAAGTAGTTCATTGTTATGAGCGCTAAAGATGCAAGTCTTCACACAATAAAGTAATCGGAAAAGTAATGGTTACTGCTTAAAGTAATGTCCAATTACTTTTGCTGTCGAGTAATCAAGTAATCTAATCGAATACTTTTTAGCCAAGAGTAATAGTAATTGTAATCGATTACTTTTTTAGTAAAGTGTACCAGACTGCATTTAATACAGACTTTTGTTTGTCAGCAGATCACACACAACAGATATCACCGTGGCACATTCAACTTAAACGACCGATGAGACTATTGCTATTTCAATAAAGCTTCCCACGAGAGCATGCGATTGGCGCTTCCTCGGCTTGTTCGCATTATGCGTGAAAACAGGACGGTCGGCGACCAGCTGTTCGCAATATGACACCAAGGATACCAATGTTTGGATACATAGAACGCAGGATAAGGACCTCGATCGTCCCTTGTAAGCTGTGGCTGTCATACTGCCCATCCAACCGCTTTTTAGCGCAATTAACCGGAACAACAACCCAAGAGTTCGGGACACCGTTTAATGCGAGGCCTGAATGGTTACATCATCTAAGCAATGTCAACAAAAATGTTTGTAGCCGCAGACCGATAAGTTTAGATATAGATAAAGTACGCGTCACAGTTTCAACGCGCAAACATTGTTGATATGTTCCTTTCTTTGGACCCGCGTACCTTCAGTTCAACCTGATAACAGCTGCACCAGCGTGAGAGAGCCCGCGTCGAACACTTGCACACATATTTTGACTAAGGCAAGATTTCTTGCCTTCGACTGGCTTGAACACTTCATATGTAGCATCACGGAAGGTCTTGCTTGAACTGATGATCATCTCGCACACGGCAACAAGTAGAGAACGACACGCTTTGTTTAATTTATAAGTTACCGGTCTACGGGCGTCGCAAATCTATCCCCCTCTTTTCCGCCATGTTGGATCGATCGGAGCGCCCCCTATATTCGCTGAAACTCCTCAATTATTACTGCGCCATTTGGCCTCACTAGCAACACATTGGACTTCGTTGAAGTAACGAGATTTTCGAATAAAATATCTAGCTTTCCGGGCTTTAGAATCCTGAGGTGATACGAAATAAGGTACATGAACCCCTTTCTAAATAGCACTTTCATGGCCCCCAAAACACGAAATTGTGTGCGTTGGTTTGTTGTGGCTTGATCGCTATTTTTCGTGGGAAGCATTTTCTTGCCAAATTTAGCGGAGAAACTTGAAGTGGTGAAGTGGTGCGGAAAATCTACGCGTGCGGACTATACAGAAATTTTGTTTTTCAACATCGTTCATTAGGACCAAACGTGACGGATTTTGCGAATGAAAGAGTATGTTAATGATGATTTATGTATGATACAAGCTTTTTTGTGAGCTAAGAAAGTAGACATTTGTCAAGGTGTGCCGTGTATGAGAAGATTTTCGTGTCCACTATATACCAAATGCGGACTACGCACGGCGTGCGGACTATGCACCGTGTGCGGACTATCTAAGCCAAAACGTTTTTTTTACCCCAATTTTGCCCCTGCGGACTATACACCAAGTGCGGACTTTAGCCCAGAATACGGTAATCACACGCATAGTCGTAGTATCTTTACGTGTATATATGACTAAAAAGGGTGGCGAGCGTTTATAAGCTCTTGACCCTAAGTTCCTCCTTCACGGACAAACACTTTTTCCTTATTTTCACCTTGGCAGCAACAAAGTAAGGTGATGCAAGCGAAAGCCATCACTATCACTGCTACGAATGTGTCTCTCTAGAAGAATGGTACGGTAGCCTTCACACACAACCAGGAACTGCGAGAAGGAGAAGGCGGCCGTAGCGTCCAGCAATAGATAATTCGGTCTCTGAATGCCACGGAGTTGGGGGCATGCTTTCTTGCGGAAGACTACGATATTTATGTCTGACGAACTGCTATACAAAGAAGGTGCCGTCCGTGGTGGTGACGCAGTCTTTCGTCTAATTTGAGGCGCTATGGAAGAATGGACGCCCAGAGGATTTGGTGGGAGGCGACCTTCTGAACGGGAGTCATTCTCCAGCGAAAGACCGCACCTTTGGTTTGCGGCGGGAGGGATTTTAAAAGATAGTGACGTCTTTCTGGTGACGGTCGCCATTCAAAGCTGCAATAACCTTGCCACTCATTTTGGTTCAAAGCGTGGGAACGTCAACGCTTCCAAACTTAGAGTTTATCCTTTCCGTTATTGACAGAATGAGAATTTAGTTGTTTTGAAGAGAAGGATGTGGCCAGCTGAAGTAGCTAGGGACACTGAGGCAAAATCCTTCGAGCGGTGGCAGAGTGTTGCCTTCAGAACGGATGTCTCTTTCCAGCAAGACGGCTGCTGCTTCAGGATACGGTGATGGTGATCTTAAAGGCCCGTTCACACTCTTACGACTGCTTACGACCTCTTAAAACTGGGTTCCTTAAAACCTCATACAACTAGAGGACACACTGTCGCCATGCAGTGGAAACTTGGCGGTCCGGCATATTTTTTATTTCTCTCGCGCATTAAGGTTCGTTCACACTCTTGCAACCGAGTACGACCGAGAGAGACCAGACCGGTTTTTAAGCCTCTTGCGACCTCTTAGGACCAGCTCCGCTGTAGCTCACCCGGTCCTAAGACGTCGCAAGAGGCTTAAAAACCGGTCTTGTCTCTCTCGGTCATACTCGGTTGCAAGAGTGTGAACGGGCCTTTATCCTTTCTTTCTTGGCTCGAAAAACTTTTGTCAACGTTATAAACGAGCCTTTCTTATAGGTATTACGCACATTTGACCTCGGAAATCCCGCAAAACCTTCGCTCTCGTGAAAGGCAGTTTCAGGGTCACCGCATAGATAGCGCCAGAATGCCAGTGTGTTTCCTCGTCCTAAGAAATTTTAAGAAGTTTTAACAGATCTCGTCTCTCTCGGTCGTACTCGGTCGCAAGAGTGTGAACGGGCCTTAACAGCTTCTATACAAAGACTGCACCAAGGACGCTTAGGGGTTCCGCGCAACAATAATCTCGCGCATTTTGGGCCCGGTCGGGGGAACGTTAAAAGTGCTTTCCGAAGGAGTTTGAAATGACGCCGTTTATGCAGAGTTTTGTTGGGGTTTCTTTGCCACTTTTACGTAGTGTACGTAGCGTTTTGGAACAATAAACTGCCAGTTTTAATCAAAAGTGACGAGTAACGGTTAACGTACATTTGATAGGAGATACCGTAAAATAATAACGACATTACTTTACTCGTTAGTCACTTGGGATTCTAACGAGTACGTGAGTACGCCAGTCAAAAACCTAACGCGTTACAGGTAACGTCGTTACCTGTAACGCTTTAGTTTCAACTCAGGTCCTTAGACACCCATGTCGATCTTGCCATTCTTGTCCCTGGGAGAAAAGAGCTCTTTCTGCCGAAACAATTTCCATAAACTGCGAAGCGCTTTACAGTTCACGGTTGCTCGTGTTGCAAATTGAGGAAACCGTGCCACCGTCACCAGTCCTTATCTTGTCATGGGGTCTTGGTTCAGGCTACCCCAATTTCTGTGTGTGTGTCTGTGTGTGTGCGTATTTCGCGGGCTGGACTCTGTTACCCCTAAGCTAAGAGTGCAGTGGAACCTAAGGTGCTCGGTGAGCCGATCGTATGTTTATCTTTAATCACGTGATCGCGCTCACTACCCTAACCAGACGCAGAGAGCGGGGCAGGTGATGAAGAGGAGGCGATCGACTGGTCTGGTGGGCGCAAAGCTCCTCCCGTTAAAGCAAGGGTGCAGGCGAGCTGCTTAAATATAGATATTTTTAAGCTTGGAGAGTGGGGACAAGGAGGACAAACACGACACAGATCTCCATTGGAGATCTGTGTCGTTGTTTGTCCTCCTTGTCTCCACTCTCCAGGGTTAAAAATGTCTCCTCCCGTACTGTCAGCTTGGGAATGAACAGGGTCCTCCTCACCCAAGGCCTCCGAATCCTCCTCACTCACGAAAAAGAGATTTTGAGAGATGGTGTGTGGGGAAAACGGGAGAGGAACTGCCATGCTCTGTCGTCACCCTCTCCCTCCCTTTCCGAGAGAGAGATAGGGTACGTACGCCAGGAGTTCGGCCGAGCTAGGCCGAGCGACCTTCGCAAGCTACCCGTTCCAAGGCCGTCGGCGCGCACCTCCCCTGTAGTCTTCCGTCTCTCGAATTCTTCCGTCTGTCTCTGCTCGTATTTGCTATCCAGGTGTCCAAAAACCAATGTGGTAGACATTGCTTAGACATGGTAACTCTAGAGCAAGGGGACAAAAATGGACGGACAGAGACGGAGCTCCGAACTAAGCTTGAATCCTAATGTCAAAACTAAAAAGAGACGATGATAAACCAAATCTTCCTCAACGAAACAGAACATATGGCGATATAAATCACAAGAAAATTGTCGGTCACTTTGGCGTTCCCTCGGAACACCATTGAAGCTAACTAGCTTATGCATCAAAATAGACAAAAATAGAAGAGCATGCGCACAAATAAAACATGCACACAAATATGTAGAATGCGCCACATCAATATTCTAAAATACGAACGACACGTGGTGCGGCCGTACGGGTGCAGCACGATTGCCCCACGTGCAGAATCCCTGTGCGCGCCTCAACCAGCATTTGTTCATGTTCTAACCTAATGTCTTGAAAGTCTACAAACGAAGACCATACAAATTTCATCAATAGTGAGCGACTGGTTTAAAAGTCGACACTTAAAGGTGGTGTCACCGCAGAGGAAGCTCCTCCACCAAGCCCTCTGCCCGCCATAATTGGCGGTATCCTCCTTGGCACTCACCTCATTTCTTGCATTCGCTCTACTAAAGCAAAAAAAGCAGAGGACTTTGTGGAATGAGCTTGTACTGCTTTGCAATGCCTTCTGCCGTCTGAGCCTGGCGTTCGTTGTAAACTATCTCACATTCAAATCTTCCATATTTTGTGTATTTTTAATACCATTTCGCTCTGTTCCCGTTCGTTACAGTGTTGCTACCAGGAGTTGTGAGACTATTAAAAATAAAAACCTTCAAGTCAGAGCCACTTGTTTTCTTCAAGAACCTCTGCCTCGGAATTATTACGAAACGCAAAGAAAATCAAAGTGTAAGGACCTATTCACGTATGGTGATCTGTCTATTTCATGTAGCAACGCTGAGCTTCTCGAAACGCGGGCCAAATTGTTCCTACAAAAAGCACGCACCCTACAGAAAAAAAAGTGAATGTCGCATTGGTGCCTGCCAAAAGGTTCATTTGATAAAATTAATTACGTTTGGTATAATTATAGTTTATTAATTCCTTTCGAGTAAATAACTTTTTAAGCATTAAACGTAAAGGCATGGCTTCAATTCGAAACTTGCTGGGCATCATCTAAAATCACTAAACTAATTCATATTAGAATCATATAAGGCACCTACAGAATGTTGCGGCGTTAAGAAAAAGCGTTCAATTTGGACGTGTTTCTGGGTTTCGGTTTCCCATCGGTAAGCATCTTTGGGACCGTGTTCCTGCCGTCCGTGGTCGACACGGGCGGCAGGCCGCCGCTGCTTTGTCCCCACGTAGTTGAAAAGTCCTTTTTATCTGCAAGGAAAAAATATTTGCTGTGGTCAGCAAACTTCCCTTGGGGTCTTCAAGGTGCATCACGCAGTTGTAAATAAGAAAACGAAAATCCCAATACAACTGTCAGCAACATTGGAACGGTCAGAGTCGAGAACTGAACCCAAAATCCTTGGGAGTGCTAAATTGGCATGGTTAAAAAAAAAAAAAAAGACTGAATACCAAACGGCCGCAATATTCCAAAGAAGACGTAGCGCCGATAGCTGAAACAAAAATAAAAATAAAAATAATCAATTCAGTACCACGAATGCATTATAGTTTACAAAATAAATGTTGGTTAACCCAAGGAATAAAACAAAACAAGGAAGACAAATGGAACGAAGCGATATTGTTTGTTTTTTGTTGGTATAATTTGGTTACGGAACAATTAAAAACAATTGTTATGTGTTTGAACGCCTCTAGTGGCACAACATAAATAAATTTTCATGGTGTTTTTTTTTTTCAAAAAACCTGTAGAAGTGTAAAAAATATAGTACGCCAATATTCAGAGTTTGTTTGTTAATTGTATATTTTAGCGGCAGGAAGATTTTTTGCAGCTTATGATGGATGCCCATGAAGGGAGCATTACAGCTACTGCTGAAATTGCGTCATCCACTCAGGAGAAGCTTCTCTTCAACTTCCATTCGGAAATCAAGACGAACACATCATTGGTTAAAGGTGGGAGCAGGTTTTTCCTATATCTTTTACGAGGCAAACGTTTTAAGCACCAGTGGTCTCGTTGCTGGTGTGGCTTTGCAACAATTAAAATGATTACACCGATAATTGTTAAAAATGATTAACAAATATGAATAAAAAATTACTCAGCAGGGATTCTTAGTCGAATAATCAATCGGTCAATCGCTCTCATGCCATGGCTGTTAGAAATGCTAGTATAGCGAAATAATAAGAATGTAGCATATTTTAAAACACGATTTATGGGATTTTCAAATGCTATGCAACGCAGAAATATTTCTTTCACATGCACTCTTAAGCATAGGGTGATGGCAAAAGCAGATGAAATTACAGAAAGGTGCGCCTTTTTTATCGTAAAGGATCAGGCTACAAAGAGCTTAAAGGGACACTGACGGTATTTATGCTCGAGAAGGTCTTTATTTATACGTTCCATCAGCTGTTATCGCCCCTTTCCTCTCCCTAACTAATGATGACCGTCCGGGCTAATGTGACTGCCACCTTAGTATTTCCTCTTTCGGAAGACTTCTCTTTCACTTTTTTTTTCTCTCTTATTTGTACAAGACATATGTGAGCCCAACTATCCAGAACACAATCTGCGGCTTGAAAATTGTTTGTTTTTCTCCTGAAAACAGCCGATCAAAAACCGGCCGGTATGTTTCGTGCTCACTCTCTTGTCCGTGGTCACGTGCCGTTTTCTATTGTTCAGACAAAACCACCGAAGATAATCAAAGTCCTGGGTCATCGAAGACACACACTCAATACTAAAAATAGACGGAAAATATGGTACCTATTTTTGCGGCTTCTAGAAAGCTGCAAATACATTGACTGAAAACAAAAAGTTGCATAGCCATTTGATTTTTGATAACTTTCTCTATAAATCTTCTTTCATCCCAGTCCAGTTTCGGTTTCGGTTGCGAGCAGTTGCATTTTTATTTTTTACTTTATTGAAAATATGAGTGACGCTGTACCGAAATATGTATTGGGTAATCTGCTGACACGAAGGTGGGGGAGGGGGGGGGGGGGTAAGAGGGCCTTTCAAGGGGAATTCGGCGGGTTTTTTTTTTAGCTACCCCAACTAGCTATATTTTTGGAATCACTGGCCTTTATGCTTTTCGGTATGCTATTTAGTATCGCGAAATTCAAAATAGTTATTGTGAAATTGGCAAGTGAAAAGGATACCACAACCAACAATCAATTAAAGCCGCACTTTTCAGTGTCGTAACGTGAGGGGAAGACAGGCTGGCAGGTCGGGCGTGCAGTCAATAAATGAACTAGGCCGAGCATTTGTTTCTTTGCTGCTGCGTGGATGCTGTAGCGAACTTCCAAAGCATTCATTTGCCACCATGAAACTGCTTGTAATCTCGGCTGGGAACAAAGTCTACAGTCCAAAGAGTGAAACCATGCCATTCCGCTGATGTCACTTTCTCATTCTTGCCAGTAGAGATTTTCATCTTGAAAAACACGGTGCCGATCAAAATTGTAAACTTTATAACTTCGCGAAAAAAAATTAATTTTGACCCAACATTTGGGTCAAAATAAAATTTACGTTTACTGACCCCAAATTTCCTCCCGAAGCTCGACGGGGGAGCGTCGAGGAGAGGGGTGGACAGGGTAGTGGATGAGAGAAGCAGAGGGCCACCACATGACACTTCGGACACTTCAAGTGATTTTGTTTTACTTTTAAATATTAAATTTTATGTTAAGTTTTCTTTTTTTCGTCGCAGAAATGGGGTTATACCTAGGGTTCGGAGTTTTCGGTTTAAACCGATAAAAACCAATAAAAGTCTGCCGAACACATTTTCGGAAATTCGGTTTTAACCGAAAGAAGTCAGTTTTTGGGCTCGGCGTTTTCGGTTTAAACCGATAAATGTACGCCGAATCTATTTTCTAAAATTCTGTTTTATGTCTAATACTGTTTTTATTTTCCACGAACTCGTATAGCCCTAAATGAAGACGAGGCCATGGCGCAGTGTGTTGTATTCTTTCTCGCTGGTCAAGAAACGATATCATCTGTGATCGGAAATACTATCTACCTCCTTGCGATGCATCCTGAAATTCAAGCGAAGCTCAGGGAGGAAGTGGATGAATGTTTCAGACAACATGTAAGGCATCAAACATCTAAAAACGTGTTTATTAAAAACGACGCAGAAACCGCAGATATAAAATGGCGCTGAAGTAGTAGGAAATGTGTACAGGTTCGCACATCGACCAATCAGAGCGCAGGAGGGCGGGGCTTCTTCCCCCTCTTCCATCCCAGTGACCAATGGCAGGCCGTGGGCATCGATGGCCACGCCCACAGAGATCACTGACAAATAGGACGCCCCGCCCACAGCGCGGGGCCTCCTATTTGACCAGTGACCAATCGGAGCTCATCGAGGTACCACCCCCCGACTCCCATACGCGGTATAGGTGTGGAGTCACATCCGCGGCGCATGCCAGACGCGCTTGTAAGACAAGTAGCTGTCAATCACAGGGCTGTCAATCACAGCAGATGTCATCATGTGTGTTGACAACCGCTGTCATCACGTGGTTACAAATCGGTGACATCAGCACGTGATTTCACCGGGTTCGAGCTGCATCCGACAGAAAGCGCAAAGCGCTATATATATATGATTTGAATTGCTGCGTGGGGATGTGCTGGGCATCATTGCTGCGGTCCCATGACGAAGTTCATGTAATATTATTTGAATCGCTGCGCGGTAAATGCTTTATTCGCTAAAAAAAAGTTCTGTGGCAGCTGGGAATCCACCCTGGTACCTTATGCACAGCAGTCCGACGCTCTACCACTTGAGCTACCAGCACAGTGATCCCTCGACATCTTAACTCGTGCTATTTATCCGTATGTCGCGCGCGCGCAATTCAGATCACGTGTTAAAGCTGTCTTACTACCTGGCTTTTGTAATATGTTTGAAAATAAACGTGAAATATCAATACGGTTTTCAGTCTCGTGTATCTTGCACATCATTGTTGATTAAATTGTATTATGACATCGCGCTTTGAATTGAGTCCGCAAAAGAGGTTCACCGTGTGTTTCTAGGTATGTGTGCAGGGCTTTTGGTAAAGTGGATCGCGGTTTGTTACTGAAAAAGTTGTACGTTTTGAAAATTGATCCTGATGTTTTTCGTTTTTTTTGTTTTTTTTTTCTGGATTGGCAACTACCTTTCTGATGGAAAACCGCGTGTGATTTCGAATGGTCATTTATCAAGTTCTGTAGCAGTTACATCTAATGTCCCGCAGTACTCGGTCTTGGGTCCTCTTCGTTTTCTTACGTACATAAATGACATTTGTTTAAATATTTCTTCGCGTCTTAAACTATTCGCTGAGGATGTTGTTTTATATAGTGTAATAACGATAATGAGGATATTTTAAACTTCAATTGTATACATAAATCGAGTATCAAACTCGATTTATTATTAATTTGATTATTTCTATTTATTAAAATAATTATTAAAAACAAACACATCGAAAGAACTAATTCAGTTTTTTTTTATCTCAGTGTTACTTTTCAAGTCACCTGTCATGAGCCAATCATATCAATGCGATAACAAGAAAAAAAAATGAAAGACGTTTACAATCCCCTGTAACGTCGAATTAGAGCGCAGCTCTTGAGGAGGAGGAGGGGAAGGTACGGAGAGGGGGCTATGTCCCTCATCCTCACCTGCTCGCCTCCCATTTATCGGGAATTTTTCCGCTAAATTTAGCGGGGAATTTTTTCCGCTAAATTTAGTGGGGAATTTCTTCCGCTAAATTCAACGGGGAAATTTTTCCGCTAAATTTAGCGGAGAATTTTGTCCGCTAAATTTAGCGGAAAAATTTTCAGATAAATTTAGCGGGGCAATTGTTTCACTCAATTTAGCGGGAAACATTTTCCGCTAAATTTAGCGGGGACATTTACCCGCAATGCACCGCGCGGTTACGCCGACGCCGCCGCCGACGGCGACGGCGACGCCGCTCAAGCCGGAAACGTGCGCCTAAGAGCTGCGCTCTAAAGAGCAAAACAGCCTCTTGAGATTCTTGTGTCAGAATTACCAGCGTCCTCCTGATGACGCCACAGGATTCGGCACGCTGGTCCCTTAGCGAGTGTACGCTCGAGCTGAAGCTCTGGATTACTAAGCGTTGCTCTGGGCGACGCATCTCCACCTGCGTCCTTCGAAGTGCAAATAAAATTATTATTATTATTATTATTATTATTATTATTATCATCTCGCGTCGCCATCTGTGGGTAAAATGTTGAAGTATGGAGGCGATCATTGCCCCCTCCATTGATAAAAAGTTCAAATATGCGCCCAGGGTTGCTTTTTTGCGTTGGCTCAGCGTGTACATGGTAAATTTTGGATCAGCGCGCAAAACACTGTAAAGGCTCAGCGAATTTGGTGAATAGGCGCCATCTGGTGTTCATATTGTGAAGTGGTCCTCGTTAAATTTGGTAACATCTGGAGGCAAAAGCTTCGACCCGCTAAATGTGGGCGTCATGTGACGATTCCTTAGCACCAGCTGGGTCCTGCTAAATCGGGGATGGGATGACGGTCAAACTTTGAAGCTCGCAAACCCTGTTAAATCTTAGCCTAGCGTAAAGCATTGAAGTGCCCCTGCTAAATTTTGGGGCCCAGCGCAAAGTTTTGAAGCTCACACACCGTGCTGGACCCAGTGAATATTTGAATAAACGCCATCTAGTGTTAGAACTTTGAAGTGCTCCTTGCTAAATTTGCTGACATCTGGTGGTAAAAGTTTGGACCCGCTGAATTTCGGCGTCACCGGACGGTCCCTTAGCGTCAGTTGAGTATCGCCAAATTTTAGCTGAGATTACGGTAAAACTTTGAAGCTCACAAACCGTGCTAAGTTGTGACCCAGCGTAAAGTTTTGAAGTGACACTGCCATATATTGGGGGCTGGCACCAACGCGTAAAACTCTGAAACTGCCCTGATAAAATTTCGGGCCCAGCGCGTAGAACTTTCAACAGGCCCAGCAAATTGCGGGATATCCGTCATCTAGTGTTAACCCTTTGAAGTGGTATTCCACGAATTTGGTGACATCTGATGGTAAAAGCCTCGACCCACTAAATGTGGGCGTCATCTCATTATCCCTAAGCGCGAACGTGCCCCTGATGTTATGAGCATCGCCATCTGTACGTACAAAGTTCAACGATATACCCAGGGATGTTTCTCCTTGGTTGACTAAAAACGATAAGCTTGGGGTCTGTGCGTGAATGATCAAGCCTGACGCTATTTGTTGATAAAAAAGTTCAAGTATCTGCCCCAGGGTTGCTTTTTATTAGTTGACCAAAAAGGATAAGAGTGGAGCTGTGTGTGAGAGACATTTCGAGACTGGCGCCATTCCTTGATAAAAGGTTCAAGTATCCGCCCAGGGTAGTTTTTTTTTTTTCTTAGATCACTAGAAGAATAAGCGTGAAGCTGACATTGTGAGAAAGAGTCTATTGTACGGATGAGAGACGCATCTATATGCTACTCATATAGTGTCAAAAATAGAGCTTCTTTTTTTTATTTCAGATAGTTTTCTACACTTTTCATACTTGTAAACCAAAAAACTGTCGAAGCAAATAGGCCTATTCCAAGACATGCTTGTCAATTTCAAAGACCATTTCAAAGACTCTGCAAAGTGGTAAATGTTCTGTAGTACAACCTGTTAGAATAGATATAGAGTCGCCAAACAGGGTCAAGAAAAACGTTGGGTTCACGATTGATGAAAACTGCAGTTAACAAAGCAACTATTTACAAACATTACAAGAGAAGACATTTAGCAACACACATATCAGAATAAAATTAAATATTTACAAAAATTTCGAGACACGCGTTTGGTGTACAACATGTAACAATAGAAATAAAGAGTCGCCATACAAGGTCAAGAAAGAAGTTTGGTTCACACTTAATAATATAGAACTTCGTATTAACAAAGCAACTATTTACAAACATCACAAGAGAAGACATTTAGCAACACTCACTTCAAAATAAAATATTTACAAACGTGTCAAGACACGCGTTCAATTCCCGATGAGAACCACCGAAGGGTCGCACATTTTTGTCTAATGATCGGGAATCAAGCTAAGTATTTCAGCCAATTTTCTACCGTGGTGATCGGACAGCGCCCCATGAGATAACCCGCTCTTTCCGCGCCACAATCGACAAGACTGTCTGAGTACTCGTAGAATGGAACTATTTAGCACAGCCTGTGAGCTTCAAAGTTCTACCGTCACCCAAGCTAAAATTTAGCGAAACCCAGCTGATGCTAAGGGACCGTCAGATGACGCCCAAATTTAGTGGGTCGAAGTTTTTACCACCAGATGTCAGCAAATTTAGCGAGGAGCACTTCAAAGTTCTAACGCTAGATGGCTATGACGCAATTAAATGCAAAGGTGCAAGCGAGCTGTAAGAGAATCACGAAAATAATCCCTGGAGAAGGGGAACATGAGGGACAAAGGACAAACACAAATCTCCAAACACAAGCTAGGTGACTGCTTCGCGACCGGAAAAATCCGCCTGCTCCGGGTTAGACTGGTGACAGCTGATAAAACATGTTTGCTCTATTGACGTTCAACCCCTAGTGAGCTTAGTTGGTAGAGCGCTCCACTGGAAATGGAGAGGTCCCGGGTTCGATACCCGGACCAGGCGGATTCTTTCGGTCGCGCACCAGTCACCTAGCTGTGTTTGGAGATTTTTGTTTGTCCTTTGTCCCTCATGTTCCCCTTCTCCAGGGATTATTTTCGTCTCTAGATGGAGTCTATCCAAAAATTCACTGGGTCCAGCACGGTCTGTGAGTTCCAAAACTTTGCGCTGGGGCCCAAAATTTAGCAGGGGCACTTCAAAGCTTTACGCTGGGCTAAGATTTAGCAGGATTCGCGAGCTTCAAAGTTTGACCGTCATCCCATCACCAATTTAGCGGGACCCAGCTGGTGCTAAGGAACCGTCACATGACGCCCACATTTAGTGGGTCGAAGCTTTTACCTCCAGATGTTACCAAATTCGACAAGGACCACTTCACAGTTTGAACACTAGTTGGCCCCTATTTACACAATTCGCTGTGCCTTTACAAAGTTCTACGCGCTGACCCCAAAATTAAGCAAGGCCACACTTAGCCAACGCAGAAAAGCAACCCTGGGCGCGTACTTGAACTTTTTGTCAATGGATGGCGCAAAAATCACCTCCACACTTCAACATTTTGCCCACAGATGGCGACACGAGATGCGTCGCCCATAGCAACGCTTAGCAATCTAGAACTTCAGCTCGAGCGTATACTCTTTAAGGGACCAGCGTGCCAAATCCTGTGGCGTCCTCAGGACGATGCTGGTAATTCCGACAGAAAAACCACTAGAAACTGTGTATTTTTTTTTTGTTATCGCATTGATATTATTGGCTATGACAGGTGACTTTAGAAGTAACACTAAGACAAAAAGAATTAAATTACTTATTTCGATGTGTTTTTTTTTTTAAGAATTAGCACATGTCTTCTGTAGCTTTTCTTTTTCTCGAAACATTACCATTCTACAATTACTTACATTACGTTTCACGCGCTTGCCCTTGTCAGTGTCACTACTACTTTCACGCGCTTGTCAGTTTGATACTCGATTTATGTATAATGGAAGTTTAAAATGTTCTTCATCATCATTAATTGTCCCGTATAGAACAACATATCACGCGAATAGTTTAAAACGCGAAGAAATATTTAGAAAAATATCGTTTATGTACCTCAGAAAACTAACAGTACCCAAACCAAGCCCTGTGGGACATTATATGTAGCGGTTACAGTATTTGCTGAATGACCATTCAAAATCACACGCGGCTTTTCATCCCAAAGATAGTTGCCAATCTACAGGGTGAAACAAGGAGACGGCAGGCTCTTTACATCGACCGGAAAATTCGGTTTCTTAACCTAGCGCGCTACGACTTTGTGCAGCGTTGCCCACAGATGGTGCATTTTTTTTTTTTTTGTAAAATTTGCAAAGAACGAACTTACCTGAGGAAAAAGTAAAGAAAGAAAAAGGCTTAGCTCCTATGGAAACGCAGCGACGCCACCGGTCTTCAAACAACACGGCGCCGTTTCGCACGGAAGACAAGAGATGGCGCAAGCGGTCGCGACGCCAACTGCCGCCAACGAACGAGCAGACGACGCCGAGAGCCGGCGCTTTTAGCAGACAAGGAACTGCAGGCGCGGTTGTTACCGCGCCTGTTTTTGTTTCTGCGACCTGCGGAACGCGCGCCGCTTTTGAGTCGAAAAGTTCGTCTGCTAAAGAGGCCGGCTCTCGGCGCCCGTATGCTCGTTCGTTGGCGGCGTTCGTTGCGCCATCTCTTGCCTCCGGTGCGAAACGGCGCCGTGTGGTTTGCAGACCGGTGGCGTCGTTGAGTTTCCATAGGAGCTAAGCCTTTTTCTTTCTTTACTTTTTCCTCAGGTAAGTTCGTTCTTTGCAAATTTTACAAAAAAAATGCACCATCTGTGGGCAACGCTGCACAAAGTCCTAGCGCGATAGATTAAGAAACCGAATTTTCCAGTCGATTTAAAGAGCCTGCCGTCTCCTTGTTTCACCCTGTAGAAACAAACATCAGGATCAATTTTCAAAACATATATCTTTTTCAGTAACAAACCGTGATCCATTTTATCCAAGGCAATGCGCACATATCTAGAAACACACGGTAAACCTCTTTTCTGGACTCAGTTCAAAGCGCGGTGTCATAATGGAATTTATTTAACCAATAATGAGGTGCAAGATCCATGGGACCGAAAACAGTATTGATATTTTAGCTTTATTTTAAACCAGATTACAAAACCCACATCAGCTTTAACACGTGATCAGAATTGTGCTCGCGCGACATACAGATAACTAGCAAGAGCTGAGATGTCGAGGAAGCACTGTGCTGGTAGCTCAACAATAAAAAAAAAAAAAACTGCTGGTAGCTCAAGCGGTAGTGTCGGCGTGCCGTGCATAAGGTACCCGGGTCGATTCCCAGCCACCGTAGAATCTATTTTAGCGAATAAAACATTTAACGCGCAGCGATGCAAGTAATACCACATGAAATCATGGCAAAAAAACAACGGACACAAGAGAGAAATCCGATATACAGGCGCCACTCACAACCATATTTGGAAATTGCATAAAGAAAGGAATACATGTGTCGTCCTCTTCATCACGTCCACGCGTGCGCTTGGCCATGCGATACAATCAAAATCACACGGCGGCTTTCCATCACAAAATTTTTCGTTTCAAAAGTGTTTATTTGTGTTTTACTTGCTGTTCTTTCCGCTCCTGCTTGGGCTAGTCTTTGGCCTGCAGTATGTTATAAATAAAAAAAATGTAGTTGCCAATCTCGAAACAAACATCAGGATCAATTTTCAAGACATTTAGCTTTTTCACAAACGAACCGTGATCCCGTTGAAATCACGTGGTGATGCCACCGGGTTGTAATCCCGGAATGACAGCGGTTGTCAACACATGACGACATCCGCTGTGATTGATAGCCCCCCCCCCCCCAACACCTCCTAGACAGCTTTCAAGCCTGCGCGTCACGGGACATGACGTCACGTCCCGGAGGCCTGCTCGGGTGCTGATTGGATTCGAGTGCCGCGTCAGCCTTGGCGTGGGACTATGATAGGAAACGAGTCCAACGGGGGGAGGGGGTGGGGGGGGGGGGGGGGGCGATCGCTGACGCGGCGCTCGAATCCGCGTCCGCCCTTCTAGGCTGACGCGGATTCGATTACCGCGTTACTACTAGTTACTACTACTCACTGACTGTGGTCAGTGAGAAAAAATGTATGTATGTTTTTGATTACTTCGGAACTGAACCACAAGTAACTGTATGTGGATTTTCTTTGCTGAGGCAATGGCGTTCAGGCATGTGGCATGCCTGAACGCCATAATCATGCTTTAACATGACCAAACCAAGCATGTATCGGTTGTCGGGAGCGAATTTGATTATCTTTGTGCAGCATGGTCGTCTTGATCAGGGAGCACTCCTAACAGACTACGGGAAGCGGTAACTTCTTGAAACATTAAGGTTCTAGTTTACACTTTCCAGTCTCCAATCAAAAAAAAAAAAAAAAGAAGACATGGCCACAAAAACACACGTGCTCTGAGAATCCATCGACACTCGACGACTTAATCTTTGCTATTTGTATGTCTCGCGATTAATGTATTTAACGTCAATTCTACGAACCAAATGAAAGGCATACGCATTCTTAAAAATACAGAGACTAAGACGTTAGTATTGTGCAGGAATTTTCATTTTCTAGTCAGTGCCAGCTAAGAAACGCAAGCGGTGGCTATCACGCTCCCATTTATTGCGTCGTGATTTGTTCTTCGGCGTTCTTACCGGCTAATGTTGATATCTCATTGGCTGCACAGCGACGCCTATAGAAGCCATAAACTTAAATGTTTTACTCATTTCATCCAACGAAAGTAGAGAATCATTTTAGGGGTGAAGCTCCTTAGGGGCTAGCCATGTCCGTATGTCCGTCCGCCGTCCGCCGTAGGCCGGCGTCGGGTACTCGTGCTTCTGCTCGTGAGATCACGTGAGCACATGCTCACGTGCTCGTGTAGGGCAAAAAAAAAAATTGGAAAAAAAAAAGATGAAAAAGTTATGAAAAAAGAAAAAGAAGAAAAAAAAAGTAGGGGGTTCTGAGATGCCATTTCATGTCTTCTTAAAAAAAAAAAAAGGAAAACCACACATTCTTCTACTGATATGAATGAATATGATATGAAAAAATTATGAAAAAAGAAAAAGAAGAAAAAAAAGAGTAGGGGGTTCTGAGATGCCATCCCATGTCTTCTTAAAAAAAGAAAAAGAAGAAAACCACACATTCTTCTACTGATATGAATGAAAAGGCTCGGCATGCTGCGGCTCGGCGTCTACGCAGACAAGCACCACCAGAGCTTCGCCCCAAGCAACATCATTCACCACGTGGAGATGCGGTCAATTTTTTTGCTCGGGGAGCCATTCCACACTTTTAGTTCCTGTCAAAAGCTCAATGTTAACAGAGGATGTGTCATATGGCTCGCACCTAACCACATCCGGCCAGGCGCCACCAACGGAAGTCGACAAGCCGGCTGCCAGTCGAACGGCCACGCAGCGCTCGTCTCCTCACTGATTAGACACCAGCGCCAGCCGAACCTCTTCCTCCAGCGCCTCCGTGTTATTACCCCCGGCGAGGGAAAAACATCACGTTTTCAGACATACTGTACATGATACAACGGCGCCCTGCCGCTCTGCTCCGTGAAACCAGCGCGCTCCTGTCTTTCCCAAAGAGAGCGCAATAGACAGTCGCAGAAAAGAAGAGAAAAGAAAGCAGACGCTCACTTCGCCTGAGCCGGTTCAGGTATAGTTCGAGTGCTTGCCGCGAGCTGGCGCCAGGGCTCTGGTCGTCGCTTCCCCAACGGGCTCTGAATAAGTCGCATTTACACTGTAATCGCAGAAGGTAGCACCCACAAGAAAGACATCCACGGAGTGCTCAAACGTTTACCTTGCACGATACAGGGACTCTTCGCACCATTCAGTCTCCACATGTGTACACAGTTCCTTACATTCTGTGTTACCAGCACGTTTTCCACCCTTGTACGGCAAGGGGCGACCTTTTTCAAACTGTGTAAGAGGTAACGCTGATTCGATGGTGGTCGTCCCCAAATTGTTTTACTGGAAAGATGAATAAATGTGCATTAACGCATTGGTTATGATCAACAAATAAGCCTAAACCAGAGCGTGATCTAAAAGGAAACAAAAAATTAACGATACGTTTGGGCTCGAAACTATTTGCAAATACTAAGCGCGAAATACCGAAGGTCTAAATGTGGAACCTATAAAAGGATCTGAGAGCAAAAGCTTGCCCAGGGCAATGGGTTGACCCTTCTTTTCGGCATGGGGCTATGTTTCTAAAAAGGTTTGTGGGCTTACCTCGCTAATCCTCCAACAAGCACGATATAGCGAGTAAGTTATCGCTATGTATAGACAGCTTCCTTGAATACACGTAACTCATGTGAGCGCCGTCTCGTGCGGAAAACAAATATTGAATGAAATTATAAAAACACAAAAAACTGTCATATAGCAATCCACCTAGTTAACACAAGTACCAGTGTTATGATTTATAAGTGCAAAGTATTCATTATATTTTGTGATCAGTTCGTGAGCATCTTCTATTTTGAGACTTCGACCTTACTCAGAATTTTCACAACTTAAATATCGCGCTTTTGTTGTTGTTGTTGTTGTTGTTGTTATTTCCTGTTTCGTGGCTAAAAATGCCATGCAATGCTTTTCAGTGGCAGTTAAAATTGTGGTTTAAAAATTCTTATGTACTTTTTTTTAATGATACGAAGGGACCACAGCCAAGCCTGGATGTTGTCTCAAATCTGAAGCACCTGCACGGGGTTGTGTCAGAATCAATGAGGATGTTTCCAAGCGCAGTCAGGTAGACCATTATTTCGTTTAACTAATTCACGGTTCGATGCTTCATAGTTTTCTCGCCCCAGTCTCGGGTAATTTAAAGAAATGGTAAAACTACATCAGCTCGCCTGCGCTCTCTGTTATTTCATATAGGTATGGTGTTTTTATTAAAGCTTAACAGATCTGTTTAAAAAAAAACGTGAAAGCTACAATTATTCGACCTGTTTATATGAGTTATACGGCCAGGGGGACATAGTATAGGGTCTAATCGTAACGACCAGTCGGCTAATTATATAAGATCTGTTAATTAACTTTCAATTAGTGAAAATAAATTTATGGTTCCAATTAGAAATCGCTTAGGTTCGTCGAAAACCACTTCATCAGTAATTTCTAGAAAGCCTTTGTGCGCGTGAGAAGCGCAGTAGTGCGCTCAAGTTCCCACTGCTGCAGCAGGAGCAAGCTGGCTACTGGTGTGATAAGGCGCCCCCACGATTTTTCCGTCTCCTATTAGAGCCCCAGCCTAGTAATGCCGGTTGAACGAGTGGTACCTTTAGCGCACTACTACGTTTCCCACGCGCTCAAGATATTTCTAAAAATTATTGATTTAGTGGTTTCCCATGACGCTGATCAATTTTCTAACTAGAACATGCATATGCCTATTTTCACTAATTGAAAAGTTATTGAACAAATTGCAATTAGTTATACGACTGATGGTTACGTTTAGCTTCCTATACTATGTCCTCCTGGCCATATAACTCACCTACACAAACCGCATAAATGTAACTTTTTTCTAAACAAACCTGTAAAGCTTTACAAAAAAACTGTATACTGAACGTTTCTGACATAAATGTTCTTTTTATGTTTTAATTTATAGACTGGAGCGATCTCCGACCAATGATTACACTCTGGGTCATACCGGAATCAAAATTTAAAAAGGCTGCGTAATTGCCATATCCATTTATTCGATGCATCATGACCCAGATAACTTTCCTGATCCCACAACATTTGACCCTAACAGATACGTACGACTGATTTGTTTAATTTTTATAGCTATATTTGAATACCCAAGATTCCACTGCCCCTAATGATGTCGCCAAAAATGGACATATACGAGGGGCGTTCATAAAGTTCGTATTATTGTGACGAAGGAATAGAGATTCAGCAATCAAACTTGAGTAGGAGTTGAGACTTTCTCTACATGTTCGCCACCAAAAGTTACCCACTTTTTCCAGCGATTCACCACATGCCGGAGACCATTGTTATAGAACTCCTCGTCTTGAGTGTTCAGGAATCGTTCCACTTCAGCAATCACTTGGTCGCCATCCTTGAAATGCTTTCCTCTTATTTGGCCACATTAGAAGCGTCTGTGCCATTTAACCAAAAGTGTCACAAAATGGGACGTTGTCCCCGAACAACGCTTCAAGATTGGAATGAATATCCTTGGCATTGCTTCCCTTCAAATGAAAAAAACGGATCACTGCATGTGCTTCGCACCGACGGGCGGTGCCACTTTTGTTTCGTCTCCCTAGCGGCGTTCCGAGCTACTATAACATGCGATGTTTATACTGTGCGGAAACTAGAAGGACGCACGCTCATGTTGATGCCTGTTTTGTTCCGTTTCCTTTAATTTTTTGTCACGATAATACGAACTTTATGAACGCCCCTCGTATTTAACGGTTTGTTTTGTGAAGCGTAGTGTTGTACCATTTTTGGAGGGGGTCACTCGTGTGCAGGAAGCAGCTTCATGGGTGGTAAACGTCGACCGTCACTGTTGTCGTAGGGAGATTTTCGAACGAATTCCAAATGAGTCGTATCTTGTTGACATTTTCTCAACAGGTTCAGTGATGATAACATCGGTACCATTCGCCCGTACACGTATCTTCCGTTCGGAGCGGGACCCCGAAATTGCATTGGCATGAGGTTCGCGCTGATGGCAATCCAGCTGTGCCTTGTACACTCGATTCACAGTGTCGAGTTTGTGCGTACCAAAAACACAAATGTAAGCATGACTTTACCCTTTCTAATTTTTATCATTTTCTCAGGATGAAAGTAAGAACAATATGTACCTCAATGTTCCTTCCAGACACCCCCTGAGTTCGTCTGTAGGATATCCTCTTCTCATCGCCAAGCATATCACAGTTGGAATCAGGATGAAGACTGTGTAAAATATTACCATTTTGAACCTATGTTTGAGTTATTCAATTGGATCTAGCCAAGGAAAAGTTTCTAAAAGCTTCTGCGGTTAGGATACCATCTTTTTTTTTTTATTTGTATACATATTTGATCCTAATAGAATTGCTACGTGAAGTGGTGTCCCATGAATAATATAATTTGATACTGCGTGGCTCTCAATCTTCGAAATTACACTAATAGATGCAGTGGTACTAATGATTTAGCTTCGCTATACCTCTGAAACCATTTTATTTAAGGTAAAAGCCACATAAAGCAGGTAAACAAACATAGAGCAGGCGTCCTCCTTTGTTGCTCGGGCGCGCCCTCTGGGCAGCGTGGCAAACGCGGCTAGCGCAGCGCACACTGATACTGATTGGTCGCAGATATCGACTTCCTGCTCGACGGCCAATCAAAGACCCACTGCGCTACGCTAAGTTCGCTGCGCTAGCAAAGCGAATGAAAAAGAAAAGATCAAAACGCTAAAATTATTTTTTAACCTTTTGTTCGGTGTCTTTTATTTCACAAATTTATATCAGCTCGACTGAGCGTGGTGACGCACAACGTAAACACGATATTAAGATATCCGATTTTGCTCTCCGGGGGCGCCCTCAAAAACTTGAGAGCTACAACACTATAGCATATTTTTCTCTTCTGCTTGGCTAAGTTACTGGCATGCAGTGTGTTTGAAGTGAATTATATAAACTTTAAGATGGTTAACCTTTCAGAACTCAAGTGTTCAGTAGAAAATTTTCTTTGCTCTATGTATTTGCCCCTTTTTGTTTAGCAACAAACTCACCGCCGCCATCTCTTGGGTAGCTCCGGCACACTTCCGCTTTACGCATATTTGCTAATTTTTTTTACTCATCAATATTTTATCCTAAGAGGGAATTAAGTCTCAGAGTGCTATCAGTGGCCATTTCCAGAATATATCGCGTATATTTGATTTCGCAAAGAGTGCGAAACCCACCGTCTAGTTCAGAACCGGAAGGGGTTGGGGGCTATTTGCACACTGGCGCCGCCACGTTTCACCACACGTGAGAAAGAGCGAATACCAAACAACCCGCTAACCTCCAAAGAGCAAACAAACGATGCCGCAAAATTTACCTGGGACCATGTTGCCCGGGTTGGCGCTTCGAACCATTATGTCCGATGCCATTTTGAGCGGGATCATTTTGTCCGGATCTCGGCGCGGACATCGCCCCCAATCACGGCGTCTCGTGAACGCACAGGGACGCCGTGACTGGCGGGCGTTCCGTCTGATTTGGTCATCTTCCCAACACGTCGCCTGACTGTCTCGAGTGTCTGGTACTTCGGAGGTTGTGAAACTGCGCGTGTGAAAATACTCTGGTTATACCTGACAAAATGGTCATGCGTAGATTATGTTTCTGGGCTGGTAAATATCGGGGACTATGGGTCACGTGATGGGTCACGTGATCTGCTCAACTATGAGCCACCTGGTCGCGTGGTTTATACCACTATGCGTTACGTGGTCACGTGACGTCACGTGCCGCCAGGACATCACGTGAGCTGACATCACTTGACGTTGCAGGTGATCACGGATGTCACCTGAAGTAACGTGAAATCGGTGACGTCACAGGACGTCATGTATGTATACGTTCCTCTCGCGATATTACAGCCTCTAAAAAATTGGTGCATATGTACGCACCAATTCTTGGTACGATGCTTTTTCGGTAGCGCACTTTGGTAACACTTGGTTTTTTGCGACGCTGAAAAGTATTGTCTGTGTCGAGTTCTACTTGACTGAAAGGAGGAGGCGGTAGATATCTGGAGATTCCTGTTGTCCTGTTCTTCCGTTTCCGCACTCTTCGGGGTTAAAAAAAATGTGTGGCGGTAGGGTGGCTTTTGCGGTGGCGCGTTTTAGAGTGTCCATGGCTTGGCGGCTTTGCGCGACGTCACTCTGGCAGATGCTCTTTGAGCGCCGAAAGGACAGAACAAGCAGCGGTAGAAGCCTCCTTCTGCGCTGCTGTGTGAACATTTCTGCGATATTACCTGGCCAATGCCTGTTCACGAGCGGACGCGGAAGGTGGCTTTACTGTCGTTTTGTGAGTAACGCGCGTCCATACCGAAATCCTCACCGTTTGCTTCCCTATCGATGTTCATAGCACTCCTCTTTTAGTACACTTGCGTACACTCTGTTTAATCATAGTTTGACAAACGACGGAGGCCCCTGCGATTCAATCACGCTTGTCGAAGAGACAGCGCACTCCTCTTGGTCGAAGCTGTCACGTGCTTCGCTCCGTCGCTTTGATGGGCACCCTCGGGGGCCAACTCTATCAATACATCGAAACCTCGTTCAATTTCAACCAGTTTTTAACAGAAATGAACAAAAGACTGGATATAAAAGACAAAAAGAACAAGGGACATACGACAGACTGACTAACATCTGGGAAACCCGGAGAGGCCATTGTAATTGATAAATTTAGGCTTTCTCTTTTTTTTACGACGTCATTTTGTTATACGCTCAACAAAGCTCGACGTCACCCCTATAGACCATTCCATTTAGCGCTCTCTGGGCGGCACCATTTTGTTCGACAGCAGCGCCTTCTCCAAACATCCGGGAAATTCAGCGGGTTCGGCGGGGTAAAACGAGAGAGAGAGCACGCGCCCGACTCCGCTAGCAGACGACAAACCGGGAGGTTGCCATTCTCCATCTTTGGGCTGTACCGGCGGGCTGTACGGAACATCAAACTCTCACTCGTGGCTGCCGTTGTGAAGTGGTTCGCGTTCTTAGAATAGTTATGGCTACTCCAAAATCAGCCTATAGCTCTCTGTTGTTCTATTTCGGTAAATGATCAACTAGCATATCTTTTTTCCGTTACTTAAATAGCAGTTGAGTCAGCCGGCAGTACCACCCTCAACTACTGCGTGTATTGCGGCAGGAGAGCAGGTTTTTATTTATTATTTCAGACTTCCACTCATGGTCGCTAAAGGCCTACACCAGATACGAACTTTGTATAGTAAAAAGGTACAGCAACCGGATTTACTTTTTGCCGGAGAGACCGGCCAATCTGACACAGTTTTCTCTATTTTTTTTTATTTGCACGCAGGTAACAGCGCAATGGGACCCTGTTAGTCTTTTTATCTAGCATAGTATTACACGATAACTGGCATACCAAAATCTGCGCATCTTCGCATGAAATTTCCAAAATGACGCGATTTTAAACAGAGTTTGCACGCCAGCCGGATGCTAGGTACAGCTCACTCGGCGAAGCAGACGACATGCGGGGTGAGAGGGGGAGGGCATTTTTTTCTCTCTATTACCCTCTCTGCTATGACCCTAATGGAACGGTCAATAAGATGACAAACCCCAGTGCAGAGTGTTTCTATAAGTCTTTATATCTACCAGTGGATATCACCGGAATCCACTCGGTAAAAAATTCAAAAACAATTCGCATTTATATACATGCCTATCAGCTTTGAAAGTCAGTGGTGGCAAAGGATAAATATACCTACAAAGTGTAATGCATTTTAGAAGCTGGCTGTTCACGTGAAGATAAGACAGCTGCAAACAATAGCGTTTACGCGGCCGCCTCTGTGACCCTGCACATGCTTCGATAAGTGCTCGAGAACAACAGGCATCCAAATTTAGGGGAGCGGACTGCGTCTTGGCTGCAATCTACGAACTGATAACACTCAAAAGATATAACGACGGCGACTCATTTTTGGTAACAACACTTTACGAAACGCCCCAGCTTTGGTGTCCGTTTGGCTGTGCCCCTTGTCACGCAGTTGTGTGTTGCCCGGCGCTCGGGAAAGCTTTTGCTCGGCATTCGTGATAGTGGCTTGTCGCCGGACAGTATCGTGTGGTACCCTTTTTGAGTCAGTGCCTTACCAGAAGTATCTGCGAAGTGGCATGGATTCATCCGAGGAATCGTCGGAGATCTCTGACGGGAGCAGCGACGACGACAACAACGTTCTTCAGGTCGAACTTCGTCAGCGGGAGGCCATATCACGGGCCTTGTCGAAGGCAAGGAGCGCGTCCTGGCTGTCTCTGGAAGACGTCGAGGAATCTCGAGACTACAGGCTCGGAAACACCATCTGGTTGGCATTTTGAGTTGTTTCGTAATTCGTGTTAAGATTGAAGCTCGGGCTAGTTGTTTTATCAGGTCTAAAACGGTGAGCATATAGCGCACACAAGAGACAACACGGAAGAAAATAGCGCCGTCTGTGTCACACTTCTGTGTTATCTTTTTTGTGCATGTTTCGCGACACACTTACGCGGCCAAACGCGTCGCTGTGGTCGGCCTTCTACTAGAGAGGTGACATATCAGCCATTTTCCCAGCCAATCATTTCTTTTGTGTCTTTTGCAGTGCGTGTAATTCGGTGTGACTCAGCTCGAACGCGTAGCCTTGGCTAATACTTAGACGCAATTTTACCGTATAGTGGGCGCACTCAGCGCGTCGGATGGATGGATGGATGGTAATGGCTATATCCTTTGTATCGGGCGGCAGCTTGCGCCACCTAGCCTAACATTTCGTCATCCCTTCTTTTTTGAAAAAAAAAATTTGTATGAATTTTGTTATAACAGCCCCCCCCCCTCTCTCTCTCTCTCTCTTTTCAAGTGAATTTATTGCTGATTTTTATCTGTATTTTTCCCCCTTTATCCTCCCTAGATCTCTTCCACCAATCTTTCAATCTCCTCTTAGTTACCGCAATTATTTCCCTATCCATTCGTCCATCTATGTCCGGAAAACCCAGTGCCCCCTCCAAATCCGTAGACATCCCCCCCCCCCCCCCCCCAAGAGGGTGGGACGAAGCCCCGTGCACCTTAAAATTACATGTTCTATAGTTTCCCTTTCGCGGTTGCATACGTCGCACAGAGTGTCTACTTCCTGAAATTTAGCCCTGTACGTTTTCGTTCTTAGCACCCCCGTTCTAGCTTCAAACAGCAAAGAGCTCCCCACTGAATTATCATACAGTTGTTCTTTCTTTATTTCTTGTTTTTGTGCCCTGTATATTGTTAAAGCTGATTTCCCCTGCATTCTCTCTTCCCACAATTTCCTCTCTGTTTCCTTTACTCCCTTTTCTACTGATACGCTCTGATCGGCTCCATCTCGTTGAATGTATTTAAATCTCAGATTGCGGGTTCGGTTTGTACACTTAGTGTTTAAACTTTTCATATATAGATACTTGTACACTTTCGGTGCCCACCGTGTATCCTCGATTTCAGCTAGTCTTTGTTCAAATTTTACTTTACTGATCGCTTCTCTACTCTCGAAAGATGCCCAACCCATATCCCCCTGTACTCCCTCATTTGGTGTATTCCCATGTGCCCCCAATGCCAACCTACCCACACTCCTTTGCTGTATCTCTAAACCTGCCTGGATTTCTGACCTCATACACAATACCGCATTCCCAAATGACAGCCCTGGCACCATGACTCCCTTCCATACACCCCTAACGACTTCATATCTATTATAGTTCCATAGTGCCCTATGTTTCATGAGAGCCGAATCTCGTTTCCCCTTCTTTATTACAATATCTTCTTGGTCTTTTAGATACCGTCTTCCTTCACTTAACCATATTCCCAGATATTTGTACTTTTCTACGTGTTCTATCAATGTGTCCTGTATCGTCAGGGGTTCCCCCTTCTCGTCGTTGAACACTATTATACCAGACTTGTCCTTACTAAATTTTAGTCCTAAATTGTCCCCTTCCCTGCCGCAAATCCTAATCAGTTCCTGCATTGTCTCACGACTCTGATACGAGCACAATGTCGTCTGCATACATTAACTCTGGCAATACTTGATTTACTTTATGTCCTTCCTCCATGTAAGTCAGGTCAAAACCTAGGTTTCACTGTTCTAACCTTTTTTCAATCTCACTGAGGTATATCATAAAGAACAGGGGAGACAATGGGCAACCCTGTCTAAGACCTCTTTTCATTGCTGCTGGTCTCGTAGTTTCGGCTTCCCATGTTATAACCACCCTATTCTCCGAATAAACCCGTTCTAGAAACTTAACCATGGTTCCCTCTAGTCCATATCCCTTCAGTAGGTTCCAGAGTTTTTCCTGATTCACGTCACGCGTAGAGTGCCTCAATGTTGTTGGCCGCTGCGCCTTGCTGGAGTGGGGACAACTCTGTCGTCTGCTAGAAGAGCGGCCATTTTTCCTCTCGCTTGACGCGTCGCATTCCCCTTTGAGCTCCTTGTGCTGTTATTGGGTATGATCACTTGTAAAATAAAGGAGGACTGCTTTACGGAACGCGTCACCTCACCCTTCGAATCACGTGTGCACCTGTTTTCTGATATAAAATTACGCTTAGTAAACAGGATAACTGGGCGAGTTGGTATGGATTCATAATGGAACAGCGCGAATTTTTGCAAGGACAAGATACCCTTCACCTGCGGGAAGGTATACATCGGACAAACGGGGCGGTGCCTCAACATTCGCCTGCGGGAACACCGTAGTTCTTTGACAGGAACAGCAAGCTCCCACTTGGCGTTACACTGCAGGGACTGCGCCTGTACACCGTTACTTGACAAAACCATTGTTTTGTATAAACACAGGGACCAAAAAGCTCGAGAGATTGTTGAAGCTCATAGAATAAAGAAGGAGGGGCCAGCCTGCGTGAGTCAGGCTTCCTTGAATTTGCTGGACAGTGAGGTCGAATTTTTAGATCGGGGATGACGCATATAAAACTGTGTAACCGATAGCACCCAATTTTGTGAGGCGCATGCGCGTTTCCGTCGTGATTAGAGAGTCGTGTTGTCGTATGTTTTCTTCGTGGTTCCCTGAGAATAAACCTTTCAGTTGTTAGTCAGCGCTCGTCCTGTCCAGTTCCTTCCTTTGTCCTTGCAAAAATTCGCGCTGTTCCATTATAAAATTACGATTTAGTGCGCATATGCGGCCAGTTCGTTGGCAAAAGTGCCATCGGCTGCCGCTTGTGTTGTGATCCGCTTCTTGCTGATGGCCGATTTATGTAAGTTTGTGGACAGTGTGTCTGTGCGGTACCGTTTTGTGCAACAGATTTCGGTATTTGACGTCGGATTAAATGAGTGAAATGAAAGGCAGTCACCAGCGAGGCGGAGACCGCGATTACGCTGAGCTCGATATATCGCCCTTTTAATTCGCCGGTATTATTGCCTAACAAAATTGAAATGATAGATGGGCTGTGATTTGTATTTGGCTGGCCGGGGGCGAACTCTTCGAGAAATCCACGCTTTTATAGGTTATGTGGATGTTCATAATGAGCACCGTAACACTTGCACTACGGGCTTTTAAACTAGAAACAAGAAAAATATATTTTTTTTTCAATTCGCTTTTATATCGCAAAGTTAAGAATTTTATTAGGCCATCTATCCCGCTTTTTAATTTCTTTCATGGTCCTTGCCCTAGTGAATCAATCGGGCTTAAAATGTAATAGCTAGTTTAAAACAGCTGCCTAACGACAAGAGATGCAAGATAAAGACATCCCATAAACAAGCTGCCGGTGCAGACAGGGGAAACATCACGACTTTACCTTTAAAATACTAGCGAACAAAATACTTCCGGTATTTACACTCACTCTAGAAGCGTCGACCGAACGGCCTACAACCCCGAGACTGCGGGTAAGCAAGGACAACACGAAATATTCTTACTCAATAACATTCTGTCCTGAAGCCGACCAGCACACACGGACCATAGCCTCCGAGATCGGCGCACTCGCGCTACACGCGAACATTCGTTGCTGGGCGATTGCATTTTACTGGCGTACGGGAGAATAGAAAGAAGTCGGATCGCTGGTCGCTATACCAACGACTGCGAGCAATAGCAGTAGCGAGTCGTGGAAGTATCTATACAACATAATCGTTCAGGACCTCAGCCAGTACTTCTAAACAATATTTCCTACGGTGAACGACACAGGGATCGGAAGGAAACAGAGCTGCTACTCACACTGCACACAGACGAGGAGCGGGTCGGCTCCCAGTTGTCCCTTTTTATCTGCGTCAGCCAGAGTCGCTTCCGTTTGGCGTTCGTTGGAATGTTGAATAGCCTCCACCCGTTTCGGGAGTTATTTGAGCACTTGGGCACGCAGCCACCCGGCATTGTTGTCGAGGCACCCGAATTGTTCTGGGTACTAGGCCACGAGGCGACCTCCAGGTGCAGCGTCAACACAACGCGAGACGAAAAATGGCGGCCGCCACCGGGAGCGGTCACTGTGGGGAGCGGTCGGGGGAAACCGGGGAATCCCCGAAAAGGCGGTACTTGCCCTCCCTAAAGATGTCGCCACTCTAGCAAGGCGCAGCGGTCAACAACATTGAGGCACTCTAGTCACGCGCTGGCCTACTCAGCGCGACAAATGATGTCTTCACCCTGAGACAGATAGACCTTCCACGATTGGCCAAACGCTTCCTACAGAACGTCTTGATTATATGATGAATTCTACCTCCATTAATGGAAAAAAAAAATGTCAGACCGTGAACTTTGACGAAGTTGGTTTAAGAAGACGATGACTACATGCTTCCACCATGCTTTTACACACCATCGTGACGTCAAAGATGGGAGCCATAATTTAATTTAATTTAATTTTAATTATTGATCCCTTAAATGCCTAGGTGGGGTTTTGCATAAGGGGGGGGGGGGGGGGGGGTCAGGCAGTCTTCTTACGATTCGGGTACACAGTGTAAACAAAAAAACGAACAAAAGATAAACACAAGTGGGCTACAGGCCGTAAAAGGTGGCAAGTGCTTCACTAAAGTTTGAGATATCCGATATCGTTACTATTGAGTCTGGTAATTTATTCCAATTATTAATAGAAAGCTGCAGAGGAGAAAATTTAAATATATTTGTCCTGGGAATGGATAAAAGGAGCTTGCAGGGTTATCTAAGCGACGGGAGGTGTGAGGTGCAGGTATGTAGTGTAAAGGTCTCTGCAAAGAAAGATGATAGTAAAATTTATGTGGAATGGTTAAGGCGGATATCGTCCTGCGTGTGTTAAGAGAGGGGAAGCCAAGTTGAGTTTATATGATCACTGACACTAGCCGTGAAATTGTAATTTTTATGAATAAACCGTACCGCTCGGTTTTTGACTGCCTCTTACATCTCTTCCAGAAATAACTGATGGGGATTCCAAACTGATGAGACGTACTCTAGCTGGGGACTAACAAGTGAAGTGTATGGTAAAAGTTTAGGTTCTTGAGAGGCAAGAAAAAGGTTGCGTCGCAAAAAGTCGAGCGACTGGTTAGCTTTGCTGACAATGTTAGTTATATAACAATCCTATGAAGAACGGTTTGTTAAGTAAACCCCAAGGTACTTATAAGTTGGTACATTTTCGATCCTATTACCGGAAAGGTAGTATGAAAGTCCATTGTGTAACGTTTCGTAGTAAACGTCATTTGTTCAGTTTTATTTACGTTTATTTGCATCTGCCACCTTTCACACCGAGATTCGATAGCGTGTAAATCAGATTGGAGTTGCGCGCACTCAGAGGGATCGGTTATTTTAGAATACACAACACAGTCAAGACGTTTTAGAGTCTTGTCATTCCTGTAGATTCGCGTGTCTCATTTCGTATATATGGCTTGCGAGCTGCCTGCATGATCCGCGAATCTACATCGTGGCATCTTCAGCTAACGCGCACAGCTTCGGCGAGCCACAAACGTCGACGAACGCAACAGCGGAGGTATTCAATGGGTCACTATCCGTAATGCTATGGAAGCGTTTCGTTCTTTACCAGGCCGCGGCAGTGGCAGTCGACAAGGCGGCGGAGAGCCACTTATCTAGCCACCACCGCTGTAAGTCTGTGAATCAAAAATAATTTTTGCAATGTCAAACCCATCCCTATATAATTAGCCACACATAGCTTGCAGCGACGGGTCATCGCATTTTCAGTGCGATGACTTGTCATTGCAATCAACCTGTCACCAGAAGTATTGAATAGCTATGAATTACATTGTTTGTATCCTCAATGGCGTACAGTTGTGAACTATGCAAGCTAAAACGAGGCATGAACGACCGCAAGGAAAGTTCTTGGATTTTTTATTTTACAAGTAATGACAACCAACACGCATGACGAAGCTCCTTCCGCTGGAACAAAGTAGGGCCTTTCGGTTCTTTCTGCCGCTGTGCGTTATAAACGAGCCTTTCTCGTAGGTATTACGCACATTTGACCTCGGAAATTCCGCAAAACCTTCGCTATTGTGAAATGCAGTTCCAGGGTCACCGCAAAGATGGCGCCAGAGTGCCAGTGTGTTCTCTCGTCCTAAGAAAGTTGAAGAGGTTTCAACAGGTCTCGTCTCTCTCGGTCGAGGTCGGTCGCAAGAGTGTGAACGGGCCTTTAATATCTCTTACCACGAGAGCAGAGCCGTGTATTGGGAGAATTTGGCCATACATTGGTTCCAAAAGGTGAGCATCTCGGGGCTAACCACAGGCTGCGAAACAGCCCCTAGTGGTGGTCATGAGCTTTAATAACGCGACTCGACTAATTTAAGTCGTTTCATCGTCGCTCGAGTAGAAAGGTATAACTCTCGGTGACCGAAAACTTGGCGCATGTGAGGTTTTCGTCACGTCCATATTCAACGGCAGAATGAACAAACGTGCACTCCAAACCAGGGCCGACTTGTCGGAAACAGCGTCTCGGCTGAGACTGGGGAAAGAAAGAAACTGCGCACGAGCTGAGCAGGACTCAATCCGCGTCTCGAGACGCTCGCGCGCTCCAGCCTTTGCACTGTTTTCTTTCAGCCAGTTTACTTTTCTTTGTATTTCCGGGAGAGGAGGAGAGCCCCCGCAAAGCTTTATTAAATACTTTACTATACTTCGTTTCACCTTATGTGCGAGCGAAGGCAAAACTGGAAGCGCGAGCACGGAAGCTCCGTGCGTTCAGGCCACGACCGGCTTTATAGGGTAGTTCAGGCTTTGCTCGAGCGCGCGAGCTGGGGAGAATTGCAAAAAGCGCTGGTGTCGCGCTTCTAGCTTTGGCTTCGCTCGCAGGTAAAGTGAAACGAAGTATAGACCTTTCCAAAAACGAGCTTGTGGCCGGTGCCATTTTGAGCGTTCGTGCGCATGGCGCGTGCTTTGCTCGCTTTCCGAAGCGACGAACACGTACGTGCTGGGCTGTGAAGATCGCACGCTGGACTGTGATTTTGTAAACATTGGAAAGGTCTATAGGGGGAATACATTCCACTCCGCTCATTTGCATTAGACAGAACGCCTACAGCGCCGAATCCAGCCCTGACGGAGTGGAGGTCCGCGCCAGTCCACGCGCATGTGCACGTGGATGTTCGCGGCGGCCGCGGCGGTGTCGTCTCCGATTCCACCTAAAGCCCCTTCATGTTTCAAAAGTAGCGCAAAGTACGTCGATGCACGAGGCACGCGCAACGTGCAACCCTTCGGAAGATCATGGCGGCATAGCGTCCATGCACGTGCCGCGACCACTAGAAGTGGCGCGCGGCACGCGTCTCGAGCATAGAGTTATTACAATAAACGCTAGAGGCTCAGCTGGCGCTAGTGTCTACGGGACTTCCGGTTGCAAATTGAAGCAGACAGCATGCAGTCTACTTTTCCAGTCTTCCTGTGTATTCCTATGGGAAAACGCGCGTGAATTTTGTCTCTTCGCCGGAAAATAACATGAATAACTTTTTTTATTTTGGTTGTACCGGATAGTATGTACCTTTATTAATATTCGTGAAAGTGCAATGGCTTTAGTTACAGCATTTTTTCTTTACCGCTGAACGACGTTAAACTTCGCTATATTTCAGGCCCAAACCTCTGTTCCATGGCAGGTATGTAAAAACGAGCGACGATTCTAAGCAAAATAACGATCGAAAGGAATGTAGAGTATGTTCGAAGTTCGCCAGTATTCCGTTGGTGCTTATATGTTGCTAACATGCCCGTCCTGTCACTATATGAAAATGACCCCGTCGTGTATCAGTACGAGTGGTTAAAAAAAAACAAAAAAACGTTCGAAACGTAAAGAATAAAGTACGTGGGCTACGAAAGGTGTGTTTTCTTATTGTTTTCAATGTCGGGCAGTTTTTATCGGGCACCTGTTCTCTGGCTTCTCTCCATTTGCAAAGATTTGGAGCGCGCGGGTGATGATTTGAACCCAGAACAAGCATCTTCACACATATTCATGAGCAGAAAGAATAAAGCAGTACTTATTTATTGAAAATCGAACTATATTACGTGACTTTCAATTTATTTTGATCGTCTGCAAGCACAAGGAGTTACTTATCCAGTGTTACTGCGTAGTTCTTGCCGTCTTTCTCGGTTTTCCAGATGTCCTTCGTACTGAAAAGCGCCGGCGCCGTGTTCGCGCTAACAGTGTCCGACAGTGCACATAAATGCATGTACGAAGCGGTTTTAGCACCGCTTTTTCATGCCACGATTTAAAAAAAAAAAAAAAAACGCCGTAACTGACCAATTATTTCATCTGCGTGACTGGGAAATGTTCCAATGTGCCTAGTACGTACGAATTATTCGTGATATTTGCTCTTATAATCGAGCGCAGAGAGGAAATTCACTCGCTTTTTTCCATAGAAATGCATTACCGGAAGTCAATTTCCGACTGCTTGCTGTCTGCTTCAATTTGCAACAGCACACTAGCGCCAGTTGAACCTCTAGCGTACATTATAATAACTCTATGGTCTCGAGCATTTCCACAACAATAAATTTGGTATGTAGAACAACCACCGTCATCATTATCATTTACCGCCGAGACCTCCCCGACGATAGATGGCTCTCGCCAAGCCCAGAGAACTTGTCCGCGCCGAGGCTATTGTATTTGAGAGGAGTGGAATGTATTCCCCCTAGTAAAGTATTTGGCTTTATTAAGACAATTAAGCGCTCAAAATGAAAGAGGGAACTCGTGCCCAGTGGCGTCACTATAGGGTCAGCGGCACCCGGGGCGGTGGCCCGCGGCAACCCGCTCCCCCCCCCCCCCCCCCGGCTCGTTGCTTGCCTCCACCCCCCCACCCCCCCCCCCCCCTCCCTCGCGGCCTGCCGCGACACTCCCCGGAGCGCTGCACCCGGGGTGGTCGCCCCCCCCCCCCCCCCCCCGCCCCCACTTGTGACGCCACTGCTCGTGCCTGTACCTTCCACTGCATTGCCAAGAAAAGTGATCTCGAATTATAGCAAGCAGGCCCAGAGCAAACTGTCACCAAGACGCCGAGATTGTACGCTTCTTTTCACGCTTTAAATGTCGTTTTCAATATTGTGACGTCGCGGTCTGCTGACTGGTCGGCGCTGTGCCGCCCTTCGAGTTTAATCGAGGGGCTAGTATTCGGCGCTGGCGGTGGCCTTTGCACCGCCCATCGGCCAAACTCTCCCAATATTGTCACGAATGACAATTGATGAGGCGATAATAACTGAGGAAACTAAACGTTTAATGGGGCGAACTTGTGCCAAAAAATAAAAAAAAAGAAACAGAAGAAAACAGCAGAGCGTCGCAGGCGTCGATGTCTGCGAAACCGCAGGATCGAGCGCTGGGGCGAGACTGACTCTGGCTCGCTACGCGAAGCCCCTTATGTACACGCGTGGGCTTCTGGAATAGTCGGCGTAGAAAGTTCGACGCGTAGAACATTCGGTCCTCGAACAAGCACCAAGATTCTCGAATTTACTAGAACACTAAATTGCAGGGATAAGCAAAAGACACGTCGCTCCCAGGAATCGAACCCTGGGTTTCCGCGTGGGAGGCAGGCACGATAACCGTTCGGCCACGCGCGCTCTGCCTACTTGGCAAGCTGTGCGCGCAGCAATATACGGCTCTGCACGAGAGTAAGTTGAGCGTCACTTGCCCTGTCAAAGAGTGAGTTTGAATATTTGAGAGAAGCATTGCGGGGGACACGCTGATGACTAACAGGGTTCTGGGGCCTATAAATGCATGTAATTTTCAAAAGTGCGCCTTGTGTCGTTCCACTTCTTTGCCCTTGTCTTATTCGGCGCTTTTATTTAAAGAACCATGAACCAACTGGCCCAACTTTCCAGTTTGCGGTCGTACTCGATTGCAAATGTGTCAACGGGCCTTTAGTGTAATTAAATAAACCTTTCTTTCTTTGCACTCTACGAACTTTTTGGCATTTTCCATTGCACGTTTTGAGACTGTCGCTCCCATTAACCTTTTTACAGATCTGTTTGAGGCCCATACGACAGAAAAAAAAAAAAACACTCGTGTCGAACTTGGACGCGATAGATCTTAAACGGTGCGCGGAATTTTGCATGTAGGGAATCGCAGCGAAACGACCTTTCTTTTTGGCAGCAGCTTGCGGAAGCTGTGGTCTGAGAATGAATCTATCAAGGGTGGAACGAAGTAGGTCTGAAAGCCTGCTTCTTCCAACCTCTGATGCTGCAACATGAGGCTACTTTCGGAGAAATGTGTACACGACTTGGAGAATGAGGACTTGAAAAGTGACCTCACTATGCCATGCTTAACCGACTTGGAGTGAGCACTGGTGAAGGGGAGGACTGGCTTCTCCGATCTCTGCTGAAAGGCCCAACAAGAACCTGAGGAACGAGGATGTAACCGTAAATCCAGGAATTGAAATCCTTCCTTTGAAGGATTTTTCCGCGTAAAAGTTAGTCCCGCTGCACAGTCCTTGAAAACTTCAAAGATGCTGTCATTGGACGCAACGTCTGGATAAATGACCAAGTAATCGTCGACAGACCTAAACACTAGGCAACCCTGAAAGGACTTCGATGCAAAACGATGGCCGCGGAAAACACCTTGTCCCCGTTCCAGCAGCCATTTTGACCCTGAGCGAGTGGCATCCCCCAAAAGCTCCTAGATAAGAGCAGCTCTTTAATCGTGCATCCTATAAGTTGCGATGTTCTTTGAAGCGCCGACTGCGTGACGGTGCAGGTTTTAGGGAGCGAATGGTGGCGCGCAGCAGAAGACTGAACTAAACGACGTTTTCTTTCAACGAAATATGCTTCCTCATTCGTGTTGGTTGTCGGTACATGTAAAAGAAGTATCAAGGGGCTTCAGCCTCCCTCGCTTGGGCTGTTCCATTGAGCGCTACGTCATGGGGCAGTTTTGTGGCTACCAACAAAATAGCTCTCCCATGGAATAAGACACCGTTCGCGTAGTCCGGATAACTTTGGTGAGCATTGTACATAACGCTCTTTATTCAACAGCTCTCCGGTAGAAGTTTTTGTACTGCATCCATTGAGCGGTTCGAGATTTCGCATGAAAACATGCACGTACAACACTGCAGGTGCATGTGTGGAAACTGCAGCCGCATGTCGGTGGCCAGCGAATCGACGTGTTGCCTGGAGATTCCGGAGGTGGCCAAGGCGGTCGGTACACACGGCTGCATCACCCTGCATCCTGGCTTCGAGAGCGTCTGCCTAAACTTGCACAGCCTCCAGGTGCCTTTCTACTGGTGCATGGAAAACCAGCCGAAATACCTGTCCGGCCTGCACGAGCACGAGTGAGTATCGATATCAGTTAGTAAGAGCTTTGGCCTTCGATGCTTACTTTTAATGCGAAAGCATTATTAAGCTACTACTTCTCCTAATGCGCAGTAGGTATGCGCAGTAGATCATTTCAGCTCACTGTGCTTGCACCCCATTGCACCGCGCGTATGCGGAGCGGCCGTACGCACTCCTTCACATTCGCACCCTCTTCGAAGGACCTGACGACCGTGATGTCCTCGTCGTTGTCCGAGGGGTCGTCCTGGAGGTCGTTCTCGGGCTTACCCTAGAGGTTATCCTAGACGTCATCTTGATGTCGTCCTCTACGTTGTCCTTGAGGTCTTCCTAGAGGTCGTCCTACAGCTCGTCCTTGGGGTCGCCCTAGAGGTCGTCTTAGAGGTCGTCCTAGATGTCGTCTTTGACGTCGTCCTAGACGACGTCAAGGACTGCGTCTAGGACACCGTAGAGGGCGACGTCCTAGAGGACGACGTCCAGGATGACCTGGAGGACGACCTCTACAGTGATCTCAAGGACGACAAATATTTAGAGTCGTCCTAGAAGACGACGCTAAATTTAGCGAGGAGTTTCCCTGCTAAATATAGCGGAAAAGTTGACGTCACGACCTATGTGTGGCCTTTGGCAACTTCCGGTTCCTTTTCTCCGCTAAATTTGGTGGTGTGCAACGATAAATGCTATGGCATTCATAGGTATACCACCCCTGTGGCTTCTACAAATTTGCCTCGACCATCGATTCGCTGCCCTGTAATTGTTTCTCTCCCATATCAGGGGGTGCGTATGTCGGCGTTTATTGAGATGGAGTATAAAAAATCGGGAATATTGAACAAATATGAAAGTGTTTACGCAGAGTTTAAGCCTGGGCATGATTAAACGGGTATGCTATAGTAGCTGACAGCTGAAGAGACGCAGGGTGTCGTCAGTTCCGAGCATCTTATTTACTTTCGCAAACCACTACCGTGTACCGCATATACTGCACTACTAGTGCCTTTGAAGCATGCTTTTAAGGGTGCTCTGAGGTGGTTTCCGAGATCGCCTAAATATGGCGATAACTCACTCTGCTGGCTCTAAGCATTCTAGAAATCCCTTACGCGACCGATTTCCCCATTAAAAGCAATCAAAGATCGCAACACACCGAGGTCATTTCCGGCGATGAGAGGAGCATGTTCCGAAACGTGGACCACTGTCAGCCAATAGCGAGTGAAGGATCATCGCGTATCCGGCCGTTGGAACCGCGGAGTGCTATCTCGAATGCGCGCGGATCGTTGTTCAATCAGCCCAGACTACGGTTGAACGCAGCGAACGTGCGCTCGAGGGCTGACGACCCGACACGTCACTTCCGTAAAAGAAAAAAAAAAAAAATATATATATATATATGTATAGTGCGTTGTTTCTGAGACTATTAGTGCAGTATGAGGTTCCCCCTCCGCGAAAAATACGTCTTTCGACTACTTTTAATTTCGTTTATCATCTACAAAGGCATACACATTTTATAAAAACAGAGTTCGCAATCTTAACGAAATGTCGCGTTTTCATTGGTCACATGTCGTCCCGCGGCTGCCGAGGTCATCTCCCATCGCCGGAGATGACCTCGGTGTGTTGGATTTTTTATTGCAATTTTTGATACGGAAATCGGCCACGTATCGTTATGGTTTATGGATTTCTAAAATTCTTAGAGCCTGCAGAGTTAGTTATCACCATATTTAGGCGATCTCAGAAAACTCCTCAGGGCAACTTTAAGCGAGCGCCAGGAGTGACACCGTGACCGCGGGACGCGCGCTTAAAAGCATGCCTCAAAGGCTCCATAAACCGGTACGCGGAACACGGTGACGGTTTGCGAAAAGTCCCTAATGTAAGGAATCAAACAACAAAAATCCAACCTTGAACAAAACAAAACGGCAGGTAATAAAGAATTTGACAAACTTGTTTATCTGCTGGTTACACGAGATCAAAAAGTGTTTTCTGGAGTCAGTATTTAACAGAGGACGAATAGCAGCATCCAACTTACCATGACATGAAGTCAGACCAATAGACAAGTTGTTTTCAGGCATTCTTGCGCCTCACAAAAGAGTACCACCAGCACCGACAATGTGCGGGACTAGGAACGTGCGTGAAATCTGTTTCAGGCAATACAGGAGAATAGCGTACCGCCAGTTCACCCGGTGGGTCTGGCACCGCCTGGGCAAGTCCATGCACCGGCCAGTGCCGAGCTGCGTCACCACCAAGATTCGCAAAACGCTGGTTCCAGAGTCTGAAGTGAGCTGGGCGTACCCAAGATTTTGAAGACGGCTTGCCATTACCTCATCTTTACTCGACTGAGTAGTTAGCTGCGTTTTGTCTTAGGGCAAATGTCCAGCACTGTGTACGCTTCTTGGCAAGTAGCAGACGTTTAATCCTGTACTGTTTCGTATCTACATTCTTCCGTTTTGAGTATAACATTTATTCTAATATTCTGTGTCTATCGGTGCTGGCATGCCTCCGTAAAGCGTTTAAAGTTTTTTTTTTTTTTATATTACGTTTGTTTTTTTGTTTATTTTTTCGGAAGAAAATGTTTTAATGTGGTGCGACACGCAATCAAGTACCTGACTGCACGCGGTCTGGTTGCTCATGTAACGATTGCTACCCCCTTAATTGTTTTTGTAGCTGATTGCGTTCAAGCGAAAGATTAGTGTTAGACAAAGTATGATGCGAAATGTGAGCCTTGCGCATCTCCGTGTTGATCCAAAGGCACGCTGCAGTACATGCGTGTACATGTCTAACGAATGTTCAAACTTTAATTCGCGCACAGGCAGACACATCGCATGGCTGCGCGTGTATCCGTTCACATGTGCCGTTCGAGAGTTTCATGTTTTGTTGTTTTTAATCAATGTTTTACCCCAGTGTTTCGTGAATACTCTTCTTGCTTCTGCTTGTCATGACATCCAGCGTTTGTAATGTCCAGGGAAAGAACATTCGGTTCTCTTATATTAGCCAATTCGTCTTTATATCCGAACACAAGGTCTCAGCTCAGTCAAGTCAAGGAATATTCATCAAAAAGCTACAAATCACGTCTATTAGAAATGGCAGTTTAGGGCCTCTGTATTAAGAATATACGAAAGCACATGGCCATCATTACCGCATCTCCAACGCATTGAAGCTGAAGGCAGTCGTATATTACTTTTTGTGACCGCTACACTACATGCATATTACCTCGCTTATAGCTTTCAAGGTTGTTCTTGTTTGTGCCGCCTTGTTCAATGAATACATTATAACGGCACGTTGTCAGAAAATAAATTGATACGCAGAAATTGTTGCGTTTGTCTTATATCGCCCACTACTCTCTGTAGGACCACTGACCGTGATGGTACTTCAATAAATTTTGTTTCATTGTTCTTAATAAGCTGATATTTCTGGCATTTTTCACATAAGAAATTAAAGCTCAGGTTAATTTCCTTTGGAAGTCGTAACACAAAATTACCTGAAAATTTACTTTTTGTTTTCTCTGCATGTTTTATCAGCATTATGTACATCATTCGGGGTAATATTGAAAACAAAAATAGAGTAAGGACTATGTGTATTACGGTTACTTGTACGACATGTATAAAACAAAAACAAAAATGAAACCTGCAACTGTCTTGGGGGATATAATAAATGCGCCGCATTGATCGGTATCCTCCCTCTCTTATCGAGAGGCAAAGCTGATCTTGAAAGGCTGAAATCCCAAATCAATACATAATTATCTGTGACAAAATTCCCCGGACAAAAAACACAACGTCAAACTAAGTTTTTTTACAGGGATTACTTCGACGGTATTGCAACACGACAACAGGCCACGATTAGGGAGGCTAATGTTTCCAGCATTAAAAGAAAATGCGTTTTCATTTCGACGGTCTGCCACACGCGCAACATACCACGATTAGGGAGGCTAATTTTGTTTTGCATAGAAAGGAAATCGTCCGATCATGTGCTGCATAATCCATGCCTCCACCATCATTAAATCGATTGTGAAGGATTAATACAACCTTACTAATCTTCCTATCTTGAGAAAAGGAGATCCATTAGAACTTCCAGGGACATTGCCATATTTGCCGGTACTTCCAGACTCAGGAGCCCAGAGAATTCCCAGCGAGTCATCGAGAGACGGCACAGAGGTGAGGCTACTTTGTCAGGCCGCGGCCAAACTGCATGCTCGTCCATCATATACAAAAGACGCGGAGTCTCCCCGCACACACGATACATTCGTTTTATGTTTAAGCGCCGTTTTTGTTGAATTTTATATTGATTCACATTTAACTGACGTCGTCGCCTTGTTTCACTCCGAGTCCTACGTGAGCCAGATTCTTCGACATCAAATTAATAGCTACAAAATCATTGTCAACAATAGTTAGATACTTTTTTCTTTTTTTAAGTATGGTTCAAATGTCCACAAAAGTGCCGACACGCGGCGCGGCTCTGTTTACCAACACGGCCGGAAGGCAGCGCATGCGCAGAAGCTATGTGGGCAGAAGCGGTCCAGGCTCTCGGCGTTTTCGCAATGCGTTGTGTGGCGTGCGCTCTCTGTTGCCGTTGTAGAGACGCTTTTATAGTTTTATTTGTGCGTCGTAGTTCCTACCAACGCATGTCGTGTTATGTCCGGCTATTTGAGCCCGCTTCCCAAGCCTGAACAGCACCGCAATCGAGACAAACTGTGCGTGGACAATGTTGCCTTCGACGATCCGTATGCCGTAAACAAAAACTGCTGGAGTTCTGACGTGAAGTTGCTGCCACCGTCGTCGATTTCTCACGTCGCCGTTTATTAAGTTTTTGCGTCAAGCGTGTTCACGGCCGACACGGTGCAGATGCACAAGTCTCTCGAGGCCTACAATTACTTCGAGCAGGCTTCTGCGCTGCCGGCGGGATAAGCAGACGGCGGGTTTGCAGGAAGCGTATTTATTCATTGATTACATACACACAGCGTACTTCGAGTAAAGGTTTGATATTTTTCTTACCCTCATGACCACAATGCATGACAAACGGTAACGCTTTGTCCGTTCTGCTGCCGATCTCACTCCGGTTTGTAGCACGGGCGTAGCGAGCCTCCGACGAGCGCTTGGGCGGTGCCTTGTGCGCGAACACCGTGGGAACAAAATCTGGGTGGTCTCGACCAAACTACGGTTTTCGTGCACATAAGCAAGCATCGGGACGAAGATTGAAATGGAAGCCACGTTGGCCTTCAAAAAAGTGCTTGCCGCACTAACGGTCTTCCGCGCGAGGTGACCATTCTTTTCAATCCACAGATAGTATCTACCTTCTGCGCCTTTCAGAGTCCGCTGAGAACTTGTGGAAACTCACTCCGCTACTTTTGCTGTACCTTTCGGTACAATTAACGGCTACGCAGCCTTGCGGCATGCTGAAATGCTCTGATGCCCATGCAAAACGTGCGCCCTTCTGCCCACACCACCCGGCCCTGGCGCGATCGCAGCGCCGCCGCAGCTCCGTGACGTCAAGCCCGCGTGTCGGTCTATACTGTTAAACTTCGTTAAGCCTAACAGTTATCTAAATTTTGATTCAATGAAGCACGGCGAAACTCAGTAACTTATTTTAAAGATACTGCTCGTAAAACCTCTAATGCGTAGTATTATTCTTCCGAAGCAGTTGGAGTGTTCCCTACATCAACAGTTCTCCTATGCGCTGGGTGTGGGCACGTTTATACAAAACGACAGTCATACCTCCTTCCACGTTTCACTGTAAACCGAGATTAGTATGTATGGTATCGCAGAAACGAGCACACAGTGCTACGGTGGACAGCTGTGCAAAAGGGGGACTTCTCCGTTTGGTCAGCTGTTACCACGCTTCATGAGCATACGCCACTTCGCTTACCGTCACACGCGTATGTTTGTCTGCTTATCCGGAAGCGCTCAAAAACGTCCCGTCACAACAATAATTATCGAATTCTACGTACAAATCAACTTCAGGGACACCAAGTCCTTCGCACGTGCACCTTCACAGCGCCTCATGGGAGCATATGAACTCGGTCACAACAATGTGTCCTTCTTACACTTTAACACGTATTGTAATGAAGATTTGCTCGATGCATGCAGCATTGCATGATCCCCGACAGGAAGAAAACGACAGGGAGGTCCTTCAATTGTTCTGCTTCCAGCCCGAGCTTCTTACCTTCTAGACGCTTCGGCATCTCGAAAGCTTCGAGCGTGCTTGCGCAGTCAGAGCATGACAGAAGGCATCGAGCGCGTGCTGGAGGCCGGGCATGAGAAAGAGATATGCCCTGCCTTTCTCATTCTGTCAGGAACTGCTTCTGTATCTGTTCTCCTTATGGTAAGGGTAATTCTCGGAAGTAACCCAACGTTCTGCTGCATTTTGTGGCGTTCCCGCAGGAAACCACCGTGCGTGCTCCGTCCTGTGTCTCTTCCGTCTCGTATCGAAAATGCAACGTCCTGATTGGGTAGCATGCTCCAAAGCCTCGGTATGGCTCTTCTGCATCGTTGGATTTCTGTACCAGGCGTCGGACGTGATTGAACTCTACAGGACATACGGCTTCACAGTCACAGTCTACGAAGAGCTCCGACGGAACATTCGATTCCCTGGCGTCACGGTATGCACGGAGAAATGGTAAGGAGTTGTCATTGTAAAAGAAAAAAAAACTATTCCTGACTACTGCTCGCCTTAAAAAAATTTTATTAATCGTTAAATGTTGGTTTATATGTCGGAAAATAAAGAAAGTGTCTTTGCCAATGATGTCACCTCTGAATCCACAGGTCTCAACGACGAGTCCTCTGCGAGAATGAGACGGCCGACTGTGACGTACGTATTTGGTCCTTCAATGCTCGTTATGTACCAAACAAACCGCGCCCTCAGGCACACGTATGAATCCGTGTCTCACCTCAAGAAGAGTGTGCACTGGAATCTCTGGAAGTTGCTTACGCCTCAGTATTGTTGGTATGCAAAGCACGTTCTAGAGCTCTTGCTTCCTCGTTGTAGAGCTACAGTAGCAGCATGATATGCCATATTTCATCACCCTTGCGAGTAAACTGTCCTAACCAATGTTACAAGTTGCATTTGCTATCTGTTTTTAGAGATGTGCCACGAATAGAACCGTGATAATGTTGACATTGCTTACAAAGCCTTACGGGAAAACCTTGAAAATAAGTCGCCTAGAAATCTTAGAGTGGCAGACGATACCTCGATAAGTCTTAGATTCTTTAGAACCTCAACAAAAACAAAGAGCCTTAGCGAAACATCGGTCGTCATTCTGATCACTTCCAGAAGGCTCATTCATTTTATGTTCATTTATGTTCATTTTATGTTAATATATTCAATTTCAAGAAAGGTATGCCTGTTGCATCACAAAGTCGGCGGTTGATAGAGCTTTCGCCATATGAAACAATATTTTTCTTGTAAAGTAGGTAAAGTGATTCTGGTTGTACGCGACTCCTTTGTGCACTACAAGTGCGCTGTTGTATGATGTGCCGGCGGTAAGCGGTACACGACATGACACAGATGGAATCGGAATACTTTCGCGTTTTCTTTATACTGGACATCGACGACCATTAGCTTTACCACGAATATCCCGGATGTGCACTCCACCTACATTACTCGTTTTGATCACACCGTACCAATTGTAAACAAGAACGTTAAAAACTCGCTGACTCCTCTTTATTTTTTTATAAGGTATTTTTAATTTCGAGCTTTGCTGTGGAATCGGCGAGAAAAATTGGCCCGCACGTAGCAAGCTCAAAGTTTAATTGAAAATGTGTTTGAGTGGCTGCTTTTACCCCGTAACATATAAATGTGCAACTGCGTTCCTGCTTAAAAAAAGGAAAACGTTCCTGAAATATTGTACCCCAGACGCTGCAGTCTACCGGGTCGTTCCAAGTGCTAGATTTGGCACTCATATTGAAAGGTTGAGCAAAATGTCGCGAGTAAAAAAATAAACAAGCCCTGACGTAAGCGGTGAATAAAATGAAGAATAATCTTCGTGTGGGGAGTTCCTTTTAAGATTAGTCAAGTACCGTTGGGTTTACGCCAGAAATAATACAAATAAATGCAAACGCGATTTCGCAGACCCGTCAAAGAGGAGTGACTCATCCGAGTCGCCCGACCGCCTGTTGCTAGGCGCGCGCGGTCATAGACTACCATGATCGCGCCTAGTTTTCTAGTTTTTCTTTTTTTTAAAGTCAGCTTCGACATAGAAAGTCCCTATATTTGCGTCGCGTCTTGCATCTCATGGTTCCGAACTCGTTCTTTTAGAGAAGCAGGATTTCTGGGTTTCTTGGGCACTTGCTGGCTTGATGTTTAGGAACGATAGCCGCCGAGGGACGCAGTGCGCAAGGCTACACAATTTTAAAGTTTTGTTTAACAATATACGAAAACATTTCTGGTATATCGAGCAAATGGACAAACACAAATGCCCCGCTATAAGTTTCAGACTGGCAGCCGATATTTCGCTAAAACAGTTTTCTTAGCGATACCTTGATTCTTAGACTGAGGCTTGGGGAAGGCTTCATTTTGAGTTCTTCCTGCCAGCTTGTACTAATCTTCTGCTTTGAATTAAAAAAAAAAACGGCGATGTTTGTATATATCAGTGTTACATGCAGCCATTTTAATGGGACATTAATGACTGCCTTATCAATAAGGAATACATTATTTTATCGACAAAAAGGACGGATGAGTGGAACATTGGAATTTGGAAGTGCAGTGAGTTTCGTATGAAGGCTAGGAGCATATGAGCTTTTGAGAGGAGCGTGATTGTGCCACTCGCTTTATGATGCCGGACGTAAGTTATTTAACTGGATAACGATTATTTTCTTGATTTGCACCTTTTATCCGTATTGAATATCTGAATATCTGTCCGAAGCTTTTTATTTTCTGTATTACGCGTTACATAAACTCAAAACGAATTCCCGATAAAAGAATTAGAATTGTAGCCGTCATTGAACAGAAAGATCTAGATTCTATACTCATTTCACCTCAAGAACCGTAGTAAAAGACGTCCGACTCCTCGCGAGGCATTGCTAATTTACCCCTTTATGTAGGGAATGAAGATATATGTACGTACATTTTCAATTAGATATATGTTATCTCATCAAGACGTACACGCTTCAAACGCAAAAGCATCGCTTCTTCCTCCGACAATCAAATACTGTAAGAACTGCTTCGCAAAGAGTATGAACAATGCGCGAAACTTCCTTTTTTCTTTGAGGTGAGAACGAGTTTGGATCTTTGAGCGCGGCGAAACCTAGGATAGCTCGAGTCGCTCGAAAGGAATACGCTCAAAGCATCGACACTCTTTCCCCAACTGTCGGATGTGGCCACGACGGTCATTCGTTCGTTCTCGTCACGTGACATTTCTTTGCGCGCAAGCGGCGTGTGGGCGCCACCATTTTTTTTAACGCGAAAGCATTAATTGTCCCATGGAACGATAACCGACGTCATCAGCTTTTGAAGCCGCGCCAAACGGCACCTTCCCCTGTCCCAATGGAGCAAAGCCTGTCTGTAGCAGAAATCTGATGGATAGCCTCCCATTGGCTGGGGGGCGTCACAGCTTCAAGGAACGAGGCTCCCATTGGCTCTCGCGCCGCGTAGTTCCAAGAAACGCCACCAGAGGAGCCCCCTCCATGGCGGCGCAGCGCACGCAGCGGCCCGCTCACGACGGACCGAATCGCGATTTTCGTCCGCGGACCGTGTACCACATGACCCTCACGTCACCGATTCCGGCGATCCGCGCATCGTCCGCGCACGCACAGACTGATAAAGTCGAGCGCCCTTTTCACTCGCGAATTTTTGGTGGGAGATTGACTTGAAAAGCGTTTAGTCTGGCAACGGTACAATGTTTTGTTATGGTGTGATTTTTTTTTTTTGCTTTTTTTTCGGACGATTAAAAGAAAAATGGCGCATCGTTGTGTTTTGTGTATTCGCTGGTTCATTTTGTCGCGTTATTCTTTGTTCCACGCGTGAAAGAGACTGCATAAACTTTGTCCGGCTGACGCGACGCAGGTTCCGGTACTCCGCCGGGTCCGTGTCAAGAACCTCCCGTGAAAACTCGTCTAGCACGCCCAGATGCTTCTAGCACGTCCAATCAGGCTTTCGCTGAGCAAGACCACTTGTGGCTGTGGTGTGCTTGAGTGTTGTGCACGAGCGCGGAGTGCGTGAAAGCACCTCCAAACGCCCCTCCGCGAGCCTAGAACTTCGTCGCTCTACGCCGAACCCTTCTCGAGCAGGACCATTCCTGTGTCACTGTCATGCCTTGGGTTATATAAGCTAGTGGCGCTTCGCGCGAAAGAATATCACGGTATTTTGTCTCGATCTGTGCGTAACAACCGCGTACGATTCTTTATAACGGTAGCGAACGTCGATTTCTCTCATGGACAATGGTGCCACGGTACGACGTTGGAGTTTCGCGGCACTGTGGGGTGGCGAACAGGTTCGGTCCGTCCTCGTTGACGTCTGCTCGTTGTCTCCCTCGTGTGGATGTGCTTGGGAGACGGACGAACCGCGGACATGTCGTCACGTGATAAATCCATCCGCGGATAGTCTGTTGTGTGCTTCAGCTTAAGAGGGAGCGCCTGGACGCAGAGCCCGCACGGGCAAACTCCGGACAGTCTGCACGGCCGAGCTCAGCGCGGCGCGGCCACTTCACGAGAGCGAGCGCGCTCGGCCGTTGGCCGCTACCTCGGCAGTAGTGAAATCGTGGCCGTCCACGTCAGTACGCCGCAGACAAACTAAGGGAGCGGAAAAACGACATTCATACGTTCTAATTCACAACTCATAAGAAGTGCTTAGTTGTCCTCGGAATTGTCTTTGCATAAAGCTGCGCGGGCATCTTTGGAGACGGAATTGTGATTATTAAAAGCGATTTTCCTTAGTTTTAATACATGACGTTGAGCGATTCTGGCAAGAATGTCGTCTTGTTACAGAGGGGCTTAGAAATCATGACAGGGCAACATAATTCTCTTGTGTGTTGTCTGTTAGACACTACAGAGAAAGCTAGTGACAACATGGCAACACGGATCCTACGTACGAATAAGGTTTTAGTGGCGGTATTTTGAAGCATAGTTGATAGCTGAGAACATTGCAAACTCAGTTTTGTCCTTTTAACATAAAAAAATTATATCTGTATCATCAAACGCATCATATGCGACCTAGATAAGTATGCAATCAAGTATTTTAATAAAGTAAAATGGCTCTGCAGAGGAATCTCCCCCAACTGGGTGAAAGGCTGATGTACGACCTTGCACTGCGAGAAAGAGCGGCATTCTCTCCTGACCAGCTGTTCCAGTGCCGCATGAGATTCCCTGACGACAAGTGTCCGTCGTTCAACTGCTCTTCCATGTAAGTATCATAGATGAATCGAACTCCTCGAACCACGACGAAGGTTTTAGCTCGTCGTCTGGACACTCTTCAGAGACGCGTCATGCGGTCGACTATACGCTTTCAGCCATGTCCGAACGCTTTCTTCCAAATCAGACTTTAATAAGAGCCTGTTGTAGTAGGCCTAAATACCTGAGCGCAACTTGTTTTTCAAACAATTAGGGAAAATTGCGTTCCATGAATATAGGACCACGAATTGTATGGTACCCGGAAGCTCTTTGGCGTCCACGTCTTGCCTCTCGACATTCTACTGCATGCATGTACTCTTATTCACGTATATTTGAATGACCTTTAATGCAGTAAAGCCTAGAACTCCAAATGTTGTCGATTAACGACAAGTGAGAGTGCAGCGCTTAAAGAGTAATCTAACTAAAAAGTAAATTTCGGGACCAAACTTTGAAGCGTCTTTTCTTTTCAGAAGATAATTAGTACATTGCGCGAGCGCATACCCCGTGGAAAGCTCGCCGTTTGACGTATTTTATTGCCTCACTGTTTATGGTAATAGGGATATCGGTCGCGGAGGTAGAATGATCGGTTTCCTAAGTAACATTTAAAACCAAAACGCACTTTAATGATAGAAACTAGTCTGGCTAGTGCACCAAGAATCACTGACATCTTGGCATGCCTACGTGTTATAAGTACTATTTCTCGTTGGGTATTGACGTTAAGGTTTTCAGTTATGATTTATATGAATCTGAGACATTTAAAAATTCCAAAGTTATTTTAAACACTAGTCTAAGGGATTTCTTTTCTTCCTAGAACGTGATGATATGTTCATACTACATTAAAAAAAAAACTCGTTATGAAATTATTGCAGGCTAGTATGTTCCCGCTTTTGCTGTCTAGCTCATTCTTTGTCATGTCGTGAATAAAATAATACACGTTCGCTTCCGCAGGATTAGGAGGACCATGTACAGGAATCCCTTCTTCACTTGCTTCACGTTCGACCCGTCTCAGTACACCGAAAAAACGGATCCTTTTCACGCATGCAGTGCGCCCTGGTTGTATGGTATGAAATATCTGTTCAAGGGGTTTATGGTTGAAAGTGAAATTTAGTCAGTATTTCTAAAATTATATTTATTTCCGCGGCTTCGACATCTTGATATCACAAGGAGTTTATTTCATTTTATTCACGTTCGTTCGCTACAGAAGAAATATAGCACTTCTCATAATAGGACATGCAAATTCTGCCGAGCAAATATTGTTAATAGCACAAAGGTCGACAGAGTTGACACAAACACGAAAGTGCCAGCTTTTTTGCTTTACCTTTAGTGTACAGCGGAAGTAAACTCTCGCGTAGTGTAATTTGTTTGTCCGCAGAACCGGTCCACACTGTTTGTCACTACGGTCAGATGCATGCTTATAATGTCCTAGGTGTTCCGCCTCCATGCTCGCGTTTGTTGCCTTCGCGCTTTGGCTAAGCGTGCTTACGAGACACCGAAGTGTTACCAGAGGTAGAAAAGTCGGGCTGGAGGTGAAGCTTCTGGCGCATTCGTAACTTGTACCTGACTATTGGCGAATTCAGGTGGTGAATCGCTGGCGAGCCCTTGCCTTTGACACCGGCGAGCAAAAGCGCGCCAGCGGCGCACCACGTGACCCTCTCCACTCGAACAACACAAAGCACCGGCAACTGGCGCTTTTATTCTCCTGGATCGCGCGTGAGCTTTGTTAACTTTTTCCTCGATTAGTCTATGATACAATGAGCACTAAATTCCGAATCTCTGAGATGCGTGTAAACACAATCGGCTTCACAATATTTTCTAAGTATTAACACTACCACAATCCACACAGCTTGCAGAATCTTAAATTATAAAATGAGTGAAAAGGCAAATTAATACATGGGTGTGGTGTTGCCCGTACACGCCTTAAATTTCAATATATTTTGTTCGAATATTCAAGGAACTGTTGCAATTTTACAAGGATCCCAAAGTGGTCTGCCGGCGTCGCTTATATCTTGTTGCATTTGTTATTACCTTCTTTGGAATCATCGATTTTCTCATTGCGACCGTACCCCTTGAAGTTGTATTGTGTATTCAAGTGTCAAGCTGCATCCCTACTACCCATACATTTCTTTTTTACAGCGTGTAATAACGTATTATTACACCGCTGTAAAAGAATAATGAATGGATAGTGATGCAGCCCGTTTCCCAGAGCAAACTGTCCTTGCTTAAGTTGGACAAATTATTTCAAAAGTTTTGGCTTCCTTTAAAACATCAACTATATTTATCTTCGTTGTTTTTGCTATCTTGTCTCGGAGTACAAAAGGGTGCCTGTCTCGATGAGTTTGTTTGCGACTCGAATTCCCTATTTGCCACTTTCGGTGAGCATTGTTTCATTTGGTTCCCTTTCCCGATTCGGATGTCACAATACCGAATACAGACTGACAGACAAGCTGCCCGGCCTCTCGGAGTTAGCTAAAAATTGTGCCGGAAGATTGCCAGCTCGCGCCTGAAAAGCGCCACCCGAACAGCTTACACTCACCAGCCTTTGACCACGCGAACGCCCTTGGCGAAGATATGCCAAAATATTTTGCCGGGAACTGACCACCTGAATTCACCATAAGATTTTTACGACGTGTGCCGTAATGTCGAGAATCTCCGTCGGCAATCTGGAGGAGTAAATAAAGAAGAAGAAAAAAATGTGCGGCGTCTGCTGACTGTAAGGAAGTAAGAGAACATGCGTAAAAATCAATGAACTTGCCGGCCATGTTACATTTGCACGTGGTCGTATACTCTCATGGTGCACCTTTACACAATTTTATTGCCTCAAGAACTTGAGCTTCGCTCCGTGTGGGATCCGGAGGAGACGGGCAGCACGGACAAGGTGCACAAGTACCCCATCCTCGTACACCAGCCCGGAATTTGCCCGCCGGAAAGACTGTCCCAAATCTACTTGCGCCCAGGAATCCGATACTCCCTCTCTATCACCCAGGTAATGCCTCACTCACTTATGGCCGATAAAATTCCAGTCGGCTTTGAATAAGCGATTGCCGAACCGAAATGGAAGGTTGGAAGGTCTCAGAGGATTCATTAATTACTTTATTGAGCTTTCCTTCGTCACGACCCTCCCCGCTTGCGATAAGTAGTATGGTCCAAGATTTAGGCTTTTTCTCCAGGAATACAATCTTCTTTAATTGCAATGTGGTGTTACCATACGACGTCTTGCTTGCAGAGAACATTTCGACGACTCCCCGCTCCGAGCGCCTCCAAATGCACCGACTACGGGAAGCTTGGGGTCTTCCCCGCTTACTTCGGTTACATGAACTATGAGGTATGACAAACCCGCAAAAACAAAGGACGTCAAAGAAACGTTGCTTTGTGATCGCCATGCTGATTGATTTTTTTTTCGCATTATTATTTTTTTTTGGGGGGTAAGCTCCCCTTATTTTTCACCGGAGAAACGGTTGCGCAGTTTTTGCCTTGTCAGTTGATTGTTCTACTGCGTGGTCTACATATCGCAGTGCTTGGCCAACGTACTTGTATATAATTGCGTACTTTGCGGACTGCGTACTTGTATCTAATCAAACTTTGAACAGATTTGCATTCAGGACTGCGTGATGAAAGCCGAGTTGACCTTGTGTCACTGTGTTCTGACTGAGCACGAATACGCAGCGACGGCTTTCAAGAACCACACGTGCAAGAAAATGGAAAAAGGTTAGTCTTGACCAGAACAAAAATTCAGAATTTCACTTTCTGAGATGTAGCTTCCAATGCCAAACAACCGGTGAAATATGTTATTGTTTTTAAGTTTTAAAGCGCATCGTACGCAGTGACCTCTTGAATTCGCAGAGCTATAGTACGATCGTATTTGTTCCGATTAAATAGCATGATTATCACGCTTTATTTGGACTTCAGAGAATTGCCAGTCGGTGCTTTCTGTCATCGACGTCTCAAGCCCGTGCAAGATGCAATGCGGTCTACCATGCAGGTGGGCGCTATTGCTCACTTCATCTTTGCGGGCGTCCGAAGGAAAACAAAAAAAAAATAGTAGCAATCCTCACGGACCGTATGAGGACGGAAGGGAGATATTTCAGTTGTCCCGCGTCCAGGGCGACATTTGCACCTTCGAGAACTCTTTGGTGCCTCGTGAACTTCGACTATGCACGCCCAGCCAAAACTCGGTGGAAGGCAGCGAACACGTACTGGAAGCCGGGCACCTAAAAGAGACTCCCTGGAATTTTTGCCGTGTCAATGATTATATTCATGCTTCCCGAGTTTTTTTTTTCTTGTTTTTTTTGTTGTTTTGTTTTCGTTTGAGAGCACGCAGTTCTTTTAGCTTAGACTTGCAACAGAACACGGAAATCCCATCTTCTCATATTGTAAGCAGTGATAGAGTGCAGGCGAGCTGGTAATTAATTGACATCTTGAAAACCCTGAGATGGGGAACGATAAAAAAAACGGACGAACACAACAAAATCTCAAACGCAGCTGAATTTTATTGATATGAACACACCAATAAATAGACTTTCAGACAAATGAAAAAGAGAAAGGGGAAAAAGAGAGAAAGCGAAAAAAAGAAGAACTCAAACGCAAAACCAGACGACCAACGAGTTCGCCCCAGACAGCCTGAGCCACTCCCCGGCTCCAACACTTTCGCAAAGGGAGCCGACCTCCCGAACAACAACAACCCGAAGGTCGACACAACCGGCGACCTCCAAAACGCTAAAGCCTAATCTTCATTTCCTACTTCCAAGCAAACGCTTCCCAATTTTCTTCCCCCCCCCCCCACCTCAAGTTTGCAAAGCCCCCCTCACACAAGCAAAAACTCTTTCATCCGATCACCGATAATCAAGGACGGCTGGCTCACACAATTCCCCCGCTCGCGAATGCACAAAGTCTCCTTAATTAGTCTTCTAAACAATTCTTTTTCTTTACACAAAACCGAAGTTTCACCCCAAAGAGGGGAGCAATAGACCGATGTCACCAAGCGAACTGCGCAGGCGCGCGCATTCCGGAAGTGGTGCCGCCGCCATGCTACTTGTAGTCATCGCTTTCCGGCTTCCCGGCTACATAGGGCTGCGTGTACATCGTAGAATATCGTTTGGAACGCCCCGGTATCAGCTTGGATTCTCCTGCATGTCAGTACTTCATACAATTGTGTTGGTTGTGATGTCTTAATTTGTCAGCAAGCGCAGAAAAGCAGTTCCAGTAGTCTTATCGCTTTAGAATCGCTTTGTCGTCTGCTTCGGGGTCGTCTGCTTCTTCGTCTTCGTGAACGCGTGAGCACACTACCGTTCACGTAGTGGTCCCATTGCGGCCGCAGGAAAAAAACAACGACGCCACTACTCGAGCTTTCTGGCTGCTCGGATGTCTCGATTAACTTGGAAACTGAACATCTATAGTTGAATGGCAAAGAACAAGAAAATTCGAGGGACCATCGGCTTTGTGTAGCACCGTGGAACAGCGTCAAATGTGTTGGTGAAAAACTGAGCTTGGTAGTGTTCAGTCTTGTGCATAACGTTTAATCAACAATGAAGTAAGAGGAGCTAAATAGACTTTCTCGGTGAGCGATAGTTTTCTGAAAGTTGTTTCATTCTGGTTGACAGCCTGTGCGACAGCGTACAGATGAACTGCGGGGAGAAGCCTGCACACAGAGAAGAAATGATCTACCGAAAGGCCATGCCTGATGCGCTGTAACAATTGTCATCTCTCAAAAAGAAGCAACCATGCAAGATACCTGAAAACTTGGGGTGGATATGATTTTTCGTGTACAGTTTCTATTCAGTTTCGTTTTGTTTGGGCACGCTCCGAACGCTAAGAGTCGCCCGACGTTGGAAGCCTTTTTCTGGATCAGTAGCGCCAGCCTAATAGACCACCACAAAATATGTTAGGCTCGTTTGTTACATTTCTGCCGGTAAGTGATGCACTTCTAAATTGCATTATGTGGTGGTTTTTTTTTTTTACGTTTTGTATGAAAAAAAAATGGAAACCGCTTCCGAAAAAAGTTGTTTTATTTCAAGTGATGCATATCAAGAATCGCTCCTTTTTTTCTATTTTTGAGTGATTGTCCTGATTTTTTGAAGCGTAGTTGTGCTTAAAACATGTCGTCACATTAACAGTTATAACCACCAAAATTCATTGAGAAAAAATTGTATTCAAAACGGCCTCACCAATTTTGTGGAGATAGACCAACGGATAGACCAACGGATAGACCGCTACGGAGCGAATGCTCAGAGATATTCCAACGTACTGAACACTTCGGCACGCTGTGTGTCTCGTGCCCTGTAATCTTACACTTTTTTAGCTGGCGTGCAATAGGTGGATATAAATTATGAAGCTAATCGCGAAACAAATGGAAAAACGCTATTTTTCCTGCCGCTCTGTCCGGTTCTGTTTACCTTTCTTTGCCGTGCTGCTTTCTTTCGGGAAGACATAATATCCGAGGCCTTTTTGCCTGGTGCTGTTATTGTAGCACCGTGACAAACAACGGGTGAAGCCACCCATTGAAAACCATGAGTAGACACCCGGCTAAACGTCTCGTGCTAATCCGAAAATTTCCAAACGCCGGGCGGGCGTACAATGCGCATTGACGCGGCCGGAAAACTGGGGAGAACTACAGGTACCAGCATGCACCGCGGCAGCGGTGGCGTCGCGCAACTCCTGGTGAGATCGGTCTATTGTTACAAGAACCAACATGATTTGCCAACTCCGAACTCTGGGCCCTATTCCTTACATTTCTTTTATGTTCCGCAAGACGGTCATTCAAACAACGCCCTGTCTGACCGACATAACACAATCCGCAGTCAAAGGGGATCTTGTATACCACCTCTGCGACACAAGAGACTGAGGGATCTCTGTGTTTTTTCCCGCAACATCCCTCATGTCTGAAGGTAAACGGGGTGAGCCTGTCTAAACGAAAGTCCGTCTTAAAAACCACATTAACGTTAAATTTTGCACCCAAACCTTTTAAGCTATGAGAAAAACCATGAAAATAAGGAACCACAGCAAAGGTTCCACCTTGAACCCTCTCAGCGGTCACCGAAGCGCGCACAAGCAGTCTACGTGCACTAGAAACGATAAAATTTAAACTATAACCCGCCGACAGAAGACGTTTAATTTGAACGTCGAAAGCGTTCCCGACACAATGAAAGCAAGATTTCTTCAGTGCACTGCCAATTAGTGATCTCACCACCCCCCCTTTAACAAGTTTAGAATGAGCACTCCATCTAGAAAGAACTTTCTTCGCGGTTTCCCTCCCATAAGACCAACAAAGCCCCTTTTTGTTCAATAGTTGCAAGTCCAAAAACTGCAACTTCCCGTCTTTCACTGACTCAGAGGTGAATTTCAATTCCGGTGCAGCGGTCAAAATAAAGTCATGGATATCTGTAGCAGAAAGCTGATTCGGAGCACAAACCAAGATGTCATCAACAAACCTCCGAACCAAAACCCCTTCAACAGAGCCTACAAAATCTGTTATTTTCTTGTCCAGAGTGTTAAGATAAAACTCGGTCAACACCGGAGCCACCGCCGAACCAATGCACACACCTTTCCGCTGTATATAACATTCACCATTAAAGTTAAGCAATGTTGCCTTCAGATAGCACGTCAGAAGTTCCAATACCGCATCTACCGAGATACCCGCTTTGGCCTGAAATGAGACTAAGTTTTCTTCTAGAAGCTCCCTAACCCTTTGGAGCAGCAACACGCAATTTAAAGAATAGTATAAATCTTTGATGTCCAAGGACATCAACGTGCACGGGCTACGATGCAGGGGAGAAAGGCCCTCGATTAGTTCCTCCGAGTTCCTAAGGGCAATACTGCCCTCTAGACTGACATGACCCAAACATTCCTGAAGGAAAACCGCAAGCGACTTTTGCCAAGACCCATTTTCGTTAATTACCACCCGAAAGGGGAAATCTACTTTATGATCTTTTACCAAAAACTTTAAGCCGAAAGACGAGCGTGAAGCGCCCCTCACTCTGTTTAGCGTGGCCGTGATCTCCTCCTCCTCCAAAATCCTACACACATCCCTTTTTAAAATTGCAACATTTTCGTCACTCTTCACAAATAACTCAGAAACAGCCACCAAAGCTTTCTCATTGAAAATACCATCCGGGAGCACTGCAAACAAGCCACTCTTGTCAGTCTGGAGCAGAGTCAAAGAATTATCTCTCAACTCCCTTTTCAAAGCCGACACTCTCCTGAAATTTCTTTGTTCAACCGGGAAAGACGAATCTACCAGAACACTCAGCTTGCTCAAGGATTGATTTACAAAAGTCGTTCTATCCTCCGGGGTAGAAATTTTGGTACTAATAGCATGCACATTTGACCACAAATCAAACCGTGAAGGCTTCACATCTAGGCAAAACTTTGGACCTTCATTTAAAATTGCTTGAGAATTCTGAGACACCACAACACTTTCAGGATTGAAAAAACGTTCCACAGAAGCCGATAAAGCTGACCTTTTCTTCGTCGAGTCTTGTTTCTTCAAGACCTCTCTTTTCCTGGCAGCCCACGAGGAACGAAAGCTTGCAAGCCGAAGAGAGTTCCAGCTGTCGAACTCCACAGAACTGCGGAATCCCTCACCCAGCACACCTTTCCACAACACATCAGAGAGCTCAAAGAGCTCGCGAAGTTGCTGACCTGCCACATTCCGAGACGCCTTCAGGATCCGCTTCTGGTGCCGCCAAGGGAGACTCCGCTGAGTCAGATAGCCGAAAAGGCTGGGATCCACAAACTTCTTTCTTAGGCAGAGCCCAAAGTAGCTCACATCCGTCTGGAGGTCACTCAGTCGCTGACCAATCTTGCACAGCGTTAAAAACGCCAAGGCTCGTTGAGAAGGTGGTGGAAGGTTTGACACAAAAGAAGGAGAAGGGAAGACAAAACCTGCTTCAGGTAGTAGAATTGTAAGCAGTGATAGAGTGCAGGCGAGCTGGTAATTAATTGACATCTTGAAAACCCTGAGATGGAGAACGATAAAAAAACGGACGAACACAACAAAATCTCAAACACACCAATAAATAGACTTTCAGACAAATGAAAAAGAGAAAGGGGAAAAAGAGAGAAAACCATTTTCAGCTGCGTTTGAGATTTTGTTGTGTTCGTCCGTTTTTTTATCGTTCCCCATCTCAGGGTTTTCAAGATGTCTCATATTGCTTTGTCTCCGTTTGCTTCAGTCGACGTTACAGCCCTCGAAACATAATTCATCCTTTGTTATTTACATTTTTTTCTTCTAGTGAGGTAAAGTATGATGTCAAGTTGGTCGGACTGATGGAGGATCATGTGAGTACCACGTCATCAATTTTTTTTTAATCTGCTTTCTAACTTTTTTCGCTTCTCTATTCAGCCTGTCACGGTCACGACAGAGATTCTATTGGGCGGTGCTAAGCGATAATGATAATGATAATGAATTTATTTCTGAATGGTCGAAGCAAGCATTGGTGCACTGTCCTGTAGACTCTCTTCTATTTGTAGAGCACTTGTCAACACAGCCATTTAGCCACAATAGAACAGCCCATATTGAGTATTTTACGACACAATTTCGGCCGGTTATATTTTTCTGCTATTCTTACACCTACACGCGCGCTATTTGCGCGCCAGCGCGTCTTTTGCATTACGTTTGTATTTGTTTCCAGGTACCGAATACCATCAAACGATAAACCTGGTTTTATATTTCTGTGAATCACCAACATCGCCATGGCAGTGTTGTGCGTTGTTAACGAAGTCTGGAATCGCAGTCGATGTCTCCATGTATTTCGCGTACCAGTGGTGTGAGATTGGCACGCAGGAATAAGTGTGAAACTTATTATCAAGCTACTTTTCAAGCTACTTTTCAGACCTTCCTTCCCCCATGACTATCCGCAGGCCGATCGATCGCATCATAATCCCTCAAGCGGTCTGATTAAACTTCTTAATGTAAAGCAGAATGTTTACATTAAGAAGTTTAATCAGACCGCTTGAGGGATTATGATGCGATCGATCGGCCTGCGGATAGTCATGGGGGAAGGAAGGTCTGAAAAGTAGCTTGAAAAGTAGCTTGATAATAAGTTTCACACTTATTCCTGCGTGCCAATCCCATTCTTGCTAGCAATATCCGATTTACACGACTCAGGTACCGATGCATTCTTCCCTTCTACTCTGAGATGTAACGGCTAATTTGGGATAATTCGAAGATGCATCTATTTAACTGTACAGGATATGATCGGTTGGTGTTACGAGAAGCGTCTTGTTTTGTCAGCGACCATGCCCAGGCTCTAGCTTCCAGGCGTTGCGTGACTCACCGTGACTCGCCACTCGGCTCTCCCTTCCCGGCGTTGGTTGCATTCGCCATTTTTTGGGCTCAAGAGGTCGTGCTCTCTATGCAAGCCGAGCACGCACGCAGTAGACCCTTTCAGAAATTCAGTGCCCTCTAGTGACTCAAAAATAAGCCTGAGATTTTTGTATCCTAATGGCGTTTAAAATTTCGTACCTATTGGGCAACGGCAGACCTGCGAAGGTCGTGGTGTCCTTAGCCGTACAGTTATTTCTCTATTTGTTTCATTTTTGGTGGTGTTAAGAAACTACCCGCTGTACGATGAGCTTAGTCGAGTAAACCCTTCGATAAAATTCATCGCATTTCATTGTCACGCGCTAAGTCTCAGGTCTGTCGAATTCGAACATTCTAAGGATTTACACGACCAAATGCGTCACACATAAGAAGACATCGAACAACAATACAGCACACTAACGTCTGGAATGCTTAGACTAAGCATATCGGCGGTTTTCTCGAAATTCTTCCTTCACCAGCCATCCAAAGGCCACTGTAGCGTCTCGGGTTGTTCTAGACTTGACTCGAAGTTAAGATGGTCTAAAACGGTTGGTGAGAACGCTAACTTTTCATTTATTTAACTGATTATTACTTGTTTAACTTTAGAATAATGATGCAGCATCGATGTCGTCGTCAGTCCAGGCCGCTGATCCCATGACGTCTCGCTGCTCACTCCGTCTCGTCTCCGTCCGTCTCGTCTCCGTCCAGTCCTCTGTCCCGACTCCTTTTTAAACCCTCGTGCTGAGGGTTACCTCGCGATGGCGTGAACTGGTGCAATCGCGAGGCAATACGTCAGCCGGATGAGACAGCAGTATTGGCAGTGCTATGGTGTGATTGCCAAGATGTTATCTAATGTGGTGCAATCGATGTTGCGCGGACTTATGTAAGCGTGCGGAAACATCCGTCGACGACGCAGCACTTGAGCCGGGTAAGGTAATCTGACGCTCTCCGGGGCCGCTCGATCGAGCGGAGAAACGTTCTCTCGGGAGCCGCTGGGTCGGTGCGTGCGTACGTGACCACACCACCATTATCATGAACAGATGACATACACTTAGGCGTTGACAGTTATCGAAGTGGCCAGACTGAATTTCGGAAAGGGTCTAGTCTCAAGAATTGTGTGCAGCGTTGAGGCTGCCACAAGGTCGAGCGGAAACTTCCGCACCCAAAGCATTCATGGTCACTGGCAGGGTGAGAAGGGCAGGGCGTGTCTTCGAAAAACTCGGCCTCCTTTAGGTGCGGTGACCTTCCGCACCAAAAGCATTTATGACTTCTTCGGAAGGCTCGACCTCCAGCACGCGATGCAAGCCTTCCGCCGTGCTTTGGTTTCGCGCTCGAGGTGCGTGAGATGTCGAAGCCTTGTCGATGGTAGGAAGCTCGCCCTGGACGCGGGACAACTCAAGTTCCTCCCTGACGTTCTCGCCTCGTCGGTGACTAGAGTAGGGCGATTCTCTCGAGTGCGCAGCTTCGAGTGCACTGCACAAACATCTTGCGGGATAATCTACCATCAGAGTATGGACACCTGGGTCATGAGTGAGAGCAATATGGAAAGAAGAGCGAGCTAATCTTGTAATGTCAAAGAAACCTATATTAAGAGTAGCTTTGGCCCGCCACTGCAAACCGCGCATAAAAAAAAAAAAAAAGCTTCGGTGATTGTGGGTTTGAAGCGAGTCTGATTTTGGTCGGAATCGTGCACGTATACTACGGTTCTGAAAAACCAACGCATGTAGTTATGATGTTTATGACGCGGGAAATTTCTTACGTTCGTTTTGTTTCTTTTTGTTTTTAGTCGTTTTAGCTTAAACTGCATTTGTTGTCTTTATATGAAATTTATTTTCTCGCGTACACAAAATCTTTCGAGTCCCACTACAACGGTTATTTGGGGTGAACCAACGCAAGTTTGGGAACTGAATTACACACCCTGGATCGTTATTCCGCTACAGATACTCGCGTTATACATGTACATTGTATTACGCCTTTCTAAGATTGTGCGCACATCAGCTAGGATAGCGGAAACATATCGATTCATATACTTCGTGTCCAGCAGCGCGCACGGATCGGAGTGTCCTCAAGAAGGCAAGAAAATACGTCACGGTAGCCAGCCGCCAAACCTATGGGTTGGGCGGTTGATTGTACAATCTCCAGCAGTCCGTGGGTTTCAGCCGAGTACCCGGCAATAAAATGAGCTTTAGTAGAACAGCTGTCCGTCGTCTCTGCATCCGGTATTGTGCCACCCGCGAGATAGGGCATTACACAGTCGTGGCGTCACCAACTAAAAATCAGAGACGAACTAGAAAAAAAAACAAAAAAAACAAGGTAAATACAACGCGGCACGTTCCATGCATCATAGCTAGACCAGGAACACACTTATTTCCTACTAATAATGTTTATATCGCGCGATCTAACGTTTTATTCAAACTTTCAGTTTCAGCTGATAAAGCAAAAGGCGAGCTAATTTCGTCTGACAAAGGTCCCTCCCACGGCCGTCCACCAACATCACCTAGAATAATGAAAGCCCGCGGCAGGTCATGTCTTTCGAACGTCCGGCCTTCAGCGCGCGATTTATGCCTTCCGCCGTGCTTTGACTGCGCACGCGCGCTCGAGGTGTATGAGGCACCGAAGCCTCGTCGAAGGTATAAGAAGCTCGCGCTGAAGACGAGACAACGGAAGCCCCTCCCCTCCCTGCCGTTCCTTCGAGCGCCGACACAAATTGACAACAAGCACTATGGAAGCATAGCCTCCTCTATACTGACAAAGCCTGGCAGTTCGAGGACGGAGCCATAGAGTGCCCGGTCGCAGATTTGGAGCGCGAGGATCTCGGAGCACTGAGAATCAAAGAGCCATTTCTCGGGGAACCTGAACGTCAGCGCACAGCTTTTGCAGCGACGAGGACCCGAAACACACTAGCTAGCTCGGGAAAAGTGTGTTTCGGCGTCTCGTCGCAGCGGGGCACCAGTCACGTGGTTCTCCTCTCATCCGTTGTCAGCCGCTCCACCTTTTCCGTTTCGGCGGCCGCTTCTCGTGGCGATCTGCCAGGTTTTGTAGCTGTGCCAACGTTCAGTTCGGCCTCGCGTTCAGTCAGCACGTCGAAGGCAGCTCGGTGTCAGGCCCAATTGCTCAATGGGGTTACTTCATAGTGGTTGAGAAGGCTCGTTAGTCTGGGTGGTGCAGCAGAGACCACCTTCACCATTCACAGTGATTGCGACATTTCTATGGAAATGGTTTAAATATGTGAAAATCGTGTAATCAGAAGTAACCCAAGTTTAGACGTATCTCTTTTCTTTTCTTTTTTATTCCTGTCTGTATCAGGCTCCGGAAAACATGTAAGCAATTGATCCAGCTTTTATTGCGCGCTTTATTCGGACGTGTGTATCTCTTTCACATTCGCCGGCTGATTTTTCAGGTCCTCAGTCACCGCCGTCATCCGGTTCGCCACAGACTCCCAGACGGTGTACGATTACCAGACAAAAATATCGGTAAATGCATACTGCGTTACAAAGAAACACAACTTTTAGAAAAATTGCGCGTATTTTAATTGCACACCAGCAGTTGATGCACAGTATAATCTAAGAAACAATATTCGCAACAGTAGCACCCAACTCACGATGAATATTCACTTGCAAAGCAGTAATGTTTCCAGTTACGTCACAACACACTTGAGAAATTGAGATTGAAGCCGCCACCAGAGTAGGACTTGCAATTGTTCGAGCAGACCGCCAATCATTTAAAAACTGCGGAACTTAGCTTATGCCGTGCTCATTATAAGCGTAGAAATTGGACACCCCGCGCCGATCGTCTATGTGGAGTTCTTTCGCCGTCCGCATTTCCAAAGGATAGCAGCGATCGAATAAATATATGGATTTTGTATGTATTTAGTTCATATTTGTTTTTCAGAGTACAGAATTAAGATTAGAACCGCATCTATTAGATATTCTTGTATCTCTGTGAGGAGCTATGCCCTCGAAAATGTTTTCTTTGCCTTGGGTATTTCGGATATCTTAAACAATATGGCGGTCTCTAATGCGTTTTTGCAGGACATTGAGGCTCTCGGATACATTGGAGGCTACATCGGCCTCTGGCTCGGCATCTCACTTTATTCCATCTACGTGGGCCTTGAGTCGTCCCTCCTAAAGTTTCTTCACAAACATTGGAACCGGATCCATCACCGGCTTTTAAAAAGGTAATGCAACCTCGTCAATCAACGGACTATACGTTCTTTTTCTGAAATTTCTTTTTGAGCTGTTCTTATTTTCAGTTTTTCGTATTATGATTCTGCTTTCTTTCTTATTCTATAACACTTCGCAGCATTCTGATGAGCCACCGAAAACAATGGATATATACGAGGGCTGACTGTGAAGTAATTAAATTACTTCCGTTTTTCTCTACAAGGAGCTAGATGGCCATTGTTGAGCTGATGCATATGAAGGGAATATATTAACATGTCTGAACCTGCAGTGGAACCGCCATGGTCTTTAGCATTCTGTCGTAGACAGCGAAGGCACCTAATATGCGCCGCCATGGCCTATGACGAAGGTGTGCTTGTGAGAGTATGGCATTGGTGCGTGGTTGAATACTGCATTAACCTTTAAAAACTAGTCTCTGCACTGTAATGCTCTTTATATAGCCGGGACATCATCGTGTGAATTCTGAGTAGTAAAAAACTCTATTTATGGAAGTTTTGTTAATACGATGAAGTGAACAAAGTCGCGGCTTCAACGCTGAAGTGACGGCGCAAAATATTTTTTACATTTTTTAAATTGTTTTTGAAACATTTTAACTACTGTATTAAATGTGAAAGATGCTACTTTGAAAATAAAGAGTAATCAAGGCCTGTAGATTCAACGAATTCCCCAAAAAACAGGTATCATTACGTTTCAATCGGCCCTCGTATGAATGCATGCAACTCAAATTATATTATTATTATACATGCAACTCAAAATGTCGTATGAATATTTTCAGGCGACTACCCCTCTCCCGTTCTCCACGGCCACATGGAATTCAGCATCGTGTCGCCTTCCTCTCTGGACTTTCGACAAAATAAAGCAGTAGCGTACCGTGCAATAATCTAAAATCAAAGGGACTGTTTTGTTTTCACGAATTAAAAAAACAATATTACATAATCCCAAGCATGCACCCATTTTACAGTACGCCCCTACCCACTAGTTCTTAAAGAATTGAAATATATTATTAGGACGAAATAAGTGCCCACCCCAGAACATTCCTAAGCCCTTCGTTTCCTGCTGATTCTCCAAAAAGCGAACTGGCTGCCCGCTGCGAGCTGACTTATGCCCGCCGCGAGCTGGCTGCATGCCCGCCGCGAGCTGGCTGCATGCCCGCCGCGAGCAGGCTGCATGCCCGCTGCGAGCTGGCTGCATGCCTGCCGCGAGCAGGCTGCATGCCCGCTGCGAGCTGGCTGCATGCCCGCTGCGAGCTGACTTCATGCCCGCCGCGAGCTGGCTGCATGTCCGCCGCGAGCTGGCTGCATGCCCACCGCGAACTGGCTGCATGCCCGCCGCGAGCTGACTTTATGCCCGCCGCGAGCTGGCTGCATGCCCGCTGCGAGCTGGCTGCATGCCCGCCGCGAGCTGGCTGCATGCCCGCCGCGAGCAGGCTGCATGCCCACCGCGAACTGGCTGCATGCCCGCCGCGAGCTGACTTCATGCCCGCCGCGAGCTGGCTGCATGTCCGCCGCGAGCTGGCTGCATGCCCGCCGCGAGCAGGCTGCATGCCCGCTGCGAGCTGGCTGCATGCCCGCCGCGAGCTGGCTGCATGTCCGCCGCGAGCTGGCTGCATGCCCGCCGCGAGCAGGCTGCATGCCCACCGCGAACTGGCTGCATGCCCGCCGCGAGCTGACTTCATGCCCGCCGCGAGCTGGCTGCATGTCCGCCGCGAGCTGGCTGCATGCCCGCCGCGAGCAGGCTGCATGCCCACCGCGAGCTGGCTGCATGCCCGCCGCGAGCTGGCTGCATGCCCGCCGCGAGCAGGCTGCATGCCCGCCGCGAGCAGGCTGCATGCCCGCCGCGAACTGGCTGCATGCCCGCCGCGAGCTGACTTTATGCACGCCGCGAGCTGGCTGCATGCCCGCCGTGAGCAGGCTGCATGCCCGCAACGAGCTGGCTGCATGCCCGCCGCGAGCTGACTTCATGCCCGCCGCGAGCTGGCTGCATGTCCGCCGCGAGCTGGCTGCATGCCCGCCGCGAGGAGGCTGCATGCCCACCGCGAGCTGACTTCATGCCCGCCGCGAGCTGGCCGCATGTCCGCCGCGAGCTGGCTGCATGCCCGCCGCGAGCAGGCTGCATGCCCACCGCGAACTGGCTGCATGCCCGCCGCGAGCTGACTTCATGCCCGCCGCGAGCTGGCTGCATGTCCGCCGCGAGCTGGCTGCATGCCTGCCGCGAGCAGGCTGCATGCCCGCTGCGAACTGGCTGCATGCCCTCCGCGAGCTGACTTTATGCCCGCCGCGAGCTGGCTGCACTGTCCGCCGCAAGCTGGCTGCATGCCCGCCGCGAGCAGGCTGCATGCCCACCGCGAGCTGGCTGCATGCCCGCCGCGAGCTGACTTCATGCCCGCCGCGAGCTGGCTGCATGTCCGCCGCAAGCTGGCTGCATGCCTGCCGCGAGCAGGCTGTATGCCCCCCGCGAACTGGCTGCATGCCCGCCGCGAGCTGACTTTATGCCCGCCGCGAGCTGGCTGCATGCCCGCCGCGAGCAGGCTGCATGCCCGCTGCGAGCTGGCTGCATGCCCGCCGTGAGCTGACTTCATGCCCGCCGCGAGCTGGCTGCATGCCCGCCGCGAGCTGGCGGCATGGCCGCCGCGAGCTGGCTGCATGCCCGCCGCGAGCAGGCTGCATGCCCACCGCGAACTGGCTGCATGCCCGCCGCGAGCTGACTTTATGCCCGCCGCGAGCTGGCTGCATGACGCCGCGAGCAGGCTGCATGCCCGCTGCGAGCTGGCTGCATGTCCGCTGCGAGCTGACTTCATGCCCGCCGCGAGCTGGCTGCATGCCCGCTGCGAGCTGACTTCATGCCCGCCGCGAGCTGACTTCACACCCGCCGCGAGCTGGCTGCATGCCCGCCGCGAGCTGGCGGCATGGCCGCCGCGAGCTGGCTGCGTGCCCGCCGCGAGCCGGTGACAATCAGTCCATCGAACGACGTTTCATCGACAGATCGTTTCATCGACACGCGATGTTTTATTGGCAGATTGTTCCATCGACAAATCGTTTCATCGACAGCTCATATTAGCTTTTTTCTGTAATAGGCTGCATAAGACTGCCGCCACGAAGTGGCCTTTACGGGTCGGTCAGGTGGGTTAACGTTTTTGTAATGAGCCGCCGCAGACTATCGCCGCAAAGCGGCGTTAAAGAGTAACTGCAAAAAAAAAAAAGTTTTTTTTTTAACAGCCTAATTGGAACAAGCATGTGAAAAAACAATTTTTCCGCGAAAAAACTTTTTACAGCAATATTTATTGCGTGAGACTGATTTTAGTTTGCGGCTATTTCGTTCATTTTAAATCGCGCGCCACGAAGTTGGGGTTCCGTGACGTCAACCCCAATCGGCTGCTATACTTCTCATTGGCTAAGAGTTTGATTGACAGCTTAGATCTTGGTTGTTAAACCTTTGTTATATGTTGCAATTTCCATTCGAGCGGCATATTTTTACGTTTAAAGAATAACCCATGCGATGAAAGTTACTATTCTTTACAAAAGGTTTACAAAACAGGCACTTTCGTTTGGATTCATACCATAACAAACAAAAGCTTCGCCATTCTTTCATGGCCGCCGAAGACTCTGCTACCACCTGTCTCGCCTACCTCGATTAGTCGTTTCGCCGAAGTGATCAGTGTTTCGTGCTGACCCAGGTGCTTGAGTGAGACTTCCTAAAGTGAAGTAGTGTGTGTTTAGCAGCTGTCGCAGGTGTTAGTGATAGGAAGCGACGCGGGGTTTTGGCTTTCATGGCGCGGTTCTTTCGTTTTCCTCTTTGCTTGCTTAGCGTGCTTTTTTAGATGCGGAGCATCTCTTGCTCGGGGCTATGTCCCGCGGCGTCGGCGTTGTAGTCTGCACTCACACTACGCATGCGCAACTCTCCTCCTTCCCTCTCTGCAACAGCTGCGCGTTACTCTCTCCGCTCTCTCTCTCTACCAGCTGCGCGTGCACTTCGCGTGCGTTCGATTCTAATCACACCGCGCGCGCATGCGCAACTCTCCTCCTTCCCTCTCTCGAACAGCTGCGCGTTACTCTCTCCGCTCTCTCTCTCTACCAGCTGTGCGTGCACTTCGCGTGCGTTCGATTCTAACCACACCGCGCGCGCACGCGCAACTCTCCTCCTCTAGTCTCCTCTCCTTTAAGTATGAAAAAAATAAACGGCGAGCGGCGAGCGTTCCAAGTTTCTCTGCCGCGAGCCGCGACGAAGGCTCGCGTAGGGGGTAACGCTAGGGCAGTCGGTGGCGCCATCTCTCGACGTCAGCACGCAACTGACTCTTTCCTCGGAACCAACACGATGCTCCGCATCACCCCATGGTTCCCCTCGGGAAGATGGTGTAATTTTTTTTTGCTTGCTTGCTTTCTTGCTTGCTTGCGGGTGCAAATGCCGACTTTTCGGAGATGTCAGATGAGTGATCCCGACAGCGAGCCTTCCAGCAGCCATGTCGCCCCGAAAGGAATGCTATTTGGCTGGAGGCAATCGAGCGTTCGCGTAGCGACAAACGTGTCCAGTTACGTTCTCGTCATATCGCTCCGGAGGCCGTCGAGATTCGCACTGAGTCCATCGAACGTCCGCGACTAGACACACAAAATAAAAAAAGCACTGTGTTCACTACGTAAAAAATGGTCTCAGTTCATGCATCTGTGGGCAGGTACGAAATCTTGCCCAAATTTATTCACACCGCACGATGAGCGCAACACGTCGCTGTGCAAACGCAGTCCAACAACACGAAGCATAAAAACGGCAGATTTAGGGCAACAATTCGGAGTTCATTGTTCAGTTAAAACGACATAATTTTGTTGAAAACGCCCGCAGCTTTTTACTCACGGTATGCGTCGGGAATCTTCCACATTTTGAAACGGTACGAAGGAAGATTTACTTTTAAAAACGCTCGCTGCGTCCTCCCGGACCAGTTTGACTGGATCAGCTGACGACGACGGGACTGAACCCGTTAAACATCAACCCCACAAAACCAATTTGCGCTCCGTGTTAGTGTGGGTGTAAGTTCCAAGCACCGCACCACACACACCACGAACATTTCAGCTGTTTTTCGCATCGCCGTGTTGCACCAAACAGAACGAGATCGCCGAAGTCAACGCAGCGCCGTCGTGAACCTTGACTTGTGGTTGCGCACTCGTGGACCCTGTGACTCCCTTCGCTTTCAAAGCACACACGACGATTACAAATGATACTTTCCGTCTACCGCGAACATCACAGGGGCTCTTCTCCGGTCACGTCTTCGCTATGAGCTCGCAAACCGCACGGCTTCTGGTTTAACGTGCGTTGTTACCAGGTCTTACCGGAAGTCGAGACGCTGCGTCAGGAGAGTGAGGGGCGGGGCTTACTTCTCCTCCGCGGGGGTCGAAAGAGCGGGAGTTTCAAATGTGGAGAGGTTCTGGCTCCGACTAAATTACGTCCTGTGGCGTAAATATTGCTAAAACAATATATTTTTTTCGCGGAACATTTGTTTTGTGACATGCTTGTCCCAATTAGGCTGTTTAAAAAAACACTTCTTTTTCTTTGCAGTTACCCTTCTTAACGCAGGCGTACACTCTAAGAAATGCCTGCGCGTCTACTTACCCGCAAAACACTCGAAGAGCCAATCTCTGCGATCTACAAAATCAGCTGAGCGAATGATGAGGCGGAACATCTGCTTAGACCTCAAAATTAAGTCTGCGCTGTGGCATTACGCAATGCAAGCATGACGCTTTGCATTGCATGATGCCACAGCGCAGACTTAATTTTTAGGTCTAAACGGATGTTCCGCCTCATCATTCGCTGAGCTGATTTCGTAGTTCGCAGAGATTGGCTCTTCGAGTGTTTTGCGGGTAAGTACACTCAGAGCAACGTTACTAAAACACTCAGTTGGGAAACTGCCATAGAGACTGCCCTGAAAAAGTGTCCCCGATCTGTCCTCGCGAACCGAGCTAATGGCGAACACAACGCCGCCATGCCTCCCGCAGCGGCCACTCGAGGAACCGCACATTACTTCCATTTTGAATATAATCGGCCAGAACAGATACAGTGGAAGAGGTTACAGGGGTGCCATCCCTGTTTCCCCAGCGGACGCGCCGCGTCTTAATAACCGAAGTTAAAATGCACCTAGGCCGGGACGTGCTACCTGAAAGCGCCGCTCAGGCATGGTCGTATAAAAACAATATTAAATATGCCGTAAAACCTTGCAAACTAAAGATTTTAAAAACATCACGCGCCCTTCATTTTGTACTAATCTCCAATAAATATCATACAAAAAAGGTATTTTTCGTTTGTTTTTACGCAAAAACATGCTTTCTAAAAGCTCAAGGTGACCACAGTACAGACAAATGATAAAGAGTGGCGCTGTTGTCGCATTTAGCTCGGTCTCGGTGGACGCCAGCGGCCCAGGTTTCGACGGCGAGTTTCCCAACTGAGTATTCTAGTAACCTTGACTCAGAGGTACACAGAAAGTATAAAACATAGAGAGGACGAAACACAGACGACTACATTCGTCGACTACATTGTGTTTCGTCCTCTCTATGTTTTATACTTTCTGTGATCTAGTACATCTTACCAACACGCTCGTTAGGAATATACACTCAGAGGCTTTTCTTAGAGTGTAGGGGATTAACGCGCGCCTCAGTGATACACGCGCGACGAAACGTCTCTACAGCGTGCCATTCGCGTAACAAGCGTCGATGAAACGTTCGTGTTAACGAAACCTGTGTCCATGAAACGTGTGTCCATAAAAATAAGTCCACGAAGCGTAATTTCACGAAACAAATTTCAACGAAACGATAGGGACCCGCGAGCTGGCTGCCCGCACAAAACCTCTCAAACACAGCTGAAATTTATTTTTCTTGAAAAGTACCCCAAAGAGAAAATAACACCACGGACGAAAGAGGGAAGCGATTCCCTTCTTTCCACACCACAGTATTACTAACCAGGCTCCCACTCTTAACACAAAATATAAGAAACCATCCTCCCCTAACTCCAAACTAGATCCCTGCGAACGAAAAAAAAATTATATTTCGAGAAGTTAGCTGACTTTAAATATAGATACTTGCCCCCCCCCCCCCCCCCCAAACAAGGCAGAATTGTCTAGTGTAGCACTATACTGCTAACACTGGATATCCAACATGCACCACATTAAAAGATCCATATCATAAAGATATAAAGTTTGACGTTTTTATCCGACGCTCCGTGTATCTTTGCATTTCCAATGAGGCAATGAATGGACCGACAAACTCCCAGCGTGGGATGTATTGATTAATTTGTCGACTGCTATCTCCTCGGAGCTACTTGCAAATACACAATGACCCTACAATAAATTCAAATTACTAACTAAAAGCCACGTTTAATACAAAGTATGTATAAACAAAACGATTGTTGGAAAGGACAGATTGTACAAAAAGCAAATTGGAGTTTTTTTTATATGCTTGGCCTTCCTTTTTATCTGTAGAGAATGGGTTGTTCACCGTCTACGGGAGCTTGTATTTCGCATCATATATAATTCAGTGATATGTTTTTGCTCCACAGAACGCGAGTGCTGCTTCCTATTAGACGCTGAAGTCAATATCAAGTTTGTCATAAAAGCTAAACATTGCACGAGGCAATTGCAGGATGACAACGTACAATTATTTGGTGAAAAAAAATAAAACAGGGAAATATGAAGCAATGAGTCTTTTATGGATTCTCTCGTGGATCTCATGAATCACATTCTGCGACGGGATCTGTGGAAACGGTGAGTCAGTCATCGCGTGAAAGGATACTCCAAACTAAATGTGCGTGAATTCAAAATTTATCGGATTTTAATCCAGGTGCAGTTTAGAAAATTGGGGAATCACTAAATTTCACACCAGGTTGGTAGCTGACACCTTTCCCATTTAACTTTCCTGCCGGGAAAGTAAAGTATGTGCTTTCTGCAGCTATTCAAAAACTCTCAGAATATCGCTAATATGTACGCTAGTATAGAATGGTCCCTGCAGATAATTGTTTAGTTGAGAGCTGGCTAGTAAAAAATCCGCTCAAACCAATTTGATTCTAGGTGCCATGTTATCGTGCGATTAAATTTAACTACTCATTCGCCTTTTTTTCTTTGTGAAGAAGGTTGACATAATCACTGCTTAAAGAAAAACTAAAAAAGTTCTGGACAAAAGAAAAAAAACGTTAGAGGTGAATTCTAGTGTATTTTTATGCCGTGAATTTGAATATCGTGTTCGTTTTCCCCCAAGATGGTATTAAACGCGAGGAAACACAAAACAAATGACCGCATCTCCACGTGGTGATTGATGTTGATTGGGGCGAAGCTCGGGTGGTGCTGATGATACTGATTTTGGTCATAGGTATTGCTGCTTGCTGTCGGCGTTGACGCTTTGCCGCCGCTTCCCGAGCTCTCAACTCCGGGTCCGCTTGGCGTTTCTGACGCTGTGCAGCAGCTTCTCGCGCCCTGGTCTCCGGAGCAGCTTGCTGTCTACGTAGACGCTGAGGCGCTGCATGCCGAGCTTTTCGGTCCTTTTCATTCATGGCAGTAGGAGAATGTGTGGTTTTCTTCTTTTTCTTTTTTTAAGCAGACAGATGGGATGGCATCTCGGAACCCCCTACTCTTTTTTTTTTTCTAATTTTTCTTTTTTCATAATTTTTTTTTTCATCTTTTTTTTTCAATCTTTTTTTGCTCTACACGAGCACGTGAGCATGTGCTCACGTGCTCGTGAGCACGTGATCTCACGAGCAGACGCACGAGCACCCGACGCCGGCCTACGGCGGACGGACATACGGACATGGCTAGCCCCTTAAAGGTGTATCCACACGACGGACCAAATTGCTGTTTTGGTCCGCGGGCCGTGCATCACGTGATCTTACGTCACCGGTATTCGAGGTCCGCCGACGGTCCGCGGCCCGCGCTTCTGAGAAATGCCAAGCGACTTTTCTTGCCTGGACCTTGGCGGCGGACCGCGGCGTTTTTAGTATAATTGAAGCGCTAAGTCTGGCAACAAGCTCACTTTTGTTGTTTGGATTGGAATCCAAATCTAAAGTCGTTTTCTTTTGGCGCCAACTGTTGAAGACGAAGAAGACGAACCTTTTGTTGTGCGACGATGGCGGCATGGTGCGACGATAATAATGATAATAATAATAAGCTTTATTGGCTCAGGAGAGCCGTGGCTCTCCTGAGCCAATAAAGCCTTTTGCAACTTTTTACTTCATCGCGCTCGTGGAGCAATTCCCCGCTCTGTGGTATTGCCCTTTTCGGTTCACTTAAGTCCTCCTCGTCCTGAATAGTCAACGCCAGGGCCACCGCGGCCAAACGTCTCTTTCGTTCAACCTCCATCTTGGATCCTTACAAATAGCCTCGAAGCAGCTCGCTGCGTGCGTTTGGCGGAGCTGTGAGGTCGAGGGTTAGACCGGCCCGTTCGCTCTGTCGTCTGCTCTTTTGGTCCGCCGTGTGGATGCTCATTGCAGCCGGGCGGCCCGCGGGCCGCGCATCACGTGATCAATCGGTCCGCGGCCCGGTCCGTCGTGTGGATACACCTTAAGGAGCTTCGCCCCTAAAAACCTCTGGCCAGTCGTTACGTCATAAAGGGAGCTTTGGGCCGCTAAGCGCGTCTCGCTCGTGTGGGCAGCTCGTGCACTTGAAAGCATCCCAGGTATATTCCTTCATTATGACACCAGTCGTGACGTCTTATTCTGACCTTTTCGAAAATAGCAAGAATGCGCGTGTATTAATTTGAAAGTCGCTGAAGTGGTGATTCCGAAAACTCCTTTTATGACTAGCGCTCCGGGAAGGAGGTGCTTCAGCGGTACTTTGAAATTTAATTTCTGCAGCCTCGGTGCACCAAATTGAGAAGAAATATCGATATTTGTGATGCTAAAGGCAAAATAAAGACAATTTAAGATTTTTTTTCTTCAATGCAAAATCGTTTTAGCTTTCTTTTAAGGGAAGCCGAAGAAGTCCTTGAATTCGAACTAACAGTAAAAGTTGTAAGGTAGACATCTTAAAAATGATGTGTCTTAAGTTTCATTTTGATGCCATTAGTTGGAGCGTCGTAATAGACCATTAAAATTATGACGTAGACCCACCCGTTGCGGCACGTCGACTGTAGGAAAGCGCAAGGAAGGAGAGAAACACTAGCAAAAGTGTCGTCATCAACGGGGTCAGGTAACCAGCACCCCCCCCCTCCCTCCCCCCCCCCCTCACTCACCACGACTCGCCTCCCGTCGTTCGACGCGCCGGACGGCTGCTATAGTAACTACAGTGTATTCTGTGGAATACGTACCTGTCAAAGCACAAGGTCTAGATGGCGTTCCACCGAACTCTATGGAACACACAATTGTGAAACGAAAATCTAGATGGCGCTTCAAACGGTGGAAGGCGGACTGAAGTGAGTGAGGGGGGTAACTCCTTCCGCGGGAGCTCCACAACTGAATTATTATCAAAACCACTAAGATGGCTCGGGGATGCTGTCGCCGCATGCCCGGCAGTATACTATACGTATTGTTTGTTTGTTTTTAAATGCGGTTTACGTTTGCTTCTACCCAAGATAAGTGCGGTAACTGAATTCACGGGACAAAAAGCTATAGAAGTTCGCTCCTAACTCAGATTTCTTGATAAGTGTTTTAACATTCATTGATACGTGTTTTAACAGAGTCATCAATCGTTTTGCGAACTTGCCGTGGAGCATTCAAGAAAATGCCGCCAATATGTGCTCCAAAGTTTCACTGGTGAATTTGGTATTTTCTGTGAATTTGTATTTTTGCTTTAATACAGTACGGTGGGCAGTCCAATTTCATGACCAAATTGCCGCAAGTAACGCTGAGTAATCATTATTAAAATCAAACAAAACTTAAAAAAAAAACTATTATAACCCACGAAACCCCGAGGCTGAGAACCATACAAACAGTACTTTCGAAACGAATCTGTGTTATAGGCTTGATTGGAGACTGGAGATGGCGCGTTGTAATAAGCCAGACCGGGTCCAGCTGTTCAAGATGGCGATTGCTGTAGCCTGCGCGGTCGGCTTCTTCTACCAGGCCGTCGGAGTCGTCCTCTACTTCCAGTCGTACCCTGCCGTGGTTTCCAGCATCTTCGCACAGGACGAGGCCGAGTTCCCTGCAGTCACCATCTGCTTCGAGGCGTGGTATGTCTGCTGGGCCATTCGCAACTCCCAACTCGTACGTTTAAAGGAAAGCTCCGGCGGTTTTTATGAGCTACCCAAACTAAAAACATTTGCGGGGTACCAAAACTTTACGCCCCCCGGTATGCCATTAACTATTTCTAAATTCAATATAGCTATAGAAAGAACGACAGATGAATGTGATGCCGAAACCAACATTCAAACTTTCCCGCGCTCTCCAGAGAGGTAAGGTCACATGTCGTATAACTTGCAAGTCGAGCATGGCAGCCCAATCAATAAAATTTTGCGCATCTTTTTTTTTTTTTTTACGTTTTGTTGTCGTGAGCTTAACCCTTCATTTCGCCACCAGACCCCTTGTAACCGGTCGGGAACGAACTCTACTGTCCTCATATTGCCACATATTACATCTGACGTCACGCTTTCAGTGCTGCCACTAGAGCCGCTCAGCCTCTCAAATCAACTTTAAAACTTCCATTACCTCGCGAAAACAACTATTGTTACTTGTAATTTTGGTTACTAGCTCCGATGTGTATATTAATGTGTTGAGCCAAGTTTGAGCCAGCTGAATGATTATCAAAATTGTCTGTTTCACACGGTGGTTATTAAATTCATGTTTCACATTCTGGTCGCAAAAGTGCACCAGTTTTGGGAGCAAGCTTGAATAGGCGCAAGCTTCACGTTTAAATTCCTCGCTCCTTTTCCGCTTGGTGGCATTGCCTCCCAGGGAGTGGAGGGGTTGGTCGGGTTTATGGGCATTCCGGTTTAATTTAGACTGTTTCATAATAGCTATTTTTCCTAATATCGAGTAATTTAATTTCTGGTTAGAGAAAAGTGGGCTTTCGGAGGTATCCCTTTTTACTTATCGGGCAGGGTACTCTTTTTAATAACGACCAACATCGCAGAATCATCATCACGACTGAGATTATTTTTCTCGAAATATTTTGTGTTTGTTGATAGAACAGAAGAATAAAAAAAGCTAGAATTGCGCGGGACACGATAGCTACAATAGTAAGAAGGTAACGAGCGGGGAGACTCAATATGATGCGTCCTTGCATGTGGCTTACTCGCCTACGGGTATTGGTCAAAGAGAAAACATCTTCTTTTCCTTTCTCATTTGCAGGGCAGTTATGAATGCTCGCATCGTGTATTCGAGGTATACACGTCGTCAGTGTAACTTTATCTCTGCCGGGACCATAGTTGTTTTTGCAATAAAGCGTGGACATCGCATGTTCGAAATGAATTACGTGGACCCACAAACAAAATGAGCAAATTGACATGTTGCGAGTCCATTGCTTTCCAAACACTCTTCATTTGTTCGTAATTAGATTCAGTTTGAAGAAAACAGGTTGACGTGTCTGTAACATACCACCATACACTCTAAGAAAAGGGTGTGTTATTACACCCTTTGTCCCACATGATACACCCCAAAACTTCAGTTCGACGTACAGCGCACCGAAGTAGATCTGACGACACTAACTTTCACGAGAGGCTCGATAGCCGTATGGTACAACTTATTAAAATAGTTAATGTACGTGTTACTTACCATAAAAAAAAAATAATCTGGGTTTTCTTGGCGCTACTGCGAAACCACCGTGTTTTCTCTCTGTGGTCTTCGGTACATACTTTAGCTTTTTACTAAGTTATATTACTCAGTTATCGAGCCCCTCGTAAAATTTGGGGCCGTCTGTTCGACAATAGGGCGCTGTACGTCGAACTGAAGTTTTGGGGTGTATCATGTGGGACAAAAGGGCGCAAGGTGATACACTTTTTTTTTTGTGTAAAGAGGAAAGAGTGACGTGAAGTTCTTCATTTCACTCGTAGTCTCCTTCCAAATGCTAGGAGGCATTCAGACATACGTACAAACGTCACGACCAGGTCTTCCTGTGCCTGAGTGATACCACACGCGCACGAAGAAGACGATGGCCACTACGTTCTACATTCCTGAGCTGCTCGATTTGTACCATCGGCTCGTAGCGTCATCTGCGCAAAGTTATGCAGAAAGAAATAATAAAATATTTCGCGGCTCACTCAACATCGTGTTTATTAATAATCCGGGAAAACATCAACTGAAGTGAATAGAATTTGCATGACGTAATCGCCAGATATGTATACATTATGCTCGTGTGCTGTGTCGAAATAGGGAGCTTTCCGCCGCCATCAAAAGTTGAAAGGTATACGCCATGCAGTACTGAGGTCCGTTTTAACAGTTTATATACATAACAGACAGATGTTCACGCAAGTAACTGTGCCTGAGTTGTTTCTTTTTGTTTTTTTTTACGCCCAGGTTCAATACGACCAAGATATGCGACCATTTTCCGAACAACTGCTCCAGAAAGGACGTTGTGAGTAGATTTTTTTATAAAAAAAAAAAAAGCTCAATGCATAGATGGTAATGATTTAGGGTAATTCTCCAAGGTAGAGAAAATTTATGCGAGGATAAATTTACTCGATTGCCACCTGAAATAGGACGCAATTCGCGTCGTCTAGGCAACCAATGAGCCGCTAAAAACATCCACCTGGCCCGGGTATTGATCCCAGACCGATCCAAAACTACTGAAGCTAACACTCTGCCAATTTTCATTACCGGAAGTTCCTCGAGAGTAGAGCAAACGTATATGGTAACAGTTTCCACCAGTCTTAATCATTCACACCACAAGGCTGAGTATCTGACGTTGAAAGGATAGATATTAATATTTCAAAGAAAGCCCCCAATGTGGAATAGATTTACGCAAAAATAAGTAGACTCGTTCCACCTGAGATGGAGGGTAGCTCGCGCAATCTATAGGCGACTGGTGCGAACAACATCGTACAGATTCTTGTGGTGTGTACGACTAAGACCAGTGGCAACTGTTAACATTCGTTTACGCTACTCACGACTAACTCCTGTTAAGCGCAGTTGAAAGAACATTCCGCTGGACTTGTAGAGGTCCCGGAATCGATGCTCGAATTAATCGGATTCTTTGAGCGGCACAGCAGTCTCCTTGAGGGTGCTAATTGTACTTCATCTCAAGTAGAGGTTAATTCCTTTATGCTTGGCGCAGAGCACCTCGCTCACTGCAGCAAGAATCGCAGCCAACACGAGTGTTAACCGGATGCCACGTGGGGTTCCCAACTTGCTTGGGAGGTGACAATCAAAGCCAGCTTGCTAGAAGAGCATCTAAGCTCAGACTGGGTCAAAGAAAGCACTGCAAAGGCTGGGGCGCGTCTTGAGACGAGGTTTCTATCCGGTCATAGCCTCCTCTATACTAACAAAACCTGGTAGTTCGACGACGGAGCCATAGAGTGCCAGGTCACAGATTTGGAGCGCCAGGATCTGGTAGCACAGAGCACCAAAGAGCCATTTCTCGGGGAACTTGGACGTTAGTGCACAGCTTTTGCAGCAGCGAGGTCCCGAAACACACTTGTTCGATATGGAGAAGTGTGTTTCGGCGTCTCGCCGTAGCGGGGCGCCAGTCGCGTGGCTTTCCTCTCATCGGTTGTCTGCCGCTCCACCTCTTCCATTTCGGCGGCCGCTTCTCGTGGCGATTTGCCAGGCTTTGTCAGTATATACACGAACCCAACTCTGTGACGTCACGGCGCGGTGGTGGCGCGTCGAGCGCACTTCCGGTCTGGGGCTGTGGGCAGAAGTCCCCATGCCAGACATGTATTCCTGCGCTGTTTTGAAAGGAACCAGAAAAAAAAAACCTGCCTTCTCGTCAAAACGCCGCGCCTGGGGCCGTACCAAAAGAGTCGAGAAAGGTTCGAGGGTGCTCTGCACCTTCGAACCTTTTCACGTGCTCGGTTCGTCCGAGAATCTGGATATGTGCGGTGAAAAGGGAAAAGCAGACGCCATCGGACAACGATTGCTTGGGCGGGAAGCACTTTGGGTTGAATTCACGGATACTTCTGATCATCAGATTTATTTGTTTTGTTCCAACATGAACGCCAGGAAACCGTCAAGTTGTGCGGACCACCTGCGGACTACGTTCAGTGCGTCTTTAAGTTCAAACGGCCGCCTGATCGTTTGAACTGTCGTCTGCTCTTTCAAACGTATCTGCTTGTCGTCTGCTCTCTTAGACGACGCCGGCCAAATGTTGGCCCGGTACTTGCGATAAGAAGTAAGTGCAGGCCTCAAAAGACTAAAGTTTGAAGGTTGGTAAGCAGGCTCGATGTAAACAGTAGATACAAGGAGATGATGATCATTTTTACCAGTGACCATCACCGACTTGTTATGCCTAATTCACTTGATCCGATTCTGCTTGCGATTTTCTATATCGACGTCGACCATCTCAGCTACGGTTCACGCTTTTGCAGCCCGAGCGGCGTCGCGGCTGAAAATTGCGAGCGAAATCTCTGTCTACGCGGAATGAATGGCCACATGTCACACTATTCAGGCGAAGTTTTGCGGTGTAGCGAGCCCCGGTAATTTCGCTGACGCCGCTCAAGTAGTCAGACATCGCCAGGAAGACGAAGAATCAGGGGGACTCACCGACGCCGACAACATCGCATTTCAATGGTTTATTTATGGGCGACGGCGAGCTTCTTGCCCACACCCCCATCGCGCATGCGCGGCGCCGGTGGCGTTCGTTAGGGGCGCACCGGCTTGTTTGTAAACATGAGTTGGTGTATGGGAAGCTATGGTCCGGCTCAGTTCGTGCGATCGCTTTGGAAGTTCTTTCTTTCATCCAGTCTCAGCTGAGACGCTGTTTCTAGCAAGCCGGGCCTGATGTTTCCTTTCTCTTGGATTGATCTCCGACCAACATCGCTTCAATCAGGACGCCTATTCACACTTTCGCAGTGCCGAATCAAAGAAAAAAAAAAAATTCGTCAGACGAATGTACTGCGACTGCAACTTATTTGTTTGAGATAGGCGCAATGTTAAGATTGGGGAGCAGCTCGGAGCTCACCCAGAAAAAAAAAAAGAAAATTTGCATTCCTTCGCATATATTTATGCTCTGAGCGCGCTTATTTGTACCAACTGACAATTTGAAAATCGTTGCTGTTCATGAAAATCTGCAGACATCGGCGAGGTAACAAGAACAACGGCAGCTTCTTTGTCTTTTTCCGCCGCGCTACCACACTGAGCTTTTAAGGATGTCTTTCACCAAATTCTTCCTACCAGCTTTGACTACTGCTGTGCGTTTTATTAGGGAACTAATATTAGAAATATCAATGTCTTTTCTCAACTTTCTTTTTCTTAAAAACAATCTAATATATCTTCTTTTTTTTTTAATAAGGACACCGGGATCATTTAAGTTATAAACCGAAGGATCCAAAGGGAAAACTAGCTAAATCTGCTTTTTTCGAACCCTGATCAAGATGGCCGAAAACTGAGCTGTGTGTCGCTGTCCAACTCGCAGATGCTGCTCTACGCGCAACCCAAGTTCTTGGATTCGATCACACTGCGGCATTTCGGTTACCCAGACACCAAGAAACTGTTTACCTGCCGTATGTTCTCTCATGTGGAGTCCTGCGAACCATTCGACTGCCTCGATTGGTGAGTACTCCATAGCAATGTTCTTCGTGACTTTGCTGCTAAGTGGTATTATAATGCTAATGAGACACAAATTATTGGCATGCAAGCCCCGGTTGCCTCTAAAAACATTACAAAATATTTTAAGTATATCGCTTTCTCTCTAAGAAAATGCTATATGTAAAGCGGCAAGATAGAAGAATAAAACAAAATAATGAGCTTTAACTGGATGCCATCATTCATGTGCGCAGTGTTGACCGTCTCCGTCCTTCAGTTCTGTATGAAGAGACGTTTAAGTTACTGACCTAGTGAACGTTATAAAACATTTAACTTGTTAATTTCTTCTAAGTGATGAAATGCATGTTAATCCAAATCAGCCTGTTTTCACTATCAACTTCAAATATGAACCATAAAGTATTCAGCTCTTCCAATGTCTACGCTGACACTTGGTGTAAGCCTTTTAAGAAACATTGCGCTAACTAAAACTTTGGATTAGCTAGTTAGTTCGCTACCAAAAGGAATGAAAAATGCAAAAAGACACGAACAAAAAAAAAGGTGTTCTATGTTTTTCTTTTTCGTCTGTACCTTTTTGCATTTTTCCCTTGTAATCTCTACAATGTTATCTTCTTTTGAGCCACTTTGAATGTTTAAAAACCAAGGAGGGTGCTTTGTGTCCAGGTCCACGAGGTTCACACACGGACGTTTGCAGCAGAAGCGTTTTAAACGAGACTCAAGAAGAAATTACTCATTTCACGTGCATTCGTCATCACCTTATTTTAGTCGTCCACACCGAATCTTTCCCCCAGATAGGGCGAGCACATGTATATGCAGTGTGTACTAAGAAACCCAGCACGCTTCAGATTCGGCATCGCATACTTTCTTCGCTGCTATCTTAGCTTCCTTCCCTCGATAAAGGGGAGAGATGACTGCACCCTCGTTAGAATTAAAGTCACTGCTAGTGACATTAGTCAGAAAGCCCGGGACGGGGGTCGGCGCATTCTTTGCCTCTCGCAGTTTTTCGCGCGTTGCTATTCCATATCTGACTCGATCATACTTGATATAAGCAACATTAGACAGGGTTGCAAGAGCTTTCATAATAAGCATTCTTAACGTAAGCCATACAGCGTGTATACAGCATGGAACGGATTAAAAATGACACGTAGTTCAGTACAAGTCTGTTTGTTCCACGCATGCAAAAATAGTGTCGCCTTTTCAAGTGCCGTTAGTCAGCTCAATGTGAGACTGGGAGCGCAGCATTGCTGGTAGCTCTGACGATGTAATTACGGACATCAACAAACGTGGGCGGGTGAGAGCTGACGAAAGATGCAAAGGCGTCCATTTCCTGTTACAGTCTGTTGTTCCGGGTTTGAATGACGTGAGATTGGGGCTGAGCCACGGCCATAGGGTCAAGCAGTAGCGCTTGAATCCTGTTTTGCGCTATGCTGAGCCGAGTTCAGGAATTGCAGAAACTCTGCCAGGTCGAGATGTCTGCTCGCCAGGCGGCTATGCAGACCGTTGTGCCAGCCCTCCACATTGTTCGTTGTCCTGGCACCTCGGTTGCCGAATTGCACCTAGATGTCCTTGAGCAGGCTGTTGGTAAGCCAGAAACCTCTGAAGTACTTCTCGAATTGGTCCAGGCACGCAGCGTTCAGCGGCTGAAGGCTTGGCTTGCCTGAGAGCAGGTCGCTGGCAAATTCCAAGCGGAAGGTGTCCGGAACGAAGGGGAGGTGCCTCACTCTTGTGAACCACGCGTGGACCGCAGGGCTATCCCTGCAGAGTGTCTTGAGGCCCAGCTCGTCCCGCCTTGCATTAAAAGCCTTTGCAAAGTGGAAGGCGCACGCTCGGATCTGTTGCGATGCAAAAAACGTAGTTGTAAGGAAGCATGTTAATTAGACAAAGATCACGCCCCTTTTTTGTATATCAACCTAAAAAAAGTCACATTTTCATCTACTCAACTCGAGAGTAAAACATGCTTCTACTATAAAATGGATGACGAATTGTTATAAATATGCATTTGAAGGCCCGTTCACACTCTTGCAACCGAGTACGACCGAGAGAGACCGAGACTTGTTAAAACCTCTTAAACTTTCTTAGGACGAGAGAAGACACTGGCACGCTGGCGCCATCTATGCGGTGACCCTGGAACTGCATTTCACAAAAGCGAAGGCTTTGCGGGATTTCTGAGGTCAAATGTGCGTAATACTTATAAGAAAGGCTCGTTTATAACGTTGACAAAGGTTTTTCGAGCCAAGAAGGAAAGGATTAATGCTCGAGAGAAATAGAAAATATGCCGGACCGCCAAGTTAACACTGCTACCCAATAGATGGCGCCAGTGTATTCTCTCGTTGTAAGAGGTTTTAAGGAACCCAGTTTTAAGAGGTCGCAAGTGTGTGAACCGGCCTTTAGTTCTTCGTGTGGGCGCTCTTCACTTGCTATTTCAGAAGTCTCTTTTCAGAGACTTCAAAGCACGATGAAATGTTTTTGCAAATGTTTGAATATTCAAAGTAGCCTGCATGCTACTCCACGCCTGCAGAGTAATGGCACGTGCTCAATGCTTCGATAAGTGGCAGCTCTAAATTTCTCAAGTTCACCCGATGCATCGCTACACAAAATATTAGAATTGCGAGTGTGCCCCGCTTTATGAAAACGTAAATGATTTACCTGAGGCCGTTCTGAAGATGTCCTGAACACGTTGATTTCAACTTGAATGGCTGCGGACCCGTAATCAAACACCCACGTAGCCGTCGTTCATACTGTGCCAATATGTCCGAATCGTCGCCCCATTGACGCCTGCAGGCACCGAAACACGAATTCGTATGCTTGCACATCACAGGCTTGCATCAGTGCGTAAAGCACAGGGTGTGCTTCCCCTTTCTTTGATGAAGGTTTGGAGGGCGTCGAGCTGTCCTGGGTGGTGAAACTCATGGCGGGGGGGGGGAAGGGGGGGGGGGGGAATGTACTTATATATTTCCCATCGCCCAAAACTTGTTCTGCACCCACCAGGGCATCGAGGTCCTTCTCGGCGTAGAAGACCAGTGTCCGCCGTCTTTGAGTCTTGTCTTCAAGTTGGAGAAACACTGGCGAATCCGTAGTGACACGAAGTTCAGGTAGAATGGCGTCAAGAGTGTTTGCTTTCAACGCTGTGTGGTGTCTATTCCGTGAAAGGCACCGTCTCTTGGTATAAAATCCGTAGCCACTGTTGAGTTGTGCTTGAATTTCCCCTCGAACGGTGTCGTCATAATAGGCAAACCTTTCAGGAATAGAAAAGACGGCTTCGTCAAATGCTTCTCTCGGCCTTTTTCGGCAGCCGCGGACGTTTGTCCGTACTTTATACATGAAGCGTTTCGAGAGAACGGTGGAAGCATTGGAGTCTCCAGACTGGTTGCAGCCGATCACACGGTCGACGGCCGATCTGGATCGGTGGCTAGTACGCCGTTTCTAAGTGTCAGGTGAGCCACTGGACACCTCTCAGTTGGTCCGACTTGCTGACTCAGGCGGTAGCAGGCGATGCACCTGTTGTAGACTGTGCTGCGATCCTTTTGGTGTGCTGACTTGTAAGAAAATTCGAGAACAGCGTTCTCCCATCGTTTACTTCGATGCTGGATCACAGGTTGATTTGAGCGCTTATACGACGTCACAAACAATGGGACCCTGAAGCTGGTCTCCATGTCGGCACGTAACCAGTCGATGAATGCTGATCTGATGTCGTCGCTGCAGTCCTTTCGTTAAATCTGCAGATAATAATAGGAATATATCACATTAAAATTTCTATTGAACCATTCGAAAACTAATTATTCGAGTAGAACTCAAGCAAATATTTCACTAATCCACAAGACATAATTAATGTCTTACTTCTGTTTAACGAGCGCACAGGCAACTGATAATCTCCGAGTGTAGACACTCCAATTGGTAAAACAATTGTCTTGGATTTAAAAAACAAAACAAAAAATGTTCCACTCACCAGATTCTAGAAGAACGCGTCGAATCGAGAAGCTGTTGCAACTTGTTTCCTGAGGTTGCGAGACTCGAGATCTTGTTCTGAACAGTTTATGTCTTGAATGACGCAGACGTGCGCAAAAATAAGGCAGACCGTACGTAAACCAGGTCGAATCTTGTCGTACCGAGAAGCGCCTTTTGTGTTAGACGGGGTCACCCCCCGATCGGACCCAGTGTCCCCGACAATGAAGCGAATTTCTTGGAACAAAACAGAGAAAACGAAAGAATTTAGCGCCTTTTGCGTTAAACCGGGTCCCCGAAGGCACTACAGAAGAGGGAAGTGGGAAGCTATTCAACCAAAATTGAGCACTTTGACGTAGCCATTTTGACCCCTTTTGGACATTTCGTCTTGATGGACATTTTTTACTCGATGGACATTTCGACCCGATTGGACATTTCGTGTCGATGGACCTTTCGACTCGGTGGACATTTTGGCCCGATTGGACATTTCTTCTCAATTGACATTTTGACTTGAGGGACATTTTGACCCGATTGGACATTTCGTCTCGATGGACATTTTGACACGGGTGTCACGTGGCCTATTGGACATTTTGACTCGATGGACACTTCGTCTCGTTGGACATTTTGACCAGAAGCCGGGACAGTGGGGGTTAACAGGGAGACTCCCTTTCTAAAAAAGAGAGGATCACAAATACAGTTCTCAGAATTTACAAGGGTCCGATAGTGAATCATCGTACCCGGGTCGTTCAAAATGATAAAAGTCGGGTTCTACGTGAATAAGTTCACTCGCGACTCTAGCATGATGGAATTTGGGAAGACCGAGCGAGGGGCTGACCTCCTGATCCTGTGGTCACATGTGCACTTGTTACCTGCACATATGATGTAAATCGCGGTTGCACTGTCGCAGCGGCTCCGTGACAGAGTTACAACCAGTTGAAATCCGATCGCAGCCTCGGTATGCTACCTGGGCGCGTATCGGTGCGATTGCCGCATGCCACGTTACCAGAAAAGGCAAAGCTGGAACGACAGAAGCCAATCCTAAAAAGTATTTTATTAATTATTGAAACTACCTACTTGTTGCTTAGCACATTGTTCACTGCGACAGCAATCGCTTTGGTGGCCGAAGCATGCGAAACTAATCGTCGCGATAAGCTTCAATGTGCCGGATCCTCCGGAAAATCACCGGACAAAAGCTCATCAGTTTAGGACATCACCTGCACAAAGGCTTAATGGAAGGAATGTTGCATTTTCTCACTGATTTTGATAAGAGGATCGAATTTTTTTTTTTTTTTGGGGGATCAAGAAGTCAAATCAGAAATGCTTAAAACCCTTCACCTTCGTTTTGTAAAAAAAAAAAAAAAAAAAGCTTTAGCGTTATTACACAAACTGCACCGACTTGACCTAACAATAATACTAACAATTTAATCAGAAGTTTTTTTTGTTTTTCTTTTCAAGCGGGGACATCATCTTTGCGTGACTAGGGACACCAATAAGGAAAATACAGCAACTCGTACAATACGGAAAGTAGACTGTGACTTGGGATAAGCGCGATTTACGATTCTCAGAACTCTGGTGGACCCCACATTTGTTTCCGCGCCAGAGTTACGACCTTCTAAAAAGAAAACGCGTGATCGATTGTCAATGGTATACGAGTTCGGTCTTTGATCTTGTAGCATGTGTGACCTTTTCCACTTCATTTTTTTTAATTATAAAAATTATCCTTATATTTAGATATATAAAACGAACAATAAATGTATTTTTTTTTTATGAAGTCTATAATATACACGAGCATAAATTTTATTTTTATTTGGGGGACTTTACGCAGGCAACGTCAGCGGGACAAGCTCAGCGGCCCACCAAAATAGCCGTGCATCAAAAGCCCGGTACTGAAAAGCCTGGTGCCAAAACGACCACGTACCAAAACGACCGCCTACCGATATCTGCGCACCGAAACGCCCGGTACCCCATTCCATCGAACGCATTTTTCACCCCCGTAACCATCAGTAATCCTAGATTACGAGACGAAATGTCCAACGAGCCTGAATGTCCAACGAGACGAAAGATCCAATAATGGATATTCAGACACGTTGGACATTCAGGCGCGTTGGACATTCCGTCTCGCTTGGACCTTCCGTCTCGTTGGACATTCAGGCTCGTTGGACATTCCGTCTCGGTTGGATCTTTCGTCCCGATGGACATTCAGGCTCGTTGTACATTCCGTCTCGATTGGATCTTTCGTCTCGTTGAACATTCAGGCACGTTGGACATTCCGTCTCGCCCGTCACGTGATAGAATAATTTGTCTAGTTAAATATACAGACTTGCGTGTGTATTTATTCGGCGTTCCTGCAGGCATTGCCTATTTTTGTTTTACTAAAATATGCCACTGAAGCTGACGTTGACGGACCGACAGAGAAACATAAAACAGACACAAATATTCTAATTTCATCTAAGGGAAGGCATGATGGTTAGTTCGCTGAGTGCCGATGCGCAGCTATATACCCATCGGTTAAAGGTATTGCTTGTACGACGCAAAACGGTTCTTTGATAATGACAGTTGAAATGTATCGAATGTTTCGATGACATAAGTCAGACAATTTGAAATATATAATAGGGATGCAGTGTCCGGGTGTTCGAGTGCAGCGCAATTGGGGGACGTCTATGAAAGCCGCGCTTCAGATCCCAGGGATTTCTAGTTCAGTCCTCATCCCTGCCCGTTTCGATCTATAGATGAGCTGCGTACGGAGACCGGCATTGTAAGCACATGACCAACCGCCAGCGCCACTGACTACGCGCAGAGTGAATATTTAAATTTTTGAAAGAAGCTTTGGGAGCTGTTGGTGCGAGGGATCAGCAGTTTGTACAAGCGTAATTTCCTAATAATAAAAAATAATATTATAGATATCTTTAAAAAAAAAACTATATCTAACGCGCCTATAAATGCACAAGGGTGGTTGGGGTGTGACCCGACAATTTATGAGCAAATGCAGAACAGTTGTGAAAATTTGACATTTTTTAAATTTTTGTTCGTTTATCTTTGGAACAGAAAACTACTCACTGTACACTGCAGTTGTCAGTAGTTTACATACGCATGCATTCCCTGCCAGTATGTTTGTATGTCACGGAATGAGCGATAATGCTGGAATCACGCAGTACGCAATTGTTTTTGCATGTGACATGCATAGTGGTTTTCAGAAGCCCGTGTAATTTTACTGGCTCCTGGAAGCACTCCAAAGCTCGCAATCCTGTCCAGGTAGTTGATGACGTCTTGGCACGTGGGAGCTTAACTGCTGATAAAAGACGCGGACGCATCTACCTCGATGTGCAGCAGGAGGTTCACACCCGGATGTACCAATAGCCTGGATCCTGTGTGAATATCACAATAGATCGTTTGACGTGGCTTTCTATTCTTGTAGGCGAAGCGTATTGCACCGCGAATCCGGCCACTTCGTCGAAATTCCATTGGTCTCTGGACAACTGGAAGAAGGACAATTCGTCGAATAGGGCAATTCACCCTAGGCCAATTCGCAGAATGGAGAATGGGGCGAAAGTGCCCGTTTGTCGAACTGTCGAAACGAGTTGATTAGGGTAGAGTGTGTAGATAGCCGGGGACAGTGGGGGTCAAAAATGAGACCCTCTTTCAAAAAAAAAAAGAGAGGATGACAAATGGAGCTCTCAGAATTTACAAGGGTCCGATAGTGAATCGTACCCGGGTCGTTCAAAATTAAAAAGTCGGGTTCTACGTGAATATGTTCACATGTGGAAGTCGGGTTCTACGTGAATATGTTCACATGTGGAAGTCGGGTTCTACGTGAATATGTTCACATGTGGAAGTCGGGTTCTACGTGAATATGTTCACATGTGGAAGTCGGGTTCTACGTGAATATGTTCACATGTGGAATTTGGGAAGACCGAGTGAGGGGCTGACCTCCTGATCCTGTGGTTATATGTGCACTTGTAATGTGCGCATATGAATAAATTGCGGTCGCACTGTCACAGCGGCTCTGTGACAGAGTTACAACCAGTTGAAATCCTATCACAGCCTCGGTATGCTACCTGGGCGCGTATCGGTGCGACTGCTGCATGCCACGTGACCAGAAAAGGCAAAGCGGAAACGACGGAAGCCAATCCTAAAAACGTACTGTATTAATTATTAAGAATACCTACTTGTTTCTTAACACATTGTTCAATGCGACAGCAATGGCATTGCTGGCCGAAGCATGCGAAACTAATCGTCGCGATAAGCGTCAATGTGCCGAATCCTCTGGACAATCACCGGACAAAAGCTCACCACTTTAGGACATCACCTGCACAGAGGCTTAATGGAAGGAACGTTGTATTTTATCACTGATTTTGATATGAGGATCGAATTTTGGTTCCTGGGGACCGAGAAGTCCAATCAGAAATGTCTAAAAATTCCACCTTCGTTTTGCAAAAAAAAAAAAAAAATCTACAATTTAGTGTAATTACACATACTGCACCGACTTGACCTGAAAATAATACTAACAATTTAATGAGGCGTTTTTCTCCCTTGCGGGGGACGTCATCTTTGAGCGACTAGGGACACCAATAAGGAAAATACAGCAACTCGTACAATACGTAAAGAAGACTGTGGCTGGGGATAAGCATGATTAACGATTCTAAGAATTCTCGTGGACCCCACATTTGTTTCCGCGCCAGAGTTACGACCTTCTAAAAAGAAAACGCGTGATCGATTGTCAATGGTCAACGAGTTCGGTCTTTGGTCTTGTAGCATGTGTGACCTTTTCCACGTCATTTTTTTTAATTATAGAAATTATTTTTAAATTTAGATATATAAAACGAACAATAAATGGATTGTTTTTAGGGTTTTAGTAAGTCTACAAAATACACTAGCATTATTTTAATTTTATTTGGAGGACTTCACAGAGGCAATGTCCGCGGGACAAGCTCAGCGGCACACGACATTCCGTCTTGGTTGGACCTTTCGTCTCGTTGGACTTCAGGCTCGATGGACATTCCGTCTCGATTGGATCTTTCGTCTCGTTGTACATTCCGTCTCGCCTGTCATTCCGTCTCGAGGATCTTTCGTCCGTTGTTAATTCCGTCTAGCCTGTCACGTGACCGATTGGACATTCAGGCTCGTTGGACATTCAGTCTCGTTGGACAGTCAGGCAATAAGCGGTAATCCTACTACTCTAAAAAAAAGAAAAATATTTAAATTCTATGACACCTCATTCCTTTACCGTCGTGGAGATTCAGGGACTCGATACATGACGGTCGTTGGACATTCCGTCCGGTTGGATCTTTCGTCTCTTTGGACATTCAGGCTCGAGGACATTCCGTCTCGATTGGGATACTTCGGCCGTTGTACATTCCGTCTCGCCTGTCAAGTGACCTATTGACATTCAGGCTCGTTGGACATTCGTCTAGTTGGAATTCAGGCCATAAGCGGTAATCTACTACTCTAAAAAAGAAATAATTTAAATTCTCTGCAGCTTCATTCCCATTTCCGTGGAATCGGACTCGATACATTCCCGGACGTTGGACATTCGTCTTGGTTGGATCTTCCGTCTCGTTGGACAACTCAGGCACGTTGGACATTCGTCTCGATTGGACCTTTCGTCTCGTGGACATTCAAGACTCGATGGACCTTAAGGCTCATTGGACATTCCGTCTCGTTTGGATCTTTCGTCTCGTGGAAATCAGTAGTTGGACATTCCGTCTCGATTGGACCTTTCGTCTCGTTGGACATTCAGACTCGAGGATATTCAGGCTCATGGGGACATTCCGTCTCGGTTGGACTTTCGTCTCGTTGGACACTCAGGCACGCTGGACATTCCGTCTCGATTGGACCTTTCCTCTCGTTGGACATTCAGACTCGTTGGACATTCAGGCTCATTGGACATTCCGTCTCGGTTGGATCTTTCGTCTCGTTGGACATTCAGGCACGTTGGAATTCCGTCTCGATTGGACCTTTCGTCTCGTTGGACCTTCAGGCTCGATGGACATTCCGTCTCGATTGGATCTTTCGTCTCGTTGTACATTCCGTCTCGCCTGTCACGTGACCGATTGGACATTCAGGCTCGTTGGACATTCAGTCTCGTTGGACATTCAGGCCATAAGCGGTAATCCTACTACTCTAAAAAAAGAAATATATTTTAAATTCTATGCACGCTTCATTCCATTTCCGTTGGATATTCAGACTCGATACATTCCGGCTCGTTGGACATTCCGTCTTGGTTGGATCTTTCGTCTCGTTGGACACTCAGGCACGTTGGACATTCCGTCTCGATTGGACCTTCGTCTCGTTGGACATTCAGAATCGATGGACATACCGTCTCGATTGGATGTTTCGTCGTGTTGTACATTCCGTTTGCCTGTGACGAGACCGATGGACATTCAGGCTCGTTGGACATTCAATCTCGTGGACATTCAGGCCATAAGCGCTTCTAGACCCCATCCTGCACCCGGCTATGACTGGATGCTTGACTTGTTTACATAAAAATGTGACGCAGATGCGCGAAAAATGTGCACTACTCTAGCAAAATTTTAGTGCATCTCGATATGCTTCGGGTCCTAAAGAGAACAAAGTCGGACATCCCTCGGGTGCTCTTCATAAAATACTTCCCGAAATTGGTCTTTGCAGGATCGAACGGAAATTTTTCCGGCCACCGGCTCAGATGTGCTACACGTTCGACACGGAGCAACTTCCGCGGGAGCACCCGTTCTATCGCTGCCAGACGCCCTGGACGTACGGTAAGGCATCCGACAGCTTTTCGCTCCCGACCGTGTTCTTCAACTTTCTTTTAAAAAATATTTTCAAAGTGTTAGTGGAGTATACTCAACGCTCCCTCGCACTTTATGTCAAACCAATCACGTAAAATAAATGCACCGCAACCATTTTTTTTTTTTTTGCGCGTGATTGTTGTTTTTGCGGGTATAGCAAACACACACAGGTGACGAGTGCAGCGACGATGTAGGATGGCTGGATGAATGTTAGTGGCTACTCCCTTTGTAACGGGTGGTAGCTTGCGCCACCTAACCTAAGTCATAGTACTTTAGTAGTACTTCTGGCGCTGCTTGACCGGCTCCATGGGGTTGTAGAGTCGGCATCCGGTTGGACTTGGCGTGAAACGTAGTAACAAAATAGGGGAAGTCTTAAGACAACCACAGGTTAACTAAGCTATACTAAGTGTTACGTGGGAACATAAAAAGAAAAACCAGCGTTACGCCGTTTTACGTGTCTAATTGAAAAGAAGCATTCGCTCGATCGCCGCTGAGTGGTGCACGAGGCAACGCGTTCACTGGCCGCTATGCCGTGTTTTGGTATTTTTAATAGGTGAAACTTGACGCTTAAAAGCGTGTTGTTACAGCGTCGGAATGTGACCACAGGAAAGCCCAAAAATTAAAACCACCGCAACAAAGCCACTTTTTTTTTTCCCACGCACACGACATTAAAGGAGCTGTGCAACGATATTCAATTGGAATGTTTTTCACTTTACACGAGCTTACTGGCACTAGTGGGACTCAAGGATACTCGCATGCAATGCCACTGGCCAAGAAACTCCTTTGTTGCGGTGTAATTTCAAGGACAAAAGCGATCATTTTCATTCAATCTCTCCCTTGCAAAATTCGATGACGTAACGCGGGGATCGCAGTACACCCGTATGACGATATTTGAATGCGGTTCATAGATTGGACCCGAGCATTGCGTGGGCACTCGATTTAGGCTCGTGATAATTGATAGCTCGAGAAGCATTCGAGTAGTGGCCCGTGTCCAATCGCTGCAACGACGACAATAGCCGAGCCATAACAATGTCTGGAACTCAGCGCGTGTCCTGTGCTTTGCCAACCCCAGCGCGTGGCCTAGGCGGCATATAATCGGCTCCAGATCACGTGGCCGCTTGTTCTGGCTGCGAGTTGAGGGCGTGAACGCTGCTCGTTGTTTTTTAATTTTTTTCTGGGACTTCTAATGCGTCGGGTGCAAAACGAAGGCGTGTTTCATAGGTCATTAACGTCAGGGATCCGTTCTAAGCGGTATTTGCGCAAAGTAAAAAAATTGTTGCATAGCCCCTTTAACTTGCAAAACGTCGGAAAAGAAAAAAAAAATTTCTTAGTATATTTTTTATGATTTTATGAAAAAATCGGAAGACCATATATAATCACTTTCCAGCATAGTAAAACTACCTTTAACCGTCACTCCACTGCAATCCCAAGGTCATGATTAGAAATACAACAATTATGTGCGAGCGTAAGGTAATTGTGTAAGGTAATTATTGATACAATTGTACAACAACTAACGAAACAGCTTAAACTATAGTGCTGTTGGAAGATAAAGGCTGGTTCACACATGCAGCGAAGCACTGATGTAGCGCTGCTCAGGTGACGTCAGCTACTTATCGTCCGCCATGAGCAACAGTTTTGACCGTGCGATACAAAGCTGGTGAACGCTCCTGTGAGCACGCGCTTAACGAGAGGTCAGCGCAATGCTATACTCTGTTTCACCTTGTGTTGTACCGCAGGAAAAGTTACAAGCGCGAGCTCCTTGCTCTAGGGCACATCTCGGCGGCACAAGCTCTCGTGCACCAAGGGCAGCTGCCAACGCTATGAGCTCGCGCTTCTAGCCTTCGCTGCGGTACAACATAAGGTGAAACGGAGTATAGTAGCGCCCCGCTGCATGTGTGAACAGGCCTCCTTCAGCAGAAGCTTTGCCTCCAGCACGCGCTCGTTGCCTTCCACTGTGCCTTGATTGCGCGTGAGCCCAAGTGCTGTCAAAATAGAAAGCGCGCATTGGAGGCGGGGCCTCTACAGCAGATATTAGGGACGTTTCGTAGACCGCGATTCCCCCTCCGCTAAGCCCTCCGCAACGAAGAAACCGCTACTGCGCCTGCACGGCCATGGCCTTGACTGAAGAGTTTCGGGTATCGTATCGGGTTTCGGAGAGCATTTCGGGACGGCGAAAACCATCTACGGAAACTCCCTGCTACTGCGTGGTGCACGTTAAAGACCCCAGGCTAGCGGTTGTACTGCACTGGCTAAATTGCTCATCTACAGCTTGGAAACAAGTCGCCTGTTGAGGCAGACTAAGTTCTATACTTCGTTTCACCTTATCTGCGAGCGAAGCCAAAGCTAGAAGCGCGAGACCAGCGCTTTTTGCGTTTCTCCCCAGCTCGCGCGCTCGAGCAAAGCCTGAACGCACGGAGCTTTCGTGCTCGCGCTTCCAGCTTTGCCTACGCTCGCACATATGGTGAAACGAAGTATAGGCTGTAGGAACATACGCACACCCCAATTATTTTGTACGGCAGATATGACGTTGTAGCAGCAGGAGGAGGGGGATCGGTGGCCGAGTGGGCTAGCGCACACCAGCTCGGAGCACGTGGAGCGAAAGCTCGCGCTGCAGAACCCAGGGATCCAGGGTTCAATCCCCACCCCTGCCCGTTTCGATCTGGATGAGCATCGTACCGGCGTGCGGTCGTCTATCACTACTGCGTGGTGCACGCTAAAGACCCCAGGCTAGCATTTGTACTGCACTGGCTAAATTGCTCATCTACAGCGAGTGACTCGTCGCACCTTTAAAAGGGCTGACCAACTACACGCTGTATAAATATCCCCACAACCACAATTATTATATAAAGTCAAAGCCATGTTTTAGATCTAATAGACCGATCTCAGCAGCCAGTTTAACTACGCCACCGCTGCCGCAATGCATCGGGGGAACTTCAGTCTTTCTGCACGTGCGACAACCTTGCTGGAGCTGTGCGCGTGTGGAGCACGAGACAGCACGAGCCCTCTCATGTCCGGTCGTTTGTCTCCCGCTATGGTGGCGTCACTGTCTATTGCCGACGTCTGCTCGCAGGAAATGATTCATCGGTGTAAACTAATACAAACCAACGAGCTTCACAAAGACACTGCTCGGATAACCGTCAACCTGTGTTCTTCCCTGGCAGAGTTGAGCTTCGAAGCAACCTGGGACAGTCGCAAATTGTTCGCCGCGTACAAGCGCGAGGCGCATTCGGTGCTCGTGCACCGGTCCCAGAGGTACTCGCCGGGCAAGCTGGACGGCATTGTGCTCCGAGACAACTTCCTCTACGAGGTATCCATACAGCAGGTGAGCGCCTCTACAGTGACCTTTCAAATAGACCATGAAACGACGTTCCTATCTCTAATCCGTTAATGCTCAGAACGCGGCTGCAAAGTCCGTCTGTGACGCCGATCCACTCTGCGCTGGCGTCTCACCGGTCACGTTACCTACAAGGATATATCGATATCACGGACATACTTCGGCTACTTAGTTTCGGTTTGAGGCCGCGTACAATAAATGGCAATTATCTTCCCGTAGCGTCCACTATGATTTTCTTTTTTTTAATATTCGCGTTTTCCCTAGACTAGGAAATTGAGCTCAAATTTCCTAACTAATATATACCTCGCCGCCCCCCCCCCCCCCCCCCTCCAAAAAAAAAAGAAAAATGGCTAAACATTATTGAAACACTTGAGATAATTATTAACTAATTAACAAATTTCGCTTCTTTTCTAGTGGCCCCCACCAATCAACTTAGCCTTAGGGTTAAAAAAAAAAAGTTCATTTTTTTTTAATTTTAGATCCTCTAAAACCTTTCTGTATAAAGAGACAAATAATGGACGGTAATTAGAAATGAGGATCTCGTACTTTGCGCGATAAACTCATGCCGATAACATTTTTCAGTTTCTCAGAGTTGCGACCCGGGCCCGGGTAGTGATGAATGAAACGACTGACAGTAATATAAGGGATTTTCTTCGTCATTCACGCCGTCAAAAAGTAATTGCTGTTTCGCTTTTTCTCAATTTTTTTTTAAATTTTGAATAAATGAGTTTAATCTACTTTACTTCCAACGACGTGAAAATGCGATAAATTATTTTTACCGTATTTGCTCGACTAAGAGTCGAACTTCTTATGAACAAGGCTTTTGTGTCTACTTGGTTCTGCATAAAAAGAAACACAGCGAGTAACGAGGCCGAGAACACGATTCTCTGTAAAAATTCGATCTGAGCAGAAAGCAATTTCGCGTGAAGACGTTATCGCAGTCCCGTAAATCGCTCCCATTTTTACGCCGATCGCGGTGATTCGCTATCCCCGTGCACCGCGGAAAAGCAGACCCATGGGCGTGCCAACCGGGGAAGGGGGGGGGGGGGGGGTGGGAGGGGTGCTTGTCCCCCAGTTCTCAGAGTGGGGGGACAAGGCATGTGTTTTGCCCCCCCCCCCCCCCCGAAACAGCCGCCACTGGGCAGGGCGAGCACTGGCCGGTGGTGCCCAAGGGGTACCAGAGGCACCGCCCCCGATCCCAGGGGGGTGGGTCTGGTTTGCCCCCCCCCCCCCCTCAAAAACAAGTTGGTACGCCACTGAGCAGACCCACAGGCCTTGTTTATAACAAGTGAGGCTCTTACTCGAGCAAATACCTAAGCGTTCAAGAACCGATGGGGAGGAACCCGCATATAATAATTTAGGCGGGAGGCCTTATTTTAATTATGTGAATCGCAGAAGTAAATAGAACATTCCCGTTTATTGCGTATTTTCGAGACCATTTCGTGACTATGGAAAAATAATTGACTCCAACCAAAAAATTAAACTCGGACCCAACGTTTCAAAACCAGTTCGGTTCCTTCTTCAGGGGCGATTGATATCGTGCGTGGAAGCAGCCTCGTCATCTTTGGTGGTACGAATATATTCTAATCGCGCTTCCGCCTTGCCATCCAGTCTTTTTCTAATCGCGTGTCGTAGTTCACTTACATAAACAGATGGTAAGGTACCCATGGATCTGTTGATATTTCCTGGTGTATTTTGGATGTGCCGTGATTCAAGGTGATGTCTTTTTCGGAGATTGGTTTCAACATCAAGAACGGACGCGTTCGCGAAGTCTATCGGAGTCAATTATTTTTTCCATTATTTTACCTTCAAACCATCTCGTGACTTGACAAGAATTTTAAATTCTTTAATGTTTTTCACACTTTATAGGACAATAAATCTGCAAAACATTCCGGGCTCGTTATCATGACATTGCCAGTCAAGGAGTGTTTCCATTTCAGAAAATATAATATCCTATACGTATTCGAAGAGCTCACCGTTCCGTTTAATCTCCCAAAATGTGACTGCGCAGGACAGAAAAAACAACACAATCACAGAACTTTTTATGCAGAATGATTCACGGTATAAGAGCGCTACAAGAGTTGCTAGATTTTCTTCTCAAATGCACGTTGCAGAAAGTGACTCTACGACTCCCAGATCCTTACTCAACCCGGTGTGTGGAATATGACGCCAACGGAAAATTCGAGCACTTTTTTGGTTACGAAACTCAGGCTGTAAGTATGCTTAAGTACAAAGGAATTAAGAGTTGGCGCCTGCACTTTAGTGAGGGCATACCTCATCGGTAAGCTTTTAAACGACCATTTTAGTTTACGTGACTACATGAATGGTACAAAAAAAAAATTTTAATTGCATCGATATTTATTTTACAGTATCTTGCGTCCTTTAATAGGGACTTTTATTAGAACGTAACAAAGTATTTGTATGCTGCAAGTCAAACCACGTACTTGAAGCAGCTTGATGTAATGCTTTAAATAAATCACTGACATCAATTTTCTTTGCTACAGTATTGTAATTTGTCAAAAACGAGTGGTTAAGTAGGGCAATAAAAAGTTTAGATAAAAACGAAAATTTTCCATGAAATTAATGTTCTGCATTCTTCTCGCTTGTTCAGTTGCGTTATTTTCTCCTCGTTAATACGGCAATATTTATTTCGGGGTAAAGAACGCTGCATGTAGGTGAACCTTGTAATTGTGCACTGCGGAATCAAAATACCGAGAAAACACACAAAACCTTTGAGCCTTCCCGCTCTGCTGAAGAAGAAAGATCAGCGAAGCTGTACTATGGTGGGAATGAACCTGCCGCAAGTCGGCAAGCCAGAGTGGAAAGGCTGGAAAGGTTGCGCCATCTATGAACGACGGCGACAACCAGACAACCGGAAAGCCGGTTGTCTGGTTGCCGCCGTCGCTCATAGATGGCGGTAGCTGTCCAGAGTTTAGTGTCCTCATTTGTTTGCTGACGGACACGATACTGGGGAAACTAGCCCCTAACAGCTCTGCTGTAAAAATATTAAAGCACGAAAGACTCACGTAGAAATAATTTTTGTCTCTTCATTGCTGTTCTCAATCGCACGTTTTTCAGATTATAGATGTAATGACCTAAAAATATTTAGGTTACTGTAATCAGTTTTAACTTTAATAGATAAGTTCTACCCAAGATAAATAAAATGTTAGTAATCTAACTTTAATTTAGGAGCAGTTGAAAAGTAACTCGTAAATGTCTAATTACAATATGTTCCCAAAATTATATCACAAATACACTTTGAATTAGTCCGAACACCAGAGCTGGGTTAAGACTCAGTCTCAAACAATATCATGAGCAATCAAAAAAGGAACTCTTTTTCTTCCCTAATAAATAGTAGTATTTTTAATGCGATGTTGTTACAGTCTGTACAGTACCTGCTTCTCTATAAAAACTCATCAAATATATTTTCCTCATTCGAAATTTTCCGCGTTCACAATTCATTCGAGAGTTTAAATCACAAATTCGTATTTTCCATTAAAATGCGAAGCATTTACATAGTTGCAGCGAATCGCAGAAAAGGTGCAACTCGCACGAGCGTCGGTGTGCGGTTAAACAAAGGTACTCTGTCGACGACGGCGGCCGCGACACTGAAACGCATTCTTACAACCTGTCTTAGTTGTGCTACCAATCCTGCATCATACACGTGGAAATGAAAGAGTGCGGCTGCGCTTTTTACACCTGGGAGTTTTCGACAGCTTACACGGACCGAATATGTGCTCTTCATGAGATGGGTAAGTTGCGTTCTTTTCTTTTGGTCAATATGACTTAGACAACCAACACATTCAATACGTAAAAGTAAGTAATCGATAAAACAAAATAAATCGAGACTGAAAGAACAGTATGACGGTTTATTTTTTTATTTACCGGTGTTTTGTCATTGATTATGAGTGGTATAAACAAATTAAACAGGTTCTTCGAGAGTTCTGGCGTTCTCCTGTACGTAAAAAAAAAAAGCGAATGCAAACGTTAATTGCGTTTATTGTAGAAAAACCAGTCGCGTTGAATCTTTAAGAGTAGTTGTCTAGTCAGATTGAGAGGTAAAGAAAGCGGGTTGTTCCCGCTCGTTTGTTGCGCAGCGTTCGTATTGGCTGGTGCTGCAACCTTATTGGCTGCCGAGCAATAATCAAGTGCTCGGTCTCGACAAGTCAAGCGTTTCTTAATCAGTCAGTGACCGAGATATTCTTGTTGGTTCATCTAAATGAGCGGACTTCCACCGAATTCCACTCGTCGCTTTGGAGTGCGCCGGGATCAGTAGAAAAGATATGAGCCTGGAACACGCGATCCGAACGGAGTCGCTCCACCTCCGGATCCCAAGTGGGACATGACCACTCCTCCGGGATCGGCGGATGCTTCCCCGTCATTTACCTTCCCGGGAATCCCCTTCCCGCGGTCCCGGCGAGATGCCCAGCGAGAAGGGAAGTGGCGCGTTTGCGCCGAGGGCTGTCCAACCTGACTTCCGGTTGAATCCGCCGAAATCGGCGGAGCGTCCTTTCTCGGATCCGGATCGAGATCTGGAGTGGAAGCTGATCTAAAACGACGAGTGGAACTCGTCCGTCTCGGTCCCGATCGCCCAGTGAAATAGGCATGCGCTCCAGAAAAGTCGGTCCGGGCGCGCTCCAAAACGACCGGAAAAGTTCGCCATTAGTTAATCAGACTCCTAAATGCTAATTTTTTTGTGTTATTTTAGGCTTCTTGCGCCTGACGTCACTTCCGGCTCGACGCGAAATCGAAACCAACATTGTCGTCTGCTATCGGCAGCAGTAGTGCCGTAGAATCATAGAACCGTTTTGTATAACCACATTTCAGAATATTTCCTCGTCCTAGTCAATCGCAAAGAGGTTCCTCACCTGACACGAAGTGCAGTCACAAACCCTTAGTTGGGGAAGCTTTTTAGTCGAGATCAGAGAGTTAACATAACAATCTCGAGCGAAAGGTTCCATGCAATCGGCCGCTTCGGAACGGCGGGGCATTGAAGCCAACATCGGCGGTCCAAGTTGGCGGTCCCCGATGAGCCCCTTCGCTGACGACGCCTTAATATGCACAAAGAAACAGCAAAGATCACCTGTGTGGCCTGTACCCCGTTATTTTCCTTCTTACTTTGCAGAAAAACACTGGAATCCGCGTATTGACAAAATTAAATAAAGTTGACACGCGCTCGAGCAACTTCAACTTGTCGCGACAAAACGAACACGCCTAACCCTTCGTGTCCTTTCTTTCTCCGCTCTTTTGTCACTTTCTTTGTTGTTCTTTCTCTCGAGACCGGAGATGTGAACCCCAGGATTTGCCGCGTTCTGCTCCCAATTCTTACCCGAGTGGTCGAGGTTGTGCCGGCGTATCCGTCAGAGCCAGTCATAATGCCGGCGAACAGTCTGCTCGAGCGTCGCCTTCTACTGGTTCCTGATGATTTCCGGAATTCTAGAAAAACTAACACTGCTGGCAATAGCTCCATTTTTTCGCCGACGTTTACGGCTGGCACAATTATGTACGATGCAACTAACCAATCTAAACCTCGAGTGAGCTAGCGCACAAACTACAGTGCGAGCACGGCCCAAAGCACACAAAATATAGCACAGCTGGGACGAATGCCTCCAACATGGATTCCGGCGGGTACCGGTGAGATTTACGAACCGGTGGTAGCGTTGCATCATGGTCTTGCGCAAAACCCTATACTTGGTTCAGCTCAAGAACCGTTGTAAAAAAAAAGTCCGGCTCCTCGCGGAGCAGTACTAATTTCCCCCTTTATGCAGATAATTAATGTATACGTTAGTGCATTTAGAATAGATATATTCCCTTATCAGAAGTGCACGTTCCAAACGCCGTTCCAAACGATTGCAGCTTTTCAACTGGGTTTATTTTCCTTTCATACCGTCAAAAGACCTAAAGCTCCATCCAGCATATGATTTCATAAATAAAGCGAATAGCCAATTAGAAGTGTGGTCAGCGTTAGCTAACTGCTGCACAAACAACACTAGTGAATGTGGTTTGAATTCCCTGGAGACTGGTTTATTATATTAACTGTCTGATGCCGCCAGATCAGCGGACCATGATATGACATAATGGTCATGTCATGGTAATGGCAGATGAGCTCGTGTTCTATAGATTCAATCGAGGCTATTACTCGCAGAAATTTGTTGAGCTGCAATAACTCCATAAACCCCTGTATTCATCACTACGCGCGTTGCACTCTGGGAACAAGTTGGCCAGGGAGGAGAGTGGCATGGTTTCAGTTTCGATCGACAAGAGATTATACACAAAACGTGGACTATTAACGGCCGTTTTCTCGTGTTTTCTGGTCCCGAGAGCGTCATTTTTGGTCTCTAAACTAACCTAAATGGTCAGACCTCGAAGATTTAGCACAAGCCCGAGACGTATAGCTTGTCTTTACACATGCTTGTTGTATTTCTGTACTCGAGCCTTGCTGTTAGCATTTCGAGGTATGTGAATGAGCCAGTGCTGGGAATCTCAACGCTGCGAAGCTCGGGGAGCTGACTTGTGCACGAGTCAACACGCGGTAACAGCATACATCGAGCTCGCACCTTTACATTAGTGTTGCAGGTCAGGACGTTTTTTTTTTGTTTTTTTTTTGTGCCCATAGACGAAATATAACTTTTTGCAATTACTGAGCCGCAGCACTGCACGAAGCGAAGTCCCCACCCGCTTACACACTAGTAATTCAACATCGCGTATGCCCATAAAGTTATCCTGCAATAATATACGCACATTCGCAAATACAAACCGTTTTAAGAAAGCAAATGTCGAACACTTGTGGGAAGAAGGTCTCTCCGTTCGCCGGAAGTGCGCTGGACGGGCGTGAACAACTTATATGCGGTGCGCTAAACGAACGAAATTATTCAAGGCGCGTTTGACGGTTGCTAATGGCCGTAATATTTGTTCTGTGTTTGGTTTCTTCCTGACTGAGTATTTGAGATAATTTCAGACACACCGTCCAGACACAGATCTGGGGCGTCAGTAAAAGCTCGTCCAAAAAGGCTTAACGAGGGGTAGGGGACGCTTGTTAGGGCCTCCGTCGTAGCTAGCCGATCTCAGCATTTGCGAAAACTTAATCTCCTATCACCATAAAATTTGAGTAGGAGATATATGATGACACGAGGAAGACACCATAGTAACTTTTGTGCAGTAGTGAGGTCAAATTTATTGCGTTTCCTTAAAAGTTCATGCGTCAACGCTGGGCTCACTTTGATACTCTTGTGAGGATGCGGCTTGCTTTTCGCCCAGTGAAGTAACAAGAAGCGGACGTGTGGCAAATAAAATACGTGTAAGGCTCAAGGTGACAAAATTGAAGTTGTAGTTCACTGATACTAAGGCGGGATTATTGAAATTGAGCTCAAAGACGCACACGTGGGGTGAGGTGACCAAGCCACGTCTTACTGCGTTGCATATCCACGCACAATATCCGGTGCTTCGGGAACCAAGGAAAGTGCCCCGGTTTTTGTTTTGTATCGCTCGAGAATGAGTGCATTGTAGATTCGTAAAAAAACAGATAATCAAAAACGCAAGCAGCGCATTTGGTCACGGCGTGATAGCATGAAATGAAGCTGCTCAATCGAAACCGAAACTGAGTGGCCAACTAGTTCCCAGAGTGTACTGCGTGGGATATCGCCGCGATGGGGCGCTTCGATTTTGGAAGAAGTCCATTGTCAAAGAGAGCTTTTTCAAAACTCCATCAATAAAAAAAAAAGAAAAGGCGGTCGCTGTGTTTCGGTTGTTGCCCCGAGCGCGCACTGTGGCAATCGGCCAAAGCCGGAAGCGGAGCGCCGTTCGACAAAATGATTGACTGGAATTCTTAGCCGAATGCTGATGTACAACTCGCGATTACTGCCAATAGGTGGCGAGCATTTGCGGCTCAAACACGATGACCTCGGATCATTGGGGCATTGGCGATTTCGTGTTTCCGTAAAACGTTTGGAGGCATAACCGACCTTACATTAGAATTAACTTATGTTACCTTTCATTATACATTATATTTTCTTAAATTAACTTAAAACCAGGTGTAGCGGGTAAGACGGGCAGTGCCTATATATAAAGGTTTCGTGTGCTTTCGGTCGCGCTGCTAGCAAGCTTGATTTGCGGGGAGGTGAAGATTGGTAACATTGGGGTTGTCACGCAAACCGTCGAGGAGGCGGGGTCTGCGATGTCAGATGCGATCCCGTAATACTTAACTCACGCCGATCTCCCCAAAATTCTCAGCCTATTTGGCTGATGTAATCGTAAAGATAGCTATTTAAGCCGCAGCTAGAAACTATAAGCTAGCAATTGTCATGTTTATCGGTTAATCCAACTGACATTTATTATTGCACCCTTTCTTATAAGACGTTAAATTTTTGCTTTTCTATTCCTTCAATATTTAAAGCCCCATAGTTTCATGAATGACTGATTTCTATTAGTCTTCGTATTTTATTTCAGGTACAAAATGTAATGTTCTCATTTAAATCGTGAAAGCTAGTTCTCTGCAATGTCTCTCTGGCCGTACGAATAAACAAGCATATAAATAAATAATAATGATGACAGTAGGTACAATTAACACAAAGAAGCGATCGGGTTTTTTGGGTTTTTTTTTTCTTCTAATACACTAATTAGCTGTCATTAAAACTAGTACTGTAGTGTGATTACTTAATCCTGCAGCACCAACCTAGGCGCTACACTTTGATGTTCGTCAATACCCTGTCTGAGCAACATGAGAAAAAGCGCCGGCGTCGTGTTCGCGCTAACTGCGTCGCAAAGTGCACGTCGCTTTTGAGTTGTTTTCTTCTAGTATATTATGACGCATTGTATGCCCAAATACATCGAGTGAATTATTCACTTCCGATTTCTGACATGTTTTGTTCCTCAACCCCATTTCCGGTTTCCTGTCGGGTGTCAAACACCAAACGACGTCACCTGGCTCGCGTTTCTTCGCCTTATCAGAGCAGTGCGCACGGAAATTGAAGTCCAATGGTTCCTACAATCCTTGCGAAACGGCCTGCAACCTCGCTTGCAAGTAAGAGTTACTTCCTGGCGTCGTATCTTCTGTCGGGCAACATTGACGTTCCTTTTGTTTTCGTTTGGTATTTTTGGTACAATTTTAATCGATATCCGGCTCTTCTACACGTACCAGGCTCACTTTATACGGTGACAGATAAGAGAGTGTGAACATCTAGATGTTTTTTAGGCACTGAAACTGCGATAAATCCATCAACATCCACAATGGTCGCCCCTTTATCAGATGCACAATTTCAACATAACAACTTTTTTTTTTTTTTTTTTTTTGCTGATGTGTTTTGGTAACGATATTTAACGTCGCGGACAGGGCGTACGCCTTTTCCCCCTGAACTTGGCGGACACTCCTTTCGTGTGAGCCATATCTAATTCCAAAAGTGTTCGTGCGAGTTTTATTGGAGTCAAAGCATTTATTTTTGTGCCTCTGCAAAGTGCATCGGCTATGATCGTACAAATGCGCAAGCGCAGGGTGAACTTTACGGCGCGTCTTCTTTTTTGTTACTTCGCGTAGGAAGCAAAGTCAGACAGATGCCAAGAAGTATACAGCTGCTTCACCAGTATTTTTATTTTATTTTGTTAACTTATGTTGTTTTATTCTTCAAAAGTGACTTTCAAGCAGACTTGTGCCCGTTACTCGAAAATGTAACGGATTACAATTATCAATTACTGAGCCTCAAAAAAATGGACTACCGTTACAAATTGCTTTCGTTGAAAAGAAACGGATTACTTTACTAGTTACGTTAAAAATTACTTTCACGTTAGTTATCCCGTAGACTTATCAAGAAAACAATAAAAACAATTTTGACGTTTTTAAGCAATTTTCTGCAACACTCTTTTATTTCTCATACGCCCGCATTATGTTGATGCTTGTAATAATAATAATATAATAATAATAATAATAATAATAATAATAATAATAATAATAATAATAATAATAATATAATAATAATAATAATAATAAAATAATAATAATAATAATAATAGTTTATTTACCATGTAAGTATGATGGGAGCTGAGGATAGAAAGCTCCCACAGCAGCTTGACTGGTCTTCAGCCCCACTCAAGTACAAAGCAGGGTAAGAAAAGTAAAATGAAGAGCACAAGAAATTATACAGTAATACAAGGTACTTCCATCACAAAAGAAACACTCCCCCTCCCCCCCCCCCCCCCCCCCCAGAAAAAAAAAAAAAAGAATTGACCAGTGATTCTTTTTTTTCTTGATTTGTTTTCCCTCGGGCAGAGCCCGAAAGAAGGGCCGGTATAAAAGGCTAAAAAAGCCTGACGTGGCACCGGTCCCTTACAGTCCACGCATAAAAAATAACATGAAAATGCATTCCATCTAACAAAATATTACAGCGTGATAAACAAACTTTTACAGAACTGAGGCACACATACATAACACAAATACAACAATAAAAGCCAGGTATAGAAGGATAAAAATGCGTACTGGATGCAAAAAACGAGAATACAGATTATAATCAACATGAAAGAAAAAACAAGTCATCTAAGGAACACACAAATAACAAACATCATTATCGTTCGCTTTACGGAAACTGAACAGTATATACCCAGCAAAATAAAACAAGGCGAGTCATGCACATAAAATAAATCAAGGATGAACTTTGAAGGTATAAAGTATAATACAACGCTTTATTGTGATTAGGAAGCTTAGATAAATTTTATATCGCTGCCTACCACCAGTGCTTTACATTCTTTTTTAAATAAAGGGAACGATTTTGCATAGTTCATAGGGGGCATGTTCTTTAATAGACGAATTGTTTGATAGTGCATACTCTGCCTTCCGTAATTTGTTCTTTTATAGGGTTCCCTTTTTTTAACATGGCGGAACGGGTACAATTCTTCTGTTGCGACTGGGGTGGCGTATAACCTTTTTTCGATAAATTGAGACACGTTTTGGGCAGCCTTCGACAGGTGGGCGTCAGTCCTGAACACGTAGGGACTCGTTTCGGGACTCGTTTCCGCAGCGTTGAAACTCGGAAAAGGTTGCCGAAGGTTCCATTCTTAACAGCCCCTCCGGGGCCAGGGAAACCTCGAATGGCCGGTGGTACAATCGCTGGCCTGAAGAGGTGGGCTTGGAGTAGGCCTTGAGAAGACGCTGCAAGCACCAAACAAACTCCCAAACCTCTCACAACGGAGGCATCAGCGGAAACGTCCCCCACAACACCACGCCACACCGCAGTCAAACGCTCGGAATTCGCCAAAGACCCGCCAGACTGGATTACGGATTACCAAAATTTGGTATAATTCCGGGTATCGAGACCCCCTGTCGCCAAAAAAACTCATTTTTCCAACGAGGTCACTAAGAACAAAAGACAAAAGACAAAAACTTTTCGCAATTTGTGAGGTCCTTTTGGGGTTTCAACGAAGTGCCCCCACTTAGATCCTCATTCCCGTGGATGACGAAGACCTCTGAGATCATCCCTACTATTTTTCGTGATGTCAGAAAAATCTGCTCAACCCATCGGCATTGCCGTTAAATTTGCCTTTCTTTTTCTTACGCTAAAGTCGTAGTGATCGATTTTCACGTGATTTCTAGACGTGAAAATGCGGTCTTTATAGCGCCGATAAAACAATCCGCCTCTTTCGTTCCCCGTCACATTGGTCTTAGCAATCTCCTGAGCTCTACAGCGAAACCCTGACACACTAGGGTCGCTCTTCTGCTCGACTGTCAAAGACACTCTGTCTACTCGTAGCAGAGGACCAAAATTACGTGACGTCGGAGCTACGAGAGATCCTTTAATGATCCCGTCTTCCTCCGCCTTTTTCGCGGGCTCGTTGGGACGGCGTACGCTTTCTAGCGCTGCGAGGTCAGGCTGTTCTACATCCTGGTCCCTCTCATCCCGGTTTTCTGCCTCCAACTTTGGGAGTGCTTGCTCCCCGTCAGCTGCCTCTGGCTCTGGATCACTCGTCAACAAAGGGGCGACCTGACGCGATTTGGACCTCGTACATGACTGAACTAGCCCTTCTTCCAGTTGTTGACCCCTTTCGCGCAGCAGGAAATCTGACCGGTTAGAAAACAAATAAGGATACTCCAACGGGACTGTTTGCGAGACAGCCGCCTCTGTCACTAGCTCTCCGAACGGGCCAGTTATCCTTACTGTCGCCATAGGCAGACAGACACTGTGCTTTTCAAGCAGCTGCTTGATCCAAACTACCTTTCCCGTAAAATCGGAGGTCGTTACATACGACGGATGAACAACGTCCATCGTCGCTGCACTGTCACGAAGCACCCTGCACGGCTTTCCGTTTACCTGGAGCTCGTGAAGATAGGGACGAAGGAGCTTCAGGTCCTCGTCACTACCGTTCACGTACGAGAACACCACCCGCGGTTTCTTACATCTGGCCGCTGTGTGTCCCGGCTCCTGACAGTTGTAGCACAGGAACGGCTTCCTTGCCTCGAACTGCCCTGTTGGGCTTTTCCGCGCCTCGTCTCCGTTCGAGTGTTCTGCGCTCTTTTCTGGGACCTTTTGTCCTGCTTCGGGCTTCTCGGGCCCGTTTTCCTCGCGAGTCATTTCTGTGTCGGAAGGTCTTGCGCTGATCGCTTCGGCCGGATTCGCTTTCCTCTCCGCTCAGCTTTCTACGCGTTGCGTACTCTTCGGCTAGCTCAGCGGCCCTTTCGACAGAGTCGACTCCCACCCTGTCCTGCACCAGAGCTTGACTGACTGCGGAATGCTACGAAAGAACTGTTCGAGGCACACACACTCGACTACCTTGTCTCGGCTTTCGTACACTTCCTCGCTCTTCAACCATTCTATCAGGTTGGTTTTAAGCCCGTACGCGAATTCCGAGTAGCCCTCGCTGCTCTTTTTGGATGCGTTTCTAAACCTTTGACGGAACGCCTCGGCAGATAGGCGGTACCGCTTCAAAAGGCTGGACTTCACCTTGTCGTAGTCGTCCGCGTCTCCAGCACTAAGGCGCGCGACAACCTCTGCAGCCTCACAGGGCAACAGAGTCAAAAGCCGTTGCGGCCACGTTTCTGGGGCGAAGCTCAACTTCTCACATGTCCTCTCAAAGTTAACTAAGAATAGGCCCACGTCTTCCCCAACTTTAAACGGCTGCATGAGCTTCTTCATTTGATACGACTCGGTCTCACTTGCTCGTACCGGAGCCCCAACTCTACTGCTCTGGCGAGTTTAATCGCTGTTGTTCAATTTTGAGCTCTAGCCTTTTCAGCGCTCGCTCCTCTGTCGCCGCAGCCCGCTCCTGTTCTCGTTCCTCTTTCGCTGCAGTCTGTGCTCGTTCCTCTCTAGCTGCAGCTTGCTCTCGTTCCTCTCTCGCTGCAGCCTGCTCCTCTTTCGCTGCAGCCTGTTCTCGTTCCTCTCTTGCTGCAGCTTCACTGTTAGCGTTCTGAAGCAGTTCCCACGCAATTTTAATTTCCTCTGCTTCCGCGCTCTCTGAATCGCTTTACTGATCTCAGATTTCTTCATCTTTTGCTCCACCTCCACACCCAATTCTTCACATAAACAGAGTAAATCTGTTCTCAGTAACCTCATCAGATCCATGATCGCTGCTCTTTAGCTTTGGCTTTGCTATAAAACTTGTCGCGAGGTTGTACACAAACCTAGCGCACGAGTCAAACACTAAGGATTCCCAGCAGTTCAAAATTAATTACCCATAATCTGAAGCCTGGCGAATCTCAAAGCAAAGTCCAAACGCTCACCCGCAGATGTAGCACGATGTCGCATGGTCCGATCCCAACCGCTGCCAACCAGTTGTTCGAGGCGGGGTTTAGGCCGCACGTCCGGGAGCTTCCTGGCTCGTGACGACGACCTTCCCCGAAGTGAAGAACCCAGGGGTCCAGTGGAGGTGGGAGAATTGGTAACGTAACGAACGGTTTAATTACATGGTAGCGATACAGTCGTCAAATCCAAGAGAGCAAATGGAGCCCTCACGCCCCGCCTTATATAGGGGTCCGTTTTCTCCCTCTCTCTCCGCCAGGGCAGCAGGTGCGACCGCCACGTGCTTTGCAGCTGGGTCCGCCGTGTCGTAGTCAGAAATGAGTCATAGCCAAGGTTCTCCGCAGTTAGGCCAGGCCTCTCTCCCCTTCCGGAGCGCACGAACCCACACGCACACACACACACGTCCCGTTGACGTCACGGACGTGTTGAGACACGTTTTGGGCAGCCTTCGACAGGTGGGCGTCAGTCCTGAACACGTAGGGACTCGTTTCGGGACTCGTTTCCGCAGCGTTGAAACTCGGAAAAGGTTGCCGAAGGTTCCATTCTTAACAATATATATATATATACCTATATATATACTATATATATATATATATATATATACAGGTGTTTTTTTTTACGCTTATCAGATTGTTTAAAAAAAAAAGCCAGCTGAAACTTACACTTATGCCGCTTGGTGAGGCGAGTGTATACGGCCAGGGGGACATATTATAGGGGGCTAATCGTAACAATCAGTCAGCTAATTAATTAAAATTCGTTAATTAACTTTTAATTATCAAAATAGGCATTGGTTCCAATTAGAAATTTGCTTAGCGTCATCGAAAACCCCTAATCAGTCATTTTCAGAAAGACTTTGAGCGCGTGAGAAGCGTAGTAGTGAACTGAAAGTTACCGCTCGTGGAGCAGGTACAAGCTAGAGTTGCGATAAGGCGCCCGCGCGATTTTTCCGTCTCTTATCTAGCCCCAACCTTGTACCTGCTCCACGAGTGGTAACTTTAGTGCACTACTACGCTTCTCACGCGCTCAAAGTCTTTCTGAAAATGACCTATTTAGGGGTTTTTCGATGACGCTGAGCAAGTTTCTAATTGGAACCATATGTCTATTTTCATTAATTTAAAAGTTAATTAACAATTTTAATTAATTAGCCGACTGATCATTACGATAGCACCCTATAAATATGCCCCCTTGGCCGTATAAGTCGCCTCCACAAGCGGCCATAAGTGTAACTTTCACAGCTTTTTTAACAAAATCTGTTAAGCTTAAAAAAAAACACCCTGTATATACTGTAAAACCCTTAATGTTCGCGAGCCCCTAATTTTCGCGAATTTCGCGAATTGAAAAATTCGCGGAATTTAATGGGTACGCGAAAATTTTTGGTTTTAAAAAATTTCAGTGCAGGCGTCCATGGAATTCGCGAAATTTAGTGGCAGCGATTATGTCCTCTGTGACCGATTCGTGAAAAATAGGGGCCGCGAAAATAAGGGTTCTTACAGTATATATATGCACGAGATTACGAAACAGTTATTTAATCGCCTAAACAGATGGCATGCACAGTCGGTGCAGACAGAAATCCGAAAAACACACAAAAAAGTACATTCCAATAGCATAAACAAATTTAAAGAATCATTTGATTCTTTACATTGTAATGAAGCAAATGAAGTAATATACTTCATTTGCCTTTAGGATCTTGTATTTATTAAAAGATGGTTCTGTCCGCAGTTCTCTTATTCTCCCCCCATAGTTTTCCAATATGCGTAGAACCTTTTTTCGTAGGATTAGTAATGTATAGTAATCGGATGCTGTAGTTTGTGCCTCATATAGGAATCCCATAACACATTCTGGAAAAATATAGGAGTAATACAATGTTTCCACTAACCACCTCGGCACAAGGCTTGCCACTCTATAATAACAGCTAAGAACTCGTGATAATTCTGACTTTAGTTTACTTACATGTGTATTCCATTTTAGCTCTTGGTTAAACCACACACCCAGAAATTTTTGCCTCAGTTACTTGATCTATTAAACCACCTTCAAACGTAATCTTAAGGGAGTTTGTAACACATTTTGTTGCTGGCTTAAAAATCACTTATTTTGTTTTGCTTTTGTTTAATTGTAACCCATTGGAACTCGGCCATTTTGAAAGCTTTAAAAGATAGGCGTTTTCCCTTTCCTCCAGGCATTCTGGGTTGCTTCACTAAAAAATATTAGTGTTATCTGTATACATTATTAGCTCTGGGGAACCAGAAATGCTTTACTATATCATTTATATTAACTAGGAAAAGTAAAGGGCTAATATAGAACCCTGTGGGACACCATGACGTGTTTTTTTGTTACCTGATTCTAGATAGTCTATTTTTACGTATTGCTGACGATTTGTTAAATAGCTTTTTTAGTATTGCGAGCGCGACCCCGCGGATGCCGTAATGTTCTAGTTTTCTGAGTAAAATAGGATGCTGAACGGTGTCAACACTTTCCTCAAATCTAAAAACGTCCGAGTGTAATTAACTTGTCTTCAGTATTTGCACCCAATTCTCTTTTATGTCGAGAAGGGCTTGCTTTGTAGATTTTTCCTTTGGAACCCTATTGGGCGGTGGAGATTATACTATGCTTTGTGAAAAAAAACTTTCTAGGCGTTTTTTTTTTTATTACGCCTTCAAATATTTTAGAGAATATTGTTAGTACAGAAATGGGCCTTTAATTTTCGAAACTTTTTTTACTACCGCCCTTGTAAATAGGAGTCACTTTAGCCAGCTCCAAATCAGTCGGAAAAATACCGCTTTCTAACATGCTATTCGCGAGGTATGATAGTATAGGGCTAATAATTCTAGCTACGTACTTGAGTGGTTGAGCCTTCAACTCGTCGTCACCCGCTGCTACGTCTTTCTTTATTTTATCAATGAGCGTTTTTATTTCATACATTGTTGTCGGGAAGAACATTACCGAATTTGTTAATCTTCGTCATTGTCATCACGTCGGCGTTTGTATTGCCTTCCGATACCATACTTTCGCCGATATTAATAAATGCTAGTTCATTTCGTTTACCATTTCAACGCCCGTCACCTCGTTCCCGTTGATTAGGATTTCTTTCACTGCGCTTTTCGGTTCTTTCAGGCTTGCCACATAATTAAAAACTTCCCATACTTTCCTTTGGTCATTGTGAACAGACATAAATTTATTTCGGTAATACTGGCTTGGCCGCCTTCAAATCCAAGTTTACTTTATTCCTCTTTTTTTTTTTAATTCTCTTAGTACGTTCAGATCACGCGAACGCAAGAATGCGTGATATATTTTATTCTTTTTATTTATTTTCTTTACTAAACACGCGGTTACCCAGGGTTTCCTAATTTATTACTTTTCTGTTTTGATTGCTTTAAAGGAAAGGATGCGTCATAAGCAGCTTTATACTTCCGATGAAAGATATTAAATGCTGAACAAAGATTTTCCTCTGTGAACATCTCTCCCCAATTTGTTTCTTTTAAAAGGCAAGTAAAAGTATTCAGCGTTTCATCATTTATATTTCTAGAAAACAGTGTCAGTTTTGCCTACACTAAGACAAAATTGGTTAAAAAATGAACACAAAAAAAAACACAAAATCAAACAAGTTATATCAGCATATCTTAGTAGCATACATAAGAAGAAAGAATATAACTTTCCATGTTTTCGTACATTGCACGAAGCTCAGTGTACCTGCAAGTGTATATATTAAAATTAACAAGGTGATAGCTATTTAAACAGATGGCAGTGAAAACGGTTCGAGGTACACCTGAGCACTTCTTATGAGTTGTAAATGCGAAGCCATGCGGGTCGTTGTTCCGCTCCTTTAGTTCGTCTGCGTTGTACTTGCGTAGACGGGCAGGTTGCGTCACTGCCGAGGTGGCGGGCAAAGACGACGTGGATGCTGGAGGCGGCGCCAAGTTCGTCGGCGACGAGGCGACGGAGCCATAGAGTGCCCGGTCGCAGGTTTGGAGCGCGAGGATCTGGTAGTACAGAACATCAAAGAGCCATTTCTCGGGGAACCTATAGAGTAACTGTGTAAGCTCTGCTTGCAGAACCAGAGTACCGCGTTCCTTTTCCTTGCGCCGCACACTCCTTAAAGGGTAACTGCAAAGAAAAAAAAAAGTGTTTTTTTAAACAGCCCAATTGGGACAAGCATGTCACAAAACAAATCTTCCGCGAAAACAAAAAAAAATGTTAGCAATATGTACGCCACAGGACTAATTTAGTCGGAGTCACAACCTCTCTACATTTGAAACTCCCACTTTTTCGAAGGAGAACTACGCAGGAGACCTACGCCCCGCCCCTCCCTCTTGAATTCTCTTGGATTGACTTGGCTGCGGAGTACGCAGCGTCTTGACTCCCGGCCGCGGATCGGGGGGGAATAAGGGGGGGGGGGGAGGAGGGGGGGAATGGGAAGGGGGGAAGGTGCCGTCCATGTACGCTGGAAGCTAGAGCCGGTTTGCTTTCGTTGTTTTTGTTTGGTCGGGGATGATGTGGCAACAACGCACGTTCAACATGGCACCGGTATTGTTTTGGTTTGACGGGACGCGATAAGCTCCGGGTTTTGCGAGCACATGTCGCGAAGATGTGACCTGAGAAGTGCCTCAGTGCGAATCTCGAAGGCCTCTGGAGCGAAATGACGAGAACATATAACTGGACTGGTTTGTTGCTACGCGAATGCCCGATTGCCTGCAGCCAAATAGCGTTCAGCTTGCGATCTTTCGGGGCGACATGGCTGCTGGAAGACTCGCTGTCGCGATCACTCATCTCGCAGCACTTTACAGAGCAACGGCGCTGCTTACAGAAGCTGACATCTAAAAAAAGGTCGGCATTTGCACGCGCAAGCAAGGAAAAAAAAACACGCTAATAAAGCAAAGAGGAAAACGAAAGACACAAACCGCGCTATGAAAGCCAAAACCCCGCGTCGCTTCCTATCACTAACACTGGCGACAGCTGCTAATCACACACTACTTCACTTCAGGATGTCTCACTCAAGAATTTGCAGGGTTAACACGAAACACTCATCACTTCGGCGAAACGACTAGTCGAGGAAGGCGAGACAGGCGGGACCAGAGACTTCGGCGGCCATGAAAGAATGGCGAAGCTTTTGTTTGTTTTGGTATGAATCCAAACGGAGTGCCCGTCTTTTAAACCATTTGTAAAAAATAATAACTCTCATTACATGGGTTATTCTTTAAACATAAAAATATGCCGCTCAAAAGGAAATTACAACATATAACAAAGGTTTAACAACCAAGATCTAAGCTGTCAATCAAACTCTTAGCCAATAGCAGCCGATTGGGATCATCGTCACGGAATCCCAACTTCGTGGCGCGCGATTTAAAACGGACGAAATAGCCGCAAACTAAAATCAGTCTCACGCACTAAATATTGCTGAAAAAAAAATTGTTTCCTCGCCGAAAAATTGTTTTTGACATGCTTGTCCCAATTAAGTTGTTAAAAAAAAAAAAAAAACTTTTTTTCTTTGCAGTTACCTTTTAAGGCTCGTTCACACACGTCGGTTGCATGCGACTGCGTCTGTTGCAACCGGAGCGATCGGAACGACCGCTCTGCGCCCCGCGTACACACACCTGCAACCAGTGCAACAAGCGCAGCGGGTCGACAGGACGACGACCGCTTCTTCGCCGCCGTCAGCTGTTTCAGCGATGCCTCTAAAAAGGGGGCGCACTGCCACTCAATTCCGTAACAGAATATAGACAGACAGTTTTCTATAGCCTAAAGCTTTTTTTTTTTTTTTTTTCATGATAGGCTTGAAGAGTACAGTGGATGAAAAAAAAGAAAAGAAAAAGATGCAGTACGCCGTCTTGGACGATCAAGACTCTAATACACGACTTTGCCAATAGTACAAATCTCGCCACACGCCTTTTCTAGGATTATAATAGACGATGTAATCTTAGCAGCGATATAGCAACGTAAAAATATGATTTTGTGACCAGATAGACGTTGCGAGCGTTCAGGATTGCTAACACTAATCACTTTTCTCCGGTGATGAAAACGCGTGAAAATTCGCATCTTTTATACGGTACGCGCCAGTAATACCTTGAACTTCAGCACACGCATGAAATGCGCCAAATAAGAAATCCGGGCTATGTTCGAGGACAGAAATGCTTAGAAAGCACCACTGTAGTCGAAGTAAACAAACACGACGGCACGGGCGTTTCTGCTGTCTTGAGAGTGCCGCCACGACATCGCAGCACGAGTAGTTCGATCTTCCCTTCTAGTACGTGCTGGGTTATCATAGCGACACACGACGAAAATTCACAGTCAAGGGTACCGCTTTTACGCGGAACGATAAGCTTTCACCACGCCGTCCACGTCGACGATCACCACCGACGCCATGTTTGCAGGAGCCGGCCGGCCAGCCCGTGACCGGCATGCAACGCGCGCGACCAGTTCTCCTCGATATGTGATTGGTCAGGCGTTGCGGTTGTTTCCAACGCAGCGGGGAAAGTTGGGCTCTCTCCAACTCCTTGCGTCGTGAACAACACGTGCGAGCGTCCCTCCGTCGCTATGGCAGCTGACGGTTGGAGACCCTTGCAACGGTCGTTTCGGTTGTTCCAGTCGTTCCGGTCGCTACGGACGCATGTGTGTGAACAGGCCTTTATGGGCGGAGAAGCCATCACGTCGGCTGAGCTGAATCCGACATTCATGCGGGAAAGATAACTTGCAGGCACCGAGTTTCGGCCGGAGCATGTTTCTCGGTTTGCGTTTGCGAAAGATACATCCTACACTAAAATTGAACAAACTGGAAGGTTCCTTGACCATTCATCATTATGTGTAGTGACTGGGTACAGTATAAATGCGTTGTTTTATAACGCCAGCGATGTTTTAAAACATGTTTCCAAAGGTCTGGGAAGCAGACGACACGGTGGACGATCGCGTTGCTCGCGTCTGCGGCGCTCGACCGGCACACCCGGGCACTTCGGATCAGACATCAACGCGCAGCTACGGCTTTCAAAGGGACGACGTTTTCGTCGGCTATTCTGTTCTGCCGAAGGCATAAAGAATAACAGGAGACAAATGGCGAGACGACGGCGCGCCGCTTCACAGCCACGCCAGCCGTGCCTCCGGAACTCCTGAAGAAGCGACGGTCGCTTCCCGCAGTGCGGCCTTGGATCCAGCATGGCCGCCCTGGAAGCACCACCGCGATACTCTGCTCCGCAAGCGGAGCATATGCAATTACTCGAGGGGAACCTGGACATCAGCGTACAGCTTTTGCAGCAGCGAGGACCCGAAACACACTTTCGGGTAATCGCGTCTCGCCGCAGCGTCTCGCGGCAGCGGCGAGACGCTGCGTTTCGGCGTCTCGCCTCAACGGGGCGCCAGTCACGTGGCTCTCCTCTCATTCGTTGTCTACCGCTCCACCTTTTCCATCTCGGCGGCCGCTTCTCGTGGCGATCTGCCAGGCTTTGTCAGTATATAAGAGGCTATGGTTGTACGGGTCGCTTCTCTTTCTCCCCGGTCAGGTTTACGCTGGGTGCTTATCCTTCGGGTTAGGCCCCAAATGATCGGCTTTTGTGGCGATAACTGTGTCGGCGAAAATAAACCCTGGAGAAGGGGAGGGAAACAAAGGACAAACACAAATCTCCAAACGCAGCTAGGTGACTGGTGCGCGACCGAAAAAATCTGCCTGGTCCTGGCATCGAACCAGGGACCTCTCCATTTCCAGGGGAGCGCTCTACCAAATGAGCTAACCAGGAGTTAAGCGTCAGTAGAGCAAACGGGTTTTATCAGCTGCAACCAGTTTAATACTAACAAGGGTGAACGTCTTGCATTTTAACGTTATGATTATAATGCAATTAAAGCAAAAGTGCAGACGAGTTGGAAAAGAATGACATTAATAATCTCAGGAGAAGGGGAACCAAGGTGACAAAGGGCAAACACAAATCTCTAAACACGGCTTCTTCGGGGATTATTATCGTTACCTTATGCATAAACAGAGTAAAGTTGCATGCAGTACTGAAATATTCATGGGCACTCGCGCTCGTTTTTGAGCTTTGGTCGAGCGGGTGGTAGGACACTCCTATTGCTCCAGTTTCTGTATTATGTTCATATTTTTAAAAGTAACGAGTAATTAAAGTAATCCGTTACCAAAATTTACTAACGAAATTATATTACAAAATACTGCCACAAAAACGTAACATGGTAATTACAAAATTACTTGAAAAAGTAACAGATTACTTTCCAAGTCTGCTTTAGTTCCGGTGGATTCGTTCTCTTGTTTTTCTTATTTTTTGATCTCGCGTGGGTGATGACACAACAGGAACCTGGCGAGTGTGTAAGATCCAAAAAAAGATGTCGTCACTTCATCGTACCAAGGAGGTACATACGATAGAGATAAAATATCATGTATATAAAGAGAATAGTATAATTCGGCAAATGGTGCCGGCTTCTCCATAGCGAGATGTTCGTCAGAAGGTATTTTAGATGGTCGTATAAAATCTGTTATTTCGGAGCTTGTTCGTTCGTTTGTTGTTCCAGAGAAACCGAATACGATGCCAGACTGTCGGGCTTCACCAAATACCAGGTAAGCATGGCAGTCATCTTTCCGAAAGGCAAGCGTAAACAACAAGACCACAGACTTTGAAATCAAGAGGTTTCCGAAGCCACTCGCATGCGCATTTTTAGTTCTTACCATTACATCAACAAATTTTAAGTGAAAATGCGTTTTACTGGTACCTTATTGGTTTTTAATAACTAGTTTAATATGTTGTTTATATTATTTCGTTTTAAAATTACGCTTAGAAATAAAAATATGTAAGTGAACTCTTATTCAGATGGAGCACCCCTCATCATGCTCTTCAACCCTGTGTTGCTTTTTAGTCAGTTTATGTTGTCACAATATAATAATTGTGCGTGTTTTTACGAATTTCTTAGGCATTCTTCTTTTTCTGTGCTGAGATGTCTTGAAACAGTTATAGTCATGTCGTTTAACACCTGAGACTGTGGTGTTCTCAAGCTTCAGAAATGAACCAGGTAGCTGAGTTTCAGACATTGCCCTCTATGTCTGTTCTCTCCACTAAAGTTTTTTCCTCTTCTGCACCAGAGCAGCTGTTAAACGAGATGATTATGCGACCACCAGCTCGCCTGCGCACTCACGGTTTTTTCGCGATTATTATCGCTGCGTTGTTATCGTGTGAAGTATAAATAAATCCATAAATGTGCTTAAAGGAGCTGTGCAACGATATTCAGTTGGAATGTTTTTCACTTTACACGAGCTTACCGGCACTAGTGGGACTCAAGGATACTCGCACGCAACGCCACTGGCCAAGAAACTCCTTTGTTGCGGTGTAATTTCGAGGACAAAAGCGATCATTTTCATTCAATCTCTCCTTTGCAAAATTTGATGACGTAAGGTGGGGATCGCAGTACACCCATATGACGATATTTGAATGCTGTTCATAGATTGGACCCGAGCATTGCGTGGGCACTCGATTTGGGCTCGTGATAATTACTAGCTCGAGAAGCATTCGGGTAGTGGCCCGTGTCCAGTCGCTGCAACGACGACAATGGCCGAGCCATAACAAGGTCTGGAACTCAGCGCGTGTCCTGTGCTTTGCCAACACCAGCGCGTGGCTATGATCAACATTGGCGGCATATAATCGGCTCCAGGTCACGTGGCCGCTTGTTCTGGCTGCGAGTTGAGGGGGTGAACGCTGCTCGTTTTTCTTTAATTTTTTTCTGGGACTTCTATTGCGTGGGGTGAAGAACGAACACGTGTTTCATAGGTCAATAATGTCAGGGATCCGTTCTAAGCGGTATTTGCGCAAAGTACAAAAATTGTTGCATCGCTCCTTTATTAAACGTATAAATAGACCGTTCTTTGTCAAAGTTTCACAAAATAATATTATCGCCGAGTGCAGCTCAATATATAGTATAAAAAAAGAAAGTACATACATCTTCCTGTATTGTTTCAGTGAAACATGCGCCAATTGTACTAGAGTCATTCACTCCTGCCGTGACACTAACGGGCTGGCATGCCGTATTGATAAATAAATGAAAAAAAGAAAGAAACAAGTAAATAAGTAAATAAATAATGTCGTTTGGGAGTGTGCCCTTTCAAGAACGAACTTTAAAGAAATCTCTATAAAGAAAAAGGGTCTGGTAGAAAGGAATCTGAAAAAAAAAAAAAGAGCTTGGGAAGCTTCGATCGGCAGCTGACATTTCGTTGCCAAACTCAAGTACTCTTTTATTACTTTTGTGCTTTGTTAGCAAAACGTTTCCTTACACCTGAAACTTTCGCGATGTTTTTGTTTTAAGTTCTGAAGCAAAGTATTCTATATATTTACCTGATATTTGATCACATAAGCTTTTCTCTTGTGCTCACTATTTTTTCTACTTCTTTTTTATTTAGGTACACGACAAAAACATGTAAGTCACCCCTAAATCCGCAGCATCAAGTTGCAGCCTGGGGGACTATTTTTCTTAAATTTTCAACGTTAGTTTTGGAATAATTCATAATTATGAAAAAAAAAAAATATATTGGCTAACTTTGTTCGAGACCAAATGTGTGTATCTGCTCTATAGCAGGTGTTATTAGGTGTTATCGCATAGGTTGAACGCTGATAATGGACAGTATACATTTTCATCGCCAAAAAGGGCGTTAAATTTGACATGAGAATTTTTTTAATAGATCGGTAGCGTTAAGTAAGTTTAACCATGTTACGTTGCTTGCTTTCAGAAAAAATTTTCTTTAACAATTTTGACAATTTCATTAAGCTTTTACTTGCAATTTTTTTTCTGCTTTATATTCGAAAGACGAGTTCACACGGACCCACCTTTATCAAAGTATTGCATGAAAACTGGCTGCATCCGACACAAAGGTAGCGATATACAAAATACTACTAGCTTTAATATGATCATGACTATACCATCAAATTTTGTATAAACATTGCAAAAAATTGAGTTATTCTTAACAATCTAGTGCCTTTAACGCGCTGTATGCAACGTAGCAGTTCTTCATTAAAAAAAAAATACCTGTAACGTGTCTTTACCAACCAGCTTGAAGTCTGATATGAGTTGTCTTGTCCCTAACTTACAGTTGAGTGTTTATAAAAATGACGTACGGGTTTCCAAGTGAAGCAGCCTCGAAGCTTTCTATATTACTTAATTTCTCAGGCAGTTTTCGAAGATTCCCTCAGTTTTTATTTATGTTGCAGAACCACAGCACATAACCCTCATTCTAAGGACAAGTGAATCATCGCCGTGATTCTTTTAATATTTATTTAAAAAAGTATCGGTTAACAATATCTAACCACATGTACAGTAGCTTTCTCTGCGTTTTCTTTTCTTATTTTTTCTGCATGTTGCTGTAGGTTTTTGGGGTTATCTATGGTCTACCGAGCGTACTTAATATTACTTTGGTTGACAAAAAAAAGTAGAAGCTTTTTTTTTTGTTTTGTTTTCTGTCTGATTCTTGCACGCTCAGAAAGCGGCATACACGCCATAAACTCGAGTGCGTGGGCTCGGCGCAAAGACTTGCAGGACAGGTTTCCTTCGCACATAATTTACCTGTCGCGCATATGGCTGAGGTTCGTTGACTTTAACACCTGGTCTTGTGTGCCGCATCTCTCTCTCTTTCGCTCTTTCTCTCTCTCTCTTTCTCTCTCTCTCTCTCTCTCTCTCAGCGGAAGAATAGGCTTGTACCTGAGCTTCGCCACTTCGGCCGTAGAAGTTTTTCGCTACGAACCGGCCATCAAGGTACGAACGACCGAAATCGGGGGAATATAGCCCCGATACCTTCGAAATATTCAAACAATTTGGTGTCAGGGACTATATGCATTGAATCAGTTGAAATTACCAAAGATATACATCCACATGTACGCATAAGCTTGTTAATATAGATGTCTAGATTGTTTATGTATGAAAGCATGAAATGCATTTTAACGCTATCCCCCAATCCTGAATCCATCCGTGCACTTTCCTCTGAATTTGCGTCAGGTGACGTCACCTGATATCACGTGACGTTGGGAAAATTGAAGTCACGTGATCTACACGTAAACTCAGTTTCCCCGCTAAATTTAGCGGGAAAGTTCTCGTCTATATCCGTTTTCACCTCAAAAACCGTAGTAAAACAAAGTCCAGCTCCTAGCGGAGCAGTACTAATTTCCCCTTTTATGTAAATAAGTAGGACATATGTAGGTGACTTTTAGATTAGACATAGGTCTCTTTTCAAGCGCCAAAATCATCGCTTTTTCCTCCGACAACCAAATCTCGTATAAACAAGTTCGCGCCGCGTATGAACAATGCGAAAAACTTGTTTTTTTCTCGAGGTGAAAACGAATATGGTGTTCAAAACATGAATTCAGTTTCCCCGCTGTATTTAGCGGGAAACTGACGTCACGTGACCTGTACACCAATTCAGTTACCCTCCAAATTTAGCGGGAAAATTCACGTCTCGTTACCTTGATATCTCTCCAGTTTCCCCGCTAAACTTAGCGGGGAAACGCTAAGTTTATCGGGAAACGCATGAACTTTCCCCGCTTAATTTAGCGGGAAAAAATACTTCACGTGAAACGCCAATTCCCTATAATGCAGTTCATGCATTATAGAACTTTGAAGGTAAAGGTCGCTGCAAATTTTTATTGCGTATTTATGAACGAGCTTTCGCGTATTTATTGCGGTTGATTCGCTGTCACCTCCCTGCCTATTATCTAAAGAGGTCTGGGGCGTCCACTTCCCCGCAAAACACTTGGTTGAGGCAATCGTCACAATCTTTGGAAGAAGCTCGTCGAATGACGAGGATACAAATATATTTACACGAAAAAAAAAGAAGGGGGGAAGGATTTTTTTTTTTTTTTAGCTACTTCGGGTTTTTTTGGTTGCCGCAGGTTTTCTATACTTCGTCTCAAGTTTCACCCATCGATGGACTAAAGGCAAAAGCTACGGACTGCCAGATCCAATCACGAGCGACTTACAATTTGTGTGGTATTTCGCTTCAATGCACGCGTCGATGGTCGCGTCTCGGATCACTGATGGGGGTGTGCAGACAGTGGTTCGAATCGAATAGCACCGAGAGTGACTCGACAATTTTACATTGCAAAGAAAGCCACGACTTACTGACTTTTTGCAGTATCGAAGCTATAGAAATAACGCAGCGCTTTTGGTTCGTGATTCGTCCACACCTAATCAATGTTAGGCATGTCATAGTTTAGCGTGCAACGTGATTGGACCTGGCGGCCCCTGGCTTTGGCCTTTAGTCCATCGTAGGATGAGACAAAGTATAGCTCCCTGCAAAACAAACATGGCGTCTTTCTCGTGTGTGGGGTATAGACCTTTCCAATGTTGACAAAATCACAGTCCAGCGTGCGATCTTCACAGCCCAGCACGTGCGTGTTCGTCGCTTCGGAAAGCGAGCAAAGCACGCGCCATACGCACAAACACTAAAAATGGCACCGGCCGTGCACGCTCCTTTTTGGAAAGGTCTATAGACCTTTCCAAAAAAGGACACTTGGCAGGTTCCATTTTCAGTGTTCGTGCGTATGGCGCGTGATTTGCTCGCTTTCCGAAGCGACGAACGTGCGCGTTCTGGACTGTGATTTAACACGTGTGGACTGTGATTTTTGTAAACAGTGGAAACGTCTATTAGGCCCGTGCGCGACCGAAAGCGTCGCTGTGGTCGGCCTTCCACGATTGGCCGAACGCTGACTATGACGTCGGAAAGGGGATTTATCATCGACGGAAATAAGAGGAATGAAGGAACTTTAACTTTGACGGTGTTGGCAGTGTTCCTTTGAGAGCGCAATGATTTCAAGCTTCCACCATGCTAATAACAAACACCATCGAACTTGTTGTTTGCAAGGTAATGACGTCACAAAGGGGAACCACAGGAGGGCGCCACCAAAACTTCTCGCCGCTAATAGGCGATTGAAAGCAAGGCCACTGGTCGCCACCATGTCTCTGCTCGTGCGAAAGAGCCAGTGCAATTTTAAGCTTACCTAAGCTACGTCACGGCCGGACTGGAAGCGCGCGCTCTCTTTCTCTTCTTACGGCCTTTGCAATTGGGGCAATCGCCACCTCCCGCCGCAATTCGCGGGGGGCGCTATCACCTCACCCCTGGGCTACCCTTTGCCGTTTGCACAGAGCGCGTCTGACAGTGGATCTCAGCGCTGTCGCAACTTGCGGCCGAGATTTTTATAGCCTTTGACACTTGATCCTTACGTTCAGACCCTCAGCCACTATTTAATGCGCTTCTGATGAGCCCAAAACGGTGAATATTTGACGCACATCCCCGTGAGGTTCGGAAGTAAAAAGTAGTAAGTAGAGACAGCGAATGCAATTGGGGAAAAACTATACTCGTCTTTACCTCCAGGAATTTTGTTGCAACTCAAGAACAGGAGGAGACGGACCCCTTCTACGTGGAGGATCTTTAAATGATAAATTATTCGTACACTCTCGTGAAATGTAAGCAGGCCCAATCTATCTATTGCCGTGGTCTGCATCATCATTTCATAGGCCACACATGAAGTCGGTCAGCTGCTCTAGACGAGGGGTAGTAGTCTGTACAATTTTCGAACAGTGCACATTACAGCCTAAAGTGCTTCCTCGAGGGCTTGTGCACATATCCAGTTGATTTTTCGTTTCTGTCCCTGACCGTCTTTGCATGGAATTCTGAGGAACTTGTTGCAAATTAAACCAGCCAAGCGCTTTGAGTGACTTTTGTCAATGCCCCCTGGCCAACTCAGGATTGCTGACGACACTGCCTGTCGGTAGAGTGACTTAAATCGGAGCGAAGTTCATTAAACCGTTGCCAAAACAACAACCTACGAAGCTCGAACACCAGCGCAAAGCAGCTCGAAGGAAGTCTCCGAGTGGGGTGAAGTGGGGTGAGGTGGTTGCGCCCCTGGCGGCAAGCAAGTGAATTACATACGGAGAAAAAATGTCATTCACTCCCGGGCGATTGCAAAGGCCGTAAGAAGAGAATGAGAGCGCGCGCTTCCAGTCCGGCCGTGGCTACGTTAACGCTGCACGTGCTTGCACTCACGGGCCACCATTCGGAGCGCCATGCAGTTGTAGTGGTACCTTCCGTGAGCTCGCGGTTTTGTTAGCGCCGTAGGGTTTTCGCAAAGTTTGGAAACCAGAAGTCGTGAAAACGAACCAAGCAAGTTATGCGCAATGCGTATGCACATGTGAGACAGAGGGAACCGGGACTTCCCATTGTTTCCGTTTACCGGTTTGTTATAGCGAGCTCACCGGCGTATAGACCTTTCTAATGTTTACAAAATCACAGTCCAGCGTGCGATCTTCACAGTCCAGCACGTGCGTGTTCGTCGCTTCGGAAAGCGAGCAAAGAACGCGCCATACGCACGAACACTCAAAATGGCACCGGCCACACGCTCTTTTTTAGAATGGTCTATAGACCCATCCCAAAACTACTCCCTCTTCAGGCAGATCTGAAAATCCTTCACAGTGACGTGCGCAAAAGACACCATTAATGTGGCGAGGCTATTACTTGTATAATACTGTTCTTAAATGAGCTATATATAAGCGATCGGCTTTCAATTTTTATGGTGTCTTTTGCACACGCAGCTGTGCAGTTTTTCAAACTCCGCCAGAAGAGGGCGTAATTTCGGGATGGGTCTATAGACCTTTCCAAAAACGAGCTTGTGGCCGGTGCCATTGTGAGCGTTCGTACGTATGGCGCGTGCTTTGCTCGCTTTCCGAAGCGACGAACACGCACGTGCTGGGCTGTGAAGATCGCACGCTGGACTGTGATTTTGTAAACATTGGAAAGGTCTATAGACCTTTCCAAAAAAGGACACTTGGCAGGTTCCATTTTCAATGTTCGTGCGTATGGCGCGTGATTTGCTCGCTTTCCGAAGCGACGAACGTGCGCGTTCTGGACTGTGATTTAACACGTGTGGACTGTGATTTTTGTAAACAGTGGAAAGGTCTATAGCGAGCAGGCGTCGGGATTGAGCTCAGGATCCCTGGGTTCTGCAGCGCGAGCTTTCGCTAGTTCCGAGCTGTGGTCTGCCACCGACCCCGCCTAGGGTCAGCGGTAACTGAACGCGATCCAAATTGGATTGGATTTTGTGCCGTGGCGTGTGCGCGCTCTTATACTTTGGTGTATCGCGACCGCGCTGTGATTTTTCAGCACCGAAAGCGTTTACGTATCAATGACCCAAAAAGTACAGCGCTCAAGAATTTCACGTTTCTTAAATCGACGACGCATATCTACGTCGGTCGCAAGAAATACAGAATTTGATGAGATTGAGCACGGCGTAATTTACCTCGTAAGTAGGTCCGAGTGCTTCAGTCAAGGCGTTGGCTTGGGTGTAGAAACGGGTGAAAAGTAGTGAATGAGGCGCGGATATACATGTATAGACCTTTTCTGTTTCCTGTCGTTCTCAGTCACGTGGGTTCCGTATCTGGTATGCGGGGCGAAAAAATAATAAAACGTTTGAACCTGGAATATGCGAGAAAATATAGGTGAGGCAAATCAAGAATGTGTGACAATCACGCATTTTTCGTAAACACCTTCCAGCTGCGGGGAGAGATCAAAAAGATGTTTTACCGCATACCAGAAGTGACGATATTCAAGATGGCTGCGCGCTTGTGGAAAAGGTGTATGCTCGCGATCGCGGTTCAGCATCCCCCCCCCCCCCTTTTCCCCTCGCGATTTTCATTTGAAGAGATGAACTGTTCCAAATGCGTGTCCGTCACGCCAAATTCGAAACTGAAATCGAAAGCAAAACGAGTCAGGAACTATTTGGCGCAAGAATACAAAGCCGTCTGCCCCCCTCCCCCCCTTTTTTTTCCTCTCTCCTTTTTTCTTTTTTTTTTCTTAGCTTTTTTCTTTATTATTACAGTAAGTTGTCCCCGAGTTTAGAAGGAGATCTCAAGAGAAAAAGCATACTGGGGTGGGAGATGCGGCTGCCGGGTTCTTGAGCGTAGCTGCTGTTTGCATGAACTGAGTGAATTAGGCTTACTGTAGTCAATCTTAGGAAATCATCGCTAATCGCCAAACCTTATTTTCCGTGCGATCTAAAAAACTATACTTCGTTCGAAGCTTTATTTTTTTTTATATGTCCAGGGTGCTTAATTTTAAATCAAACAGGTTTTTTTTTTTTTTTCTTTTTAGACAAGAGGGTGATAGACGAGTTCTGTTTTCATTTTTTTTTTATTTATCAGGCTCGGGGGACATTAGAAGAGGGGATAATCATCATGGTAAGTTAACTAATTAAGTAAATTATGTTAATTTACTTTTCTTAATTATTGGTTTTAGTGGGCATGTTGCAATTACAGCATTTGCGTCAATTACTATTAGAGGTCAAACAAATTAAAATAATTGCCGAAAAAGCAGTTGTTCTTTAGATGTAATTTGATACATTTTCACGGTTTTTTTTTTTTTTTTTTTTTTTTTTTTTTTTTTTTTTTCGCCCGATTTAAAGATTGTGTTTAAAAAGAGCGCCTCCAACCGGTGTTGCTCAAACCCTGCCCACACCGACGCCCGGAAGAGTGACGTATACTCGTTTCAATGATGTCGTCACTATCTCGGCAGCGTGTCCTTGGTGGGTGCGCCGAAGACACGAGGAACGACATCACTCAAACGATCACGTCACTCGTATAAGCGTTAGTATGGGCAGGGCTTGCTGTACTCATCTTTTTGAGCGCAATTTTTAAATCGGGCCAAAAAAAAAAGAAGAAAATGTATCGGTGAATACAGTATCTCAAAAATCATTACATCTTCGTAAATTATTTAAATTAGTCTGGCCTCCAATAGTAACTGCCGTCAAAACTGCCATTGCAACATGACCACTAAAGCCAATAACTAAAAAGTCAATGAACAAATTTGAGTTAATTTGCCAACTAAACACGACGATTCCCCCCTCATCTAATGTCCCCCGAGCCTAATAGATATATAGTAAGAACGGCTCTCGTTTAAATCTCATCACCTTTTAAAAAAATTCTGTTCGAATTAAAATTAAACACCCTGTATATAATCATAATACTTACTTCCTCGTGGTCAGGGGTAAAAATGTAGCATGAAGCAATTAGCCCGGACAGTTCTCTACTATAAGCGCGTTGCCAGAATTGTTTTAATAGAGTCACTACTTAAGTACTATTCATGAAGAGCAACGAGTGTCGTATTTTAGGTAGCTCTGATCGAGTAAGGTGGTTCTCTTTTATGAGGAACGTGTACAACGGTCGCGCACCGACCCCAAATCGCGCTGTATCACGATTAAAAAGCTCCGAATGCATTATCTAGGCTCGCGTTCACAAACTTGGAGTGTCGCGCTTACTGCTGAACGCGTCCACCTCTTCCGCGGGTTCCTCACAATTTCCCATCGCAAGCTCGAAAACCAAAATCAACAGGGTTTGACCGGTTAACCTTGTGGCAATTTTCTTTTATTCATTCCGCACCTGCCCTTTCTCCTCGCGTCGTCTGTAATAACAGGGTAATAACAATATAAAGGACGAAAACAGGACGATTACTTTATGTTATTCTCCTCAAACACCGTAACTTAACCAGCACGCTCCATTTCCAAGAGTAATAACAATAGGTTCGCTTACAAGAATAGTAATTGGTCGTTGTTTTAGTTAGTAACGAACGTTGCCTTTTTACCTTTTGATTAGTAACGTGTGTAGTCAGTGTGCGTGTCTCCGTGTGTGCAGGCCGGCCAAGTGTTCGGGTACGTCGGCAGCTACCAGGAAATCTGGTTGGGCGTGTCCATCCTGTCCTCCATTTTCTTCATCGCAAAAACAGCTAAGCGGCTTCCTAAAGAGCGCAATGGCCCTCACAGGCAAGTGAAAAAGTTATCTGAGCTAAGTTAAAATTTGTGCCCGCTAATGGTTTCAGTCTCGTAATGAAATGTAGTCCGCTCTCAGAAGCTCCTGCAAGCATGTTTCCCACGTGATGCAGTCGGCGTTCCACAAATTAAAGACCTTATGATGGGTGTTTCGGGTTCATCGCGTTTCCGTACACACTTCAACACCCCTGAGATTGTGTAATTTTTGTCTTACTAACAGTAATAGCGAACATTTTAATAATTTGGAAACCCCACGCGCGGGATTACGAGTTGCCGGTGGGCTCAGCTAGTCTTCTCTAACAACATACGCTTGCTGTACCACGTCGGGGCATCAAGAAGCAGTTTTGAGTAACCATAATTATGAAGCCGCATGACGCCAGAAAGACAGGAAGACCTCGTTTTAATTTCAGTGTCAGTTCAGAATGCGAGTGATCTTTCTTCCGGGTGTTTCATAATCATGCTGCTGTATAAACACTAATCGTGACATCCGTTTATTTATTTACAGGTTGAGCTGCTTTGGACTTTACAAGCCCCGCAGAATGACAACGAGAGTTATTCCACTTACATTTGTCGCGAGGTAACTTTTAAAAGCGGTTCATAATGCAGACTTTTGCAAAGCGATTCGTCTGTTTCAGGAGCACGACAATCGAGAGGTCTGGGTATTGATTGGCTGTCCGAACCCACAGGTTTTCTAGACGCACCTGGAGTAGAAAATGTAAAAAAAAAAAGAAAGAAGACATTTGACAACATCCGCAAATAGTTTTTTTTTTCCTATAGTAAATACTCTTCAAACACTCTTATTTTTTAGCTCTCTTTTGGGTACTACGTAGATTTGCAGGTTTAATTTGGCATAACGTGGGCTCTGTAGTGCAATCGCGCCTAGGTCAGCAGCGCAGGAGCTCTAATGACAAGACTCCCACGCGCGATCAAAACTATAAACTAAACGAAATAAAAACCCGTGTCAGAATTTGAACAATACAGAATACTGAAATCATTACAAAACTAAGGATGATCGCGCCGTCGACGATCATACTAGAACACTCCGGAAACGAGGAGATACAAAAAAGGGGACAAACGCAACACCGTCTGTTATGTTCGAGACGGTGTTGTGTTTGTCCCCTCCCTTGCCTCCCCTCGTCTCCTGGGTTATTGTCATAAGGCTTCCTAAAGATTCTGGCTAAATTGTATTCGCTAAATTATACTCTGACATACTGACGCGAGAACAAAGTTATCTCTACTGCAGAACAGCAGTTAAGACCCTTTACGCTGGAGATATCTCGGCCAAGCTTCAACTTTATTAAGAAAGACGTAAACGCAGAAATGTCAAGTCAGTTCCTCCAGTCTCGGGTATTTATCATGAGCTGATACCAGTTCGGCCGCGTTGTTATTGTAGGATAATTTAATACCTTTCAATGCCCATGCGGCAAACTGAACCCTTTTGGCTGCAAAACTCAGCCTAGTGCCGTTATCCTAATAAAAGGTATACCGTGCGCACTCATTGGTTACAAATGCGATTTACGTTGCTTTCTCTGTTACAACAGTACAAAAATCATTAAATCGTGGTGGAGCTACGGAGCTTGCCGTTTTATTATATCACGTTTACCCAATCACAGTACCCTTAGACAAGTTATGACAGGGAGGCTGGGATTGTGTTCAGATCTCGGGACGTTGCCGGGATTACTCTAAGGCGAAAGAGGCCACTCATAGTTCTAGCGACAACCGACAAGCATAGCATCCCACACCGTCCTCATCAGTTGCGGATCGACCTGATGACCAGTGAACATGTGTTTCATCTCACACGGTTCCCTCAGCCCACGTCCGCAGCTGAACCGATCGTCCGTCTCGGGCTCGACATGAGCCAGAGCGGCGCACTTGGCTGTGACGAACACGTCTTCGATTGGCATCCATCGAACGTTCGCCGAAGCCGCCAGAAGGTCCGGGACCAGGTCCCCTGAAATCACGTAACCCGCACCCGCCACAAAGTCAGGATGCGCTTTAGGGAGCGTCCTCTCGTCTACGGGCCCCACAGCCTTGCCGTCCACGAACTTGACGGGCGCACCGACGTGTCTCTTGATGCACCCCTGGATCCAGCGGCGACGGTCGCCCATGGAACGCGCCAGATGCGGCAACAAGTTGTCCAGATTCACGTAGACGTCGTCGTCGGTCTTCATGACGTGGTCCACGCTAGGGCAGAAGGACTGCGTCCAATGAAGCATCATGACCGACTTGAGGGTCAGGTTGTCGTAGCTGTCCACAAAGTCGCCCTGGATAATGTCATTGTGAACCTGAGATTCGGCCTTGATCTCGGTGTCCTTGCTGGAACGGCCGAGGAGGAACAGCACCTTGGTGCTGCGGTGGTTCAGGTAGGAGTGGAGGCCCCAGGTGTTGCGGATTGCCTCACGCTCCGACTTGTGCGCAGGGGCGCTGGTGACGAACACGATCAGGGTGGGTACGTCTTCGAAACTGTTGCACACGTGCGACGCGTCGATGATGAAGGGGTACACATGAGGGTTTTCAGGCATTGACCTTGAGTAGTCTTGCTTGTCTTGGACTAAAGAGTCGGCGAAGTGGTGCGCGAGAGGGGAATGCTCACTGCTGTTCAGCTTAGTTGGTCGGTACGACTTGAATAGAAAAAAGACGAGCACACAGCTGGCAAAGAGGAGGTATAATCCAAGTTTGGAAGGCCACCGGTGTAGTGTTCTTGCAGCCATGACGCTGAAATGAGAACATGGGATGTAGTTAGGACATATTCGCTGATTCTGCTAAGCACCATCCACACACACCAACCACACACACAACCAGGCTCTACAAACCTGAAAATAAAGCAACGCAACTCCTAAGTCAACCATGGCGACAGCGACAAAAATAGTAGTTATCAATATTCACGTTTCAATTTACTCGGATTGCAAATTCAACCAGGGGAAATACCTTTCAGTTTGCGCGAAATACTTTTCTACCCTTCAACGGTCTCTGCGTTGGCAGATACTATCCAACTTAGGTATTAACATAATATATCTTGTATAAACTTGGTTTGCGCTTACGTCACATCAGCGGCCATTGCAGTGTACTCGCAACCGAGCGCGTGCCTTCAGGAACATGCATTTGGAACCATCGAATTTGTTTTCCCTGTCAAGAACAACTAGGAATGACCCCCAGTATGACGTGATAACGTCGCGGGCAAGCCATGTATAGCACCACGCACTTTCGCATTTCCAAAAACCCGTCTTGCGCGCGTTACCGAAAATTAACGAGCGATTAAAATCACGATCCTTCGCTCTTGATATGTAGATTTATTATGGTATTGAAATCAATTGAGGGTATTATATAATCGGTGACAGGTTAAAGGTAAAGTGGAAGCTCCTCCCAACTATTTCCATTTTAGCAGAGCGAACATTGGAAGGGAGGCGACCTCCTCTCCAGCGTCCGCTCTGCTAAACTTGGAAGAGGTAGGAGGAATTTACCCTGAACTCTTAACCTGTGATCGACTATAGTTATAACGCCATCTAGAAAACAAATTGCTTTCGTAATTACATCATAATCCAATAGCAAATTAAGTGCATTCAATAATTAGACAAATTCCACCATAAGTCGTTTACGTGTCTAAACAAAAAACGAAAAAGGTCAATCTGGTAGGAGAAATTAAAAACTACCCTCCTACTGAGCGCCTCAAAGTGGAAGCCGCTTAAAGAGGCAATTTATTTAGAGTCTCAAAGAACCAAGCTATAAGGTCTCTTATCAAAGACGTCGGATGCTACTCCAAAGCTTCGAGGAGGCTTCTTTTCGAGTTTATATATTTAAGCCGAAGCGCGAACTCTACAGGCCTCATTCAACACGGGTGGAGCCACGGCGACGAAAGACAACTTCGTGAAGGCCAAAGATTGACGTTTGACGCAACGCACATGTACCCTCCATTGCGACTTCACGGTTCTCAAAATCCCAGCTGCGCAGCCTTCAAAAGCCCTTCGAAAACAGCAGACTGCTGTAGGTGCAATCTAACGATTTTTTTTTTCAATTTTGTTTGCTTATTTACATGACCGGTAAACGAACCCCTTACGTTTCCAAGCTGCGTGAAACCTCCCCCGCTTCGTCTGACCTTATTTATTGCCAGGGCCCTCAAAGTGTATCATTTAAAGAGGCAGAGAACTCTTATGGCAACAAATATACAAAGTTATAAAACGCTGTACTTTCTTCGAGCATCACCATAAAATATTGGGTTGCAGCTCGACTAAAATATAAGCAAAAGGCAGCTATCGGGCCATAAAAAGGCCGGATATGAGTAATACGGGGAACGCCAAAGTGAAGGAGTGGCGGTTTGAAACAGCGGCGGTTCGAGAGAAGAGTGTGTAGGTGTCTGACGAAATTAACAGCCAAATATCTACAAAACACGACGGCAAGTGATGCTTTATTGATGTTTTTTTTTATTTCTTTCATTGTCTATTAGAGTTTTTCACTAAAATAATACAAACGAGATGTAAGCTTGCAAGACGACGCAGGCGTTATTGCGGGTTACTGATAAAATCGTAATAATAGCACACAACTTTATATAATCTTAGAACTCAATATTTCATGCTTGATCAGGGTCGTGTTATGAACGCTTTGCGGCAGCAATAAAACGCGGCGCATTGCTGAAGGCACCAGGTTGCATCGATGGTGTCACAACAATGGAAATGTAAAATATGGTACTATGGAGTACATTTTTAGTCTTTCCGTTCATGTATAGTAAACAGCCTCAACGAGCCGTGGCACGATTTTGTAATCATTGTCGTTTACAACAGCCACCTTGACTCTCACTCTACCCACCGTGCAAGGTGACTCCATACCGCAAGCGTCCGTAAACTCGCAAGCCTGTAACGAGTTGTTATAGGCTTCTTGAGGAAAACTAAGATAGAGTGCAGTGTCAATGGGTTTATTTCTTTGCCCCGTGGTTATAATTACATTTTCTGAATGTTTTAGAGCCAAAGATAGCAATCCGCGAGGTTCTAGTACATCTACGCTAGGGTGCGTGATTGATTTACTGGTCACATGTAAGACGATAGGGCAAGCATACAAGAACCGCGGTCCGTCAATGAACGCCCGGGGATGCTTTGTAAGAATATAACAAAACGCTCGCAGAATCGTTTAAGAAAACACCGACACACCAAAAGAAGAAAAAAAATTGTTAGGCGATTTAGTATGGTGTTAGAAGACTACAAAATCAATATTTTGCTAAAGGGTCACGTATATTTTTAATAAAGTAAAAAAACGCGACTGCTCGAAACCGAAACCGAAACATGTGCACGGAGGCTCGGAAGTGACAGTTGCCGGAAATCACGTGACTTTCGCTCCCTACCAACGTCCCTACCCAGTTTTGTCTTCTTTTTTTTTTTTTCGTTTTTCTGTTTTTGGGCGTGTGAAACAGACGACGAAACGAGGCCGTTGCTTGAACCGTTTCTCGTGCGATAGTTTCGCATTTATATCTCTTCCCCTCGCAGTTCTGTGCTTGAAGATCGATTGGCCTGTATACCACGAACTACAGTTCCGATGTAGTGGTCCCACGTCCGTGGTGCGCCACCATCGCGTTGTCCAGCCCGCCATACGTCGCCATATTGAGAATGACGTGTACAACTACTTCCTGTGATCTGTGCAACAATTTTTCTCGATCAACGTATTTGCAGCTTCTTGGAAGCCACAAAAAATGAGGTTCATATTCTTTTATTTTTTTAAATATTGAGTGTGCGCCTTGGATGACCCACGACTTCGAATATCTTTGGTACGCATCAGTTTGGACGGCACGTGGCCGTGGAAAAGAGAGTGTGCGCGACTCAAACCAGTTAATTCTCGACCGGCAGTTTTCGGTCGAAATGAAAACGAATTTCGAGCCGCGAATTGTGTTCTGGGTAGTTGGGCTCTCATAGGTCATGTTCAAATAAAAACATCGGCCTGCATAAGTACTTTGTCAGTGCCCTTTGAAGTGCTTTCTCCAATCTACCAGCGGCAAAAATTAAAGGCACAAAAATGGAGAGAAATAAGCGAACGATGCATGAAGCAACAGGTCGCAGTTGGTCGTGACAATTTAAGTAATATTGCTTAATCGTAGAGCAAAGAAACCTCATTACTTTTATTCGCGGGCCCTCAGTGATACAATAGTATCCCCAGGTTTAAAACAACTATGACCTATGACAGACATTTTAATGCAATGTCTTTGTTACTGATGTTGTTGTTGTTGCTTGCGTTTTCTCGGTAGATCTAGAAAAGGGGATTGTTCATAAAGACGCGGTGCATCATGTTTTGTTCTGGTTTAGGTCCCGGACCTACGCTAGGGGCGAATTTATAGGTCAGGCTTAGGAAGGGAGCAGGCATTCGGCTGGCGGGGGTTACGGCCCAAACGTTGCCCAGATTTATTTTGGTGACTCAATATTTGCCATGCCACCAAAAACTTAACTTTTCGTTAGTGTATATCAAATTTGTATTTAACAATTTGACCTTGGAGGGGCTTAGGGGCTTTTCCTCTAAATCTGCCCACGCAACTGGAGACATCAGACAACCCAAAGCAAAAAGTGCAAACGAATGCTTTGGTGACGTAGACTACAATGCCGCCGATGTCGCAGACCCTCACTTCTACGGCTAAGAGAAGTCACAATCAGCCGTCATCACAAACTAGAATAAAATGCCTTCTTTTTTTTTAGATCTCTAAGACAAAAAAAAAAAACAGTTTCACGACCTTCGCTATTGAAAAACGAGGTCCAGACCTTGTTAAGCCAAATTGAATTACCGAGAGAAGTTCGCTGTCAAATTAAATTATTTTGTGGAAATCTGAAAGCTAATTTTAATTGATTTTTTTTTTCTTTGTGAACTAGGGAAATTACAGTTGCAAAGAATTTCAATGATCAAAAAAAAAGTTGTAGGTATTGTTTCTTGTGTAAAAATTATTTTTGTAACTTTGTGAACGTCTTTCTTAAGCAACGTGTTTTATTTTTGTCAATAATGCGTAAGCCTCCATTTTTTGAGCGCGTAATAATAAAGGTAATAATAAAGGTAACGGGTTTTGAGTGCGTAATAACAAAAACAGGTAAAGCTACTACCCTTCAATTGAAGCACATTATATTGTGCAGGCGCTGTACACGGTGGCACACAGAGTCTCCTAAATTAGAAGAAATTGCTCGAGCCAGATTCGGCATCATTATTCCAAATTCAATCTGGACTCATCGTTCGCCAGCTATTTCTCTGAAAAATATAGCGCTTCCAAATCGTCACCCACATTTTTTTTTTTTCTTAGTGGAGTAAATGTGAGTTTTTGCAACAGCTTAAATGGAGATGGAAAGAATGAATATTTGGGCATCGCTCGGAAGTTTTTTTTTTTTTTTTGTTTCGAAGCAGCGTTTTTTGTCTGTCTCCAGGGGTCAGGATTACGAACATCTACGGCCACGTGTATATATAACCTGCATAAAATCCTAGGTCGTTCCTGCAAACAAAGTTAGGAACTAACCAATGTCTCTTCCGTCCGATTGAGAGCGTGAGTCTTATCCCCAGCAAGCAGATCCGATTGTTATACACAACTGTTGTCATTGATGGTCGTCTCTCTCTCGCGATCTGCAATGCGCGGTGCAGGAGTGCTGTGGATGGGATGCTCGCCTAAGTTGACAGTGCGGTGAGAGCTACGCGCTCGCGGAACCAATGAAACGCCTCCCTTTTGTCAGCTGACGCCGATCTCTGCGCGCACGACTATGAGAGGGAGCGTGATGACGTTACGAAAGGGAGACGTTTGGCTGTTCCTTTCGAGCACGTAAGTCCCAGCGCACTGTCGGCTCAGGTTTGAACGAAGTCTACACGAACTCAGCTCTGTTATGTCACGGCGTGGTGGTGGCGCGTCGGGCGCACTTCCTGTCTGGGGTTGTGGGCGGAAGTCACCTTGCGAGACGTGCATTCCTGCGTTGTTTTTGAAGAAACCAGACAAAAACCTGCCTTTTTGTCAAAACACCTCGACTAGGACTGTGCCAGAAGAGTCGGGAAAGGTTTAAAGGGGTACGGAAACAAAAATTGAAATATTCAAATTTCGTTCGGAAATGGGTCAAGCATGACGGATAATAACCGTAATTCATAATCGCACGTTTGTATTTTGAACGATTGGCTATATTTTTAGTTCCAAACGGTGCACTCGTGCGAGCGCTCGAAGAGAAGCGAACGGAGGGCGCGATGCGTCATGGGATATCCGGCGCGAACAAAAACAACAAAAAAGACTCCCCGCATCCGTGACGTGGCAAGACAGGCTTGGTTATGAGCTTTGCCGTTGGTGGCATTGTCAGCGTTGTAGTGGTGTCAATACCGTCAGCGCGTTACAACCGAGCCGTTGGAAGTGCCCGCGGGGTGACGGGCGTTTCACCTGTCGTGTGAGCGGCTTCGAAGTGTACAGCAAAGTTACACGAGCAACCCCGTGACGTGCCTCAACGAGTCCATCATGGCGTCTGGTTGACTTTCGCGCTTTCGCATTCTTGGATGGAACAGCGCGGATGAACAGTCACACTCACATGCACACAAGAAGCAAACAGATTCGCAGCGCTGACTTTCAACTCAGTTCTATATTTCTTCTTCCTCAAATCTTCAACTTCTTCACCTTTGCCGTTAATGAGAACAATTTAAATCTTTACACACCAGAGACCAAATAGCCAATACACATTAAAAATAACTAATAATTAAATAAATCATGCAAAAACAACTAAAGAAAATAATACTAAAAAATTAAAAATTAAAAATTTAATTTAAAAAATAATAAAGCGAAAAATTTCTCATCACTATTGGTGCTTTGATGATATCTCTAGATAAACCAATTCCTTCTTTGACAAAGCTTCTTTGACAAAGCCAGGTTGGACAAACAATGTGTTAGTGTATCATCCGTAGCTTTGTCAAAGGAATTGGTTTATCTAGAGATATCATCAAAGCACCAATAGTGATGAGAAATTTTTCCCTTTATTATTTTTTAAATTTAATTTTTAATTTTTAATTTTTTAGTATTATTTTCTTTAGTTGTATTTGCATGATTTATTTAATTATTAGTTATTTTTAATGGGTATTGGCTATTTGGTCTCTGGTGTGTAAAAATTTAAATTGTTCTCATTAACGGCAAAGGTGAAGAAGTTGAAGATTTGAGGAAGAAGAAATATAGAACTGAGTTGAAAGTCAGCGCTGCGAATCTGTTTGCTTCTTGTGTGCATGTGAGTGTGACTGTTCATCCGCGCTGTTTCATCCAAGCATGAATTACCAACTTGCCCAAGCATCCACATTATCAATCTTTCGCATTCATTCGAAAAGGGGCAAACACGTTCAGGCCGAGGTGACTAAACAGTTGAGCGTACTTCCAAAGAGCGGCGCTGCTCCAGAGGAATCTGCTACGTCACGACTACGTAGCAGATTCCACAACGTTGCTAGACTACCTCCCAAATAGGCTCCGCATGCATCCACCAGGTGCACATTGGAAGGTCGTTTATATAGCTTTAAAATTAGTTCTCTTGTGCCTTTCAACGGAAGACTGGTGTTTTTGAGGTTAGGGTGCAACATGCAACACATTCAAGCAAGAAAATGAGCGCTGAAATTTCGTTTCCCTACCCCTTTAAAGGTAAGTTTTCATCTGTTTTCTGCCAACTCGGTTCGTCCGAGAACGTGGATGGGGCCATGAAAAAGAAAAACCAGACGCCGTCGGACCACCATTGCTTATGCGGGATGCACTCTGGGTTTAATTCATGGATACTTGTGGTCGTCAAATTTATTTGTTTTGTTCCAACATGAACGCGGGAAAACCGCAAAGTTGTACGGACCACCTGCCGACTACGTTCAGTGCGTCTTCAGTTCGAACGGCCGTCTGATCGTTCGAACTGTCGTCTGCTCTAAAACGCCTCTGCTTGTGGTCGTCTGCTCGTTCAAACGACAGCGGCCAGTAAATCAAACGTCCGGACATAGCGATAAGAAGTAAGTGCCGGACTTGAACGACTTCTAAGTTTGAAGGCTGGTTGGAATAAATAGGCTCGGTGTAAACAGTAGATACAAACATATGTTGATAATTGTTACCAGTGGCCATCACCGACTTGTTATGCCTGATTCACTTGGTCCTATTCGGCTTGCGATTTTCAGTATCGACGTCGACATCTCAGCTACGGTTCACGCTTTTGCAGCCCGAGCGACCTCATGACTGAAAATAGCGAGCAGAATCTCAGCGTTCGAATCAGGCTTTAGCGTCCATTCTGCGGCGTCCACGCGGAATGAATCGCCGCATGTCACATTATTCATGCAAAGTTCTTGCGGTGTAACGAGCCTCGTTAATTTCTCTGAGGTAGCTCAAGTAGTCAGACATTGCCAGAAAGACGTAGAATCGACCATTCCAACGTGAAAAAGAGCACGGGGACTCACACCGACGCCGACAACATCGCATTTCAATGCTTTGTTTACGGGCGACGGCGAGCTTTCTGCCCACACTCCATCGCGCATGCGCGGCGCCGGTTGCGTCGGCTATGTTTGTTTGTAAACATGAGTTGGTGTCCAGTACAAGCAGTAACGATCACGCGGCTACAGTGGCCATCGGATACCGCCTATAGTCAAATTGCAGACGCTATCGGCATAGCCTTGGCGTAGACGACACGAAGAGAGGCCTCGTCCTAAATTAAGGGTTCGAGTGGAGATAAGCCCGTACGCCTTCGAGAGTTGTTGTCGTTATGTCGCAACCCGTTACTAAGCAAGGGACGGCACAGAAGTCACCCCTGGGGTCAGGTTCCAACGGGGGAGGTCTGGTCTTCGTTGGTTCCATTGGCCGCACCGCAGTTTCTCTGAACGGGCATACGTTGTCAAGTTAAAAAACGCGGCGCGGCTATTTTTTTAAGTTACTCGCAACTCGAGTGCGAAAGATGCATAACAAGCTCAGCAGCTCACAAGAAATGCAATCAGAGTACCTAAATATATAATAAGGGGTAACTCTAGTCAAAAGTCGAACCGAAATAAATGACTGATATTGATTTACGAAGACTAAATACGAGCACTGCCAAATATTACACTAATGGTAAACGCAATTTGCCCTAAAACCAAGATTAAAAATGCTACCACCAGATATTCAGCGGGTTGACTCTTTGTCAAGCATCCTTGTGCCCCGATGTTATGTTCGTACTCGGGGATATTATATTTGGTCGTAAGTACATTGCAGCTCTTTAGCCATATGTCTAGCGGACGATTTCTGCTTGTTATGTTATTTCTTGGCGGCCGTAGTTTGTAAGTGCTCCCCGGCGATCGCGAATGAAGATGATTTACTCCTTGCTCGCTCAAGAGTATTGTGGTGCCGAAGCTGGCATTCACTGGCGGTCATAGTTTATACCCTGTTTACCCTAGGGTGCCTCAATTGTCCTTCTGTTTAGGGTGATGCCACCCTTTGTAGTACCCGATGCCGACAGCACGCGCTCACGGGGAAAATACAAAGAAATCGACGAAAACAAAATGTCGTCATAGCAGAGTCAGCGCCACAAACGCATGCAGGGACACGCGCTTCTGAACAAAAAATAAAAATAAACGTGTGAGACAAAATGGCGAGAGGCCACCACCCTAAGCAAAGCGCACATGAAGGCACCCTAGTTTACCCTTAAGCTGAAACTGCAGCCAAAGCTACAAGCGGGAGCAAGCCCGCGCTCCTGGCTTTGAGACATACTTTTCTAGCGCGAGTGCTCGTTCTGCGGAAGAACGCTTCAAAGCAGTGACCTCGAGCTTTCCTGCTTGTGGTATTGACTGCAGTATCAGGTTAAGGCGGCGGTCCCACGGCTGCCATCTTGAACAAGCCATTAGTTCAACCACTAGATGGAGGCACTCATCCGTGTGGCCTAGAGTTCCTGTATAGGAAGTATTCACTGGCGGCCATAGCTGTGTGCACGACTGCTGAGCGCGTGCTGATGGCGAGCTTCCACAGTTCTTTTGTAATGTGCATTCCGCACCCTCAAGATTGCCGGTCTTAGCAGCATATTAATGTGGGCTCGTTCAGAGCAACCGGTGGGAGGAGGTGAGCATCAGGCGGCTCCAAACAAATACGGCCATCACGCCCATCTGGCAGGCTAGATTTTATAAGCCTACAGACCCGAACGACCCAGGCATTGACCCCAACTGCGAATACTGCGGTGTCCCGGCAACATGTTTCCACCTCGTGTGGGACTGCGCTGAAAGTTCGCGGTATCGCGAAGCAGCGTGGAAGAAGCTTCCCCCACAGGCAAGAAGACCCACAACATATAAAGAGTGGACCCTTCCGGACCTCGCAAACCAGCACAGGAAGCAGATCCTCGACTCCCTGTTAGACTTTCTCCGTCTTTCAGGGGTGGCGAGGCATGTATGACCCCCTTTCCCCTTTCCTTTCCCCTCCACGTCACTCCAGATGATGCTACTCAAGAGGATGTGACGAATCCCCTTTGTACATATAATAAATACGTTTCGTATATATATATACATGCGCTCTAGACATCACCCACAAATATGGCGCCCAGTGAATACTCCTTATAGGCTCCCTACGGGAGCCAGAGTTGCGCGTTTGATTCCACATGCCGCGTGCCGCCCTCGCCGCTATTCGCCGAGATCCGATCACGTGAGGAGCCGTATCAAGTGTCGTGCAGCAAAGTTGCACGCGCCCCGGCGTACGTTCCCAGGCTTTTGAGCCCGCCGCGCGCCTCGAACGCGCTGCGCTGCTATTCGCCAAATTCAGTCACGTGAGGAGCTGGATCCACATGCGTGAACGCGCAACTCTGGCTCCCGTAGGGAGCCTATAGACGCTCTCAGGCAGCTGTGCATGGGCACCGCCATAACCGACCTTCAGTTTTTGTTCCGTCTTATTCCGTTCGTTCCACTTCATCATAGACCCCTTTCGAAAGTCACGTGCCAATTGATAAAAAATTATATCCACTGCACAATGGTGGAAACACTGACACCACTGAACGTGCATGCAGCGCGAGCGGGTAGCTTCATCTTGTGCTCCCGCTGCTCGAGGTCTCGTGAGCTAGGACGCATTAGAACTCAAGAAGCTCGCACTTATGTCCGCCATTGTGCAGGGATTTTACAGCTTCCAATAGAGGGCACACTTTCGAAAGGGGTCTATTACCACAGTAGGTCAGGTCATTGCCATTTTAGATTCTACCGCGTCTTTCTCCCCAGCATAGGCCCTTGTGGAGACTCGTCAACGCCCGCTTCAGTGGCTCGGCATCTCGGTAAGACAAGAGAAGGTCGGCTATTGGCCCGTAGCTCTAAAGTTTTGAGCAGCGCTCCAGTCGAGAAAAATAGAATATTTGGCTCGCGTTTTGAACGCGCCGTCATCACGCTTCCCCACTTCAGTTTTTTTATACTCCGTTCCATTCTTAGTGCCAGCGTAGCAGAGGCTACAAGAGCGACCTCCGAGCTTGCAGTGTCCCTTCCAAGCACGCGCGCTCGTGCAGTGCGAGCATCATTCAGGGGAACGTGTTTTTGCAAGTAGCTTCAGCTTCGCTATCATGTAAAGTGAAACATACGGGCTCACGGAAGCTATGAAAGAACGCAATAAAATAATAAAGCTGAATGGAACGCTGAGGCCGCGAGCCGCATATTTAGTTTTTTTTTTTAGACGTTTTGTTATCACTAGGGTGCCTCAATGTCCTTCTGTTTAGGGTGATGCCACCCTTTGTAGTACCCGATGCCGACAGCACGCGCTCACGGGGAAAATACAAAGAAATCGACGAAAACAAAATGTCGCCATAGCACAGTCAGCGCTACAAACGCGTGCAGGGACACGCTCTTTCACGCGCTTCTGAACAAAAAATAAAAATAAACTTGTGGGACAAAATGGCGAGATGCCACCACCCTAAGCAAAGCGCACATGAAGGCACCCTAGTTATCACGCGTCTACAGATGCTGACAGATGCTTTCATTCTAACGTGGCACGTGCAGAATCGAACGTTACAGCGCCGCCTGGATAGTGCTGCCAGCATAACATGGTCGCGTCTTGCGGACGCGCTCGCGCCCCCTGCCCGAGAGCAACGGGTCTATGGCGGCTCAATTTGGCGCGCGCTGAAAGCGTCTATACAGGAACTCTATACTTCGTTTCATTTTATCTGCGAGCGAAGGCAAAGCTAGAAGCGCGAGACCAGCGCTTTGTGCGTTTCTCCCTAGCTTGCAAGCTCGAGCAAAGCCTGAACGCACGGAGCTTCCGTGCTCGCGCTTCCAGCTTTGCCTTCGCTCGCACATAAGGTGAAACGAAGTATAGTGTGGCCAGAAAGCAGGCTCGTGGCAGTGATGTTCCTCCTCTGCTCTTAATTTCCTCCTTTTGTGCTGCTCGCCCGTGCACGTTCAGCGCTCGACGCGTGCTCCCGCTGACATGCCAGCAAACGTGCCAGTGGTGCTAGCAGTGGCCAGTTCGCACAGAAGCGGAGCCCAGTCAGCTCATCCACCCGATCGAAAGTGCCTAGCTGGGCAAAATTTGTTTTTTTCATTTTTGCTTTGTTCCACGCTGCAGGGTTGGCAAAACGATTTGGTTAGAGGCTAACAAATCAGTAGCTATCGTTTTAACTATTAAAGCACTAAAAACATAGTAATTCAATCAATGAAGAATGTTATCAAACGATAAAGAACATATATAAGCGATACCTTGTCAGCATTTCGTGAATGAAAGAGGTTAATTTTGCACGGCATAAACGTTTAAATTTATTTTCGCTGTAAGTCGGAGCGCAGCTGGCATAACAGGTCACTGAGGCTAGACAAAAAGAGCCAAAAAACACCATGTCACGGAGCTCAACGTCTTATAGTGCGTTTTTTGTCCCCGGTCAAAGCAATCAACCGCAAACCATGGACCATAGCCTTGCGCTTTTAGTATGCGTGTTTGTGTACCTTAGTCTTTGACTGCATTTTGATCAATGATAAAAGAAGCATAGCAGACTCTTTTTCAAGACTAGTGTTCAGAGGGACGCTCTATATAACTCATCATTTTGATGATAGTTTGATTAAACTTTATTATCAGTTATCTGACCTTATAAATAACCACCCCAAATATTGTTGAAATAGTACGCCGAGGTCGAAGAATCTGCATGTTCAAGAAAAGAGTAAAATTGTATTTTTTTGTCCCAGTGACCTAAACTTAAAAATTGTTAGTCGAGTGGGTGGCAGATTTCAAAGTCTGTTTTATAGTGCTTTTGATTTTTTTTTCATTAATAATTAAAGTAGTTGATAATTTGATGTTGAAAAAAATATACCAACGTCTTACATGGTATATATATTATATATATATATATATATATATATATATATATACACGGTGTCACAAAAGAAAATTACAGGGTTTTTATTTCCGCAAAAATAAACTAGGCATCGCCGAACGCTCATTCTCCGCCCAAGGTAGCGATAGAGGTCACAACCAGATGCCAAGTTTCAGCCCGATCCGATACTTAATAAAAAGTTATAAGTGATTTTCTGAAAATTTCAATGGGAAATGGCGGCCGACGGAGTTTTCGAATACATGGGGCTCTATGGCACCAGAAACCGAAAACGGGCAAAAATGTGCTCCATTTTCCCATTGAAATTTCAGAAAATCGCTTATACTTTTTTATTAAGTTAGTCGGATCGGGCTGAAACGTTGGCATCTGGTTGTGACATCTACCTCTACCTTTGGGCGGAGATGAGCGTTCGGCGATGCCTAGTTATTTTTGCGGAAATAAACACCCTGTAAATGTTCTTTTGTGACACCCTGTATATATATATATATATATATATTAGTATACAGGGTGTCACAAAAGAAAATTTACAGGGTGTTTATTTCCGCAGAAAATATATATATATATATATATAGATATAATATATATATATAGATATATATATATCAGTATATATATATACATATATATATATATATCTAGATATATATATATTAGTATATATATAATATATATATCTATATTATATATATATAGATATATATATATTATATTTATTTATTCGGTTTAAATGCACAGAAATGGGGAATTTACCAGTAACGCTGACATTTTATGGTAATGAAGGTGATCTCAGTGATGGGTGATGTGAATGAGTTTCTATTTCAAACTTTTGATGACGATGATTATTAATTATTGTGACTACGATGCTTAGCTAATGTCCATTTGATTATTTTATGTATAATTGCTTTTTATGCTGACACTGGTCCTGTACACTGTTGAAATCTGTAAAAGGGACTGTCTTGAGACGCGGCTTGAGTGCCACTCAGTTCGAGCGTTGGCTTTGGCATTGCTTTCTTTCCCACAGTCTCAGCTGCGTCACTGTTTCTAGCAAGTCGGACCTAGGGTGCCTCAATGTCCTTCTGCTTTAAGGTGATGCCATCGTTTGTAGTACCCGATGCCGACAGCACGCGCTCACAGGGAAAATACAAAGAAATCGCAGGAAACGAAATGTCGCCGTAGCACAGTCAGCGCCACGAAGGCGTGCAGGGACACGCTCTTTCACGCGCTTCAGAACAAGAAATAAAACTAAGGGTTCGAAACAAATGGCCAGATGTCATCACCCCAAGCAAAGCGCACACGAAGGCACCCTAGTCGGACCTGGCTGCTTACAATTAGTTGCAAAGGACAAGAGTCATGGTTGGTGTAAAGCAGAAAGTGGAAGCTTGGAGTCGTTGCATTCTTAAACCAACACCATGAAAGTTGATCGTCTGGCATTGTTCTTATTGAATAAATGAAATAAAAATTAATCAAAGAAAGACGACCTAGTGAGGGTTTCGCACATGTGCAACGCTTTTGATAGAGCACTTCATGGAAAGGGGGTTTATTAGACCCTTTTCCTGAGCCTCAGATTTGAGCCACGATGACTGGCTGTTTGTTGCCTTACTATGGAGGACCAGTCACTGCGGTCTGCACATAACAACACTGTACACATAACACTCTCCGTAAGTTGTCTACGAGTAGAGTGACGTTAAAACTAAAAATCTCAAATCCCTGCACGATGGCGAACAAAACAGAACCAGCGCGGTTGGAAAGCTGGAACCTTAAAAAAATATCTGTTAAAAATCTTGGAGTGGAGGAAAAAAAATTCTCCTTCGTCGTCACCATAATATGGAGTTCAATATTTGCACCTTTCGTGGTGTCGGATCATGGCGGACAGCATTGAATAGCTTATTTGTAGGCACTAGGCGTTTTCGAGGACTTGCTCGTGACCCTTGTAACGCGCTTCTCGTTTTTTTTCTTGTTTTTTTCTTGGAAGATTAACTGTGACTTACTGCAAGAACGAGGAAGTAGCGCGAGGAAATATTTGAGAAAAGAATCCTCTGCGTCAGAGACAGAATCAGCGCCACTTTGCCTGAACTTCTCAACCTCGAATTTCAGCCATCTTTCAAAAGATGGCGCAAGTTCGCGTCGTCTGCTAAAACATAGGTACTTTTTACTATTTAGGACAGTAGTATGCTTTCAAAAAATTGCAATTATAGAACGGGATTTTATTTAGAACGAGAAAAGCACTAATTAAAGAATCGTTGCTTAAATAGCTGCCCTCTTCTTTGAAACCGATTTCTTGCGTACAGAGTCGAGCATCAAAATAGTCCCATGATTTAAACATATTTTAAACAAATCTGAATATGCATACGAAAAAAATTACGCTTCTAGTGAACCAGCTCAGTTCCTCTAGCATACAATTAAAAAAAACATTAGGCCAGATGCCAGAACGCTGTCTGAGAAAACCAAGAACGCGTTAAAGGAATTTTAGAAATTTTACCATAATCAAGTTGTGTTTACAAGAAAACAGCTGGCTTGCACTTCTAATATTTTGTATTCTGAGTTCCTATGTTTACCACAAGCATGCCCTTAAATGTCGTTGCTGCGTTATGATGTGAAACTGAGTTACAAGACTTCAAATTCACATAAAAAAGGCTCTTTTGAATAACTATTAAAAAAATGTGAGCGTGCTAATTAACAAAAACACGCATGCACGGAACTAGACGAGTCCTTCTTCTATTCAATAAAAAAATAAGAACGCGTCTTGGATGCATTACAAGTCTAGAAACTTGGAATGCATAGAGGTATGTCTTTGAAAATATCAAAACTTGCACTTTTTGTTTTCTTATTGTGCGTTAAGTTTTGAAAAATGCGTATCATATTTTGCACTAAAAGAGTGATGATGAATTGGCGATTTAATTGCAAAAAGAACTAAATACGTAACACGCACACAGACGCGACATTTGCACAGCAAACAGGAGCGTTAGCAGAGCTGCCATCGGTACAATAGTTGGGGCCGTGGGACCGCCGCCTTAAAGGGGCGGTGCAACGATATTCGTTTTGAACGTTTTTCACTTTGTATGAGCTTACTGGCACTAGTGGGGCCCAAGTACACTCGCACGCAACGCCACTGACCAAGAAACCTATTTGTTGCGGTGGAATTTCAAGGAGAAAAGCGAGCCTTTTCTTTCAATCTCTCCTTTGCAAATTTTGATGACGTACCCTGGTGGTAGCAGCATCCTCCAGGGACGATATTTGAATGCGGCTCATAGATTGGACCCGAGCATTGCGTGAGCACTCGATTTGGGCTCGTGATAATCGATAGCTCGAGAATCATTTGAGTATCTGGAACTCAGCGCGTGTCCTGTGCTTTGCCAACACCAGCGCGTGGCTATGATCAACATTGGCGGCATATACACCTTTCCAAAAAACGCTCCTAGGCCGCCGCCATGTTGCTGATGCTGATGCGGCTGGTGCGACTCTCGCGCCCTCTATCAGCTAGAAATTTTCTGCCACCCTCTGGGACTGTGAGGACCCGCTCAGCGCGGTTCTCTACCTACGTTTTTGCGGGTTTGCATTCGACGTTTCTTGCCCATCTTGAAAGTTTCCACTTACTTTTTTTTATGCGTGCTGCGTACCCTTTCTGTGTTATCTTCCATGTGAGAATAAGGCTGGTAAGTGTCTGCCATTCAAGCTTTCACGGGAAACGAAGGAGGTGAAGGACGCCGAACGGCCCTCGACGCGATTTTGCGAACATTGTTCTCCCCACTCCCAGAGAGAATCCGCGTAGAATCCTCAGTCATCTCCAAAAATAGTTTCCGGGTTGGGGTGGGAAACGGGTCAGTCGCGTTCGTTCCTTTGCCTTAGTGCTGTTGTGAAAAAGAAAGCTCTAAACAGTGACCTCAAATATGGCGGCCAGTGAATACCTCCTATAGGGTGCCTCAATGTCCTTCTGTTTAGGGTGATGCCATCGTTTGTAGTACCCGATGCCGACAGCACGCGCTCACAGGGAAAATACAAAGAAATCGCAGGAAACGAAATGTCGCCGTAGCACAGTCAGCGCCACGAGGGCGTGCAGGGACACGCTCTTTCACGCGCTTCAGAACAAGAAATAAATTAAGGGTTCGAAACAAAATGGCCAGATGTCATCACCCCAAGCAAAGCGCACACGAGGGCACCCTAGTCGGACCTGGCTGCTTACAATTAGTTGCAAAGGACAAGAGTCATGGTTGGTGTAAAGCAGAAAGTGGAAGCTTGGAGTCGTTGCATTCTTAAACCAACACCATGAAAGTTGATCGTCTGGCATTGTTCTTATTTGAATAAATTAAATAAAAATTAATCCAAAGAAAGACGACCTAGTGAGGGTTTCGCACATGTGCAACGCTTTTGATAGAGCACTTCATGGAAAGGGGGTTTATTAGACCCTTTTCCTGAGCCTCAGATTTGAGCCACGATGACTGGCTGTTTGTTGCCTTACTATGGAGGACCAGTCACTGCGGTCTGCACATAACAACACTGTACACATAACACTCTCCGTAAGTTGTCTACGAGTAGAGTGACGTTAAAACTAAAAATCTCAAATCCCTGCACGATGGCGAAAAAACAGAACCAGCGCGGTGGGAAAGCTGGAACCTTAAAAAAAATATCTGTTAAAAATCCTGGAATGGAGGAAAAAAAATTCTCCTTCGTCGTCACCATAATATGGAGTTCAATATTTGCACCTTTCGTGGTGTCGGAACATGGCGGACAGCATTGAATAGCTTATTTGTAGGCACTAGGCGTTTTCGAGAACTTGCTCGTGACCCTTGTAACGCGCTTCTCGTTTTTTTTCTTTTCTTTTTTTTCTTGCAAGATTAACTGTGACTTACTGCAAGAACGAGGAAGTAGCGCGAGGAAATATTTGAGAAAAGAATCCTCTGCGTCAGAGACAGAATCAGCGCCACTTTGCCTGAACTTCTCAACCTCGAATTTCAGCCATCTTTCAAAAGATGGCGCAAGTGCGCGTCGTCTGCTAAAACATAGGTACTTTTTACTATTTAGGACAATTAGTATGCTTTCCAAAAATTGCAATTATAGAACGGGATTTTATTTAGAACGAGGAAAAGCACTAATTAAAGAATCGTTGCTTAAATGAGCTGCCCTCTTCTTTGAAACCGATTTTCTTCTTGCGTACAGAGTCGAGCAAGTCAAATAGTCCCATGATTAAACATATTTTAAACAATCTGAATATGCATACGAAAAATTACGCTCTAGTGAACCAGCTCAGTTCCTCTAGCATGCAATTAAAAAACATTAGGCCAGATGCCAGAACGCTGTCTGAGAAAACCAGAACGCGTTAAAGGAATTTTTAGAAATTTTACCATAATCAAGTTGTGTTTACAAGAAAACAGCTGGCCTTGCCCTCTAATATTTTGTATTCTGAGTTCCTATGTTTACCACAAGCATGCCCTTAAATGTCGTTTGCTGCGTTATGATGTGAAACTGAGTTACAAGACTTCAAATTCACATAAAAAAGGCTCGTTTTGAATAACTATTAAAAAAATGTGAGCTGCTAATAACAAAAACACGCAATGCACGGAACTAGACGAGTCCTTCTTCTATTCAATAAAAAAATAAGAACGCGTCTTGGATGCATTGCAAGTCTAGAACTTTGGAATGCATAGAGGTATGTCTTGAAAATATCAAAACTTGCAGTTTTTGTTTTTCTTATTGTGCGTTAAGTTTTGAAAATGCGTATCATATTTTGCACTAAAAGAGTGATGATGAATTGGCGATTTAATTGCAAAAAGAAACGAAATACGTAACACGCACACAGACGCGACATTTGCACAGCAAACAGGAGCGTTAGCAGAGCTGCCATCGGTATAATAGTTGGGGCCGTGGGACCGCCGCCTTAAGGGTGAATGGAGTATAGTCCGTTCCTGCTCAGCGCAAGCTTACGATTCACTTCCACAACGCTTCTGCAACGTGCATTGCACAGCATAATTATGTTGTGTGTATGTTTATACAGCCGGAAGTTAGTTAGCCCCAACGGCCCCAACGGGCGACAATTGCCTCCCAGCTGTAGATGAGCATATTTAGCCAGTGCAGTACAACCGCTAGCCTGGGGTCTTTAACGTGCACCACGCAGTAGTGGTACACGACCGCACGCCGGTATGATGCTCATCCAGATCGAAACGGGCAGGGGTGGGGATTGAGCCCAGGACCCCTGGGCTCTGCAGCGCGAGCTTTCGCTACACGTGCTCCGAGCTGGTTTCTGCTAGCCCACTCGGCCACCGATCCCCCATTTGTACACAACGAAGATTCTAGTACCTCTCAGAAGATTAGTCGAGGCTCGTTCTGAGCCTGCGCTGAGCCTCTGCGTTCATGGTGGCGATCTAGCTTTTCGGCCGGCAACATTACGAATGTGTATTTAATCACCTTTCCATAAAAACGTAGGAGGGCGCGTTCATTGCTGCGTTTGTGTTAAGCGCGCGCGGTTTCTGGCTGGCCACAATTGCGAGCGAGCGCTGCAGCTGGACTGTGATTTATCACGTGTGGACTGGGATTTTTGTAAACAGTGTAAACGTGTATATTTGCTACACATGTTTGATATCTACGAAGCGAAGCAGTGAAACAGCAGTAGCATCTTACCTGACTGGTCGGAACTGCTCTTGCGACTAGTCCAGTTTTATACGTTTTGCGGCACCGCGGTACGAGCTTTGAGTCACACTATTTGGCCACGCAGTTGATGACAAGGGTAGCCACCATGCTCGAGCCGGTAGTTTCGGCTTCGCCGTAGGCCCCCCAAAACAAAACTTTGAGGTAGGATATCTACAAAGTTACACGAGGCATCGAGAGAAAATCTGACACCTGAAAGTTCAGGTACACTCGTTTCACCTTATTTGTGAGCGAAGGCAAAGCTGGAAGCGCGAGCACGAAAGCTCCGTGCGTTCAGGCTTTGCTCGAGCGCTGCGAGCTGGAGAGAAAACGCAAAAAGCGCTGGTCTCGCGCTTCTAGCTTTGGCTTCGCTCGCAGATAAGGTGAAACGAAGTATAGAACAAGCCGTAACCCTAAAATTCAGAAAATGTACCGGAGTTACACTTTTTCCGGAAATCTCTCGCGAGTTGCCACTCGAGGCTAGGAATACAGTCGATCGTCATTTGAATAGGCATTTAAAACAACCATATCCGACCGAGAAAATGTCAACTCTACGAAGTTGCAGACATATGCAACTATGGCCTATCAATGCAAAACGACAACAACAAAAAAAAAAAAGCCGAAATGCCAGCGGACGCGTGCGCTCTCAAATAATTGAACATCCGCTTAGATACAACCTCGCGGGTCAAAAACCGCGGGATGCATGCCTTACTCGGTTGCCAGCACCGTGGACCAGCGCGACGCTGACGCTGGTTGTGACGTAGTTGCAATGCACTCATCGTTATCCCGTTATCGCTGCCTGTAGACGCTCACGACAGCACCGTCCACATCGCGCCGAGGCGAGGGGTTGCAACCGGTCACACTGCCGTAAGGCTCCCCGTGGCACGCGCACGACTTCACAACGCGCACTGCATACGCCGTGTAAAGATTCCGTGGAGTCGCGCAACCTCCCTCGTACACGGAGTCACGTGACCATGGCGTTCTACATCTCTCGCCGCCTCGACAGCCCGAGCGACGGGGCTGACGTCCGGAGAAAGGGAAGGGCGAACAGACGGACTTGCCAACCTCGCGCGACTACAAAGGCCGACTTACGAGTTGTAAAAGGAACGAGGTGTGAGAGGAAGGGAAACTGTGTCATGGAATAATGTTTATGGCTTCGAGACATCCCGAGGAAATACAACGGCAAGACGGGGCAATCTGAAATATCTCACCTCACGTGTCAAACACATTCACATGCACGAAAGAAGACTCCAACACTGCGATTGGAAGTCATTGGCACATGAGTGTGCGCCTTATTTTTTATTTTTATTTTTCCTGCGCGTAAGACGTCAGCTCTCAATATTTTGACTTATTTACTATATTATCCAGACTGTCCGCATCCGGTGCATAGTACGCAATATATCGTGCGTGGTGCGCACGTAAAACCTTCTCATGGGCAGCACACTTCGACAAATTCCCGCTTTATCAGGTCACAAAGAAGCTTTTGTGGTACATAAATCATCACTTTGTCATTCACGAAATCCACCACGTTTCGTCGTAGTAAAAATATATAGAAAAAAAAAAAAACACCCTCGGTTAGTTCGCACCCGTCGATAGACCGCACCGCGTACAATATCAGCTTTTAAACAGTTCGCGGACTGCCCTTCGGAGAATACGGTGCGTGGACTAAACTCACGCTTGAAATGTGAAATGGCTATGAGATCAATAAAGCTTACTCGAACTACAGTTTACGACTTTCTTTATTTTATTTCTTTTTTCCCCAAAACTGTTTTAAAGTGCCATTTTTTTATCTTTTTCTTTTTTTTTTTTTTTGGAAGCTGTCTGGCACGAAGTAAAAAGAAGCGAGACCTCTCCGAAAGGATTCGTGGCCCGGGTGAGAAGAGGGACGTCGTGACCTGACGGTGTAGCGATGTGGGCGACCCCAGTTGCCCGCCAAGCAGGAAGCGACGGCGTAATGGTTCCCGACAAGTTGCGTGACAGTGAGCCCGCTTTGCGTGCACGGTTAAACTGCGAGCTAACAAGAAATATGGGCTGCGTTTCTTTCTTTTTTTTTTTCCCCCATTCTAACTAGGGCGTAAGGGGAGACTTTCATTCGAGTTACGACTGTTTGCTCCTGTGTCGACCACCCTCTTCAGAAACCCTTCTATTCACCCCGTGCCAAACCGAACACTCTCGAATGACGACGTTACAGTGTAGCGGAATCACGTAAGTTCCCCGCACAGATAATTGTGTAGTGTGCATGTTTATACAGCCGGAAGTTAGTCAATCCCAATGGGAGTCTGGTGTCCACATAGACAAAGGTCAAAGCCTCCGTTAGGCTCTAGATACGTCGTCTTCTATTTGCAAAGTTGACGGCACGCGATTTAGACAAATTTCGTTTTTTCGTCATTGCAATTAGAGTAGAACTTTTGTAGTTTCTGCGACAGACATTTGACGGCTCCCGGCATCTAAAGGGGCGTATTTAGAACCCTTATAAACTGCAACAGTATTCCAGCCGTCTGAGACCACTCTACTCTAGTCTTATCTCGCTCATGTATACTACTTCCTTATTTATATTCCCCTTCGTGAATTACCTTGACTTTCGTTTTTTGCCGCGTTGTTTTCTCTCGCTCTCTCCCCCCCCCCCCCCCCCCCCCCCTATTTTTCTGCCTCCCTCGCTCACTTCTTCACCGCTTCTTGTTTTTTCAAGAAAAATCAATTCGACACGCTCGCCAGAAATTTCTTTCTTTTTCTCTCCACGACAACTCCCACCCTCTCCGTCGCCCTTGTCCGCGTGCACGCGTCGAGTTCTTGTTGCGAGAAAGTGAGATGGGGAACAATGAAACACCTTTTCAATCGTTCATTTGCCTCAGTTGAGGCGAACGTTGAACCTGCGCACTCGAGCATTTTGTAACAGCTGGCTGACAGGAAACAGTCCAAATTAAGTCGTAAAGTGAAAGTAACACTTCATCATATAACGGAGTAGCCGACTATATTTTAGAGTGGCCAAGATCTCCACTTCTTTGATAATACTCGTAATCAAAAGAGACGAGCAAAGAGCCTTTGCGACATATTTGTCGATGTCGACATTTTGAGGGTAAGTTTAAAATGTCGAGTAACGCTCGCGAGGAAATATATAACTACGTCATCAAAGAGTTAGGAAGAACCGCTGGAGCTGAGCGCAACAAATATGTATTGAAGACACAAAACAAAACAAACGCAACCAATCAAAGCTCACCCTGGAATACTTGATGATGCAAGAATGTCTGATCTCAAGGGAGTTGCCATTCTTATGAGAAGACGGTGAATATACTCTCACATGCTTACCCCTGCGAACTTAGGTGACTCAATTATACAACTAAATATTAACAGCTCAAAATTAAGTTGTTGTTGCTTTAAACAGCAATCGCCAGATAAAAGTACCTGCCCATTTTCTCTCTTCTTCCTTTTTTTTTTTTTTTAATGGCGCGTTGTGACCATGCAGTTTGAAATATTCCAGACCAAATAAGCCGCCTGAGGCATGTTCATTGTTTGAGTTGTTTGTTTATTAACAAAGATTATATAACTTAGTTTTTATCTCCAGAGAAACTGAAACAGTTCTGTAAAAAAAAAAAAAAAAAAAAAAAACTTTAATCATCCTTATTTGGCCTCCAGAATAACGAATAATCAAAATTATGTTTCAGACTGATGCGCCAAGTAGCTACAACAGCACTGAAGCCCCTCTTTCACGTGGCATTCGGTTCGGGGAGGGAATCGCGACGTACGATGCAGAGATGTCAACATTTCCGCACCTTTCCACGAGCCTCACCCGAGCGGTCAGAAGCGTGGCAAGCTTTCCCTTACAAGCGGCACGCGCAAGGCAGTTAAAACCTCTGGGTATGACGTCACACCCAGCGGTTGAGTTTTCGGTTTTTCTGGCGTCTATAGACCTTTCCAATGTTTACAAAATCACAGTCCAGCGTGCGATCTTCACAGCCCAGCACGTGCCTGTTCGTCGCTTCGGAAAGCGACCAAAGCACGCGCCATACGCACGAACGCTCAAAATGGCACCGGCCAGAAGCTCGTTTTTGGAAAGGTCTATTCGCGACTCCAACTAACTATAGGTGGCGCCACTCATTTTCCAAAATGGCGGTTATAGTGAGGGTCGGAGATGCGTGCCACTGTTGAGCCTATCTAGTGTGCTGGCTTCACTGAGCGACACAAATTATTTCTGGTAATACGAGGAAGGTAGGGTGTTATGAACACAGGTCACCTCTTTATCCTGAAAACAAGAACGGTGTTTAGCGTAATATTTACGCAAGAATGCGCGTTTTAATTCTGGAGGGAAACCGAAACTAACCTCTATTTTGGATTTAATTTCTCGATATAGGTCTTAATTTCAGTTTCTTTCATAACTCAAGATGTGTCTCACATCGTAATTATTTAGTTGAAGAAGATGTTCGCGGAAACTTTTTTTTTTTTTTTTTGTCATGCATGTTTGATCCAGGCTGATATTTGTAGTTGTTGAAAAAACCAGAGCTGATATTTGTGCGTTCTCGCTGCCTTTTCTCGCTCAGATAATTGTCATGGGAAATAATGAACTGCGGGTCTTTTAATGGGTTTTTGGTTATTTAGATGATTAATCGGCTTCACATTATTCCCAGCACAAGAATAAGAGAATAATTCCAATTTTTGCAATAGGTCCACAAAACGTATAAATTAATAAACTCTGTTCTCACTGAAACAACCCAAAGACGGAATCCGAGTCAGATTTATAGCAACGCGTGACGCATAGGACTTTATATTACATCCAGTGTTTGACTGTTTGTCTATCTTGATAACGATGTCAGAGGTTTTCATATGCTAAAAAGAAAACAAAATTATACCTTTCTGGAAAGACTATTATAGTTAAATGGCGTGTTTTTGTGATCTTGGCGTTAATTGGGGGCATACATTGCCACGATTTGTATTAATAATAATAATAGTAAAATTTAGATATTTTAATACGTTATTTTTCAAGCTCTAATATAATTTTTTGGTTATAATCTAATTCCAAACGCGCGAACAAATATTACACTCAAAGGAGTGCTAATTATCATCACTGGTGCCAATTGCGGCATTTTGAATTACCAAGTAATGCAATAAAAATAGTGTAAAATCAATTAAAACATTCTAGCTAATGTGAGAAATCCCTGTAAAATTACATTAATTGTGAGTAAAGTATATTTCGCTCTCAAAGTCGCGACTTTTGACAATCGGCAAAACGTCCAAAGTCGCCGCCAATATCCTTCCAGACCAAATGCCCAAATGTTAAGAAAAAAAATACATTTTTTTAATTACCATTTTTTTCATAACATTTAGTTACTTTCATTTTTACGCTCCGTTGTTTTGCAAATCTCAGCCTTTCCAGCTCGAAGGAACGCCTAACTGCTTGCACGTCTTCTCATTGCAGCACATTGCTTTGGCGTTGGAAGCCAGTGAAACAGTAGTGAGTTTTAGTATTGCGTATACGAGCGAACGCAAGCGCTGTGTGTTTGCGTTAGCTTTGCGTGTTCCACACTACGCGTGCGCGAAGCCCAAAATTTCGGTCTTGGATGGCGCATGGCGATGAGGCGCACGCACAACGTGGGGCACGCAACTCTAACGCAAACGCACACCGCTTGTGTTTGCTTCTATGCTCATTCTATGCGCAATATTAAAACTCTCCAGTGACGCACAATCCCATTCCGGCTGCAGCATTACGTTGGGGCAATGAAGAGCGTTGTTTGCACTCGGAAATAACCTTTCGCGAGCCATGGTCGCGAGCAGTTCCGCCGTTCCCTTTGAGCAGGAGAATCGGGGGACCCTCACTAGAGCGCTTCCCGTTTCCGCCGCGGGAGGGCGAGCGTCGAGCTGGAGACGCGAATAGACCTTTCCAAAAAAGAGCGTGTGGCCGGTGCCATTTTGAATGTTCGTGCGTATAGCGCGTGCTTTGCTCGCTTTCCGAAGCGACGAACACGCACGGCTGGACTGTGAAGGTCGCACGCTGGGCCTGTGATTTGTAAACATTGGAAAGGTCTATAGACCTTTCCAAAAACGAGCTTGTGGCCGGGTGCCATTTTGAGCTTTCGTGCGTATGGCGCGTGCTTTGCTTGCTTTCCGAAGCGACGAACACGCGCGTGCTGGGCTGTGAAGGTCGCACGCTGGACTGTGATTTTGTAAACATTGGAAAGGTCTATTAATACCTTCGGATCAAATGCTCGTGATACAGGACAATATGCTGGACAAAAATACGCTAAACTTCACCTCTAACTCGTTCTTTTTCGTTTTTTTTTTTTTGCAAGAACTTTTTTAGTTTTTTTGCCACCGTAATTATGATATATATATATATATATATATATTATATATATATAATATATATATATATATATATATATATATATATGCTTACGAACGCGTAGTTGCAGTGAATGGAACACGTGCCACACGTGACTCAGGAGTGTATGACGTCACATTTCTCAACCGCGGTCGTCTGGCATAGCGTCTGGTTTCCCATTCGACTTTGTCTTGTTTCTCGGCAACCACACGGTTCCGTGACGCGGAACCATAATTCGATGGCGTTTTGACGCTGCGTTCTAGCCCTCCACACGAAAAGGAAAAACGAAACATTATTTTGAGGGACGTGGAGCGATGGTTAGAGGGAGGGTGTGCTGTGATGGCGCGTATCACGACAGCGTGGGCCGAAATGCGGGCCTCACGAAGGGGCAGAAACAGGTTCAGACCACGACGAAAAGGGAATGTCCGAGAGAGAGAGGAAGCACTAAACATACATTTTGTTGACGTCGTTGCTCGGCGATTTTGACCAAGTGTCTTCATGGGTGCGGAAGACGCGGGCTGCTCGAAGCGGAAAGGCTCTTACGCATTGCTGGAGCTACAGGTGGTGTTCCCCGGCGGGCATGGCCGACTCCGTGGCTTCCGAGGGCGTGTCGACGGCGAGCTTCATCATCGCTCCCGTAACGTGCATTTCACGATTGTCGTTCTTGGTAGACGATACGCGACGACTCGTTGTAAGCGTGGGCCGCGGACAACGAGCTTGACTATGGCGTCCAGACTGAATGTTAGCTGCAGCCTGCGGCAGCATAAGAACGGCAGTATATAGATGCACCGCCTCCAAAGATAGAAGTTAAGTCACAGCGCCAATCAGTAAAAACCAACGTTACTAGATAGCTGAGTTGCGGAACTGCTCATAGACGCTGCTTGCACAAGCTGTACCCCCCTCTACCCCACGACTCGCTTCGAGTCGTTTGACGTGCGGAACGGTTTTTATTGTAACTGCAGTGTATTCTATGGAATACGTATGTTTCGAATCGCAGCGTGAAGAGGGTTCCACCGTACTTTATGGAACACACAGTTTTGAGAAAAAAAATCTAGATGGCGCTTCAGACGACGGGAGGCGGACTGAACTAAGTTAGGGGGTACCCCCTTCCGTGGGAGTTCCACAACTGAGGTAGTGTTCTAGTAACGATGGTACAAACACATACTTTTTTTCTGACGTCACAGAAAATGAGGAGTGTCTGTCATTTGTTAAAGACTGCTGTGCATGAAAACAAAGCCCCGCCGAATGCCCAATTCACCTCGACGTATTGAGAAAGCGTTCTTTGTTTGTTCGTTGGGATTTGAGCCTTTCTTATAGTTACCTCGTTGCAAACGGCTACTTACCGCATCTACTCAACAATAAGGCAACTTAAGAGTCACTGCATAAGATACCCTTCAGAATAAGAACACCTCAGCCAGTCGGGTGCCATCGAATTACAAATGCTTCTTTTCTGAAGTTTCGTCTGAAATTGCAGGAAACGCTTTGCTGACCTCTGGAAATGTTATAACAGCCCGCGACAGAGCATAACGATATCGCCTAATGTTCCTGACTCCGTATCCAGAGCTGAGGTAGTCGCATCCCCAATGGCGCCCGCCCAGCATGAGACATCAAATGGCGTCACTCACGGGACAGTCGGGGAATAGAATGTCGATACCCGGAACAACAACTTACTATTTTTTTTTAACACGCATAAAAAAACTGTTTTTATTTGTTATAGATTATATTACACTAGTATGGTACTCTTATCTATTTTTCTCTCAAAATACTTCCTAAGTTTTGTCCATCGATTGCCATCGATACATTTGACCCACTGTGAGACTTTGTAAGCGCCAAGTAAGAGCCCAGGGGCGAGAATCCTTTCCCGGCCTGTCTGGAGAAAGTGGCCCGAATCTGAGGGCTGCGTCCATTTACGGAAACACTATTCTTGGTGTAGAGACGAAAGTTGCAAATAAAACTTTGCTCCCCCCTTTCGTTTTTTTTTTTTTTTTTTTTTGTATTGTACTTGGGGAAAGGAAACCGCATTCCGAAAACGTCTAAAACGAAAATTCTTTCTTTTAAATAACTTAAGTACATAAAATAGACCCTCGCTTAAATTTCGGATTCACTCAGTTGGCTCGTCTGCAATCGCCTGTTCTGCTGTTCTGCTTTACTCTCGCAGCTGAAAGGCTGCTGGCACAACAACTCAATCTTCCCGTCCTAGAGATTAAATTAGGCGGCAGACAGTGCATGTTTTTAGCGTTTCTAAAAACAATGCGTAAAAAGCGCCTACACCACGAACCCACAAAAACTCGTCGCGCAGTGCGTCCGTGACAGAGTCCGCCTGAAGATAACATGGGGTCCTCGCTGCTTTCCGAACCCGGCTCCGCTTCAGCCTACGAAGGACAGCGGACATTACCTACGATGGACAGCGGACATCTTCGCCAATCCAGGGCGGTGAACGCATCACGTGACTACGTTGTCGTTACTTTGTCACTCACGTGACACTGGAGTGACTCTGAAAGCTCGTAGCGTCCTCTGCGGTCCACCGCAATGTGAAATGGAGCGCAGAGAGCAGGCGGCGCATGTTCTGCGCCTGCGGCAACTGCTCGCAAAACACCCAAAAACGTGCGTCGGTTGCTGAAAGCCGGCACGTATCGTCTCCTATTTCGCCTGACCCCCGTTTCCTCCGGAGTCCATTCCAGTCACCGCCACTATAGGTGAGGAGAGCTTGCACACTTCTCAAAAAATGTCATCTCCAAACCGAAAACGAAAATCGGGAAACGTGCACATGTAGCGGGAAGCGGGAACGCTTCGTTCCCTTTTTCGGTTCGGACATGACTTTTGTCGGAGCAAGACGGAGACATCGGGGAGCGAAAAGGTGCGCGTGACGTCGAGTCAGTCGCCAGAAAGATGTTACTCATGACATAGCAATGAGAATGTCTTTGTTCACCTACTCCTTCGCCTTTACCTCCTCTCCACTTTCCTCGTTCCTGTGATTAGTTGGAAGCAGTGGTTCTGACACTCACGCTTTCCAAAGCCCCTCCCGGGTGTTCCCCTGTCGAAAAGCCGGACGAGCCGGAAGTGCCGGGAAAACTCTCCGCTCAAAATGCACGCTTTCCGCTCTCTGTTTTTGGTTTGGAGAACCCTTTACACGCATAATGGTCTGGGCTCATAAACAGACAACCCAGCTCGGCGACATAAGAGAAACCGTTTTTCAGACGGCCCGAGCGATCCTCACCAGAACCGCTTGGCTCTTGTTCACGAATAATATTTTGGATCAAAGTCGCGATGCAGGCGAGTTGATTCACGACACAACTTGAAACAGCGCACAAATAACAAAGACGAGGAAGCTGTAGACGGGCCAAGCGCAGGATGCTGAGGCCTTCAGGCGTCAAAGAAAACAGAAAAAGTTAGGCGAATGAGGTTTATTTTATTTTACGCGTCCGCGATCAGTGCTCGTGGAATCTTCATTTAGTGGAAATAATACGCCGTAAGCGAGCGTGGAGAACCAATCCCTGGTTGATTTTGCACATCAGCGGACTAAATCACACGGGTAACGGAGTGGTGTAGCTGAAACTAGGCGTCTCTAGGATTCGCATTTAGCCGCATGACGTAGTCGGCTGTCTATAAGTACGAATAAAATGAAGTACTGTATTCGGTTTTTTCAGCGCAGAGAACGCAATAGAAGTAGTAAGCAAAAGTCCACCAAGCCCTTTTGTCAATCGACCTATTGTATATATAAAAGTTGTGACACTTTACGTGCCAAAACAGCGAAGGACATTTGCCACGTTCAACCGAAGAATATCTTAGATAACCTTAGGTCTTTTGACGTCCAATCAAAATCCCAGTTACACGGAGCTAGCCTACACGGCAAAAAGCTTCAACGTGTTTCAAAAAAAAAAAAAAAAAGAATGTGCTGATTTTTTTAACGTTTTTTTATACATTTGACTGTACCGTGTTAAATAAGATTTCAAAAGTTCAATCTAAAGGAGCTCTCGAGGGACCGAAGAAATAAACGAGACGGCTGACTGTATTGCGGGTATTATTATTATTATTATTTGTTTCTTGTCCTAAATAAAACGATGCTTTCCGACAGTTTAATATTTGATCTCAACAAAGTAGAAGTTTGGACTAACTGATAATTCAATGCGATTCTAGAAATCTGGTAGAAAAACCACCAACGGGCGGGAGGACACTGAAGGACAAGGCGCAGAACAAAGTGTTCCCGGTGGTTATGTTTTTTTTTCTTCGTTTTTTAATTGTTGTATTTATGAAGTTCGTGGTATATTTATTTCGCAGTTTATTGTTAATGTTGTCCATATAATAAGCGCGTTTAATTATGTTCCACATAGCACTGAGGGAAGCCGCCAGTTAAAGGTCGTAATGACACGGAGTTTTTCCATTTACCTCCCTAGGTACTATAAATCCTGATGTGATATCGCATGAACTAAAAATAGAACAACGATTATGTGTTCGCATATCCCTCTTTATTGAGGACAGATACCTTCTTCTTTTTTTTTACTTAGTTGTGTTACAAATTAAAAATCTTCAGCGAATAGTCCCAGCTAATGCAACAAACACTGTTTTGGATACTTAGGCAATGGCGAATAATGGACAATCGTGGGACTGAGCAACGCGAAGAATGGAATGGTCATGTCCGCGCACGGTCGAAAAGGTAGGCTTTCGACTTACGATATAAGTTATAACCGAGCAACCCCCCGTTCAACCAAAACAAATATATGCCAAATTCTTTGAGCGGATTTCACCTAAACAATTATAGCTTGTGGGCTTATAATAGCACGACAAACTGCTCCCACGAAGCCTTCCACTCTTTCTACTTTTGCAGAGTGAATGCTGGAAAGGAGAAAGCCTCCACTTACGGAGAGCTGAGAGTTTTGGAGGGGCTTGTCCAGCTATAATTAAGCTGCAACAGACTATAACGCAAATAATTTCGCGGACAAAGCTCAAAACTTCATTTGGATAAACATAAAAAAGAATAGCATGCTATCATTGTTATATAAACTTTCCGAGATACTTGGTTGTACCGTTAGCGTGCTTTAATACGCAAGATTAAAAAAAAAAAAAAATGTAACGCAAAGACGCGAAAACGAAGAACGCACGCGTTAGTCACACCACCCCTGTAATTTAGTGGGAATAATAAAAGAAAATGAAAACAACATACTTTCCGCCAACACCAAAGAAGAAAAAAAAAAAGAAATAACGAAAGCTCTAAGGACAAGGAAGCGACGTAACGCGGAAAACACTCTTTCCGGCTGCGTATAAACGACGAGCGTCCCCAACGATGGGCAAGTAATAAACAAAAGTGTTCTCCCTATAGTATACGTACCCATCTAGTGTGAGTAACACGTCGGGCAGACAGCTGAGGTTCAACGGACGCACCAGACCGCGTGGCGGTTCCACAATACTTGGCGGAAGATCACATCACGCACGACGGCGGCGGAGAGCCACCGCTATCCCTCGGGCGACCGGAGCGAGGACATGGCGAGGTCTGACGACCAAGCGGGACTCTTCTTCAACTTTCAAGCACCGGCCACCCAAACCACACACACGGGCTGAGCGATTCCGCTCAGTGGCCAAGCGCGACTCTTGCAGATCTAGCAGCGGAGCTCCTTCTTCTTTCCTCTCTCTCTCTTTCTCACACTCTCTCCCAGTTCTTCGTAGACCCGTTTTTCGGAGGAGCCTCCTGCTGTGGAAGCTAACCTGGAAGAGCCTCCTCATACCTTGCCAGCTTGGAACGGCGGTACTTTTGCTTCATTTATCTCGAAAAGAAAATAAGTCCGGTTCGAAGAAAACGTTTGCTCCGCAGAAACCACCCTTTCTCCGAGAAAGTCAAGTAAACTTTCGGCTGCTCTGTGAACGTCAGCTTGGTTAGCTCTTAGAACGATGGCGAGCTGAGGCATGTCTCGAATACTGAGAGAAAACCAAATGTTTATCGAAGAGAGCCATATGCTATTGGCACGTATTTCTTCGTTAGTTTTCTCTTTGTTTTTCGGCAGATTGTCGGTCTTAATCTTTATTTTGTGTCACGGTCTTTGGCTCAGTAGGCTAGGTAGTACTCAAACGACGGAGAATTCCACGCAGGGATGTCCGTGACGTCAGCAGCTGACGGACTAAAATGTCAAGGTTAGAAGTCAAATTTGACGGTTTCCACTCTTAACACCAGACTGGACGAATTCAGCACTTTCTTCACTCGACGCCAAAACATTTAACGAGAAAATATCGTCAAAAGCAAACTGACCTGCCGCCAAACCGGGACTGCTTGTACCGGTTATTCCCCCAGGCTCCGTCCCTCTGGCGAGGAACTGACGTCATCGCTCCTCATTGCGAAAGCCTAACGTTCATCGACACGTGACGCGCTCCGGGAAGAAATCCCCATGCTTTCACCCTCGAGCGAATAGCGAGTTTTAGAATAGATTACGCGAAAGCTTTGCGTACGCTAATAAATAGCGTCGTAGCCACGCGCCAGTCTAAAACGCTGTTCGGGCTCGGCGCATGCCCAGACCAGAGGCGGCGACGCCTTTGCGGTACGGAAAGCTTTTGGGTACGCTATTCTAAAACCACGTTTCCCCCTACGCTAAGCCCTCCGCAACAAAGAAGCCGCTACTGCCCCTGCGCGCCGATGGCCTTGACTGTGGAGTTCCGGGTATCGTAGCGGGTTGCGGAGAGCGTTGCGGAACGGCGAAAACCATCTACGAAAACCCCCTAATACTTCTTTCGACTGAGCAAGGACTTGGAGATAAAAAGCGCGATGTCAGGCTTTCGTTAAAACCTTAAACATTCGCTACTTGACAGGGCACAGTTTCGAGCGACAGGCGGAGCCGAAGGAACCCGTCGGCGCGATACGCGCTTGCACTTCCTTATCACACTCGAGCGGCGAAAGGGCTGGAAAAGCGAGAGACGGCCGGCGTCACTGCTGCGACGTATACGGTAATATTAGACCCGCCACCCCGCGCACATGGCCACGGCGGCCGGCGAAGCAGACGCCGTCAAGCAGACGACTGCTTTGCAGAGAAAGCGCCAACTCGACACGGCTTTTGAACTATACCCGTTTTCATCTCAAGAAAAAAGCAAGTTTTGCGCATTGTTCATACGCGGCGCGAAGTAGTTCTTACGAGAAATGGTTGTCGGAGGAAAAAGCAATGCTTTTGGCGTTTGGAATGTGTACGTCTTGATAAGATAACATATATGTATTCCAAGGGTGTAGGGCAAAATGGTCCCGGTCAGAATGGTCCCGGTCAAAATGGTCCCAAGTTCCAACCTGGACAAAATGGCCCCTGGTGAATTTATTAATACTTTGAGCGCTCTTAATAGGACAAAATGGTCTGGTACTTTTATTTTGACACACGTTCAAGGATAATATCAACATTTTCATTATAAACATTTGAAACAAATTTTAAATCCCTTCTATCTATACCATGTAGCTCTATTTCTCAAAGGTTCTTGACTTCTACCGATATATTCCACGTGAGTAATCAATATCTTTCTATTGCTAAAGCATGTTTTCAAATTGGCGATATCAAGCTTCAAAACGATATTCGGAATGAAAATTCATTATCATACACCTAATACAGGTTCTTGATGAACCTGTCATACCACCGTGTTCTATTTTTCACAAACAGCATCACTCTGCCTGAACAATGTATATTAAAGAAATCAAAAATTGATTTCGCAATTATGACCGCATTTATTACATAGACCACTTAAGAGACAAGAAGTCGACGCTGCTGAAGCGAAGGCCTAATACGAAAATGTATTCATACACTCTCAAAAAAAAAGGAGTAGTACTTCGTCCTTTTTGGGGACTAAATCGATGCCACTGAGAGTGATCCCCCCAAAACGGCAAAACCCCGGTTTAGCCCCCTCCTTTTCTTTTAGTCCCTTTCCTTTGATCCCTTGAGGTCAACGTTTTGATCTGTTAAAGGAGTGTATTTGATCCCTACAGCACGCCATCAGGGACTAAGTTTAACTCTTCAGGGGATTAATTATGGTCCCTTGAGCGCCGTCGCGTCCATAATTGGGGGAGTAACTTTGATCCCTTTGAGGATCAACAGTGGTGATTGGGGCCTAACTTTTTTTTTCATTGGGGACTAAATTTCGTCCCTTTGGGGATTAATTTTGCCACTTAAAGGGATGGTATTTATAGTGACGGGGGAGTAACTTTCGTCCCTTTGAGGATCAATTTTGACCCTTTTAGGGATGAATTTTACAGTATTAAGGGAGTAAATGTCGTCCCTCTGATGATCAATTTTGACCCTTTTAGCCTTTTGACCCTTTCAGCTGTGAATAGGAGTGAAAAGTTTGCGGCATTGAACAGCCTCCTATTCAGAAAAGGTAGATTGTGCAACTTGTTTGAAAAGGTATCTCTTCTGAAAAGTTGCACAAAGTGTCTTTTTAGAACAGGGAGGTATTCAATACCGCAGACCTTTCACTCCCTTTAACAGCTAAAAAATGGAAATACTGCAGTTCATCTGAAAAGGCGCACACCTTTATTTGGAAAAAGCAAGCGTTTGTTGTTAAACAAGCAGCGTCATGTCCTACCCTAATCTAAAAGGTAATGATGCCTGCGAAGACTGGATATGCGAACAACACTCGTAGAACTTTCAGGCAGGCTTTAACAGCCAACATCACCATTTTACGAAACTCGTTGCACCAGCTATCTGTAGAACAAAAATTAGCACTTTCATTGTGGAAATATATTCCTTCTAGAAGTACACAGCACTGAAAGTGAAAACAATGGCACATCACAAGAAAGTATACAAGAAAATACTGCCATCTTGGCACTGAAGGACTTGCCGAAATTTAACATGACTAGCAAATATATAGGCATCTACAATGGTTCTTAGTGCTGCGGAACGAGCCCGAAAATTTGGTGCCTGCACATTAAAAGTTTAAGCATTCACTGAATGTGCAAGTTACCTGTTGAAATTGTAAGGAATTTCGTTTCCTTTCCGTGAAAAATGAGCCTACGGTGGACGTGCTTGCAGAGTTAGCAATGCTTGTAAACTGTGACTGTCATTTTGTTCTAAGCACAGCAAGCAGAAGGGGATCTTTCATCTGCTCGTTGTGCCTATCGGGAGTTACAACCATCGCTAACTCCTTCATCTGCAGACATGACTCCTATTGACACTGGTCAGTTTGCTGGTGTTATTTTTCACGTGAAGGGAGCTAAGCTTTGACATTTCTTGTAGAAAATATTCACATTTGGTTAAATTTTAATTGAGCTTTCTACATGCAGGATCTGATTTTTCTGGCTCGTGTAGACACCCTATATATCAATTCAAGAATAAGAAAACTTGGAGAGAAAAAAAGAGCCACCAAGAGACAGCTCTTTCTAATATCCTTTGTTTCCTTGTATGATAAAAATGACTAAAAAATCAAACACCCTAGTAAAAAAGAGGCAGTAAAATTACTAGTATATTTATAAATTAAAACAAACAAAACAAAAACCCTGGCATGGGTTTTTGATTATCAGGAATATATCTGCTCAAAAACTCACTAGTATATAGGATGACATAAGTCACCAGGCTCGATCTAAAATGGACCGTAAAAATTGACGCCTGTACGTAGCAATCTTAACTTTTCGTGAAAGGTGTACTTCACAGGTCTTTTCTTTTTTTGTAGAATTACAAAGCGTAGCAGCCTGTCTGCAAAAAAAAAATAGGGCCAAGAAACTTGTCACGGTCTACGACGTGAAGGCGACGATTTTTACGGTCCATTTTAGATCGAGCCTGGTGACTTAAGTCACCCTATTTTTATAAATTAAAAAAAAAAAAAACCTGGCATGGGTTTTTGACCTTCAGGAATATGTGCTCAAGAAAGTAAAAATAATGTTCACTTAAATGCGAGTGCATTCCTTCAATGCATTACACAAGCACAGAAAAACTTTCTTTAAACAGCATGTGTGGGAAAAGAAACTTTTTTTTTGTATTTGTTTTTAACTTCAGGCTGGTCAGCAGCCTTGTGCCCATGCAGCCCAGCTTTGAATGTTTGAGACCTACAAGTCTCTCAAAACAAACAAATGTGCGAAGATATTTAACGAAGTACTGAAGGCCGAAAACCCATGCCAGGCAGAAACAAAGTGCAACAGCCTCCAGGGGGCCCTCTGTCTCATAGGCCTGATTTACAAAAAGCACACTGCAGCGATCCGTTGATGTCCTGGGACACACTGCGATGGAATAGACTGCGGGGCAGGGGTTTCCCCAGGAATTGAAATCAGGGGGGGTGTCTAAATTTTTTTTTGGGGGGGGGGTAAAAGGGGGGGGGGCATTGCGAATATAGGAGTCGTTGTGAATTAAGGGGGTGCCTTCGGAAAAACGAGAGGGGTCTAAACCCCTCCCCCCCCCCCCTAGGGGGGGTCTGGGGAAATCCCTGCTGCGGGGCACGTCTGAAACAAAGGTTGGGAATCAAGACAAATCCTAAAATAGAAGTCTTCCTAACAAAAAAAAAGAGGCCTACCCTTAGAGCAGATGCAGGTAACTGATAATAGACTAGCTAAAACAGGTACAGTACATACTCCCTAAACCTAACACCCCAAACCATTTACCCAAATAGTGTTCTTGGCAAACCAAAGCTAAATTGGTCATTGGAGCAGCTGGAATATCTTCTCCAGGCTAGGTCATCATCGGGTATACCCAAACTTCACCACGTGGTTCGACTGGTAAGCCAAGGAGTAGCACAAACAACGCAAAAAAATGGACCATCTCCGGGCAACATTAAGTTTCGGGAGCACTGCGATATCTAAAACTCCTAGATGCGGTTGCTGTATGTGCGAAGGCTCTTAACACGGATGCATCTAATGCCTTGCATTAAAGCCAGAAAGGTATTTCGTTTATAACAAAAAATTCAGCCTTCAAGCTCAAAATACAAACGTGAGATTGTCATTTACGGGTATTGTTGATCATATTCAGCCTATTTCTGAACACGACGGGTATATTTCAAATTCTGTTGAAGTATCCCTTTAAAATATTTCCATACCACATAGCACAGACACTTCAGGATTTTGTTGTCCAACCACCGTCTACACTATACTTCATTTAACCTTAGTCAGGGCGCAGCGGATGCTACTAGCCATCAAAGCAAATTCAAAGCCGTGCGAGTGTCATGTGTCCTTAGAGAACGGGCGCAGCGACACGTTATGTGCCATGTTAAAAGAGCACGATTGGCTGGGATTGCTCTTAGCATCCGCTGCATCCGGACATAAGGTGAAACAGTAATACCATGCAGCCAAATCCTACCAGGTGAGAAATAAGGGCCTGATTTTGTTTCCTCATATGCACACACTTAATGAACAGATCACTCATGCTAGTAGATTCTTTTAAAACTAATCCATTCAATTGTGCTCAGTGCCAAGTGTCACGGCATTGCAACACAAAATATGAAGGCTGCATTTAAGCATCATATCAGTAATGCAAATTTATATATTTCTTTTTAACTGCAGACATTCACCAATTTTTTTTTAATGTCACTCATGACCAGATGGTCAATCACAATTGAAAATTAATGTACAGAAGCAATTGGAATTTCAGACGCCGTACAGCTCACTATTAGATATCTCAAATTTAATTTACATAGTTTGCACCCGCCTATCACATTAACTCAGTCGGCACATATTTGGTTGCAATAGAAAGCTACCTGGATTGGGACTTCCGCTAACAGTCAATGAAGGCTAAATTCTAAAGCAGGTATACCTTGTTTCTCCGATTCTTTAACATCATCCATCCTTTTAACAGTCTGGTAGAAAATGTCTGGCTTTGGCTTGCCCTCTGTCAATTCAAGGATGGTCGCCAGGTTTTCTGAGGCGATTTCAAAAAAGCGTTGCTTGGCATCAATGCTTGTGATGCAATGAAACTCAGCAAAAATCTGAAATAAAAACAGTTGATCTTTGGTCAACCTATAAATCGTAAACTACCCCGTATAAAAGCAGGAGGCAAGAAAAAAAGACTCCCATTTTATTATGAGAAACAGAATCGTAATTGCGAAGACGTCAGTGGGATAAAAAAAAAAACAGTCGTGGTGCTTGCTTTTGCCATAGAGGAAGTGCCAGTTAATAAGACTGTAGTATTGTTATCAGTTTTCTGGAAGTAATTTGTTCCAAGCACATTTTATTATGCTTGTGACGACATTTAGATTCGCCCGTGCTTCGATAAATGCTGTTAATACTTACTTTAAAACTAAAAAACAAAGAAATAAAAACAAGTATGAAGTACCCAAATTCTCCACATAAGCCAACTAATGCAGAATGCGTAGTGTTTTTGGTTTGCCAGTTTCGATCAGATACATCTCAGCTGCACCAGATCTCGCTCAGCAGGAGGAACCTCCACAAATATAAAGTCATTTGCTCGGTTTTCTAGCCCTCCAAAAATATAACTAAAACGCAAGTATTTTCTTATAATGCTGCTATAAAAAAGGCAAGCAAGCAATGTATGAAGATAATTTTTTTTAAAGGCGTGTTGAACTTGAATAATTCCCAATGAATTGAGCAACAGGGCAAGGAGAGTGTGCTTGCTCTCTTGTTCTTTTGAAAACTTCCAACAGGTTGGCAGGGCAGTGCCATTTTAAACCTTGTTATCACATTGGGTATGCTCTTAGATCCAGCCAGCTGTCGATCATAAAACTGGTGAACATGCTTTCTGCACATACTCTTGTGCAAGAGGGCAGGGTCAGGTAATGAAATACGTGTCCAGAGAGCCCATAGTTTCTGCCAACCCAAGGTGAGCCCTTGGAAGGAAATTAATAGCAAAAGACGAACAACGGCTTCATTTACTGCAAATGTGCCGAAAAAGAGAAGTGTACTAGAACAAAGGGTAAAGTGCACCTTTTTCTTCTTCTATATCTTCTGCATCATGAAGTCTTACGATGATCTCGCAGAACAGGGCCGGTCTTGGTTTTCCCTCAGTCACCATGAGAACAGTTGGCAGGTTTTCTGAGGCAACATCCATAAATCGCTCCTTTGCCTTGACGCCAGTACTAATACGAAAAAAACACTCCAAAGATCTGCAAGAAAAAATATTTTTACATCTTCAGTCTACTTGAAGATACTTGTAAACTGCTCTTTTTAAAAGAAGCGAAAAAAAAATTAGTTGTAACAAAAACGTAAGTAATGTCAGTGGGATAAAAAAGGAGACCCATCATGGTGCCAGGCTTCACCATGACAGGACTAACGGCGCGTTTATGCCAGGACTGGAGCCGCACCGCAAAGCAGATCTGCGCGTTGGAAAACATTTTCCCCAACCGCGTCACCGAGCCAATGGGATCTTCCTGCCGGAGCTCCCATTCGCTAGCAGGATACTTACCCTCCTGGTCCTAAAAGCATGAGCAACATCGTTAGTAAGCAACATATTACCTGGTCTGTGAGCTTTAGGGCTGGATAGTCGTCTACGACGTTGGAGATTGTAGGGTGTATGCTGATGTACTCTCTTTGCCCAAAAAGTCCTCTCCATGGGATATTTCACCAGCTCCATATACGTAGCCGTTTCCTTCCTTTCTCTTCTCATTGTGTCCATGTGGCCGGCTATGAAATTTCAATCTTCAGTCGTGGGCGAGGATGCTTGCAGCTTCCGAAAATTAGAAGGAACGAAGTAAACCAACCTTGAACATAGTAAAAACACTCCGGGATTGCGAAAAAGAAAGGACAGGCAGACACAGTCTTAAATAACTAGCACCAGCTCGCTTTCGCCCTAAACTTCTGTTCATAAATCAACCCTTTTTCATATGTCTGCTCTCCACCTCTGGTCGAATATTTTTTCTACATCGCAAGTATTTCTCTGATAACATTCAAGAGACAAAGGAGCCTACAAGCCCGAAATCAATAGTTTAAAGAGCTCAATAATCAGATACTATTCAGTTCGTTCAACCACTCCTAGATCGCAAGGCCTTAGTGTTGCTGGATTCTACCCTTTCTCAGGTCATCGCAAGGCAGACTGGAAAAAGTGCGCATTAGCATTCAGCTGGAACACGTATTCTCACCAACTGAACACGAGTTCTAGGCCAATGCTAACACAGCACTGTCCACTTTGTACTCTGCACTGAAATATGATAATCGACAAAGAAAATCAAGTGCTAAGGTATTGGCATTTATGAGGTGTTAGGCCAATTCAAAATTAAAGTGTCCATGAAATTAAGCTATAGCAACATTTTGCGTCGTGATGCCAACTCTTCATAGCACGTGCAAATTTATTTTTGCTTGACTTATTTTTATTTTTGTTTGCGGCTACTTCTGTTCCAAAATGACGATGCTATATGGTATAACCCTATGCTTTATGTAAGATACTGTCATAAAGCAAACTGTCTGTCATAACCAGAATTCATTAATGCGAAATTGAATGACAGTCAAGACGAGAAAATTGCACCTTAAAGGGCCCCTGAAAAAAAAAAAAAAAGTTTTTTTTAAACAGTTTGTAAGGGACACAAGTGTCAAAAAAATTAATTTTACGCAAACACAATTTTTTAGAGCAATATTGACTGCGCGAGATTAATTTCAAATTCTGCGCGCAAAGTCCATGACTTCACGGAATGGTAATACGCACTTTCCACCTCAATAAGATGGTCATACCCTGTCTCCCTCAACGCGATGGCCGAGGCAATCCACCGCACCCGAAATGCCGAGAGAAAATAGGTGGAAAGGACGTGACTACCGACTAAATCGCGTCTCACGCAATCACTAACTATTTTAGCAGTGAACCATGACCTGTTGTTTTTCTTTATTTGTTGCATATTTAATATTGTTGACTCGTTACTAAATTACTATATTTTAAGTATGTGCCTCTCCCCCTCTGTAATGCATTCAGGCCCTGAGGGTACTTTCAATAAATAAATAAATATTGCTCCAAAAAAAAATTTCTAATCGCGTAAAATGTATTTTTTGTTGACGCGCGTGTCCTAACCAGACTGTTTGAAAATGCTCAGAGCCAAAAGCAAATACAAGTCTCAAATGACAACAAGCAAAAAAAAAAAAACAGTTTAAACGGAGTTTACAAGAGCAGCTTTGAACAATACAAAACACATTTCAAAGCCACGAGCACAAGATACACATACACAAGATACACGCTATACACACGGCGAAACCAAACTCCGAAGTGAGGATCTCAAAAGCAAAACTATTACAAGAAAAAACACCTCCACGCTGGGCTCTATAAACAAGTGTATCGTTACAGCGTGCAAATTCAATTCCAATTTGGTGATTCCCGACCATGGTTGAAACTATAAACCGTGCCGCGGAGCCGACCCGCATCGGCTGAAAGACATTGGAAACCCGCAGAGAAAGTAAAAACAAGTAATGCTTAACTAAACGCGCGCGAGCACGACTTCGCGGCACCGCTCAATTTAGTGGACACGTGCTCCTACAACGTTTCGTCGACTTTTTTTTTTTTTTTTCACCACGGGGATTGCATTATTGGTTTAATTTCGTTCACCGCAAGCATACCTCAACTAAAGCGGACTTGCCCAGGCTACTCTGATACGCCACAAATGAATTCGCGATCGCCGCTTTCAAACAGTCCGCACTGCGCGCTGAAACCCCTCGCTCCGCTCGGGGAAACTTTAGTATTGATTGATAACATGTTTATTTACGCATACCGATTAGGACCATACCTTTCGCCTAGAAGCATAAGGGCGAAACGTTACTGTCGAGGCGCGAACCCGCACCAGGCCTCATACGACCCGCCACGGTTTCGTCAAGCTTGCATCGCCTTGGCCGCCGGTATCTTCACGCCGACGACCGAGGCGATATGTGTGGAAAGCAGTGGCGTCACAGGGGGGGGGGGGGCGGACCGCCCCGGGTGCAGCGCTCAGGGGGGTGTCGCGGCAGGCCACGAGAGCGGGGGGGGGGGGGGGAGGGAAGTCGCGGCGGGCCACGCGAGAGTTGAGTTCAACTGAGCTCCCCTGCCTCAGTTCAACTGAACGGACTTCCCCAACGGAGGTAAAATGGCGCCTGTCCGCGGGACCGCTGCCGCCGACCATCGTTTCCGAGGTACTTACTGTTTCAGAATGCAGGGGGAGGCATCTAGAAAGAATCGTAGCAGCAAAAATATCCGGGAAGGAATAGATTTAGGCGTCCGAGCTGCCGCTAAAACGATCCCGGCTGCGTAAGTCGGATTCAAAAATAAGACTGCCATATATGGAGAAAGTGCGAACTCAGCGTACGTGGAGAGGGGCGGGGATTCGGTGTGCGTTGTTGTTGTGGGGTGTTCTGCTTGTGTTTCGTGTATTCTGTCTGTTCAGTGCTGTATGCGTATTTACCATGTAGCGTTCAAGAGTGGAGGACATTGGAAAACAACTTGGCGCTCCACCAACTTCTTTTTTTCTGTTTTGAGCGCCGTCTGGTGGAAGCTACGTGAATTACACGAGGGGAGAAAGTTTCCTCCATTGGGCGAAGAAACGTGGCGATTTTCCACCCTTCTTAGGGGAGGAACGTTTTCTACACGAGCACAAATAGGTGGCAACTTTCCTCCCTTTGTAGAGCAATATATGAGACACGCGAGTTCCTCCTTTAAGGGAGGAAGTACAACTCCTTTTTTTTTTTTTTTAGAGTGCACCTCGTTGTAAGCGGGTCGTACCTCAGCGAGTAGGACTCAAACTCATAATCAGCAAGTAGAGATATACTCGCGCACTGTTCACCGTGGTCATATGGCGTAGAGCGCAGGTTGAACACCAGTGCAGCGTGAGCGTTCGGCTGAGACTCGCGTTATGTTGGAAGTGTGGAATCTGTCAACATTTCTTTAGAAAGCTAGAACACAGCACGGGAACAAAAAAAGTCCCCAAAAAGTCGCCACTCTGCCGTATTCGTGTGGCAAAGGCATCCAGTGCTAACACAGAATGTTTGTCCGTCCCTTCTCGTCCAAGTCTCCGGGTTCTAGTCAATATGCTTCAATCATCTTCTGATGTGTTAGTGTGGAGAAACTGTATCTGGAGACTCGATGGCGCGGAGCGGCCCTGTGTCGCGCAAGAGGCGCCTGTCCGTACCGTGGATGCCATCTTCTGCGGTTGCGGCAGAAATCCGATATCCTCAGAGCCTGTTGGAGACTCAGTACCTGGCACCAACTCGAGGCATAATATGACCAAACACTCAACACCTCAATTCGTTGCGGCAAAGAAGTTTCCTTTTTTTTACTGCTTTTCTGTTTGTTTGTTTGTTTTTTTTCGTTCTTTTTGCGTTCTTTTTCCGGGGAAGTTTGGAGCGCGCTCATTTCAAGGAGCAGAGCGCCGCGGCATGTCTGATCACGTACACACGTATTCACCAGGCGCGAGGAGCGCCTGTTTAAGCACTGACTAGTGACGTCATCGACTAAAATGATCACGTGGCGAGCGATAGTCGCCGCTAAGTGAGCGCTTGATATTCACCGGTCGTGTTTAGGGCCTAGTCGCCCCACGCGACTAAGAAGTCGACTAACAAATCTTAGTCATGGGGTAGGGCTAGTTTAGCCGGTGTTTAGCGGGTGACTAGCGGCTCAGCGCCATGGCCGACTCGTATCACCGCTGACCGCCAGCGCGAACGAAGCACTTACTGTCTCGGAACGCTGGGGGACACATCTAGAAAGAATTGGAGGAGCAAACAATGTGTAAATAGCCATGTTCAGCGGTCAGAGATACGGCTAAAGAGATCTGAGCAGGGCGCTGGACGACGAGAAAAAAACGCATTCACGGGCGCTTCCATATATGTTTGTGTCGCTGACAATGCGGCTTCCGTGTTTCTTCCTGGCGTTGTTTTTAAATTTTCCTTTGTAAAACTCTGTCTTGGACAATATGTGTCTCATTGTAACTTTTTTTCCTGATAAACATTTAAATATTAGTTTTATACGATAAAATACCCATTTACGCAGGGGCGTTTAAGTATGCATATGCGTGACCTATCTTTTTACGTCACTTCCGGGTGTTCTGACTAGATAGTCACCCGCTCGCTTCGCGGTCGTGAATACCGCAGGACATAATCGCTCGTTAGTCACGGATTTCTCGTTTAGCTCGCGACTACTTAGTCGTTCTACTAACCTTAAAATGGCGCTAGTTATACTTCCTTTCACCTTATGTTGTACCGCAGCAAAGGCTAGAAGCGCGAGCTCATAGCGTTGGCAGCCGCTCTTAAATCATGAAGGCCCCTACGCACATTCGCGTTTGACAGCGTTTGAGTGCGTTTGACTGCGTTGCGTCGCGAAACGAAAGCGAGTCATCGGCACTTCTGTGCTTCATATGAAGCGTAGAATCCAAATAGAGGAATAGCTTGGCACGCGATATAAGAAGCAGGGATGTCCTGGTTTCTCGCAGCCGCAACGCAGTCAAACGCACTCAAACGCTCTGAAACGTTAATGTGCGTAGGGGCCTTGAGAGATGCTGAAGACATGCATGACCCCGAAATTCCACCTGTGATTGATATGGTTAAATCTAGTTACAAGTTCTCAATGTGAACAGTGCAAGATAAATGCGTAAACGTGCCTCCTGTTGAGAGTATAAAGCAAGGTTATTAAGTGGGTGCATAGAGTTGTCCAAACCTCCTTTCACTATGTTTTCAACACCACATCTCTATCTTTAAGTGTTCTATAGTGGTGTTCTAAGTTTGTATATAATAAACTGTGTAAACCAAGCTTGTGCCTTTTTGTCTTTCTTGGCAAACAAGCCATTGTTGCAATAATAAGTATACCTTCATAGGCGTGCTGTAACACCCTGCTTAGTTGAAAAGGATAGTAACTTATTGGTGGTTCCCTGTACTGATAAAAAACTGGTTCTTTTGCAAGCGAGATTACATGGGAGTGATTGATACAAACAAGGCTACGACGCGTGAAGCAAGGTATGAAGGACGGTACTTGCGCAGGCATGTAGAACATTGAAAAAAAAAAACATTTGAATTTCGCGCCACCGGTGAAAATCATTTAAATTTCGCGCCAAAAAGAATTGTGACGTCACAACCATAAGGAAATTGCGCCATTTCGTGTGTTTTTTTTTTTTAATAAAGCGTCACTTCCTGCACGTCACAGGCGAGCATGACTAATGACAATGCCGCGCATCTCACAGATGGCGCTGCGCCCCATGAGCCGCCATTTTTGTGCCTATGGGCTTCTATGGAAGTTTCGCTACCATCTATACATATACCTTGGAGATGGCCGGACCCGGACGAGACTTTCACCTATCGCCATGTTGATCGCGCTGCGCAAGCACATGGTCGCGAGCGGGTGAGTTCTCGCTGCTCACTGGTGGCTCTAGAGGGAGTGCTTCACCGTAATCCCCGGCGTCCTCCATTCACGTCACAGCGCACCTGACTCGGAAGATGGTGAAGAAGTTGAGGGGTGCCTAAAACCTCAGTCTTTGTTAATTTTGAAAATAAAAACTAAGACATGCAGGCAAAAGCGTTTTTTTTTTCGTTCTTTAATTCAGAAAGGTTGAGACACCACACATTTTCCGCACCACAGTCCACCAGAGGCGCTCACACTCCGAAAATGGTAAAAGCGCATGACAAGAAAAGGGGGGGGGGGGGCGGTGGACTGACCCTGTATACCGAAAACCAGGTCAGCTATTCTTGCGGGAAGGGTCCACTTCGAAGAAAGGGTCGGGGGCATTCTCTTCTGAGTCAGCAAGGCGCGCCTAGCTGGGCTTTGCTTGTGAGCGAAGTCGTGGGAATCGCAGGCGGGTTTTGCGGATGCATGTCTCTCTTTTCGCTGCCTGAGCTCGTGATGCGTTCGAACAGCCTGAAGACAAATCTTCAGGGTGTCAAAATAGCTCAATTTTGGCTTTGGATCGTGGCTTAAACTGCATTTTGAATTGTTAAAAAGGGTTGCCAAACGCAAGTCTCGAAAGATCACGCGTGATCGTCCAGAAACTGCCAACCGCGTCTCGGTCTGTCTGAACGGGGTCGCTCGCGAACCGCAACCGCTCCGCGAACGCAGCTCAACCGCCAGTGTGAATGCGCCATAAGTATTTTACTGTTACACCCGCTTATCGAGTTGGTTTCAAGTTGTCTGTGCGTAACAGACGTCGTGCCCAGTTCAAAGTTGGTGGAACCGAACGAGACATTAAGCGCGTGCTGCGTATGCTATATACCTGGTAATTCAATGAAAGGTTACTTTCAAGCTTCTTTTACATTATAAAACAAACAAAAAGACAAGGGCTTCGTGACCGGACAGCGCGCACACTACATATGTGGCCTGTAGCGAAGACGCCAACCCGAGAGATGGCGTTGGCAACAGACCCAGCATAGGGTGGCTCCATCTGCCGGCCGCTTCCGCTGACAGGGTGGAGACACCTTTTGACCAGGGGTGCTATGTTGCGCTTTTTGGACTCCCAGGAGACTTGGAAGAGGGAAGTGACGTCAACGACTAGAGAAACGCAGATTGGATGTTGACAGAAGAAAACAAAATCAACATCCAATCTGCATTTGCTGCGTTGTTGACGTCACTTCCCTCTCCCTTGTCTCCTGGGAGTCCAAAAAGCGCAACATAGCCCCCCAGGCTCCCTCCGCGACGGCGCCATATTGTGGCTATTCTCCGTATCGGCGGCAGCAGCAGCAGCTGTGTGTGATCAAAGCCGCCTGTATACTGTATACAGGCGGCTTTGGCGAGAGCGGTGTCTTTACCCTGTCAGCGGAAGCGGCCGGCAGATGGAGGCACCCTAACCTAGCCACTCAAACGTCCCAGACTCTGTCCGCACCGAGCCAATTGTGTTCAAAGGGGACGGCCTGTGTTCCCCCTAGTAAAGCATCTGTTTACACGTAGGCACTCCAGGAAAAGGTTCGGCTAGTATCGGTGTCCAACCAGTGAGGAGACGAGAGCTGCGTCGGCTGGCAGTTGTCGACTTCCGTTGCTGGCACTTAACCGGATATGGCTAGGTGCCAGAACACATTCTGTGTTCTAAAAAGGTGGTGCTCTTGTCGTCTATCTGTATGTGGTATCCGTTGCACCATTGTTTTCACACAGCGTTTTCTAGCGTCAAGCTTCCCGCTAAACAAATATTTAAAAAAATGCTGCTTGGTGCAACGATAATAAGGAGTTTTGTGATACAATGTTTAAACCGTTTAAAAAATAAACCAATCTATAGAGGAAGGTCGAATAAAACAGGTACTGTTTTTCAGCGAGGCATCTGTAGCGTGTACAGTGTACAGCTTGCGTTCGAAAAACAGGAAATGTACCTAACAAACTAAAACGAGCTATTTAGGTAACAAGCATTTCTTCTCCATAACATAAAAAAGCTTACAAAACTTTTTTGTGTTTGATCATTACAACACCGCACTATGAAGGTTTAAAACAACGCTGGCCTCCCATGGGCGGATCCAGGGGGGGGGGGGGGGGGGGGGGCGATGGGGGCGGCCGCCCCTCCACCACCCAAACTAATGGTGAATTCGGGTAATCGCCTCACTCCTCTGACCTCGATTCAGCAGAGCGCCCCCTCCTCGCCGCCAGAGCTACTCGGGACCCTTTTCAACCGATCAGAACTGCTGGGTTCAGAGCGCTCTGACATTCTCAGACCTGTCACGGAATTAAAATGCTTTGACATTGGTAATGCATTAAAAACAACACGATCTTAACAGCGTACAGGTGGACGATTGAGCAAAATTTACCCTCGCAACGTGAAGAAATAACGGTTGTGACGTAAATTGTTTTACGATGCGCAAAAACAATTTACGTCCAATGCTTGGAAAGAGTTGTCAACTCATCGCGTTTTCGACAGTGAACGCGCTGCGATAGCGGTCACGCGTACAACAGAGCAGGCAAATATAAAATGGTTAATATACCGAATTTCTCTCATGGCGAAATATCGTGCAAGCATCGCTATGTGACACAAATCCCAGTGCATTATATTCGGCTCTCCCTTTATTTTACAATACAAACCTTTGAACGTAATTTTACCAAACATGAAAATTGCTTGAAGCGACCACAAAACCCGGCAAAACAGCGGCGAGCTCGGCGAGCTCGGCGAGCTGTTGATTCGTCGGTTAGGCTTAGCGGATTCACCGCCGTGAGATGAACGATCTCGTGAAAGCACTGGGAATACTTAACATGTCGACTTTTCCTGTTACGGTCGCAAACGAATGTCGTACCGTCCGCTGTAATCCTCCCACCGTCGAATGCACAAGCACTTTGTAGAACCACATATCAATCGCCGTCATGCCATACCCCGCACACCACCACAGACCACTGCCGGCCATTGTCAACAAAACCACGTGATCACCGTCGAAGTACCACGTGACGCCTGCGCCGCTCCGCACTCCGACGGCTACAGCAGGTGCCCTCGTAAAGATATATCCACACGACGGACCAAATTGCTGTTTTGGTCCGCGGGCCATAATCACGTGATCTTACGTCACCGGTATTTGAGGTCCGCCGGCGGTCCGCGGCCCGCGCTTCTGAGAAATGCCAAGCGACTTTTCTTGCCCGGACCTTGGCGGCGGACCGCGGAGTTTTTAGTATAATTGAAGCGCTAAGTCTGGCAACAAGCTGACTTTTGTTCGGATTGGAATCCAAATCCAAAGTCGTTTTCTTTTGGCACCAAGGGACGCCTTTTTTGGAGGTCGATACGGGGCAGTGACGTCTGTGACGTCACTGCCGGAAACGTAAAAACAAGCAAAAAATGATATTTTTTTTTTAACGTTTGGCGGTTGCTGTGTCTAGTTGGGGCGGGGGGAGGCGGCGGTCGCGGCGTGATACGCTAAAGAACAGAGGTCAGATACACAAACGATCTTACGCCAAGAATGTACGTACGACAACAGCTCCGGAGCCGTCTTTCCACGATCAAATCAACATGACCGACAACGTCGCTCAGTTACTTGGTCGCGACGACCAACGGACATATATTTTTCTACGTGCTCTTCTCGCGGGTCCCGATTTCAAGCAGCAAGAAAAAAGAAGGAAGTACTCGAAACCGGCCACGACGAACATGAACGCTGGATCCACTAACACCCGGGAAAAGGTTCAGCGGCAACGATGCCACCAACCGAGCGAGCTCGAGGCCTATATAGCAGGCACTCCGATTCGTCGCAGCGTTGCCGGCGTTGCTCCGACGGTCCTTGGCCAAGACCGTCTGCCCACGACCGACCGGCTGGCTTGCTGAATGGAATACGCGCCCGCGCGACCCTTGTGGACCCTTCCGTATTATAGTTCGATCGCTGACCTCAGTTTCAGATTAAGGGGCCATTCTCTTCCCCTTGTTATCTCCTTCTCCGAGGCAGCGGTGGCGAACGCTGTCGTCGATTCTATCTCCTTGTTTTGTGTGATATGGAGCTCAAATAAACGCCGTATGGATTACTTTCGCAACACGGTATGTACACTTTGTTATTAGTGGGCCATTTTTATTCTGATACTTGTCACCGCGGAGGCGCGTTCACGCTCATTTGTTTCCGATAGTACATTACAGTCGAGCTATAACAGTTCGTGGGAGCTACGCAATGCCGGCCCCACCTTTCTTTGCCGAGTGTCGCGTCAGTAACGACTGGTACTCTTAAAAGATCGGTCCCGAAGCACTTCGGTCAAACGTGCGCGTCCGCTCCGAGCGTGCACAGGTATTTACGTGGCTCTTGCTGACACTCTCGTAGTTGAAACGTATCTTTTTTAACGTCGGCTCGCTCCTGCCTCTCCGAGGCCGCGAAAAACGCCGCGGCGATTTGTTTCCATCTACGTCGCTTTGCAAACGACTGGCACGGGCCGTTTTTTACCAACTATGACAGTTGAGTTGACTTCGGAGGACCGAGCCTGACCGAGTTGGGAGCCTACTCCGGAGGAGTACGCGAAGTGAAGGTGTCAAAGTAAATGACTATCGGACATGACGTCACAGACGTCAAACTACTACTCTGCTACTTCGCTCTGCTCCGTATCGACCTCCGAAAAAGGCGTCCCTGGCACCAACTGTTGCAGACGAAGAAGAAGAACCTTTTGTTGTGCGACGATGGCGGCATGGTGCGACGATGCAACTTTTTACTTCATCGCGCTCATGGAGCAATTCCCCGCTCTGTGGGATTGCCCTTTTCGGTTCACTTAAGTCATCCTCGTCCTCAATAGTCAACGCCAGGGCCATCGCGGCCAAACGTCTCTTTCGTTCAACCTCCATCTTGGATCCTTACAAATAGCCTCAAAGCAGCTCGCTGCATGCGTTTGGCGGAGCTGTGAGGTCGAGGGTTAGACCGACCCGTTCGCTCTGTCGTCTGCTCTTTTGGTCCGCCGTGTGGATGCTCATTGCAAGCCGGGCGGCCCGCGGCCCGCGCATCACGTGATCAATCGGTCCGCGGCCCGGTCCGTCGTGTGGATACACCTTAATGAACCACTCGATCAGGCCACAGCACTCTCTTTGAACCACCCGATTTCGCGCTCTCTGGAAAGAGCACTCGAGAGCGCGCAGAAAGAACCACGCGAATTCGCCATTAGTCTCTGCGTGGCTAAGTCTGGCTAGCAACCGAAGGGTCGTGGGTTCGAATCCCGCCTATAATACTTTAAGGCAAATGAGTTACTTTAAAAAGTAAAATCATTCGACACATGCGTTGACCTTTAATTCGCATTACATGCCATGTTTTTAATCACTTTCATCCCACGCGTGACGTCACGTTTCATGTGAGTCTTTGTTTGAAATTCCCGCGCGAGGTCATGTGGGCCTGACGTCATGACCCTATCGACCAATTAGGATTTTTCCGTCACAACGGCACCGACGCCAGTTTTTCTGTGACACAAGCTCCTTTTTAACGCTATCGCGTTAAAATTAAAGACGAGTGGCGTTTACACCCTCAACTCGCAGCCAGAACAAGCGGTCACGTGATCTGGAGGCCTTGTCTGGACTCCGAAGCCGATTATATGTCGCAAATGCGTATCATAACCACGCGCTGGGGTTGGCAAAAGCACAAGACACAAGACCAATACCACCTAGAAGACAAGGCCTGAGCGTTTCCTGCTCTAAACATCATTACTACTAGATCCTCTCAGCGCCCCCTAGCAGAGATGGCAGTAATGACATTACTGTAAAGGAATTACAGTAGTTAAATTACTTTTTGGAGTAATGAGTAATTTAATGAATTACTTCTCTAGGCGAGTAATTTAGTAATGTAATGAATTACTTTCGGGCAGTAATTTTGAGAAAATTACTCATTACTTTTGAAATTACTTTTGAACTAAATTAGAAAATTCGTTTGAAATTTTAAAAAAAGAGAAAAATCATTTTGCATAGTGAAATGTTGTGAATGAGCATCAGAGCAAAATGATCGACGGCCACCTAAACGCAAAGCGTCGTACGAAGAGCTGAACAGGCGCACAAAGGAGGGCTGGAATGGCGAAGAAAAAAAGCTTCCGCGTAGACATCGCTGGAAGGCAAAAGGCTTACGAACAGTAGGCACGACAGATTCACGGCGTCGCGTCATCACGACGATACTATACTTCGTTTATCCCTAAGCTGACAGTGGGGTGGGAGCTGCAAGCTAACCAGAACCAATCAAACACCTCCCTTTAATCACCTGAACCGTCTTTTTTTTTTTTTCTGCGTGTGGGCATGAACGAGAGCGTGGTTACGTGGCAAAAGATAGACGTGTGACTGTTCCAACGAGCACGTAGCTACCACCGCACTGTCAGCTTAGGGGTGAACGGCTTATAGGCTACAAGGCGAAGGACACGTCACCAGTGAGGTCAACATATTTTAAAACCTAAGAGGATAAAACAAACGGATCCCCAGTCTTCTTGCTCTTTTGTCAAGCAAGGTCAAACCTTAAGCACCGACAATTGTGAACAACCAACGACCGGAATAAATAGTTCATTCCAAATGCCTTCTCAAAGCCCCAGAACGTTTCGTGCGTCCTCGAGCAAAGCAGGTGCAGCTCGCGCTATGCCTCGCTGTCTTCCCTTGGGAGTTTATTTGGGAATAAGCCTACAAGGAGATATCGCCCTCCATTTGTTAAGAAAGAACACAATTTAGGAAGCTCGCGCCATTTCTCAACTGGCGACGCTTCTGCTGAGCAATTATCCAGGCCCTTTGTGGGACAATGCGCAAAAACCTTGGGCTCTTTGGGCGTTTGGGAAAAATGCTCCTTGAAAGGAATGACCGAGAGTAGGTCAACTATACTCGGCGACAACTCTTCTTGGCAAAGCAGGGAGGGTACAGGCACGGGTTCCCTCTCCCATTTTGAGCGCTGAATAAAGCAGTGCGCGGGCTCTCCTCCTCTCCCCGGAAATGCCACGCAAAGTTGTTGCCGAGCATATTAAGTGCTTTCGGGAGAATAGAATTAGATTGCATCTCAGGTGGAAGGGAAACGTTTCAGGTGACGGCTCCTTGTAAGAACGAGCTGCCGTTGCCCGACTTAACAAACTGACAAGCGCTACAACTTCTAAATCAGGAAGACGGAAACATATCACCCTTTTAGTAAGAACCTTCTCCGTTGAATGAACAGCGAAACCGGTGAGTCGACTGCCCTTCTGAGTCACATCTAAACATGTATCTATATTCATCATGTTTAACACTAATTTCATGTGCGCCAGCAAAATTACTTTTAGTATGGTTCACTTTGAGGTGCATAAGGTTGTTGCGGTTGTTAAGAATGGAACCTTCGGCAACCTTTTCCGAGTTTCAACGCTGCGGAAACGAGTCCCGAAACGAGTCCCGACGTGTTCTGGACTGTAGCCCACCTGTCGATGCCTGCCCAAAACGAGTCTCAACGCGTCCGTGACGTCAACGGGACGTGTGTGTGTGTGCGTGTGGGTTCGTGCGCTCCGGAAGGGGAGAGAGGCCTGGCCTAACTGCGGAGAACCATGGCTACGACGCACTTCTGGCTACGACGCGGCGGGCTTTGCTGCAACGCACTTGGCGGTCGCACCTGCTGCCCTGGCGGAGAGTGAGGGAGAAAACGGACCCCTATATAAGGCGGGGCGTGAGGCTGCTCAGGGGTTCTCTCGGATTTGACGACTGTATCGCTACCATGTAATTAAACCGTTCGTTACGTTACCAATTCTCCCACCTCCACTGGACCCCTGGGTTCTTCACTTCGGGGAATGGTCGTCGTCACGAGCCAGGAAGCCTCCGGACGTGCGGCCTAAGCCCCGCCTCGAACAACTGGTTGGCAGCGGTTGGGATCGGACCATGCGACATCGTGCTACATCTGTGGGTGAGCGTTTGGACTTTGCTTTGGGATTCGCCAGGCTTCAGATTATGGGTAATTAATTTTGAACTGCTGGGAATCCTTAGTGTTTGACTCGTGCGCTAGGTTTTTGGTACAACCTCGCGACAAGTTTTAGAACAAAGCCAAAGCTAAAGAGCAGCGATCATGGATCTAATGAGGTTACTGAGAACAGATTAATTCTGTTTATGTGAAGAATTGGGTGTGGAGGTGGAGCAAAAGATGAAGAAATCTGAGATCAGTAAAGCGATTTCAGAGAGCGCGGAAGCAGAGGAAATTAAAATTGCGTGGGAACTGCTTCAGAATGCTAAGAGTGAAGCTGCAGCAAGAGAGGAACGAGAACAGGCTGCAGCGAAAGAGGAACAGGCTGCAGCGAAAGAGGAACGAGAGCAGGCTGCAGCGAGAGAGGAGGCGAGACCAGGGGGGCTATGTTGCGCTTTTTGGACTCCCAGGAGACTAGGGAGAAGGAAGTGACGTCAACAACGCAGCAAAGGCAGATTGGATGTTGATTTTGTTTTCTTCTGTCAACATCCAATCTGTGTTTGCTCTAGTCGTTGACGTAACTTCCTTCTTCCAAGTCTCCTGGGAGTCCAAAAAGCGCAACATAGCACCCCAGGAGCGAGCGCTGAAAAGACTAGAGCTCGAAATTGAACAACAGCGATTAAACTCGCAGAACAGTAGAGTTGGGGCTCCGGTACGAGCAAGTGAGACCGAGTCGTATCAAATGAAGAAGCTCATGCAGCCGTTTAAAGTTGGGGAAGACGTGGGCCTATTCTTAGTTAACTTTGAGAGGACATGTGAGAAGTTGAGCTTCGCCCCAGAAACGTGGCCGCAACGGCTTTTGACTCTGTTGCCCTGTGAGGCTGCAGAGGTTGTCGCGCGCCTTAGTGCTGGAGACGCGGACGACTACGACAAGGTGAAGTCCAGCCTTTTGAAGCGGTACCGCCTTTCTGCCGAGGCGTTCCATCAAAGGTTTAGAAACGCATCCAAAAAGAGCAGCGAGGGCTACTCGGAATTCGCGTACGGGCTTAAAACCAACCTGATAGAATGGTTGAAGAGCGAGGAAGTGTACGAAAGCCGAGACAAGGTAGTCGAGTGTGTGTGCCTCGAACAGTTCTTTCGTAGCATTCCGCAGTCAGTCAAGCTCTGGGTGCAGGACAGGGTGGGAGTCGACTCGGTCGAAAGGGCCGCTGAGCTAGCCGAAGAGTACGCAACGCGTAGAAAGCTGAGCGGAGAGGAAAGCGAATCCGGCCGAAGCGATCAGCGCAAGACCTTCCGACAGGGAAATGACTCGCGAGAAAACGGGCCCGAGAAGCCCGAAGCAGGACAAAAGGTCCCAGACAAGAGCGCAGAACACTCGAACGGAGACGAGGCGCGGAAAAGCCCAACAGGGCAGTTCGAGGCAAGGAAGCCGTTCCTGTGCTACAACTGTTAGGAGCTGGGACACACAGCGGCCAGATGTAAGAAACCGCGGGTTGTGTTCTCGTACGTGAACGGTAGTGACAAGGACCTGAAGCTTCTTCGTCCCTATCTTCACGAGCTCCAGGTAAACGGAAAGCCGTGCAGGGTGCTTCGGGACAGTGCAGCGACGATGGACGTTGTTCATCCGTCGTATGTAACGCCATCCGATTTTACGGGAAAGGTAGTTTGGATCAAGCAGCTGCTCGAAAAGCACAGTGTCTGTCTGCCTATGGCGACAGTAAGGATAACTGGCCTGTTCGGAGAGCTAGTGACAGAGGCGGCTGTCTCGCAAACAGTCCCGTTGGAGTATCCTTATTTGTTTTCTAACCGGTCAGATTTCCTGCTGCGCGAAAGGAGTCAACAACTGGGAGAAGGGCTAGTTCAGTCGTGTACGAGGTCCAAATCGCGTCAGGTCGCCCCTTTGTTGACGAGTGATCCAGAGCCAGAGGCAGCTGACGGGGAGCAAGCACTCCCAGAGTTAGAGGCAGAAAACCGGGATGAGAGGGACCAGGTTGTAGAACAGCCTGACCTCGTAGCACTAGGAAGCGTACGCCGTCCCATCGCGCCGGCGGAAAAGGCGGAGGAAGAGGGGATCAGTGAAAGATCTCTCGTAGCTCCGGTGTCACGTAACTTTGGTCCTCTGCTACGAGTAGACAGAGTGTCTTTGACAGTCGAGCAGAAGAGCGACCCTAGTGTGTCAGGGTTTCGCGGTACAGCTCAGGAGATTGCTAGGACCAATGTGACGGGGCATGAAAAAGGCGGATTGTTTTATCGGCGCTATAAGGACCGCATTTTCACGTCTAGAAATCACGTAAAAATCGATCACTATGACTTCAGCGTAAGAAAAAGGAAAGGCAAATTTAACGGCAATGCCGATGGGTTGAGCAGATTTGTCTGACATCACGAAAAATAGTAGGGATGATCTCAGAGGTCTTCGTCATCCACGGGAATGAGGATCAAAGTGGGGGCACTTCGTTAAAACCCCAAAATGACCTCCCAAATTGCGAAAAGTTTTTGTCTTTTGTATTTTGTTCATAGTGACGTCGTTGGAAAAATGAGTTTTTTTGGCGACAGGGAGTCTCGATACCCGGAATTGTACCAAATTTTGGTAATCCGTAATCCAGTCTGGCGGGTCTTTGGCGAATGCCGAGCGTTTGACTGCGGTGTGGCGTGGTGTTGTGGGGGACGTTTCCGCAGATGCCTCCGTTGTGAGAGGTTTGGAAGTTTGTTTTGTGCTTGCAGCGTCTTCTCAAGGCCTACTCCAAGCCCACCTCTTCAGGCCAGCGATTGTACCACCGGCCATTCGAGGTTTCCCTGGCCCCGGAGGGGCTGTTAAGAATGGAACCTTCGGCAACCTTTCCGAGTCCTCAACGCTGCGGAAACGAGTCCCGAAACGAGTCCCGACGTGTTCTGGACTGTCGCCCACCTGTCGATGCCTGCCCAAAACGAGTCTCAACGCGTCCGTGACGTCAACGGGACGTGTGTGTGTGGGTTCGTGCGCTCCGGAAGGGGAGAGAGGCCTGGCCTAACTGCGGAGAACCATGGCTACGACCAGGGTGTAAGATAGACAGGTGGGGAAACGAGAACCAAATGAGCGACCAGATTGTGTCCCCCTCGGTTTTCTCTTTTTTTGTGGCGCCATCTATGTGGAGCACCGCGAACTCTCACTCCGGGAGGGCGACCGGTGGCGACCGGCTAAACTGACGGAGATGGTTTCTCGTGGATTTTCAATGGAGGAGCGTCCTGCTCTCAGTTTATTTTGCGCCCTCTTCCATAGAATTCCATGCAAATCCGATTCCAATTTTTTTCCTCTCGCCGCAGCGCCATCTGTCGCAAATCAGGGGTACCCGCAAGCAGACGAGTACACAATCCGGTCACGGCGCGGCGGTAGGCTTCTATGGGCCGTTTCCCCACCTGTCTATCTTACACCCTGGCTACGACGCACTTCTGGCTACGACGCGGCGGGCTTTGCTGCAACGCACTTGGCGGTCGCACCTGCTGCCCTGGCGGAGAGTGAGGGAGAAAACGGACCCCTCTCTCGGATTTGACGACTGTATCGCTACCATGTAATTAAACCGTTCGTTACGTTACCAATTCTCCCACCTCCACTGGACCCCTGGGTTCTTCACTTCGGGAATGGTCGTCGTCACGAGCCAGGAAGCCTCCGGACGTGCGGCCTAAGCCCCGCCTCGAACACGGTGTAAACAGGACGATCTGAGTTTTGGTACGTATGAACCAACTCAGCTCTTTGACGTGACATCACTGCGTTGGCGCTGCTGGCGGCACTGCGCATGCGCAGCGCTTCGGTTCTACCGGATCTGGTTCCTGCACACGCGCTGTGTGGGCAAACGAGGGGTTATTTTGTAAACGCTGTGTTGGTGTGTACGGTAAATAAAATGAGCACGATTTACTGCCTCGAGGTCTTCAAAAGTAATGTCAAAGTAATTTCATTACTTTTGGAAAGTAATTGTAATGTAATGTCATTACCTTTAGTCTGCGGTAATTTGTAATGTAATTTAATTACATTTTTGCAGTTTCCAGAAAAGTAATTAGTAATGTAATTTAATTACTTTTTGAAAGTAATTTGGCCATCTCTGCCCCCTAGGTAGCCCGGATGAGCACTATCATCTGCTGTATCGTCTGCTCCATCGCCTGCTTCAGTGGTTGTGTGGCAGATAATGAAACAGATGCTCACGCCGAGATAGCGACGAGATGTTTTGGTGGCGCCCTCGTATGGTTACCTCTCGTGACGTCACTACCTTGCGAACAAGAAGTTTGATGGTGCTTGTATTGAGCATGGTGAAAACCTGAAATCATAGCGCTCTGAAACCAACACTGCCAACACCATCAAAATTGAAGTTCTTAAAATCCTCTGCGTAGTCAGCATTCGGCCAATCGGGGAAAGCTGACCACAGCGACGCTTTCGATTGCGCACGTCGCCAATAGCATACGATGAAGCTAGACGTTCACTTGGAGCGTCAAATGCATGAGTGAAAATGCCTTAAAGGGACCATGAAGGCAGTTTCGAAGTTTTATTCGACGATTGAAATGGATGTCAGGCACGTCTCAGATACTGTTGACCAAGTTCTAGCCCGAACAGAAGTTTGGGTGCCGCACCAATCGAGCAAACAGGCGCGGTAATAATAGCGCCGGGAACGATGCCTGAGACCCCACCGAGGCGGCGGCAGAAAGGTGAACTAAAGTGCGCCGTTGAAGCGTGACGACAACGGGCTCCTCGTCTGGCGATTGGTTCAAACGATAGACGCGCTCTTGGTTTCGATTTCGGTGGTGAGATGTGATGAAAAAAGTTCATTTGAACGTTGGATAATCTTTTAAAGTTGTAGTTGGGAATTAATAGGTTTCATACCGTGTATAAAAGCATAATCTGAAGCGATCCCTCCGTTTGTCACTGGTTGAACGCATCCCGCACTGCTACCTCGGGCGCGTAACAAGCATCGAGCAACCGTGGAAAAAAAAAGAAAAAGGTACGAGCGCCGGGGGCGGCGGACTTTTGGTTCTGGTTTCGTGCGTCGTCTCGTGTTCGCTTTGCGAACTGGTGTCTCACCAATCATGCCGCGTTTATGTGCAGTAGTAGGTTGCGCGAAAGGTCGGCTAAAGACGTGTGGTCGATCGGGCGACGTTAGTTTGCATAAACTGCCGACCGATGCAGCAATGCGCAGCATTTGGTTGCGCGCCGTCGTCTTGCGTAGAGCTGTGGACAGCGGTGTCAGGATTTGTTCGTTGCATTTCCGACCAGAAGACTTTGAGCAGCACCTTCACGTCAGCCGGAGTCGCTCTGAGGCGGCGACCGAGGAGCTGGTGGTAGGTCTGGGGCGCCTTCGTAAAGCGCCAATCCAGAGTTCTGCGTCCTTACCACCATCTCCCGTTCAGTCGGCGTGAGGACGCTGAACGGGAGCTCAAACTCGTTTGCGGGCGCGGCGTTGCCGCCCATTTCTTCCAGGTTTTCTTCACAGACCGCCGTGCACTATAGCGAACCACGGGAACCACACTGAGTGTGCACTAAATCCTACCGATGCCGACAGTGCTCCTTGACGTCACTTCTCTTTCCAGAGGCGAAAAAGGGAAGAAATCTGAATGTTTGTTTCGGTTTCGCAGATTTATTTGCAGGTACAGAAATAAGAGTCACAAAGTTCTAGAAAAAATTGTGTGGCATGCCAGGACCCCAATGCTTCCGAAAACACCTTCTTTTAAAAAAAAGTTAAATTGCCTTCATGGTCCCTTTAAAGGGGCTATGCAACAATTTTTTTACTTTCCGCAAATACCGCTTAGAACGGATCCCTGACGTTAATGACCTATGAAACACGCCTTCGTTTTTTCCCCCGACGCATTAGAAGTCCCAGAAAAAAATTAAAGAAAAACGAGCAGCGTTCACGCCCTCAACTCGCAGCCAGAACAAGCGGCCACGTGATCTGGAGCCGATTATATGCCGCCAATGTTGATCATAGCCACGCGCTGGGGTTGGCAAAGCACAGGACACGCGCTGAGTTCCAGACATTGTTATGGCTCGGCTATTGTCGTCGTTGCAGCGATTGGACACGGGCCACTACTCGAATGCTTCTCGAGCTATCAATTATCACGAGCCTACATCGAGTGCCCACGCAATGCTCGGGTCCAATCTATGAACCGCATTCAAATATCGTCATATGGGTGTACTGCGATCCCCGCGTTACGTCATCGAATTTTGCAAAGGAGAGATTGAATGAAAATGATCGCTTTTGTCCTTGAAATTACACCGCAACAAAGGAGTTTCTTGGCCAGTGGCATTGCATGCGAGTATCCTTGAGTCCCACTAGTGCCAGTAAGCTCGTGTAAAGTGAAAAACATTCCAATTGAATATCGTTGCACAGCTCCTTTAAGCCCGGTTCACACAGTTGCGTTAGACTGCGTTTGACTGCATTGCGGCAGCGAGACACCAGGACATCCCTGCTGCTTATATCGCGTGCCAAGAAGATTCCTTGAATTGGATTCCACGCTTCATACGAAGCACAGATGTGCCGGTGACTCGCTTTCGGTTCTCGCCGCAACGCAGTCAAACGCACTCAAACGCAAGTGTCTGAACCGGCCTTTACTGCTGTGCGAAGGGCTGCAAAGCCCTTCGCTGCACGCTGGCACGGGACGCCATTTTTGAGGGCGCTGTTTATAGACGATTGCAAACAGGGCATCTGGCGGCCGCCATGCTCTTCCTCGTGTGAGCAAGCACGTGGAATTCCAGGCCTGCCAAGGCTACCTTCACGTGCATGCTGCACGTGCTTGCACGGATGGGCCACCAGCCGGGACGCCATGCTTGCAAACGTCTATAGACGCTTTAATCACGCGCCGATTGAGCCGCCTAGGAGCCGCCATAGCCGACAGTCTCTTGTTTTAACCGAAATGCTGAGGCCCTGAAGCGGGCGCTTACGAGCCTCCACAGAGGCCTACGCTGGGGAGAAGGAGGCAGTGGCACTAAAGTGGCGATAACCTGTGCTTCTGCTGTAATGATGAAGTTGAGCGAACGGAATAGAGGAAAGAAAAACTGAAGGTCGGTTATGGCGGCGCCCATGCCCAGCTGCCTGAAAGCGTCTATACTTGCCGTTCACTCTTGAGCAGAGAATGCAGCCAATGCCACAAGCAGGAGAGCTCGAGGGTCGCTGCTTTGAGCGTTCTTCATGAGAACGAGCACTTGCGCTAGAAATGAACGTCTCAAAGCCAGGAGCGCGTCCCATCTCGCGCCTGTAGCATTGGGCTGCAGTCTCAACTTAATAGTGAACGGAGGTATAAGGAGGTATTCACGTGGGTGCCATAGTTTGTGGGTGAATGTTTAACTCCGTTCACTCTTGAGCAGAGAATGGCAGCCATGCCACAAGCAGGAGAGCTCGAGGGTCGCTGCTTTGAAGCGTTTCTTCATGAGAACGAGCACTTGCGCTAGAAATGAACGTCTCAAAGCCAGGAGCGCGTCCCATCTCGCGCCTGTAGCATTTACTGCCTCGAGGTCTTCAAAAGTAATGTCAAAGTAATTTCATTACTTTTGGAAAGTAATTGTAATGTAATGTCATTACCTTTAGTCTGCGGTAATTTGTAATGTAATTTAATTACATTTTTGCAGTTTCCAGAAAAGTAATTAGTAATGTAATTTAATTACTTTTTGAAAGTAATTTGGCCATCTCTGCCCCCTAGGTAGCCCGGATGAGCACTATCATCTGCTGTATCGTCTGCTCCATCGCCTGCTTCAGTGGTTTGTGTGGCAGATATGAAACAGATGCTCACGCCGAGATAGCGACGAGATGTTTTGGTGGCGCCCTCGTATGGTTACCTCTCGTGACGTCACTACCTTGCGAACAAGAAGTTTGATGGTGCTTGTATTGAGCATGGTGGAAACCTGAAATCATAGCGCTCTGAAACCAACACTGCCAACACCATCAAAATTGAAGTTCTTAAAATCCTCTGCGTAGTCAGCATTCGGCCAATCGGGGAAAGCTGACCACAGCGACGCTTTCGATTGCGCACGTCGCCAAAAGCATACGATGAAGCTAGACGTTCACTTGGAGCGTCAAATGCATGAGTGAAAATGCCTTAAAGGGGCTATGCAACAATTTTTTTACTTTTCGCAAATACCGCTTAGAACGGATCCCTGACGTTAATGACCTATGAAACACGCCTTCGTTTTTCCCCCGACGCATTAGAAGTCCCAGAAAAAAATTAAAGAAAAACGAGCAGCGTTCACGCCCTCAACTCGCAGCCAGAACAAGCGGCCACGTGATCTGGAGCCGATTATATGCCGCCAATGTTGATCATAGCCACGCGCTGGGGTTGGCAAAGCACAGGACACGCGCTGAGTTCCAGACATTGTTATGGCTCGGCTATTGTCGTCGTTGCAGCGATTGGACACGGGCCACTACTCGAATGCTTCTCGAGCTATCAATTATCACGAGCCTACATCGAGTGCCCACGCAATGCTCGGGTCCAATCTATGAACCGCATTCAAATATCGTCATATGGGTGTACTGCGATCCCCGCGTTACGTCATCGAATTTTGCAAAGGAGAGATTGAATGAAAATGATCGCTTTTGTCCTTGAAATTACACCGCAACAAAGGAGTTTCTTGGCCAGTGGCATTGCATGCGAGTATCCTTGAGTCCCACTAGTGCCAGTAAGCTCGTGTAAAGTGAAAAACATTCCAATTGAATATCGTTGCACAGCTCCTTTAAGCCCGGTTCACACAGTTGCGTTAGACTGCGTTTGACTGCATTGCGGCAGCGAGACACCAGGACATCCCTGCTGCTTATATCGCGTGCCAAGAAGATTCCTTGAATTGGATTCCACGCTTCATACGAAGCACAGATGTGCCGGTGACTCGCTTTCGGTTCTCGCCGCAACGCAGTCAAACGCACTCAAACGCAAGTGTCTGAACCGGCCTTTACTGCTGTGCGAAGGGCTGCAAAGCCCTTCGCTGCACGCTGGCACGGGACGCCATTTTTGAGGGCGCTGTTTATAGACGATTGCAAACAGGGCATCTGGCGGCCGCCATGCTCTTCCTCGTGTGAGCAAGCACGTGGAATTCCAGGCCTGCCAAGGCTATCTTCACGTGCATGCTGCACGTGCTTGCACGGATGGGCCACCAGCCGGGACGCCATGCTTGCAAACGTCTATAGACGCTTTAATCACGCGCCAGATTGAGCCGCCTAGGAGCCGCCATAGCCGACCTTCTCTTGTTTTACCGAAATGCTGAGCCACTGAAGCGGGCGCTTACGAGCCTCCACAGAGGCCTACGCTGGGGAGAAGGAGGCAGTGGCACCTAAAGTGGCGATAACCTGTGCTTCTGCTGTAATGATGAAGTGAAGCGAACGGAATAAGAGGAAAGAAAAACTGAAGGTCGGTTATGGCGGCGCCCATGCCCAGCTGCCTGAAAGCGTCTATACTCCGTTCACTCTTGAGCAGAGAATGCAGCCAATGCCACAAGCAGGAGAGCTCGAGGTCGCTGCTTTGAAGCGTTCTTCATGAGAACGAGCACTTGCGCTAGAAATGAACGTCTCAAAGCCAGGAGCGCGTCCCATCTCGCGCCTGTAGCATTGGCTGCAGTCTCAACTTAATAGTGAACGGAGTATAAGGAGTATTGCACGGGTGCCATAGTTGTGGGTGATGTTTAATACTCCGTTCACTCTTGAGCAGAGAATGCAGCCAATGCCACAAGCAGGAGAGCTCGAGGTCGCTGCTTTGAAGCGTTCTTCATGAGAACGACCACTTGCGCTAGAAATGAACGTCTCAAAGCCAGGAGCGCGTCCCATCTCGCGCCTGTAGCATTGGCTGCAGTCTCAACTTAAAGGGAAGCTGAAGAGCTTTTCGAAACAATGAGTTAATGGTTGATTCTGACGTGTCTGTGCCTGCTGAGTCCCAAATATCACAACCGTTTGACCCCAAAATATCCCTAACCGCGAAAAAAGCGAAGAACAGAAGCGATCGCCGCAGCGGCACGCCATGGGCTAGGACGCGTGACGTTGCTACTACGTCATAAAAGGACCATCCCGATTCTCGTTTGCATCCGTCGCTTTGCGGAAGTAGCCGGGCGCCGGGTCTTCTGCTCTCGTAAATCGGGTTCGGCTTCTGATTTTTCGAAATCTTTCGGTGGATCCGAAAGAGGAATGTGTCCAGACGACCCTCGACATGACAAAGTACGCGTTCCAGCCGTTGGCCAAAGTAAGAAAATGACCCCCCGCAGTAATAAACGCAGATACGAGGAACTGCTTGCGCGGACGCGGACCATGGCCGGCTTCATACCTTCAGGAACGTACTGACTGCTTTTTATTGTAACGTAAAACGTTGACAATAAATGGAGTGTTATTGACGGGACGGCTCAAGCAGGATTAGCGTGACCCTCCCCAAAACGGTTGTCAGAGGACAGAATTCTGCAAACATCGGCCTTCGTGCTTGCCAGCTGCTGGACGCGTGAGCGCGCAGGCTGCATTGTTCATCAAGGCTGAAGTGGTTGAAGGGATAGTATAATCGGCTTCGGGCGACGGGAGAGCTTTACTGAGATGAGACGGGTGATAAGACAGGGTCGTCGTTCTGCCACCGCCATATCCTTGCGCACTATGCGAATAACTGCGCAGAAGGTCCATCCTTGTGATAGCGCGTACCCTCTGCTGCGTTTAGTTTGTTTGCCACAAACTATAACGCCATTATAGTTTAGAAAAGCGGAGATGTGTGCCCGGCAGCCCTTAATTTTGATACCGAAATCGTGAAAGCTTCCTGGGCCCCTACATTCGCATGCTTTTACCAAGATTTGTTGACTGCATCACACCACCACCAAGCATAATCATCGTCCGATCGCATTTCTACAACACAAAGAATTGTTGCATGACACAAACTTTATACGGAAAACACTGCGTAACTTGTAAAAAAAGAACTCCAATTCAGAACAGAAGGTCACATGTTTTGTATTTACAAAAACCTCTCCTGAAGAGAATATGAACCTTTGGAAGGAAAATTTAACAAAATTTATGTTTACGTTTTAAAAAATATGTGACCTCAATAATGCCAGCAACTGTAAAAAAAAAAAAAAAAGTTTATGCTAAAACAAGCTGCACCGTGAAAGTCGCATTATGAATTGCATGACCATTTATTAGAGCAAGCCCTTCTCTCCCAATGGCTGGGTAGCCGAGTAGATTAAAAGCAAAAGAAAATGATCTTGGGCTACCCAATATTGTTTTCTTTTGTTTCCCAGATTTCCCGGACCGGAGTCGGTCCGGAAAATATGGTCACTTCAACAATATAAGAAACCAACACTAATATAAGGCGGTTAACGCAAGAGAGCCAGATGGAAACCCGCTATTCGGCTAAATGATTGCGGCTTTTTCTAGCACACTGCACAATTCTAATAACGTAATAGCTTTTTTCTAGAACAGTCGACCTAAAATTCCCTACCTAGTTACGTTTCCTCTTTGTTTCTGATTTTAATGCGCTAAATTGCCTTCTTACCTTCAAAGATGGTTGGCAGAGTGTCGGGTTCAGGCGAGCCTTCTTTAGACCCAAACCCATACGTACACAGTTTTCATATGCGCCGTTCCAAACACGTTTCGAACTAAAAAGGTTTACTTGCTCAAACCCCACCCACCCCTTTAAAATCTCGGTGACGAAGTGAAATAGACGGTAAGCTGGGAAGAACAACAGCGACGAGCGCTGTTCGTAAAAGCTGGCGGCTACACATGAGTACGGCATCGCTCAACAGCACGAGTCAGTTGGTTCGGTACCACGAGAATTCTGCAAAACCGTGAACAAACAATAGAACAATCAACACGTCAGGCGATTGAGTCAATAGCATGACCGGTCAACGGATCAAAGCAAGCGCTATGCAGCGGCAGAACGATGACGGCCTCGAAAGACACTAGAGCAGCCTACGAGGGAAGCGCGGCCAGCCGCGGCGGGGTTTCCCAGCCGGTCCTTTTGTGACGCCGGCTGACGGGCTTCCTCCTCTCTCCCCTTTCCCTCTGCTTCGGAGAGGCGTGGCTTCGGCGCTACTTTGAAGGCGCTTTTCCGGTTATCCGCGCAGAAAATGACCAAACCAATACGATATTCGTGATGGCTGAGGTCTGATTAACTAGGCTCAGGTGTTTTTGCTCATATTTAAAACCGCTTCAGCTTCCCTTTAATAGTGAACGGAGTATAAGGAGTATTCACTGGGTGCCATAGTTGTGGGTGATGGTTTATACTCCGTTCACTCTTGAGCAGAGAATGCAGCCAATGCCACAAGCTAGGGTGCCTTCATGTGCGCTTTGCTTAGGGTGGAGACATCTGGCCATTTTGTCCCACACTTTTATTTTTCTTTTTTGTCAGAAGCGCGTGAAAGCGCGTGTCCCTGCACGCGTTTGCGGCGCTGACTGTGCTGTGGCGACATTTTAGTTTCGTCGATTTCTTTGTATTTTACCTGTGAGCGCGTGCTGTCGGCATCGGGTACTACAAAGGGTGGCATCACCCTAAACAGAAGGACATTGAGGCACCCTACCACAAGCAGGAGAGCTCGAGGTCGCTGCTTTGAAGCGTTCTTCATGAGAACGAGCACTTGCGCTAGAAATGAACGTCTCAAAGCCAGGAGCGCGTCCCATCTCGCGCCTGTAGCATTGGCTGCAGTCTCAACTTAATAGTGAACGGAGTATAAGGAGTATTCACTGGGTGGCCATAGTTGTGGGTGATGTTTATACTCCGTTCACTCTTGAGCAGAGAATGCAGCCAATGCCACAAGCAGGAGAGCTCGAGGTCGCTGCTTTGAAGCGTTCTTCATGAGAACGAGCAGTTGCGCTAGAAATGAACGTCTCAAAGCCAGGAGCGCGTCCATCTCGCGCCTGTAGCATTGGCTGCAGTCTCAACTTAATAGTGAACGGAGTATAAGGAGTATTCACTGGGTGCCATAGTTGTGGGTGATGTTTATACTCCGTTCACTCTTGAGCAGAGAATGCAGCCAATGCCACAAGCAGGAGAGCTCGAGGTCGCTGCTTTGAAGCGTTCTTCATGAGAACGAGCAGCTTGCGCTAGAAATGAACGTCTCAAAGCCAGGAGCGCGTCCCATCTCGCGCCTGTAGCATTGGCTGCAGTCTCAACTAATAGTGAACGGAGTATAAGGAGTATTCACTGGGTGCCATAGTTGTGGGTGATGGTTTATACTCCGTTCACTCTTGAGCAGAGAATGCAAGCCAATGCCACAAGCAGGAGAGCTCGAGGTCGCTGCTTTGAAGCGTTCTTCATGAGAACGAGCACTTGCGCTAGAAATGAACGTCTCAAAGCCAGGAGCGCGTCCCATCTCGCGCCTGTAGCATTGGCTGGCAGTCTCAACTTAATACTGGAACGGAGTATAAGGAGTATTCACTGGGTGCCATAGTTGTGGGTGATGTTTATACTCCGTTCACTCTTGAGCAGAGATGCAGCCAATGCCACAAGCAGGAGAGCTCGAGGTCGCTGCTTTGAAGCGTTCTTCATGAGAACGAGCAACTTGCGCTAGAAATGAACGTCTCAAAGCAGGAGCGCGTCCCATCTCGCGCCTGTAGCATGGCTGCAGTCTCAACTTAATAGTGAACGGAGTATAAGGAGTATTCACTGGGTGCCATAGTGGGGGTGATGTTTATACTCACTCTTGAGCCGAGAATGCAGCCAATGCCACAAGCAGGAGAGCTCGAGGTCGCTGCTTTGAAGCGTTCTTCATGAGACGAGCAGTGTGCGCTAGAAATGAACGTCCTCAAAGCCAGGAGCGCGTCCATCTCGCGCTGTAGCATTGGCTGCAGTCTCCAACTTAATAGTGACGGAGTATAAGGAGTATTCACTGGGTGCCATAGTTGTGGGTGATGTTTATACTCCGTTCACTCTTGAGCAGAGAATGCAGCCAATGCCACAAGCAGGAGAGCTCGAGGTCGCTGCTTTGAAGCGTTCTTCATGAGAACGAAGCACTTGCGCTAGAAATGAACGTCTCAAAGCCAGGAGCGCGTCCCATCTCGCGCTGTTAGCATTGGCTGCAGTCTCAAGCTCGCCATCAGCTCGCGCTCAGCAGTCGCGCACACAGCTGTAGCCGCCAGTGAATGTGACGTAGTTGTCACGTGGCCCGTACTCTCGTCAAGCTTCAGCCTGTTTGCCGCTTGAGGCGGGTAGGGAGTCTACTTAAGATGACGTCATGCACAGGCCTTGTTTTTAGCTGGTATTGACAAGACACATAATGAGTTCCGGATTTTGTTAAAGTTGGGCTATTGTCGTCATTGCAGCACTTGGACACGAATGCTTGGCGAGCTCTTGATTATCACGAGCCCAAATCGATTGCTCACGCGATGCTCGAGTCTAGTTTATGAGCCGCATTTAAATATCGTCACTGGGAAACCATGTCAACACTGCGACCTCCAAGCTACGTCATCAGCTTTTCAAAAAAAAAAGATAAAAAAAACGTGTTTTTATTCTTAAAATTTCACTGCAACAAGACAGTTTTTTGGCCAGTTGTGTTTTGTGCACATGTATTGGCAACTCCAGCGCGCCGCTCGCCCTCCCGCGGACGAACGGAGAACCAGAGGAGCGAGGACGGCAGCGGCGACGGCGGCGCGGAAACGGTGGCAGGGACTGTCGGCTTTGATGCGTGAAGCCGTTTTAACGAAAAAAGCGAGCGCGTTAAAAAAGGAATTCTTGTGCTCCGCCTTGCAACAGCCTTGCACGAAGGACCAAGATGTCTAATTTCATTAGGGACTTTTCGTGTATCGCATACGCTGCGGATTTCTGGTCTTGTGCAGGGCCGCCAGCTCAATCTGTGCTCAACGTGACGAAAAATGCTCCCGCTAATAATGAAGAACTCTATAGTACGGTCTACGGAAAGTCTATTCTTTGCCATAAGTAGGAGAAAACTCGTCGCGCAACGGTATGTCGAGCAAAACAAATCGGGAATGGGTTTGTGTTTTAAGGCCGTTACAAGGAACATGACCATTTATTCCAAGCACTTTTAAAAGATAAGATACGCGTATTTGCTTTCAGGTAATTACAAAGCAAATAAAGAAATACTCGAAGCATTTTAAGCGCGTCTGTGTTAGCCAGCCGTTTATGACGAGAGCTTAGAACGCGCAGTTTTGGCCAGAGGGACCGCAATGTTGCAAATAACACGGTACAAAAAATTTACGGTACATTAAAATATTTATTTTGATAGAGCAATAAATAAAACCCCTAAACATGCCGATTATGTTAATAGGCAGTTTTTGCATAGCGCACGACACCCCTAAACTTCAGTTGGATGTACGGCGCTGGTGCCCCATGTATACTTGGGCCAGTAAGCTCGTGGTAAGCTCAAAATACTAAATATCGTTGCAGCGACCCTTTTAATTCGCCTGTTGTCGCTGCCGCGGAGAACAGGTGGCTTCGTCTTGCGAGTCATTCGCACTTGCTCTCGGCGAAGACGCCTAGCAAAGCCACGCGCAAGTGGATGGGACAAATTGGACAGCGTTGGAGCACCCAAGCCTAACACCTTAGCACAAAAAAAAAAAACGCTGTGATTTTCTAGCATATTCTTTAGCGCTCCAGGAGCGTTGCCGTGCCCATAACAAGGCGACTGGCCGCCGTCATGTCCCTGCTCGAGCGGACAAGCCCGTGCAATTGCAAGCTTACCAAAGTTGTTTCGATCTGGATGAGCATCGTACCGGCGTGCGGTCGTGTATCACTACTGCGTGGTGCACGTTAAAGACCCCAGGCTAGCGGTTGTACTGCACTGGCTAAATTGCTCATCTACAGCGAGTGACTCGTCGCAACTTTAAATGGCTGACCAACTACACGCTGTATAAATATCCCCACAACCACAATTATTTTGCCAAAGTTATGTTTACGCGCAAGCTGCACGTGCTTGCACTCATGGGGACCAGCCGGGGCACCATGCTTGCCATAGACCGATCTCAGCAGACATGCAGTTTACCTACGCCAACGCTGCCGCGATGCATCGAGGGAATTTGAGTCCTTCTGCAGTGTGTCACAACCTCCCTGGAGCTCTGCGGGTGGAGAGCACGAGGCGGCAGGAGCCATCTCGCCCACTGCCTCCTGCTTTTGCAAACTAAAGTTATGGCGGCGTCAAGCATGCGCCGAGTGCTTGGTGAGATCGATCTATTGTCGATAGGGCGTTTTCATATCACGTCAATCCGCCATTTGTTGTTAGATCTCAGCGTGATGAAATTCATTAGCTTTTGTGCACTACCAATTCGAGGGTATGAAGTAAATCTTCGGAGTGCTCGCCTTCTGCACGCGCCAGGTTGCTCATAACAGAATGGTAGACGAAATGACGTCGGTTTTTGGTTTTGTTTTGGGGTAGTTCCACGTGCCGCCACTTCATGACGCCAAAAATGGCGCTGAGGCCAGGGACCGGTGTGAAGCGTTTGAAGTGTGCGCGAGCGCGCGGGGCACGAAAGCGTCTCGTACTCCGCGTGCTCATGCAGGGCGCATTTCTACGCGTGGTGCCATCGTGCGCCGCGCGATGGCATTACGCAGCAAGATACCGCAAACGGAAACATATCGAGGGGATTTAAGATACCGATAAAGCCCCTCTATCCTGGGAACAATGGCGTCATTCATTGTTGTGGAAATGCTCGACACACGTGCCGCGCGCCACTTTTGGGAAGCCGTGCTAATTAATATTGGCTGATCAAAAAATAAATTGAAAAAAAATAGTGGGTAGACTGTAAGGCATCTATACTTCGTTTCAGCTTAGGTCCGAGCGCAGCCGATGCTATGAGCCGAAGGGCCAATCAAACAGCGAAAGAGGCACAACGTCATGGCGTTGTGCCTCTTTCACGTCAGTTGATGGGACTAGCCGGTATTCGCCGTCTCTCTGTGGGTGCTCCTCCACCGGCTAGTCAAGCGCAGAGAGCACGCCATGACGTGGCGCTTTTTGCGCTGTTTGATTGGCCCTTCGGCTCATGACATCGGCCGCGCTCGGACCTAAGCTGAAAGGAAGTATAGCACTGAATCTACCCACTATCCTTCCGATTAGAGCAAATCAGAACTCGGCGTCATTCTGACGTCACCGTAACCCCTACGCAAGAAGCAGTCGACTTGCTTTTCGCATACATAGCTTGCATGGGACGTCATTTGCATCCATGCCAGTATTTTATGCGCCGCGAGTGTTTGGTTTGCCGTGTTAGTTTCACACCGCACAAGTTGTAGTTAGAAGAAACCAGTTAGTAGAAATAACCGTCAGTACTCAGCAATGGCGATGCCTTGCAAGCTATAGACCTTTCCAAAAACGAGCTTGTGGCCGGTGCCATTTTGAGCGTTCGTGCGTATGGCGCGTGCTTTGCTCGCTTTCCGAAGCGACGAACACGCACGTGCTGGGCTGTGAAGATCGCACGCTGGACTGTGATTTTGTAAACATTGGAAAGGTCTATAGGGAGTATTCACTGGCCGCCATATTTGAGGTCACTGTTTAGAGCGCATGCTCAGAACGAGCTCGCATTAATAGGCTGCCAAGACCGGCAATCTTGGTGGTGCGGAATGCACGTGGCGAAAGAACTGTGGAAGCTCGCGTTCAGCACGCGCTCCGCAGCCGAGCACACAGCTATGGCCGCCAGTGAGTACTCCCTATAGACCTTTTCTTTAACGGCGCCGCCATCTTGAGAATTTTGGCGCCGACGACGCCGTCTAGCGGCTTAGAAAAGAAATACCGGCTAGTTCTGGCAGCACAGCTATCTGGGTAGGCAACGGTGTGGGTATGGGGGGAACTTGGCTAGACTTGGCTGTGGTGGGCTGCAATGACTTGGTTGGAGCTTGTCCGGTTGAATCCAGCTGGCTACTCACAGGCCATCACCTTGCCTCTTCGAGAGAACGACGACGAAGACGGTGGGGTGTTTTGATTGAGTTTCCACAGCGAAAGAATATATTAGCCGTTTAATGTAGTCTATGCAGGTAAGCTCTCGGCATTTGACAGCTCCATCTTGAGTGGTGGCATGTAGATTTTTCATACCTTTCACATACCATAGGGCTTGCAGTGATAACCTAATTGGACCACCTGCACCGGGAATTAAAATCGATCCTCTTGTCGTAAACGAAGTGGTCGTGAGCTTAAACGTGACGTTGAGTCTGATACGAATCTTTCGCAATTCAAGCTCGCAATCGACTGACTTCATAAATAAGGATTCTTGGGGAAAATGCGAAGCTCGATAACATTGCAGCCACACTCGCGCTGCAGCTCCTTGTGCTCATGGAACACTTTCTGCTATTGCTCTTATGCTTTTTAAAATTATTTATCCATCCGACGACCACGCAGTGGTAGCCAGACAACCGTAGATTTTCGGAAATTGCAGCACGGTAAAAAGGAGGACTCGGAACTAACTCATGCACGACGTCCGTTTTTAAGCCTTTTCGCCCATACCCTTGGCGGTTGCATACCCTGTGTCAGCGGGCAATCCAAAAATGCACCAGGTCGAGGGTACGTCAGTTACTGGCTGGTTTGAGGTTATGCGAAAAAGGTCTATAGACGTTTCCACTGTTTACAAAAATCACAGTCCACACGTGTTAAATCACAGTCCAGAACGCGCACGTTCGTCGCTTCGGAAAGCGAGCAAATCACGCGCCATACGCACGAACACTGAAAATGGAACCTGCCAAGTGTCCTTTTTTGGAAAGGTCTATATACAGGCACGGTAGCCCGTGATAAAATTGTGCGGAAACCCTCCAATCCAAAAATAGTCCAATCTCACTAGCCAGTTTTCTTACGCCGCCACTGCGCGATGCAACGAGGAAACTTTAGTCTTTGTGCACCATGCGGCAACCTGTGGCACAAGCGGTCTCATGCACTGCCACCAGCCACCTCTGGAGCACGGTTTTCTGCGTGCGCCACGTCATGTAAAACTTGGCACTTACGCTATGCGTGTTACTACGACACTGCTTCGTCATTTACCCTACCTTCGTGCCTCAATAGCGGCAATAACAGCGCGTTGAAGCAGATATATCCCTGGCGCGGTGTTATCGGTCAATTACCCGGAGATAAGGAGAATCTCGTGTGCATTCACATGAATTATTAATCAAGTGTGAAGATTCTGAAGATTGAGTAGACCGGAGTTATGCATCGTGCAATTATTGCATCACCTTTACACAAGCATTTGAAAATCGGCCACAATTGCTTTAAAAAAATACGTTCATAGGCAAAACTGAGGACTCCAATGCATCAATGACTTTGCCATATTTTTATATCAATGAAATAAATCAGAACATAAACAGGTACAATATAAAAGATAAGACCAACATATTTAGAACACCTTCGGCCAAATAATTTCCCTTTTCCAACTGTAGAATCAAGACATTGGCCTACGTAAGATGTTACATAAGAATACAAACGCACTTGTCAATCTCAAACCAGTTAGACGCGCTTCGAAAACAAAAGAACCCAATCAGCACTTGATATCAGACATTTTCAGGTAGGAAAAAATCTCAAACAAACAGTACGTGTTTAGTTGGTCAAACGTCGTCGACTGCCTTTTCCTCCGTGGCTTCGAGCAGATCAGCCTTTGTTTGACGACACGGGCGATAGTGAGGAAATTGTGAAGAATGTAGTTGTCGGCCCCCCTAATGAGCATTTTTGCCGAAAGATGGGCTGACGCCTTGGTCGCCTTGCTGAGTTCCTCGACAAAGAGCCCGCCCTGCCTGAACACTTGAAAGGCTTCCGCCGCTCGCTTGTCCGCAACGTGCTTGAGTGCGAACTGGCTCGCCAGGTTCATCAGAGACCAGTTCCTCCGCAGAAGAGAACTGATCCTGTAGCCGCCGGCGCTGGAAGCCGGGTATGCGATCGCGAGCTGCACCAAGGACAGATTGTACTCCAGGCCGTTGGCCAACTCCTGGAGGCACGCCTCGTCGGCCGAAACCTTGTCCAGGATAAAGCTGTTGAGTGTGCGGTTGACGGAGAACATCTCGGCCATCGCCTCGCACAGGCTGCTTCGCATGTTGTACGAGCTAACTCGGAACCACCAGACGCTCGTGTTTACAGACAGCGCCTGCACGAGGTGGACCAGGCAGGCGTTCGACATCCTGGGTGGTATGATCACCGAGCGGATGGTGGTAGTCTTCCTCAGGAGATTCGAGAGCGCCTCGCCGTCGCCCGCACTCAGGACGATGTGCAGCTCGAGGACCTCGATCGACTTGTTGACCTCCAGGGAGCCAAGGAGGGGACTAAGGTCGGACACGCACGTTCGTACGGAGAGATGACGCAGCGTCGTGTTGAGCCGCAGTGCCCTCGAAAGTCCCTGGATCGCGGTGGAGCCCCACAGGGACAGCTCGATGCCTTCCAGTCGCCGGTTTGCCGCGAGGGCCTCTGCGAAAGCGTCGAACTGCGTGGCGTCGTTCAGGCTAGGCTTGCACGTCGCGTTCAGTTTGACGAGCGTTCCACTGGCAGACAGAAGACGCGCTAGCGCGGCGACGCCGTTGTCGCCGAAATAGTTCGCGTGGATCGAGAGGGCACGCAGCGCCTGATTTGCCACGAGAGAGTCTGCGATGGCAACGACGCCCTCGTCGCCGATCGAATTCCCGCACAGATACAGCTCCTGCAGGGTCCGGTTCCGCGGAAGCACGTTGGCGAGGGAGATGGCGCCGCAGGTTCCCAGGTTGTTATCTCGAAGATCGAGAGTAAGCAAGGAACTGTTCGCTTCGAGCGATGAGGCCAAGGCTTTGGCTCCCGTGAGGCCGATCGAATTGCCGCCCATCATCAAGTGCTGAAGTGTGTCGTTCGTGGCGAGGGCGCCGGCGATGGCTACGGCGCCTTTGTCCTTCAGCTTGGTCTTGAACAGGCTCACCCTCGACAGTGTCTTGTTTTTCTTGAGCAATTCGGCGAAACGTTGGGCTCCTCTAATGCCGACCATGTTAAGCTCTATCTTGAGGGACTTGACGGCCGATATCTCGAGAGCTTCCATCAGCTCGATAGTGGCACCGCCCTTCATTCCGTTCTCGCATAGGTCGACGTCAGTGAGTCGCGACATGGTCGTGATGGCCTTGGACAGCGCCGCAATTTCGGAGCGACCGAAGACAACTTGGTGCAGCCGGAGGACCAGGGGAGCCCCCTTGAATGCAGCGCGAACCAGCGCGTTCAATTCGGCGTCGCAGATGAGGCGTCCGCTCACGACGATCTGCCGGATACCATCGTTGGGGCGGAGCCGGCTCAGCACCATACTCTTGCCGCCAAACAGTTCGCCCACGTAGCCGAGATCGACACACTGCACGCAGCGGTGGTTGTTAATGAGCCTTGCCACGAGAAAGGCGCAGACGGTGTGATAGCTGGTCGCGCTTGGATTGCAGTTGACGAACGTTCGCAGCGTCAAACTGCCAGGAACATTCTCCCGGAGTTCCACGCCGACGGAGTGCAAGACGCTGTTCCATATCTTGAGGTTCTCGACGACCCAGCAGTGAGACGCCTTGTTCGATGTCGTCCTCGCATATTCTCCCGGGGCCGAGCATGGCGTCGCTAGGTCCAGGGAATGATGCCTGAAGTATGTCCTGAGCTGGGCGACGGTGGTAGGCTTCCGCAGACCCTGAAGGCCGGGAGGGCGCTTCCGTTTTGCGGATGTTGACATAGTCGGTCGGCGTATGGCCCTCCTTGTACTCGGCCGTTCGTAACCACCGAGAAACGATGAGCTGGTTTCCAAATAGTGAATCCTTGGTGCTCACAACGGGAATGATCATTCGTCTGCAGCAGCGATAACGAGATACAGACGCGAGAGCTCGTGCGCCACCGAATATGTGCACGGACGCTCGAGCCATCTCGTTCCAACAGACGTTCTAACAAAAAAAGAAAAAAAGAAGAAAGATAATTATTAAAAGGTTGTTTGGCTATATATATATATATATATATATATATAAAGAAAAATCAGATTTGCAGTTGATTGCGCGTTCTATCCAAAAATTAGGTGATGTTGCTTTTCTTTTCTTTCTTTTTTTTTTGTCTGGATAACTTTTGCCGCATAGCCAGAAGAGGGACATGGCCAAAGGTTGACCAAAACAACTTCGTCATTCTAGTGCACTAATCGCAAACTTAAGCTGCAGTCTCTGAGCTAATCCTAACCGCAGCGCCAACTTGTCTTGTAGGGTTGTGCAAATACTGATTCGAAATGAATATCGCAGCGTCATTCTTTGATAACGCAAAGAGAGCCGATATGTCTTCCCTGGCACTGCGAAGGTTATGAATAATACAGCGCTATAGACCTTTCCAAAAACGAGCTTGTGGCCGGTGCCATTTTGAGCGTTCGTGCGTATGGCGCGTGCTTTGCTCGCTTTCCGAAGCGACAAACACGCACGTGCTGGACTGTGAAGATCGCACGCTGGACTGTGATTTTGTAAACATTGGAAAGGTCTATACGCTGAGAAACTGAGGGAGAGGAGGAGATGAGAGAGCACGGGGTCATCAGAGCACGAAGCTCTCATTTGAAGGACAGTGGGAAGCAATAGGCTAGCTGCCTTTGTCTCACGGTTCGAACGATACCGCCGATAACGATACTCGGCTGACGTCTTTGCGCATGCATCGTATGGTTATCGGCTATCGTATTTGCGGTATCAGAACAATCTACTGAAACTCTCTATTGGCAGTTACTATTAGCGGCGAGATGTTTCGGAGGCGCCCTCATTCGGTTACCTTTCGTGACATCATTACCTTGTGAACAACAAGCTCGATGGTGTTTGTAATGAGCATTCCGGAAGCCTGAAATAATAGCGGTCTCAAAGTAACACTGCCAACACCGCCGAAATTGAAGTTCTTACATTCCTCTTATTTCCGACGATGAGACATCCTTTGCTGACGTCATAGTCAGCATTCGGCCAATTGTGGTGGGCCGACCACAGCGACACTTTCGATCGCTCACGTCGCCAATACTCTGTTTCACCTTATGATGTACCGCAGGAAAGGCTACAAGCACGAGCTCCTTGCTCTGGGCACATCTCGTCGGCACAAGCTCTCGCGCATTAAGGGCAGCTGCAAATGCTATGATCTCGCGCTTCTAGCCTTCGCTGCGGTACAACATAAAGTGAAACGGGGTATAAGAACGTGCGAATAGTTTTTCTAATCGAATAACACAGTGTCATCCCTAGGGAGGGCACTAACGCGGGGGGAGGGTTTGATGAGGAAGAGGGGAAAGGGAGGCAGATCTGGGCGGATGGGGAGTGGGAGACCACAATGAGGGCGCAAAGAGAGATTGGGAGAGGGAATTGGTGTGTCACGTTACGGATATTTTCCTGTTAAAGACCGACGTAAGTAAACTTTGCGCTTTCCACTTTTGCCCCTAGATCGCCGCCATGTTGCTGATGCTGATGCGGCTGGTGCGACTCTCGCTCCCTCTATCAGCTAGAAATGTTCTGCCACTCTCTTGGACTGTGAAGACGCGCTCAGCGCGGTTCTCCATACGTTTTTGCGGCTTTGCATTCGACGTGGTTTCTTGAAAGTGGAAATTCTTGAAAGTGTCCACTTAATTGTTTCTTATGCGTGCGGCGTACCGTTTTTGTGTTATCTTCCACTTTGAGAAATAAGGCTGGTAAGTGCCTGCCATTCAAGCTTTTCTGCTCGACATTCACGGGAAACGAAAGAGGTGAAGGACGTCGAACGACCCTCGACGCGACTTCGCGAACATTGTTCTCCCCCCTTCCAGAGATTATCCGTGCAGAATCCTGTAATCTCCAAAAATAGTTGTTCGGGTTGGGGTGGGAAACGGGCCAGTCGCGTCCGTTTCTTTGCCTTGGTGCTGTTGTGAAAAAAAGGAAGCTCTTCCCAAAACGTGCCCCAAAACGAAGTCATCTTGGATTCCGTCCGATCGTCAAGATGTGACTGTCGTCAACTGTGACTGTTTTATTTGAGATCTCAAATGAATTCTTTTGAGATAACGCTGCATCGTGTGGTACGTAAAATATATTGTTCGAATGTTAACACTTTCTAAATTGTATGTCCGTGTCCTGTCCATCGGTAAACACGTTACTTGTGAGCGTGAAAAATGCATGCCTTTCGGCTCTCTTCTGTTGTAATTTATTTTTGACAGCTAAGCGCTTTGTCGTTTGACATGCGGCGAATCGCGCGGCGCCGTCAAAACTTATCGTAAAAAAAAAACAAAAACTAAACTGTACATTCCAGTCGCATTCGTTCTGTCGCGCGCGTACCCAACAAAAATAGATTATAGGTTTTTTATTGCTTCTTTTCTTTTTTCAAATGTGGTACAATGCTTTCTCAGTGACCTCGGGAAAAGACATGCACCATGAAACACAAAATACAGTGGCAAAAGACGAGAATTTATCCGCCAGCAGTGTTTGAAACTGCGCCTACGCAGGCTGCGCCTATCGAAATCACAGTCCACTCGGTTAGGGTTAGCAGGGACGCCGGTGAGAGTCTAGCCTCAAACCCAGTGATTGGGCTCGAAAACGGTTTGCTGCCCCTGGGGTCGAGTGTTTCTTGGAAAGCTGTATACTCTCTTCACTTTTTACCTTGTCCCAACCAACCTTCAATTTGGCCAAGACTTGGCTCCCCTCGCAGTTTAGGAGAGGGGAACGCCAAAAGGATCATCTTCCCTGCAGAAAACCGAGGTGGTGCGTCGGCCTTTAAATTTAGCGGGGAACCTAAATTGGTGTGTCACGTGACCAAGGAGGGGGAGGGGAGGAAGGGCACCGAAGAGAAGGGGGCATGAGGAGAGAGAGAGGCGGGGAAGAAGGGGGAGCAGAGGCGGATGAGGAGGACACCCGAAAGAGGGGTAGAGAAATGGAGGGGGAGGGGATGAGAGGGATGGAAGTGGAATTTGCTGTGTCAGGCGACGTATATTTCTCCGCTAAATTTAACGGGGAAACTGAATGGTTGTATCGGTCACGTGACATCAGGTCCCGTGATGTCGATTTCTTCTGCTAAATTTTGCGGGGAAACTGGAATGGTGCAGGCGACGTGACGTGAAGTTCCCCGCTAAATTTAGTGGGGAAACTGAATTGGTGTTTAGGTGACCTGACGGAAATTTCTCCCTCTAAATTTGGACGGAAAAGTGAATCGCTTTTAGGTCGCAAGGCGTGAATTTTTCAGCTAAATTTGGCGGGGAAACGGAATTGACATATGAACTACGTGACGACAGTTCCCCACTTGGTGTATATGCAGTGGCGGATCCAAGGGGGGGGGGGGGGCGGTGGGGGCGATCGCCCCCCCCCCCCCCCCCCAAACGCCTCGCCAGGCAACCCCCCCCCCCCCCTCCCCGGGGTTCTTCGTCAGCTCAAAGAAAAAACGTAAGCAATCGACGCGAGGGACAAAATATTAAAACAGCGGTGGGTGGACGCGCCCACTGGGCGCTTCCGAAGTGGGGTTTATCTCCGTCAAGGTCACGGTACGTCTTCCCGACAGGGACGGCGCCAGGAGTTTCGAAGTGGAGAGACAGTGGGGAGGCGCACCAAATATCAGGGTCCTCGACTGCAGGCACAATTCCAAACAAGGCCAGCACGTCGAGCACGGGGGAAAAATAGCTTCAACATATCTAGTCCGATGCAACCTAAGAACAATCTTTTAGCTCCACCCACAAGCGCATTGCGCCCATCTGAAGTGCCTCCGCCGTCGAGAAAGTAGTTCGCTAGCAACGTTGCTTTTTCTTCCTCCAGTAAACGTGTCTTAAACTACTACAATATTTATTTAATTCATTCAGGACGTTTAAATAAGTTAGAATACGTTTTTGTCAACGAAATAGCTGTTTAGTAAAGAAAGAAAGTCATGTTCAATGTACCGTTTTCCCAATTCATTTTCTGTCCAAGATACTGTCTAACATACCGTCTTCCAGCGCCTTCGATTGAGGGAAAGCGGCGAAAACGAAACCAACCTTTCTCTCGCCAAAATTATAAATAACAAAGCACTTATAGTTCCTGCAAATAATAAATATTTAGTTATTTACTGAGTTTTGTGGGCTTTGCGCACGAAATGTGTGCCTTTATTTTGTTGGATGAATAGAAAACAAGAATAATTATACTTTTCGGGTTTTGACAAATCGGCGCCCTCCCAAGTCATCGACACCACCACCGCGCCCCGCTAGAGCGCCTTCATACACACGCGCGCTTTTGCTTGAGTGGTGACATCTCAGCCATTTTTACGCCCAATCGTTTTTTTATGCATTTTGAAGTACGCGCAATCCGGTGTCAATCAGCTCGAGCGCGTAGCTTTGGCTAATGCATAGACGCCATTTTAGCGCCCAGGTCACGCAACGAGTGCACGAGAGCGTCAGGCGCTGAACATTCAGTGCAACAATGGATGTCTTCACCCTGAGACAGACAGACATGTAGGTACCCTACGCCCCGCTCTCTTTGTCTTCCGTCATGGATCCCACTGAGGTGCACGGCAATCTCAGCTCACCCCGCGGAAACCACAGCGAATTGAAGCAGCGGTGCCGGTACTATGTTGAGTAGCAACCTGAGGCAGAGGCGACAGAAATCCAACGAAGCAGACGACGTCCGGCGTAGCTTCTCACCTCTCAGCAGTGCTAAGCCTCGCGCCCGCTTCGAAATTTTCGTTGGCGATAGCGTTGCTGGATTCTCACGTTGTCGCGCAAAAACTGCTGCAAACGCAAGCCGATACCATTAAGATTTCGTGGCGTAACCTCGGGCACGTAAAACACGGTGCAAAAAAGCAGAATAATTGTCACGAGAAACTAGCGTCGCGTTGCTAAGGCCAGCAGCCATGTTGAGCTTTTTTTTTTTTTTTCAAAAGGATCGCGATTGGTCCACGGAATCGTGACGTCATGAAAACGATTGGCTGGCGTTTCTCGGCGTAGGGATACATTTTCCTCTGAGAGGCATTTCCGGTTTTTTCTTAGCTTGCAATCAACTATAGTCCCCTTTCTTCTCTCTCTCTGTCTCCCTCTCTCTCTCTTTGGAGGTTGTCTGCGAAAAATGTGTGCCCTGAAAGCTCCCAAACGCAGACGCCAAGCAGCCTTCCTCAAGGGTACGATCCTATACACAGCGGATTATCCTTCCTCTCTAGCGGCCGCCTTTTCATCACTTTTCGTTTGATGGTTTCTTCGTGGTTCTGGGCTTGTCTTTTGGCATGTCTTTTTTGGCTTGCTTTGAGATGCTGTCGCCCACGGGCTCACTAAAGGTATCTTATTGGCACGGTGTGCTCATTGCCAAGGGAAGTGCGGAGGGTACGTACCAGGAGGAGACGTTCCAGGGGGGGGGGGGGGGATGCAGCTTGTACAACCAGGTGACCAATTGCTTTTCTTCTCAACTGAGAGAGGAAGCAAGTGCTCTGGGTACAGTGTAGTCTGGGTCTGAGCTTCTCCTGAAGACGCTCCGGACTTCCCCACGACCTTGGCTTTACATAAGCCCGCTTTCGTCCTCGCCTCCATCCCTCACTGAGGATCAGCGCCGCAGCGCGGAATACAGAAAGAAGCCGACGAGCGCCAGAAGGGGGAGATGTTTCCTCTAATGGGCTTCATACTGCCTGCGGTACGACTTCTCGTGGCGGGAAGCTAATAAAAGAAAGATAAACGGTACGAGCACTCTAAAGGCTGGAGGCTGCTTACACGGGGTCCTCAAGCCGACGCCGTTGTCATTTATTTGTATACAATGCCGTTTCAACTTATGGTGGCGGGACATATCTTAGGAAAGGCGCCCGCTACCCCTTGTCTCCCCTTGGCGCCGTCTTTACCTTTCGAGTTAAACGCGGCTTCTGTGGATTGACGGCAGAGCTTTCGCGCGGCTTTGCAGGAGAGAATATGTGTGTGTCGAACGGAACAGAGGCGGGGCTTGCTGGTTTGCAACTGCGGCTTCGAATTCCCTACCTATGGACTTGGGGAAAACGAGCCCTTTCAAAAATGCGACTATACATAAATGAAATAGACAGTGCCTGTGCCCGTTCGTGTGAACACCGACTCCCAAACATCCATGCTGCAGTCGTGATCGGCCTTTAGCCCAGTTGAGATTCGCCGACCGGACAACCGCTCTGCCCCATCATATATCTGCACCTGTCCTCTCGACCCTGACGAATGACTCACACGTGAGTTTTTGAACTACCCGAACTGTAGTTCAGTGATACGTATGTACACTTACTGCTGATATTTCTTTTCTTTTATACTACCGTCGTGTTGATTGTTCATTTTTTATATTAACCACGCTTGCTGTACTTAGAAATTGAGCTCTTGAGCATATCAGTTTAGATAGACTGTTTCAATGACATAATTGGCATGATGAATTATGTCATTTTGTCACGAATTATGCAACTATGTTGGTACTCTTGCTTTTCGTCTTTCAGATTTTATATTGGTGTTCAACCGTAAGACTAATTTTTTGTATCATTACTAAGTCTTGCTGTTAACCTAGAATAATATTTATTTGAAGAAATTTGCGTGGGCGAAAAATAAATCCATACTAATAACTGCACTAGTGTATGTCTTTCATGTTCGATCATCCCTCTGCAGGCTGCACGAGGCGGTATTTGTTCAGCTGTCATGTTGTATTCTACTACTGGGCCCTTCCTTCAATAAAGCAATGTGCGGTATACTCTCATAATAATTATTTTTCTCGATAAAAGTGTAGTAACCTCCATCACAATTATTATTTTAATATCGCATTTATTAAGCACTAAAACCACTGCTGTTTTTTCTTTTTTTTTTTTAAATGGCATTGTGCCTACTTTCCTGATGGTATATGTGGAAAGTCAATCTCCGTGATTTAGGGAGCTAGCGGAGCAACCGGCGACAATGAAAAGTATGTTTTAAAACCACGTTCTGCATTTTGGCACTGAATAGAAAGTTCTAACTACTATGCCAAGCTTAATCTCAAAGAACAGCCGAGTTTTAGATTAAAACGTTTTTCGCATTGTCATTAGCTGCATGAGCTTCCTCCGTATAGTTGGCAAAGGTTGGCTCTCCGTACATTCTCTGCGGGTGTAACGAGAATATATAAATATTCAAGCAAAAGGAGCCCAAAAGTTGTAGCCCCGCCGGGGATATCTGAGCCATCAAGTTACACTGTCATTCATCCCCAGTAGTTAAACTTCTTTTTCTATTTCTAGCGCGCTCCCACGCGAATGGAGTAATCCCGTTTCCTATGAACTACAAAATTCCTTGCGTTATGGTGTTCAGAAAGGATAGTGCCACCACAATTTTCTAGATACTTTCCTCTAGCGTGGTCACCCGAAAGGTTTTAATTCAAAGAGTTCATCCCCGACAGGTAAACCGATACAAAAGCGCTCAAGATCTATATTATGTTATCAGAGTTTAGTAAAAACGATAACTCCACAAAAAATATAAACACTCCCCCCCCCCCCCCCCCCCCCGCCGCCGTTTTACACCGAGGAACCGCCCCCCCTAAAATGGAGGTCTGGATCCGCCCCTGTGTATATGTCACATGACGTTAAAGTCAGGTGACGTCAGTTTCCCCTCTAAATTTAGCGAAAAATGAACTAACGGACGGACGGAAAAAATTTTGGGATTTGGGAGTTCCGTCAAACGTGTCTCTTGAAAGCAATCAATGAACGGATTCAGAAATTCGGGAAGCATTACTTTTACTGCGGGCATTGTGACTATTTTATTGTTTTGTAAGTTACTTTTGTTAAAATAGAGCACCATGTTTCAAGTTCGATAATACCTCGTGATCAATTTACGCTTTTTTTGTGCCAAAGCAATTCCGCATTAAGATTTCATTGTTCCTACCCAAGAAATACACCATTGGTACGGCATTTCGGGAATAAATGCGAATGTTTATAAAGAAGAACTCGATCATCCTCGCGATCCTGGCGGTTTTCTCCAGACGCTCCGACAGATAAAGATGGACGTCGCTGTCGTTTCGGCGTCGCAACCCTTGGCTGCTGTAACCACTGTAACATCCTACGACTGACCGATTGTGGACCGTGATCCGTAGGAAAGCTGACAATGGAGAGTGGGGAAGTCTACGAGGAATACAGGCTTTCCGGTTGCCACTCCTGACCGTGCGTGTTCTCTCAGTCGACGAGTCTTTAAGTCGAATCAGTCGACGAGTTTCATTGAAGCGATTCGAGAGAAGTGTTGGGGACATGTCGTCACGCGCCGTGGCCGTGAGATCTCTAAGTGACAAATGTTCGTCCTATCAACACCAGGTGATGCCGTAGTGTCGTCAAACACACCAGGGGAGAACTGCGGTGAATTCGTTGTAACGTTCTATTGGGTGTCCCAAGTCACCAGGTTCGATCTAAAATGGTCCAAAAAAATCGACACCTCCACGAAGCAATCTGAACTTTTCGTCAAAGATGTATTTCATACGTCGTCTTTTTCCTGTAAAAAATAGGGCCAAGAAACTTGTCAGGGTCTACGGCGGGCGGTGATGCAGACGACCAAGTCGAGCAGCGGAGTGTGTTTGACGTTCTTGTATTGATAGATGGCGTCGGGAGCAGCGTCCGAAAGTGCAGCCGACCAGCGAAAGATACCAGACGACACGCAGACGAAATCTGTTGGCAGCAAAAGCGCCGTCAGCGCCGTCCTTATGCAAACGCTTTTTTTTTATACTTCGAGTTTCGCTTTTATTATCCGCATTATTTTTAACCCAAAGGTACTTCACAAAGAGATTTTGTTCATTTTAATAAACCACGGTGGTCGGAAGCAGTCTCGATCAGAGCCCTTTGTACTGGGAGAGTTTGGCAATCTTTTGGAGATACCGACAGCTCCAGCAACCGCAGCTGGATGTAAGGCAACCAAGAGGTAGCAAGTTACCTCCGCAATTTTGTGTGATCAAATTTTGAACCCACTCTAGATTAGGCACGCAAGGTGTGCTGTGACCCACCATGCACTCTAAAAAAAGGGTGTAGTGGGTACACCCACAGGGGGTGTAAGTGCTGCCACATATACTACACCCATAAAGATGTACGAGTATACCTCAAGACGAGGTGCATACATACACCCTTTTTCAGGGTGCATATGTGCACCCTTTTAGACACCTTCAGCATTCGGGGGAGCACAGATACACCCCATATTGGGGTGTATCACTACTCCTTTCTTACACCCTCTCTGTCGTTTCAGTGTGCAGGTACACCCCAAACAAGTATTCTCTTCTCTACACCCACGCAATGTTTTGGGAGTAAAGATAAGCCCATCAACAGGGTTTACTATTACACCGTTGTTTACACCCACCCCGCTCATAGGGAACAGAGATACACCCGCCAACACGGTTTATTATTAAACCGTTTTCTACATCCACCCCGCTCATAGGGAACATAGATGCACCTCATTCAATGGTGTACCATTACACCTCTTTGTGCACCCACCTCAAGGAAACCTGTAAAAAATGTACGCGCCCGGTTGGTTGCAAAAAGGCAGGTAAACAGACAGAAGGGATTGTTTTCAAATCTCATAGAAGTTTGAAGGGAATTTAGCCTTCTTAATTTATTTACATATTAACAAATGCTCTATAGTCTGCTTGCCATCTGGGAATGTTCCGTGACCGTGATGGTGTCGGCTTCAGGAGGTGTGTGCCGGTTCCTTCTGCCTCTCGTGCCTCTCGTGCCGTGCATTCGTGTCGCCCGTCGTCGTCTTCGCTGCTGCTCCGCTAGCCGCTACATAGTTCCCCCCCTAGCGAGGAGCCGGGGAGACGAGCGGGTTGGCTTGTTGTCGGTGAAACGCACTCTCTTAGGACGTTTTACTGTTGATGTTTTTGTTGTAGGGGCAGTTGCAAGGCTGCCTTCATTGTTTAAATAGGAACTTGTCCCAATGTGCGGGCTTCACTCGGTCCATGGAGATGACGTCGGTACGACCTTTTATAGCCAACGTCATGGTCTTGTCGGTACGGCTGATGACCTTGTAAGGTCCGTCGTACGGTGGTTGGAGTGGTCGCCTGACGGTGTCGTTGCGGACGAAAACGTGTGTGCAGTCGGCCAGGCCCTTGCTGACGAACACATCACGCGATTGTGGTCTTGTTGGGCACGGCTTGATGTTTTGAAATATAACTCGGAGACGACTCGCGTAATCCTCCGGATCAATGCATTCTTCATGTTTGCTGTTTTGAACGAGTTCGCCTGGAAGACGCAGTGTCGTTCCGTATACCATTTCTGCTACGCTGCAGTTGAAGTCGCTCTTGACAGAGTCCTAATGCCTAGCATCACGATGGGAAGGACTTCGAGCCCGGATGTGGAAGGACCGTGTGCCTTGATGGCTGCTTTCAACTGGTGGTGAAATCTTTCCACCATGCCATTTGAAGCAGTGTGGTAAGCCGTTGTTCTTATGTGTGATATGCCCAGCAGGGAAGAGAGCTGCCGGAAAAGTGCAGATTCAAACTGCCTCCCTCTGTCGGTGGTGATGGTTGCTGGTACACCAAAACGGCTCACCCACATGTTAATGAAGGTTCGTGATACGGTTTCGGCGGTGATTTCCATCATCGGCATGGCTTCTGGCCAGCGAGAAAAACGGTCAACACACGTCAAGATGTACCGATGCTCCTGTGCAGGTGGCAGAGGGCCAACAATATCCAAGTGGACATTGCTGAACCTGGCATCCGGAGTGCGAAACGTGCCAAGTGGTGTTCTCGTGTGCCGGTGAATCTTTGCTCTCTGGCACTCGGTGCATGTGTGCGCATAACGCTTCACGTCAGCGTTCACCCCTGGCCACACGAAACGAGCAGTGACGAGTTGCAGCGATGCACGAATTCCCGGGTGGGAGAGCGAGTGCAAACTGTCGAAGACAACTCGTCGAAAACTTGCTGGGACGTATGGACGAGGGTACCCCGTCGACGTGTCACACACTAGGGTCTCGCTCCGGAAGTGTGACTTCCTTTAGAACCAAAGCCGTGGGTGATGAGCGGAGGTGTTCAAGCTCACTGTCACTTCTTTGGGAGAGGGCAAGCTCGCGATAGTCGATTGTTGGGTGTGTACTGTTGCACTGGTTCACTCCTATACGGGAGAGTGCGTCGGCCACGTTGTTGGATTTTCCGTCGATGTAACGGATGTCGTTGGTAAACTCTGAAATGTAGGCCATTTGCCGGAGCTCTCTTGGTGAGTGGGAATTGCTGCTCGATGTTAGCGCATACGTCAGAGGCTTGTGATCGGTCAGGATGAAACATTCGCGTCCTTCAATGAAGTGCTGGAAGTTCTTTACACTAAGGTAGATCGCGAGGAGTTCCCGATCGAACGTAGAGTACTTCGTTTCCCGAGGAGTCAGCTGCTTGGAAAAGAAGGCGATTGGCTGCCAGTGCTTGTCGATAAGCTGTTGCAGAACTGCTCCGACTGCGCCATCTGAAGCATCAGCCATGATGGAAATTGGAGCACTTGGATGAGGATGGGCAAGAAGGGTTGCATCTGCGAGGTCTTGCTTGATGCGCTGAAAGGCTAGGCTGGCAGCATCATTCCAGGGTATCGGGACTGAGGATTTTCCCGTTACTCCAACGAGAAACTTGTTGAGAGGCTGGAGTGTTTCAGCGCAATGCGGGATAAACCGCCGATAAAAATTAACCAATCCAAGAAACTCGCGGAGCTTCTTGATGTTTGTTGGCTGGGGAAAATCTTGGATGACCTTCACTTTGTCTGGGAGTGGACTGGATTCCAAGGCGGTGGACGCGATGTCCTAGAAAGTCCAATTCCGGAACGCCGAACTCGCACTTGGCGGCATTGATGAGGATGCCGTAGTCATGAAGTCTAGTGAAGAGTTGACGCAAATGGGCCTCATGCTCCCCGTGGGTTTTGCTGAAGATCAAGATGTCGTCCATGTAGACGAAACCGAACTCCAGCCCACGAAGAACTTTGTCAATAAAACGCTGGAAGGTCTGAGCTGCGTTTCTTAGTCCGAAAGGCATGCGTACGTATTCAAACATGCCAAACGGCGTCGTTATGGCAGTCTTGTGAATATGGCTTGGCTCTACCGGGATCTGGTGATAGGCCTTGACTAGGTCTATCTTCGTAAAGATAGTGCATCCGTGCAAGGCCCCGGCGAAATCCTGCAGGTGGGGAATCGGATAGCGGTCGGGTACTGTGGCTTGATTTAGCGCCCGGTAGTCGCCGCATGGGCGCCAGTCTCCCGCTTTCTTGGGAACCATGTGGAGTGCACTGGACCAAGCGCTGGATGATGGACGTACGAAACCGAGCTCCACCATGTGTTCGAACTCCTGCTTGGCGATCTTCAGTTTGTCAGGAGCAAGCCGTCGTGCCTTCGCGAACACTGGGGGGCCTGTGGTCTCGATGTAGTGAGTCACATCATGCTTTACCGGCGTCTCGGTGGTGCAGGGCTGTAGAAGCGATGGAAACTCCTCAAGCAGGTTTTCCCAGGGAGCTGCAACCGTTGCACGTTGCAATATAGGACTGATGGCTGGCGAGTTGGACAGAACACCTTGAATGCTGAGGTGTGTTGCGGCGTCGAAAAGAAGTCTTCGTTTAACGTCCACCATTAGTGCGAAGTTCCGTAGAAAATCTCCTCCAATGATGGCAAAACGGACGTCTGCCACCAGAAACACCCACCGAAAGGTTCGTCGGAGGCCAAGATCTAGCGTCAGGGATTTCTGCCCGTAGGTTTTGATTGTTGATCCGTTGACCGCCTGGAGAGGTGGGGATTGCTGTTTTCGCCTACGGTCTTCTGCCTGTGGTGGAATAATGCTGACTTCAGCGCCTGTGTCGACAAGGTATTGAATCTTCGTTTTCTTGTCTGTAATGTAAAACAGACGGCTAGATTCAAAACCAGAGGCGCCGGCCGTCTTCAGCACGTGGTCTGGAGTTTCCCGGAAAACGGCAAGGTTGTTGGCATCTCGTGGCGAAATTGCCGTGCTTTCGGTGGTACCAACACCACCGGTGATCACGGGAATGGGAAAGACTGCGTGGTCGGCTGCCTCCTGTGGGTGTGTCGCGAAGGCTTGGGGACCGTGACAGCGTGAGTTTGATGTCCCGCACCTCTTTCGAGAGTTGGTCGACTCTGGCCAGTAAGCGCTCGTTTGTAATGCAGAGTTGTGCGAGTTTGTCGCTGAGCTCTTTGAAATTTTCGGTTGGCTCGGACTGTGAAAAACGCTGGTGCACTGCGTTCAACCCGACCGTGCTGGCGTCCATTATTTTGTCTGCCATAGATGCTAGGGTCTCCAAAGATTCCGAGGATGATGTTACCAGGATCACGCGTACCTGCTCAGGAAGCCTCTGGAAGAAGAGCTCCCGCAGGATCGATCCATCTAGTGTGTCGACGCGGTCTCCGAGTAGCTGTTGCATGTGGCGCAAGAGCTCTGACGGTTTTCTGTCCCCTAACTCCTCGGTGGTAAGAAGTTGCTGAAGGCGACGCTGTTCTGAAGCTGTTGTTCTGCGGATCAGCTCTCGCTTGAGAATGTTGTAAGGTTCATCCTCGGGTGGCGCTCGCAGAATATCTCGAATTACCGCAGCTGTGTGTTGCGGCAATGCGGCAACGACGTGGTCAAATTTCGAGAGTTGTGACGTGATGCGGTTCTTGCGGAACAGGGAGTCGATTGTAAGAAACCATAGTTCTGCGTCCGATGTCCAAAACTGGCAGCTTGAACGTCAGAGCTGCAGCAACGTCTGGGAATGCAGGGGAAGCGCTGGTGGAGGCGGGAACGTCACCGGTGGAACGTTTCATGATCGGAGTGTTTGGCCAAAGTTGAAGTCGGTTGCCGAATGTCCTTGTCCGGGTCACCACTTGAAGGGAATTTAGCCTTCTTAATTTATTTACATATTTAAAAATTCTCTATAGTCTGCTTGCCATCTGGGAATGGGTGTCGGCTTCAGGAGGTGCGTGCCGGTTCCTTCTGCCTCTCGTGCCTCTCGTGCCGTGCATTCGTGTCACCCGTCGTCGTCTTCGCTGCTGCTCTGCTAGCCGCTACAAGTTTATTAGACAGCCTATTCCGTAAACAAGTATGTACAACGAAGCTGTCACACAACTGAGAAGATTACTGAGCAAACAAGAACCGGTGTGATTCTTAGGTAGCGTCTATTCTCCCAGCAGCTGGCAGAATTATTTACCAGAAATTCTGCCGGCAGTCGCCACTCATTGGTGATACAATCACTTCGTCGAACGACGTTTCATCGACACACGATGTTTCATAGACAGCTTAGATTAGCTTTCCTATATTAGCTTCTCTTTATTTTTTTCTGTAATGAGCCGCCCTACACTATATGCGCGAAAATACATGTAAGGGTGGCACAGGTGGGGTAAAATTTTTGTTATGAGCCGCCGCAGACTGTCGCCACGAAGCGACGTGAACGGGTGGGCTGGGTCGGTGAGCACGCGCCTCAGAGACACACGCGCGACGGAATATTCCTTCAGCGTGCATTTCACGTAACGAGTCACAATGAAACGTTAGTGTCGACGAAACGTGTCTACAAAACGTGTATCAACGAAAAGTTGTCCATGAAACGCATTTTCAGAAAACGCCGGGAGAATAAGAAAGTCAGTATTCTACCTGCAGTTATTTCCTGATTGTAGACAGCTAATGGCAGGCGACTGCCGATAGAATTTCGGGGAAATTATTCTCCTGGCTGCTAGGAAATAGACACTGCCTAATTTTAGAGGTGATCTGAAACGGAATGGTCAATTGCTGCAAAGGAGTAGGTAGCAGCGCACTTACGATGAAAATACCGGACTTGAAATATGCAATCCGAGATGTCGACACGGGCTCACTGCAGAACATCCACACAAACACAAAAACGAAAAGAAAAGTGGTCTTCGAAGATTCAACACAATGTGGCAGAAGCAGTAATTTGCCAAACCGAACACTAAACGCATCACGTGAATTCCTTGGGCTTTTTTGAAGAAATCGATTGTTGCCGATGTACGCGTAGGACTTTTCAAACACTGGAAGCCTTGGTGCACTCGAATACGTTGTCGCGGACGAAATCTCCGGCAGCCCCGCTGGTCGCAACACAGCACACAAGAAACTAGGCCGGGAATCAGACATTCCGGGATCGGAAAGAGCTACCTCGTCATCCGCGAAACCTTAACCACATGATCACGCTCCTGCCATTACCCGCGCCCAGTCAGCGGAGTAAAGGGATAAAAAAAAGCCTCCGGTTCATTGGTCCGGCGACTGCGCAGCTTCTTCCACGCTTTCAGCTTAGGGAGAGAAAGAAAAGAGAGGAGTATACGAAAATAGCAGCTCCTTCAAGGCCAAAGAGGCTGTCCTCGCAAAGGCTTATCTTCAGGGTTATCCCAACAATGAACACAACGAGAGGATTTGTCCCTTATATCCTCTTGAAAATTCGACCCAAAGTTAATAGTGCAGTGGATGCTACCCGTGGCCTTGGCCTTCAGGCAGGTGCCGTGCTCTGCCTTATCACTAGCTTGGAGACTGTAGTCACGTGATCCCTACCCGGAGACCCGATTGGCCTAAAACAAGCGTAGCGTCCACTCTATTGTCAATACCAAGTGAACAGGACAGCTCCATACTTTCTAAGAAACTGCCCGACCCAAAAAGTGACCCCCAAGGGGTGTAAGCGAGCGCCATTCTGTTTTGGCCCTTTTTCTTTATTTCGCCGAGCGCATTCCAAGCGAGCGCCATTGTGTTTTGCCTTGTTCTTTTATTTCGCTGGGCGCAAGGTTGTGTTCTCGGAAGATTGTGATTTATTCGAACTCCTCGGCGCCAGGGGTCTCGCACGTGGATGCCCGTGCCTTGAGGGCGCGACTGTCTGGCGTCGGGCGGGATGCGGATCGGGTTACAGCCTTTGGCGAGACCAAGCTGCTCAAGAAAACTATGCGGCAGTCTAACAGCGGGACTCAAAGCGAGTGTGTGTGAGTGATGGTGGTACGCGACCACCAATAGTGTCCCTATTGTAAACCAAAATTGTATCAAGAATATTAAATCCAGTGTTTCTTTAATTTCAAAAACCCATCTGTCAAGACCTCGTTTATTTTCAAGAAGTTATTTTATTTGAAACAACCAAGCGATTACAGGGGGAATCCAAGCACAAGGTGATCGGTGTGTGTGGCTAGTGAACAAAATGTAAGGGCGCAAACGAGCTGGTGTACATGGCACATGGTTGAGATAACCCCGAGACTGCGGGTAAACGACACGACACGACACTTTTTAGTGTCGTGTCGTTTACCCGCAGTCTCGGGGTTATCTCAACCATGTGTGGCTAGCGTGGCGGTGCACTGATACACCTAGAGGTTTTAAGGGAGAGGAGAATGCTCATTTTCGGTGTACAAGTACACTGGCTGGGCAACGGAGGGTGCATCTTTCAGAAAAAGGGTGCATGTGCGCCTGATACACCCGACTACACCCTTTTTTTCTTAGAGTGTGGTAATAAAAGTGTTTATCGCTAATGTAAGTGTTTTTGGGGCTGCACACGAAGTCAGAAGCTCTAACTTATTTTTCTGCTACGATCTCTTAAATTATATGAGCTTAAACTTATTCCTCTTTTGTGAAAAGTGAATTTTCAATACTTTGAATATTAGGTCTCAAAAATGACCACCGCAAAGATTCAGTGCCGTGACGGGCGCCATCTAGAAGGGGCGCTGCGAACCCTTGCGCTCAGTCGCCAGATTAATTTTTTGTTTGAGAAAGTTTAATTTTGTTTAAAACCAAAATAGATAAAGCTTATTTGTAAGTTATGTTTTGGAGATCAATAAAGCATGGCCAGTGCTTGAATATAGTGACCAATCGCAAACATAACAAACTTTCAAAGTACAAGAAATTGTGTTCATAAAACAACTACTAACTGCACAGTTGGACTAGCATACGTAAGTAGGTTAGCCAAAAGCAAAATCCTCCATTTTGTGTTATCGTAAAGTCGGCTTGTTCTAGTGGGTGACAGGCTCCGCCCATTGGCCAAACTCTCCGGTCTCGATAAGGAGGTAGCGCCATCTATCAATACGAGCACCAAACACGCCCCGCCAGTCGACTTTGTCTTCTGCGTCGCAGCCCGCCGTTGGCACCGGCAAGCTTCTTTCTCCTATTTTTTACAGAAAGGGAGCTGCGCTTTTTAATTTTACAAGGAAAAACCGACCTGTGAAATATACCTCTGAAGGAAAGTTTAGACTGCTACGTGCAGGCGTTGATTTTTACAATTCATTTTAGATCGAGCCTGGTGACTTAGGCCACCCTATAGATGTGTGCGAGTGCACAACTACTCTGAGCATTTCACTAACAGCAGTGGCACGAAAAACCTCTATTAACCTGACGCAAAATGCGGGCATCATTGCGACTGGCGGACAGTTCAGTTTACACTCATATGACCATTATTACAAGGACTTACATTTAGTTATAATAGTCAAAAACTTTTATTCAGCGTGAATGCACCCGCGCAACGTAGACAAAGCACACCAGGTGGCCGCAGGGTGCTTCTCTGTGTGCGCGGGTGCATTGCAGAGAAGTGCGATCAGGCAGCAATACGAAAGTGAAGCGAGTGCACGTACGCCGAGCTTCTTGTGCAGAGCCGAGCTCTGGCGAAAGCGGAACCTCGCAGCGCAAAGCTCTAATTGGATGTTGACAGTGACGAAAGCGGCATTTGACCTTTTGTGGCAGGCTCTGTAGCAGGCAACATATTCATTTGGAGCAGCCACTGACGCTTTTGGAGCAGATGCCAACACCTTTTAGCACATCACTTGAAAATGAAAAAGTGATTGCATCGCTAAATGAGTTCATCTTGAATAATGATATTGGAGCATATTACTTATTACAGGGGCAAGGCATCGATTAAACATTTGAATTCGATTAATCGGGAACCTCTTTGATACCAGAGCATATTACTTATAGATAAGATTTTGTTTCGCATAAATTCGAATAACACTCGCCGGTAAATTTTCGTCAATTTCGATTTTTCTGAGAAACTAAAAAGTTTCAAAGTCACGACAAAATGAAACGCAAATAAGACGGTGATTTAGAAATAAACTTCATAAGAGTGCAGGGTCAGTGATCCTGAAGAAATGCCACTGCAGTTTCTTCTGAAATCTCGAACTATTGACAGAAGGGGTTTGCCGCATCTAGTTAAGGTTCCTTCAGACCAACAAATCATATTACCCAATTTTTTTTTTATATGGGAACATTGTAAAATAAATTTCGAATTTGAGAGAATGGGAAATCGAACAATTATAAACTACAATAAACCCCGAATTTTCAGCGAAAAACAAACTCCGAAAAACACCCTCCCAATTTGACGAAAGAAAAACACACACACAAAAAACAAAACGGAATTCTACTTAGGTTGGAAAAATGAACCATATCGTAACCTGGGATAAAGATCCTCTCTCTTTCCCCCTTTTCAATGCGGTAGTTTATTTAACCCGTAAATTTTTCCGTATAATGCCCGCAAAAACCAGCATATCTATAAATAAAATTGCGTACCCCCAAGTTTTATGAACCTACCAAACTCGAGCCTCTAAGGTTATAAACTACAAAACCACCACCCCCGAACATTATGAAAACCCAAACATGCGCTGCTCTTTAGCGGCGTTGGAAACAGAGTGAAGTCAAAGTTCGATGCTCTTTCGATCAACAAGTGGACGGGAACACCGTTGACTACCGTGCTTATTTAAATACAGACCCGCGTTTTCTTAATTTTTTCCTCGGCCTTTTTTTTTTTTTTAATTACAGGTGCTGGATACGCGGCCGACATGATAATTGAGTGATCTCTCTTCAGGAGTACAAGTCCCTGGTTCTGTCTTATCACGGTAGCTGCCTTCTTCCTATTTTGAAGTGTTTTCTCGCGACTTTCAGCTCCTGACATCGTCTGAAACTTTCGACGATCAATTCGCCAGCGCATCAACCGGCGGTTGACAAGCAATCAAACTGAGGGAGAGGAGGAGATGAGAGGGACGCCAGAACGACGAGCTGCTTGAATGACCTAAAGCTAGCTGTCTTGGTCTTTACTGCCATAGCCTCCTATATACTGACAAAGCCAGGCAGATCGCCACGAGACGCGGCAGACAACGGATGAGAGGAGAGTCACGTGACTGGCGCCCCGCTGCGGCGAGACGCCGAAACGCAGCGTCTCGCCGCTGCCGCGAGGACCCGAAAGTGTGTTTCGGGTCCTCGCCGCAGCAAAGGCTGTGCGCTGACGTCCAGGTTCCCCGAGCAATGACTCTTTGATGCTCTGTGCTACCACATCCTCGCGCTCCAAATCTGCGACCGGACACTCATGGCTCCGTCGTCGAACTGCCAGGATTTGTGAGTACAGAGGAGGCTATGCCACTGCACTTGTCGACCGCGTTTGGATGCGAGAGCCAGACGCCAGCGTTCTAACGCGTTCGACGAGTGCAGTAGAGTCAAAGGCAGCTAGCTTTAGGTCTACCCACTAATCATTCGAAGCAGAGTTCTCGTTTCCTCCTCTCCCTCAGTTTCTCGGCACCTACTTCGTTAATTGGAAGAGACGCTACGAGCCAATGGGACCAACCAAACAGCATCAAAGCGAACCATCATGGCATTCGTCAATCTTACAGTACCTGTTATTTCATGGATTAGACCGGAGTTCTCCAAACCCTAGCCCGCGGAGGCCTTCCGACCGGCCCGTGGCTGGCCACGGTTCTTCCAATCAAGCCCAGCACACGGCCCGCCTCCCGCGGGTCCGCTGCTACCGGCGCAAAAATAAGCGCGCGGAAAGAAACGGCGCCGCAAAACGCACCAACCGCGTAGACAAAGATACCCAGTAGAAACGAGAGAAAACAGCCTGTCTCGAAGGGACGCTGACATATATTATCTATGCTCGCCAAGGTCTTTTATTTGCACGTGACATATGAGAGCCCATCTACCCAGAACACAATTTGCTGCTCGAAATTTGTTTTCCTTCTGCTCGAAAACCGCCGATCGAGAACTAGCCGGTTTGAGTCGCGCTCACTCTCTTCTCCGTGGTCACGGGCCGTTTCCTACGGTTTGCCGTTCACATATATGCGACCGAGTAAGACCGAGACCAGACCGGTTAAGCCTCGTGTGACGTCTTAGGACCAGATGCGCTGCAGCGGAGCTGGTCCTAAAGCGCGATTCAAACAGACTCGGAATACGGAATCCGGAAGCCGGAACCCGTAGTGACATAATCACTTCCGGCCCCCGTTACGGATCCAAGTCTTCACGGTTTGGTTTGAACGGCGCGCGGCCACGGGCCCCCGATACGGGAGCTGGGCGGAGGAGGGAAGCGTGCCGCGCTGATTGGCCGCAGAGAAACTACGGAAACCTACGTCACGACACGGAAAGGAGAAAGTTTAAAATTTTTCAACTCTTGACTACGGGTGCTGGAAACCGTAATTACGTCACCGCCCGTACGGAGGGACCGCTGACGTCACTACGGGTTCCGGCACCCGTATTTGTATTACGGCCTGTCTGAACCGCGCTTAAGGCATTGCAAGAGGCTTAAAAACCGGTCTGGTCTCTCGGTCGCATGAGTGTGAACGGGCCTTTAGAAACAACCACCAAAGTTAATCGAAGTCGTGGGCACGGTGTAACATGTGGTCGTGGATCATCGGAGGCACGAATTCAATACAAGAAACGGACAAAAAACATGATACTCAATTTTTGTGGCTTCTAAAAAACTGCAAATACTCAGTTAAAAAAAAAAAGTTGCACAGACACGTGATTTCTGGTACCTTCCTCCTCCTCCTCCATATTTCTTCTTCCTCCCCAGTCCAGTTTCGGTTTCGAGCAGTTACGTGACACTGTAGCAAAATATTGTCACGAATGACAAGGTGAAACGAAGAATAACTGGGGAAACTGAACGTTTAATAAGGCGAACTTGTGCCCAAAAATAAAAAGGGAACAGAAGAAAGCAGAGCGTCGAGGGCGTCGAAGTCGGCGTGACAGCAGAGTCGAACGCTGGGGCGAAAACTGACTCCGGCTGGCCACGCGGAGCCACCTTTGTACACGCGTGGGCTTCTGGAACAATCGGCGTAGAAGGTTCGGCATGTAGAACATTCTAACCTCGAATCAGCAACACGGTTCTCGAATTTACCAGAACATTACATTAGAGTCAACAAAAATGCGTACCCGCGGCCAGGTATCGAACCCTGGCTTTCTGCGTGGAAGGCACGCGCGGTAATCAATAGGCCACGAGCGCGCTGCCTACTTAGTCAGCTGCGCTCGCGGCAATATTAATTCGGTAGTCTTCTGACAGAATGTCAAATCGCCTGGCACAAAAAAAAAAAAAAAAAAAAAAAGTGTGTCGGCGTTTTTTTTTTTTTTGTTCTATTAAGGGCCCCGGAAAAGGAATAAAAGATGTTCTTTTTAAGCCAGGGTGTCAAACCGGAACCGAAAACCGGAACCGAACCGTTATTTTTAGCCGAACCGGAACTGAACCGAAATTTTCGCCGCCAACTTGGAACTAGGGATGCCGCAAACTTTTTTCGAATCAAAGTTTCGATGATCGAATCAAGCGATTCGGAAGGTTCGAAACATTTCGCATTTTCGAATTTTCTAAATCGTAAAATTCGACGCAAGTCGAATTTTCGAACTTGTTAAGCTAAGAAATTCGACGCTTTTCGAACCGTCGAACTTATTACGCTAAAAAATTCGATCCTTTTCGAACTTATCACACTGCAAAATTCGATGCTTGTCGAACTTGCGAACTTGACTGACCAAAAAATTCGATGATTTTCGAACTTTCGAATTTCTTGCACTAAAAAGTTTGAAGCTGTTCGAACTTTCGAATTTCCTACGCTAAGTAAATCAATAATTTTCGAACTTATTTATCCATAGAATTCGAAAAGTTTCAAACTTTTGAACCTGAAAAGTCAGAAGTTCGACGAACTTCAAACTTTTAGGGTAAAAATTCGACGTTCGTCGAACTTCGAAAGACCGGCGGACGGTTTCATTTGAATTCAAGTAGTGAGGTACATTCGTAATTTTTTTTTTCTCGAACTTTTACATGCGGTGTTCCGTTCTTTACGAAAGGCAATTCCGTTTATTTCAATGTTCTGGCATGCTTAGTTTTAAAGAAATAAATTCCCGAAGGAGCGAGGAAGGACGATGGGTTTTTGATGATTATCGTTTATGCCAGATTTGAAGCGCGATGTAGCCGAAGCTATTTATGTTAAAGATGTTAAACTTTTTAAGAATGATCTATGTATAGCCTAGATAAGTGTCTTCTTAATATATGACTATTGTTATACAAGGTGAGTTTCGAAGAAATGTCCAAACATGTATCTTCATGCAATTATGCCCTAAACTTGGTATTTATTTTCGTCTAAGTTGTTTGAGGTATCGCATTTAAATTAACACCACAGACAGTACATATCATTGCCATCTACAGAATGCAAAATGTATTTATTGTTTTTTCACGTTAAGGAATAAATTAACTTATGGGAGAAGATTTCTAATATTGTTAAAGTTCAGCACGTCATTAAAAGAAAACTTTTTTTTCGCTTCACGTCGTGTTTTTTTTAGCCTGTACACATTTTGGTAGGAGAAAGTTGTTTCGAAGTTCTGAACCTCTGAATATGCAAGAATACAACACATCCGGCGAGTTCTTGATAGTTTTTTTTCTCCAGCTTTTTATCCCCGCATTTATGATTATTTTTTTTTTACCATTGGCACAGTTATTTAGGTCGTAAAGACATAGCTATGAACTTCCGAACCACTAAGCATGTGACGAGTAGTGCCTTCTGATAACGAGTTTCTAACAATAACCATCTACGCAATCTTTTATGCAGTGAAGAGCGACAGTAGCTATACATAGGCATAAATAATTTCAGATTAAAATAAGCTCGACCACGCCCTCTTTCCCCGTATTGCTTTCTTTAACAATCCGAAATATCTGGAAGGGGAAAAGGGGGGCTGAGGCCCTCCCCCCCCCCCCCCCCCTCCCCTCTTCCCTCCAACGTGTTTCCTCTTCCGACGCCACGTGTATGGTAGAACGCTCCTCGACCTCGAGTTGTGTCGGCTTCTGTGCTTTTTGCGAGGCGATTCCTCCGTCCCAGAGAATAAACCTCCAGGACAATTACAAACTTAACTTACTATATGCCAGCGTCACTCGGGCGGCGTTCGATCGGATTACTACCAGCGTGCAAGGGGTGGGGAGGTAGTTTGCCAGGTCGCTTCAAGGTTTTTCTGAGCCTCAACCTCCTGCCCGCCCCTGGCCATTTCCAACTGGATGAGTATCGTAAAACAGCGTGTTCATGTGATCACTACTGCGTGATGCACGTTAAAGAACCCCCCCCCCCCCCCCCCCCCCCCTCGGGCTGGCGGTCACAATTACTGATCTATGGTCACACGTCACTCTGCACTGGCAAATATTCCAGCACATCCGGGACACTTGTCTCATTTAATTGCCTGACCAACTTCGCAGAGCCTACCGTAAAATTCCGAGCGAACGCCCACGTTTAAAGGATCGCCCACCCCCCCCCCCCTTTCTGTCCAACATCTGTTGGGAACGGTATTCCGATACATCGCCCTCCCCCCGATTCCCGCCGGACGTCACGCGATGTCCGACGGGAATCGCGCGTCAACGGCGCGATCTGCGGTCCCGCGTTTTTGTCTGCGATCTGCGCGCCTGAAATGCGTGAAATGCAAATCTGCTGCGTTTGCGATCTGCGCTATCCGTTCCCGAGTTCTTAGCGGATTCCCGTGTTTTTGCCCACGATGTGCGCGCGCGATATCGATTCCTAGCTTTAACACGCGCGAGTTGTTCCCGCGTGTATTATTGCATCGTGAAATGCGATTCTGCTGCGGCAGCGATCTGCTTGATTTGTTTCCACGACATGCGGGTTTGCAGCGGATTCCCGCGTTTACGTCCGCGATCTGCGCACGCGATATCGGTTTCTGCAGTATCCGTTCCCGTGAGATTCGAGTTCTCGGCGGGTTTCCGCCGGTCCTTCGCGCTGTCAAACGCGAATCTGCTGCGTCTGCAACCTGCGGTATCCTTTCCCGTGACACAGGAGTTCGTAGTGAATTCCGGCCAGTTTATCGCATCGTGAACCGCGAATTCGCCGTGTCCGCGATCTGCAGTATCAGTTCCCGCGTCACGCGGTTTTTAGCGGGTGCCGTGCCCCGGTTCTTATCATTATTTCTGATAACATTTTGCTGTGGCATCCCCAAAGATAGCCCACCCCATGTTTTTCACCATCTATCTCTTCATTTTGGGTGGGCGTTCGCTCGGAATTTTACGGTAGGTATCACACCCTAACTTTTCTAAACTTGATTTCGTGAAAACCAGTGAGTCGTGAAAACGTTATTTGAAACTGAAACTGTGGAGGAACTTGAAAAATGGACTTCGAACTTTGAAAACTTGGACTTGAAAAAAATTCAAAATCTTCCAAGTTTTTTTTTTTTTTTTTTCGAATTCAGCGTTAAAAAATAATCGAAACTTTCAAACTTTTTGCAGAAAGAAATTCGAAATCTTCGAATTGTTTAAACTTCATGTCTATAAAAATTCGAAGTGTTCGAATTTTATTTCCAAAGAATTTTGAAATCTTCGAACTTCAGATCTTAAGAAATTCAGATTTTTCGAATATCTGGAATTTCAAGTTAGGAAAGTTCGAAATCTTCGAATTTATCGAACCTCAAGTCAAAAAATATTCGAAACATTCGAACCCGAAATTTTAGAAACCGTGAAAGCTTCGAACTTTTCGAATTCGAAACTCTACTGTGATCAAAAGTTGGGAATTTTTCGAATTTGAACCTCGGTCGGTACGAAAATATCGAAATTTTTCTAAATCAAACCTCAGTTCGCTTCGCAAATATCGAAACCTTTCGAAATCGAACCTAGGGTGGTTCGCGACATCCCTACTTGGATCTGAACCGGGACCGAATCGAAAAAAATATAACGGTAACCGGTTCAAGGTAATTTTTTTTTCTTTCCATGACAAAATGAATCTATGGGAATAAAAAATTTACAGGGTCTCTTTATGTTATCCCTAAGACGTCTTGAAAGCCAAGGCGCAAGCGCCGATCCCGATGATAGCGAACCTCCGAAGACAGCGCGCCCCCCGACGTACTTTTGGCACCGTTCATCTCACGGCATGTCGCAAGCCCACTCTTCACCTCTGCCCGAGCGAGCGTCCCTTTCTCCCGCTGGGTTTGGGCCGCACGAGCGCATCGAGCGCATCCGCAGATTCTGGCACAAGGAACGCCATCTCGTGGTCCAGTGGTGAACCGTGGGTTTTGTGCCTTTCGTGTCGCCGACGTGTTTTCGCTCAAGGACTGAACGATAAGACATACGAGGCTTTCGCCTTAATAAGGGGAAGCGGCCTCACTTCGTTTCCCCAGCTCGAGGGGACGAAGCGAAGAGGGAATGAGAAGTGCGACGTCGCATGCCTTGTCGGCAGCATTCAGTCGCGCGCTTCTTTTCCAAAAGTACCGCCATCCATCAGAAATATCGCTGTACGATTGATGTTTTTGATTTTTGCAGCGTCCCGCCTAGTGCTACAGCCTTTTGTGAGCTCCAAATTTCGGTTCAGTAGCCCTTTAAGCCTATCGTGGCAGGTGTGGCACAATTCTTAGCAAAAATGGCACTTGGCCACAAGATGTAGCAAACTTTCGCTCATCGCGCAATTTGGTGTAGCACTTCTAACATTACAGACTACAGCCCCTACACAGCACTGGTTGCTCGAAGGAGATGCCAGTAAACCGAAACTGGCGACTACCAACCCACAGAAAGTTTTCATCAGAATTAAGGACACCACAATGCACGTAAAAACATCTCGTGTCGCCATAAAGGAATAAAAAAAAGGGATGGGCAGGTATTGTAAAATACACACACAACTACTTCCAACTGTACCCACCCTCCCCCCCCCCCGCCCCCTCAATTATTCGTGGCGAGAAGCATGCTCGGTGCTGTTCACCTTTATCCCACTTTGGCCGATAAACATGGTTGTCACATACGTTTTCCACCTTCTTAGTACATAGAAGCTTGGCATCAGCAGAAAAACTATCCGCTCCGAGTTGCAAAAAGAATCTACCAGATGACGGAACACGCCTTCTTCATAAACAGCCGAACGCATACCCATCTGTCCATAAGCTAGGAACCCGACTGCCTAAACTCCTACATACTTAAAAAAAAAAAAAAAAGTAGAAACAGTGATTATGGAAAACAAGGGCAATCAGCCTTGCCAGAAAGTTATTAATTTATTACTCCCGAAACACACTCATTAGGTGGAGAGATGGACACGCTTAAATGAGACCGACGTACAGTGAAAGGAGCGGACAAGGGAGCAGTTGAGTAGTTACTTTGTATTTCGTTTCCTCGAAATTCAACTACAAGAACAGGAAAATGAAGTCCGAAGCCACCGCTCTTTCCTCTTAACAGAACAACCGTCCCTCGTCTTAAGGATGGGGGACAACGGGAAGGGGAAGGGGGGGGGGGGGGGGGGGGTGCACAGGGAGGGGGGCAAATCACCTCATTATAAAAATAATCTTTGAGTAATACAAACTCTTCCTCGCCAATTCCAGGCTACTACCAAGAGTTCCCGGTGGCCTTCAGTTTCCTCTCGTTTTGTCTTTCTTTTGTCGGCGTCTTGTTTTTAGCTTTACGAGGTGGCAGCAGCGGCAGCAGTCGTCGTCGTCGTCGCGTTGGCGGCGGCAGAGGGGGAGAGGGGGGAGATGTGCACGAGGGTGGTGGTGAGGGGCGCCTCGACGTGGTGTGCACCGTCTTGCGTCGTCTCGTGGCCACACTTGGCCCCCTTCAGTCCTCGCCTTCGGACTCTGCGAGAAAGAAAGGGGGAAGGCAAAGTTGGACGAGGCCCGGTCGAGCATCGCCATGATGTTGCAAAACTAGAGACCCTGACAGATTTTTTTCGGACGCTGATAATTCGGACTTGTTCGATGTTTAGGACCTAAAGGAGGAACTGTGACCTACCCGACTGTGACACAAATAGACCATGAGCCCGATACACGGGAACGCACGCGGTCACGGAGAATGAAATCGCACGACAGTCGGTCAAGGGACAAACCAAGCATAGTCAACGCCACATAGGCAAAACATTTTTGACTAACTTCCTAAACCTTTTTGTGAAATGTTGGCGCCCCATGAAGACGACAGCCTGCACCCTAGTCGCCCTCTACTGACACGACACCCGTGCCTAATCTACGGTCAATTGTGCGTAGCTGCATCAAGATCCTATACACTAACAAGCCGTTTGTATTGAGCCAGCGTTTCCCCACTGCTCGTGCGCAGAAACCAGATTCACACCAGATAAGACGTCCGTGCACGTGCAGTTCCAAAGGGCTCGTGCGTAGTCGCCGACGGGCTAAGAATGCAGAACTCTGCCTCCAGGCTGCGCTAGTTGCCTTTCGCCGGGCTCCGGCTGCGCGTACGACGAACCGTTGTCGGAGGCAGAAGGCCCGATTCTTTGCCCATCGCAGACTTCTCGACCCACTGCCCGGGGTGCGTTCCTCACCTTCTTCGGCGCTCTGGAGCCAGTCGACGAAGCGCTTCATCTGGTCCAGGAAGACGCTCTTGCCCTTGGGCGAGTGGGCCCCCTTGTACCACTTGAGGATCGAGTCCTCGCTGAGCACGTCCGTCTTGTAGAACAGGATCACAATCTTCTGGAAGACCTTCATGAAGTTCATGTTGTCGTAGCAGAACTCCTGCACCTTGACCAGCAGGGCCACCTCCGCCCTCGGGGTGGTGGTGAAGGCCTCCAGCAGTGGCGTGTACTGCTTCAGGTGCTTCAGGGCCTGGTCCGCCACCAGCTCCTCCTTCTTGTTCCAGTCCATGCCCGACATCTGCGTCGTCCACAGCAGCACCGCCACGTCGTGCTCCGGCAGCGAGTACTTGGTCATGTACTCCTTCACGCTCGTGATGATCTGCAACGGAAGATTGCCGACCAAGTCAAATTTCACACTTTTATCTACCAAATCCCGTCAAATTGGGATTGTAGACCGGTGCTTTGCCTCGAAGCGACCGAGGCGACTCGGGGGGTCTCCCGCAGCCAAAGCAACGTCCCCACCGTCACGTCGGTGCCTTTCGTAGGTGCGCCAACTACAGCAAAGCGGGACAGTCTATCCCCGATATACCGCATTTGCATGAATATAACGCGTCTATTTTCCAAACTATGTGCTCCAAAATGCATCTCGCATCATATTCAGAATCGAGTTCAGCCACGTGGCGCGCGAGTCTGGAGAAAGCTATCCCTCCGGCTCAATGCAGGAGATCCGGTGGGAAAAGAAATGTGGATGCGGAAAGCAGTGATGTGTGACATTTGAACGGTATTAGCGCATTCTTTTGTCATCTTTATGGGAATCTTGACGATGTTCTTCCTTCTCTTCACCTTTGTAAATATAGTTGTGAGTAGCGCTCTTTTCTGTCTCTTCTCCATACGTGGGCGCTAATACCGTTCAAATGTCTAACTACCAACTAGCCCAGTTATCAACCCTTTTAGCAGTGATGTGATTGGCCTAAGCCATTTTGGCGCACGTTTCGGAGCAACCAAAACAGTGTTTTGGAGCAGCAAATGTGGCCTTTGGAGCAACCAAAACAGTGTTTTGGAGCACCAAAAGCGGTTTTTGGAGCAGGCAAGACAGTGTTTCGGAGCAGCATAAGTGGATTGTGGAGCAGATATTCTTAGGAAAATAAAAATATTAGTTTTAAGTGCTGTACAAACGAAGGGCACTTTGTGCCCTTCGTTTGCTCAGACATCCCACAAGTGTACAGTGCTGCAGGCATTGCCAAGCAATTTCGAAAAACCGCTTGCCACCATTTTACTCGTTCCCGACGTGCCAGATTTTCGTCAAAAGTAAGCAAACGTAAAACAATAAATTGCAAGCGTCCCAGCTGGTGCCTCAGTCACGCAATCGTGTTCGCATGCACGTGAGGCCAACTTCGGCAGGCTTGCTGTTGGGCATGCTTCGTCGCACGAGCGCAGACAACGGCTGTCCGATCGAAACCGAAACCATGCCCCTCAGCTCCGTTGCTAACTTATCCCCAAAATTGTACACAAAATGTAACTTTCCAGCATGCAAAAAACAGTCCAGTGGCGCGTGCTTGCCAGGCCGGCAAACAAGGTACAAGAAAAACACACATAAAATAAAGAACCTGAGTGCATCAATGCAAGACATTGCGAGCCAGCCTCAAAAAGTTCGCTTTGTGCAACGACTGAACTCGAGACAAACAAGCACGCTGTGCAGGTTCAGCGTGCAGACATTGCCTTCTTTGCTTTAGCTCACTTCTCTTCACCAACTTTCTTTCACAGCAGATGCTTCACGTACCGAGGTCCCTCTCAAAAGAAGGCCCACCGAGAGGAATCTAGATAATCAATACTTTAGGCGCGTTTACATGAATGCGACTTAGTCGCATTCAATGCGATCATGTAAACGGCATAATGTGCAAAAAAAGCGCATTGCATTCAAGTCGCTAGACAGAGGTGGATCGAGATGGCGAGTGCGCATTTATTCAGCCCATGTAAACGGAGGTTGCATCGCATTTTGGAACAGGGAGGATTATGGGAAGGCACTCGCTGAGGGAGCGAGTGAACAGCTGAGAACATGGCGGCGGCCAACCTCGTCGGCGGTGCGGAGAGCGGTCCCGTATGGTCGCCTGCAATTTTTTCCCCGAGCACAAACGCAAGCTTTTATTGCCATCATAAGTATGCGGAATACAGCGGAGCTGCTCGGTGAGGGCGGCCCCTGTCCAAGCCTTGCGAAGTACGACTTGCGCGTCCGAAGGGGTCCCAAAGGCTTCGGCGCAAGCACGAACGACACCGAGAGCTCCAAGCACTGTAGAGCACTGCATGGTAGCGCAGAACAAGCAGCTCCTACCTCGGTGCCGTTCCTGGCTGCGCAGGAGACTTTCGGACTCGGGGTCCGGTTGGTCCGGTCGCGATTGGCGAGGTCTGGCGCGGTGAAGCGCAGAGGCGTCCTCAAAGCGTGCGCACACACGTCGCCTCTGGTTCAGAGTGACCCGGCGGCCCGGCCTGGAGCCCTAAACGCTTGGGTTTTGATGTTTCTTCCGTCTCGTAACTTCTTCCACAGCACCGAAGACAGCGGGCACAATCTTTACGTTCACTGAACGCGTCGGACGGCCTCCACGTGCGACGCACCGGAAAACGTGGTGCGGCTAGTGCCGGAACTGCATAACTTCGAGCTTTGACACGGCGTGGCACCACCTTCGTGTAGGGCTTGGTGCGCATTCATGTAAACGTTGCCGCGTCAGCTTCGTTCGAAGAGCGAGTGGAGTCGATGCGCTGAAGTCGCTTTCATGTAAACGAGGCTTTTGACAGAGCAGTATTTGAATTAAAGATGAATTTTTGTAGTAACGTATGATTTAAACAAGAACAGGAATGTTGATGAACATGCGGCGGTACCTAGTTTCGTTTTAGAAAGTACCATATCTGCAGTGATGTGGGGACGGCAACATTCAACGGCGCGCGACCACGGTGACTGAAAGGCAGTGACCAAATATAGTTTTCCCACGGCCGTTGCTTCAGCTCACAAAGTAACTCCTGCCGCGCAAAAACGTGGTTTCGTTTCACAGCATGACAACATGGCTGGTACCCGGCAAGCTAGCGTCGGAGCGTCTGCACACATCCGCGTCTATCGCTGAAAATATATAAAAAAAGACGAGACGAGACCCACAAGACGAGAGCGCGAAACGCCGGGAAAACCATGCAAGACCGAGTGGACAATTGATGCACGGTACTTTGTGTCAGGCGGCCGCTTGCGCCACATAACACACGCCTGCTCAATTACAATACTCAGTTTAGTTTCGGTTTTGAAAGGCGACCTAAATTGGTCCTTTGGCGCAGGCTACCCATATTTTAGCGAAATGTAGCATGATGTAGCAGGGTTAGCCCCTTGGCGCAGCAATCACATCACTGGGAAAGGGATTTATTAGCTATTGGAACATGTAAAGGGGGGAATAGAAAACATAAAAAGCATTTTTATCGCTTTTGTGTTTGTACAACGCACGCTGAAAAGCACGCTGCAGAAATGCAGCACGCCACGTGGGAATGTCGGCAGCCAAAAGCACGAACGGTATTTACGCAATTGTGCAACACAATGTGTTTGTTTATGCGAAGGGCCCAGAACAAGAATGAGTTTGATGGTGCATCAAGTCTAACAGTCTTTTCTGCCTGCACATTTTTTAGTTTCTGCTCCAGAGTGGTCTGGTGTTTGTGTGCTGGTGCCTTGCTTTGCTTGTGGGCTGCCGAGGAGTACACGCGGAGAAAAAAAGAACCACCAGACAAGCCGCGCCATGCTGCTGCATATCTGCGAAGTCGTCGAGTAAATTAAAAACGGAAGGACTTGAACAGTGAGGATGAGGGCAGTCAAAACGGTAACTGATATTCTTCGATTTCAATTGCCTTTTTATTTCTGCTATGCCCCCGAGTGCGGTAAATTTATGCACCCTGGGCTTAAACCTGCGAAACATTAAAACCTGCCCTCGCATTATGATCGTGGTCGCGTTATATTCGTGCAAATATGGTACAAATTTCGCGACACTTTATAAACTGCATACCGTATTTTCGTGCACATCACTTGTCCCCGCTAATTAGCCACCCTCGGAAAAAGCAAAAGAAAACCTTGCATATTGCCCGCACTAAACGCGCAAAGCGATGTCCAACTCTCACTAGGAACCCTACCCCTATTTTTAATACACTCGTCCCCACAGTCCCTGCGGCTATCCGAGATGCCTCCAGTGTTGCAGGAAGCGTCATAATCTGTGCCATCGAGGCAATTGCAGATACGGCACCTTCTGAAACGGTTCCGCGCCAATTTTCTGTTGACACGGTGTGATTGCCACCTCTTCTCTCCTCGAAGAACCTTGCGAGCGCTCTTTCAAGTTAGAGGTATGCACAGGTCTTCGAACGGCGGAATGATCTTCGCTCGCGGCTAACTGTCTGCAGACTCTCCCTCTTCCTCCATTCTCACGTGTGCGACTTTTCGACGTCGTGGCAGCTTTTAGCTCCGGCCTGCCACTCGGTTTTCTATCTCTTTGGCAACGGATCCAACGACGGTCGGATTCCTTGCCGAAGTGGTTGGAACCCAAGAACCGCCGACGGCAACGGGGCTCCATGCGTTGCCATTAAATCGACGGCTCAGTTTGGCTGCTCGGCTCACAAAAAGAAAGACGGCTACCCGAAAAAAGGAGATGGTGAGAAGAAAGTCCCTAGGAGAGACCGGAGAAGAGGGATTACGGGAATCTGTCCCCATGACTTTGCACCACTTTGCCGCAACTCGGGTATAATGCGCACCCCGACTTTGCCCTTTATTTTATGCAAACCTTGACGGGAGTTCTACGCGAAAAAATAGGGCATTTCTCAAGCATCCAAATTCTCCCGTTAGGTAATGTTTTCCCAGTTTAAGTGCTACACTTTGAACCCCGATTAAATTAAATTCGCGAGAAATGCGATTTTGTTTTCTCTTCCCATCTTTCTTGCACCGAAAACAATTTTATTCTAGATCTGGCAATGAAGTAGTTTTATGCCGCAATTTGTATTAAAAAATTGCGGTGGCTTAGCTTGGCTACGCCAAGATATACGTAGCGTGAGCTTATGCGCACAAAATGAGAGGCGCTATCAAGCGGCTCCCGTGCAGCGTCAGACTTGGCTACTGCGCAACAAAGGCGTACAGCTGGGCACGCGGCGGCGCCAGTGCGTCTGCCGCGGCGACAGCGGCTTCGCGTGGCTTTCATAATGAGCCGTGCTCATTATGAGAGCCACGCGAAAGTGCTCAACCTCTGCCAGTGTAGCTCATGCCACAAAAACAAAGTCTTCGCACATTGCATACATATTAATAAACATGCCAATGAAAGAAGGAAGAAATTCAGAAATTGGTATTCGGTAGAGGTGACAAGCCAGAAATGTATTTGTTCCCTTACAAATCCTTGCTTTCACACCAAAATGATTGCTGAACAAAAATGATAGCACTAGCTTAGCACCACCATCTGAAAATGAAGAAAAAGGAAGGCTAGATTTTTTATAATAATGAGTACGGAACTTTTATTCTGAAGTGATGTCAAGTTACTTTGGAAAACAGCCTTACAGCAACGTAATGGCTCAAGTATTGGGAATCAGGCAGCCGGTTGTACCATTTGACGGCTTCTACAAGCACCGAGGCTCGCATGCTATGGTGATACGGTTTCGCTTCACTGGTTTGTGCACCAGACATTATCTAAAACAAAGGTTGGTAAGCACCCCTCTCATAATTATAGGTCACAATTCGCCATAGAATATGACTTGTACATGAGCATTTACAAGACTGGAGTCAATGGCCAGTGGACGAAAAAGAGAAACTTCAATTAAATCTGAGATTTAACGAGGTCTTCAGCTCCAAGCATGATTTTGCTAGATCGAAGTTCAACCGTATTTCAGTGCATCAGAGCCAAGCACCGATGCACAACTTTGTCTCTTTTGTTACTCTACATCATTTAGTTTTGTTGCCCCTGGTGTGTGCACAACTGTTAAGGTTTCTAGGTTCCTGCCCTGTGTTACGGCAACAACTGCCACATTCAATTTCCCTGCACACCACCGTATTGGATGTACGAGTGTAGCCTATACAAAAACACAACTAGAACTACATTGCCCTGCAGTTCTATGCACTACGCTAAACCTTTCTGCACCGCTGCAAGTAAATCGAAGGAACCCAATGCCGGAGGCAGGTAAGGTGTTTTTTGGGATCGAAAAGTTGGCAAACCCCTCACCTACACGACACAACAAGATGCACCGATAAGAACTACAATTGTGAACTGCCGTGTGCGCAACACGCGGGCTGCAGTCATGTGGCTCAAAGCAGACGCTTCATTTGTCCGACTAACTCGAACCCCATTGTACGCAGTCGGCCTGAGAGGTGTGAAAGGAGCACCAGAGGCTCAGGCTCTCACCTCCTTCACCCCAACTTCATTCTTCAGCTGGTTAATCACCTGCTGCTGCAGGTCCTTCTTCACTGAAGAAGCCTCCTGAGCCCTCTGGAGAAAGAAAAAGAAAAAAGAAAACTGAGACCTGCAAAACATGAAGCTCAGGGAGACACAGACCTCAGGTTAGGTTGTTCACTACTACACACATGATGACACACGTGTCTTGATCGCCCTTGCACGGAAACTCTGAATATCGACGATAGTCCTCTTCGCCTTGAACAGAGCAAGGTAGGCTATGAACGCGACTTTGGTAGCCCGTTGGAGACTCACGCACAACATGATTCCGATTAACCTTTTGTTTGCGTAGCTGTAGCTAAATCGGGGTGTACGCCGGCTGACGCTCGCTTCGGCCGACAAAACCTTGATTGCCGAGCGCGGCTGAACTTCCCGCGTGTATACGAATACATTTTATAAGAAGTTCCTAACAAAGGGCAGAACAAACGTATGGCCGTATGGAAGTATCGCAACCGGCGGCGTTGATTCGCCGAGCTCCATATTTTGCGTGTGCTGACGACGTTTTTGACGGTTTGTATAACAGGAGTAGCCTTTGCACCGCCCTGCGAAGGGCTCGATCGCGCTGGATCGCTTCGAACAGCAGCGCTGATGTGTACAGTCACTCGCTTTTTCTTTAACGACCTTGTCCAGACCTCTTCAATACCGGCGTCAAATAAAAGCGATCGTGCTCGGCATCGTCTGCCTCCATTTTATTCGAAGACCGTCCTCTCTCTCTTTCATAAAATCTTCTTTGATCACCCATCTTTGAAACGAGAACTTATTTCACAGCCTTCATACCTCTCATCCCGCATGGATCACCGCTCAAACTTGCCATTCCGTACTACAGCACAAGTATGTTTTTTTTATTCTTTCATCCCCAAAACCAGCTCAAAGTGGAACCGGCTTCCCACTTCCATTGAAAATGTCATTTAAATCCGCCATAACCGAATACTTTTCTAATTCTGCACTTGCTAATGTTTTTTTTTTGTTACCGTGCATTGTAGCACTGTTGATGTATTTACTCCATGTACCCGCCCCTCTGTAATGCTGGATCCATGGGCCCTGAGGGTATTCAAAATAAATAAATAAATAAACCCACCAAAGCACGCTCTAAACCGGATGACATCTATTTGAGAATGCAGGAAAACTGCCTCGCTGGCTCCGAGAACCCACCTGGTAATCCAGGAGCTGGGAAATGCCGTGAGCCTTGAAGGTAGCCGTGAAATTTTCAGGGCTTCGCTTGCTCACTGGGAAGAACTCCTGCGGAGACAGAATGGAAGGCCGCTTTCATCTACCACACACAGTAACGGAAAATGCCAAGCTGCTTGCCAAATCCCAGATAAAGCCTTCCAATCTCTCTTCCAGGTTTTTGCCGTAGAACCCGCGTTTCAGCCCCAACAATGCCTCGTCACACTTTTGTCATTCTCGCAGAAAAGTGTATGCGTGGGCTTTGTCCGCATAAAGGTCCACCCGCTTCCGACCATAGTCGCAAACGGGAAGAGAATTTACGATAAGGAAAGAGGAACATTGAAGACAAACAGACAAGACAAGCTTTCAACTTTCAACAAAACGTCTACTGGCTCGACTTCGCCTCCAGAAGCTTGACGGGGATGTCCCTGGGTCGTCCCCCCTCCAGCACGAGCTTTACACCCTCGACAACTCTTCCGAGGTCTCGCGAACCCCAACCGCACACACGCAGTCAAAGCGTGACAGAAGGGGATGAACTCGTGCTGGAGGACGGGCATTGGAACGAGGCGCCCCGCTGCTCTCATTCCAACGGCAATCTAAGATACTGTAACCGTACAACCCAAAAGAGCCGGAGCTTCCGTTCACTTACCATGAGCCTGGAGTCGATGCCCGACTTGCGCAGCACGGCCCACAGGGTGGAGGGGTCTTTCTCCTCCAGCCATGTCTGGAAGACGTCCAGCAGGAACTGCAGCGCAATTCCTGCAACGAGGCGTCCACGAACACGTCGGTCTTCCAAGTCTTTAACCACCAAGACAAGATGCGCAATACGGCGTAGTCTGCGCGGTACGGCCCAAGCACGGTGTCGGCACTTCTCAGCACTTCCTTCGGGCGTGGTATTGACAAAGACCAGATTTAGCTGCCTCGAATAAGTGCATTCCAACCCACTAGTTTTGATGGCAGCTTTTCAGTCGACGAAGAGAACCGAAAAAGTGTCCTTGAAATCCCTCCTCTATTCTGTCGTTGAAAACTGGACAAAACATTGTGACAGCACCCATTTTCACAAATGTTGATAACGTTTTCAATAGGGGATGAGCCACCCTCAATCATAATCTGGGTGTTTCAGGACGCTTAGTGCGCGTAAATCAAGTCGTCCCCGCAGCCACTCACCATCCTTCACGAGGTGGTCCTGCAGGGCATTGCCCAAGACACTGGCGGGCACCTGGCCCCCCGCGAGCAGCACCGCAGTCACCCGCGCTAGCTTCTGCCTGTTGTCCGGGGTGAACCCCTTCAGGAAGATCAGCACCTTCTTGAACTCATCCTCCAGAGTCTTCTCCAGATACTTGTAACGTCGAATCAATTTTGTGATCAGCTGCAACCAGGGAGAACATCAGTAGTTCAGCCAGGCCTCCTTGGAGTACCACTGCACCTCTTTCGCCTTCCCTGAATGGGCAGTGTTCATTGGTTCATACGTCCAGTTAACTACTGAGCCGACGGTGCGGAAGAACAGGGGTGAACAGCTTAGGAGCACGAAATTCTCGTTTTGGAGCAGCAGTTTACGCATCTTGGAGAAACTTCGGAGCAGGAAAGTCTACAGTTTGGAGCAGAGTAGGAGCAGAAAATGTTAGAGCAGCTTATCAGCAACTGAAATCATAAAAAATCTGATTTATACCACATAAATCGGATTTCTCTTCTTTATGTTATTTTTTTCCACCCTGGTTCCAATAAGTCACCAGCGCCGATATAAAATATAAAAGAACAAAAAAACCGAAAAGGCAAACCCAAGTTCAATGCGCATAGATGAGGACAAGAAACACAGGCTAGCTGCTAAGTTAGGTGGGCACCAGGTACCTCAAGCTTATACGAACTGGTGCCAAAGCGCAATTGTAGTGCAAAACTTTTTAAAGCGGTGATTCGAGAGCATGAACAGGGAAGCACGGTTTACTACAACCAGACATCCATCGGACGCTCGTAGAGAGCATGTGCAGATAGAAACAAACTTGCCACAAAAGTGAGTCCCAAGGTAAATAGTGAATTGGTAGGAAAACTACGAGCAGCACATGCACGCTAAGTATGGGTGTGTGACCGATTCATTCGATCGTTCACGCACTGGAAGCACGTGTGGGATAACGGAAAGTACTCACGGCGACGTCCATTTTGACGAGAAGATTACGGACACGAATGAACAATTAGACAATCGGGGTGTCTAGCAAAATATTTTGAAATTCCCAGACTTTTCCAGATTTTCCCTGACAATTTCAGGTGAAATTCCCTGACCACTGTAGAGGCAGTTAAATATATAAGACGATTACAACACAAGGCACTGAGCACTGTAAAGATAATCCAACTTGCATATTCCGAAAAATTCGGGTTCGTCCAGATTAAACGAGCACTTTCTTGCCGCCGACATCGTCAGTGAAGAGGCCACTTCCGGAAACATCATGAAAACACGACGCTGAACCACACACGTCAATAACCGAATGGCAGCATGGCCTTCCAGATGCACTTTCGGATACTTTCGGCTTAAGGCTTGGATTAGATCGGGGTCTGCGGCTTTTCCATTTGTTACTAAATTTAGTAGCTCTAATTGGATCTAGCCTTGTGTCGCGCCCTCAATCCAATCCAAGGCTTAGACTGGATTTGTCGGCTCCTCCCTTTGCATCAGGTAGCACATTACATTGGGTGAGCAGAGCCCGCGCTCCGCTCTAAGCAGAATTTATTGCCCAATTTTCTGCCCCGAAGTCCTCAAGTCTTTGCTCAGGGCACTCGATGGCGTTTCTTGCTCATTTTCTCTGACTGGGCTCGCTTTTTGACAATATCCCTGACAATTCCCCGATTTTTCCCGGTAATTAAAATTTCCCTGACAAATCCCGGTCGCTAGACACCCTGACAATGGAGGCGCTCAATAGCACTTTTAAGAAAAGTCTTGATAGCCTGTGCGTCATACCTCGCGTGGCCAGACAGCGAGACCGCGTGACAGCACACCGGTAGCATGCAGTCACGAATGACAGCGGAAAATAGTAGGAAAATCGGGAAAAGACCACGTATCATAGAGAAGGGTCTACAGCTGAAATCTTTGAATCCGGCGGTTGCTTGCACCACCCTGAACCCGTGCAGTGTACTTTACTACGACAAAATTGAATGTTGCGAACCAAGCTCTTGTTTCCCGCTAAATCTAGCGCCACCGTGGAACGTTTTTTTTTTAGTTTTGAGTTACTTTGGCGCAGTGTGGCGCAATTTCGACAGATTTCGCGTTTTTGGCGCAACTAGGAGCAGAAATTTGGGTTTGTATCAAAATGGCGCAATTGGCGCAGACGTCACACCCCTGGTGAATCTACACGCTTGCTGGACCAGTTGCAACGGCATGTGCTGAAAAATTCGCCCCCTTCCCGTGGCAAGGGAGAGTGCACTGCGTGTTGCTTCGCGTCGACGTTGCACAGACGAACTTGCCTCGACAGTGATAACACCGTCGTGCACGGCGTCTATGAAAGAAAGAACCGAAAAGCTAGCACTTTGATGGGAATGGAACGCCAAAATTGATTAAATTTCTTGCGGTCGTACACCCCCGCTTTGTTCAAACAAGGAGAACGGAGCCGCATAGCGCTGCCGGCAGTAAGTGCTCGGCCGAGGAGAAACACAAAATAAACAGACGTGACGAACGCGCAGCAGATCTCTCCACAGGCGGTGAGTGGCAGAGAGCAGAAAGCAAAGGACTTTTCTTTCACTGCTCAATGCTTGCTCGCGCCGTGGCTTGCTCTATCTTCGGCTCTTCGTTCGCCTTACCTCCCGTGTTTCCTTTCCCCTAAAGGCATTTTGGTTTTGGTTTTATCACCGTGGCGTGGCGCCATTCACAGAGCCGCAAATTTAGAGATCCCACGCGAAGTGCATTCTGTCGGCAAGCCCCATCATGCCACATAGCAAACTACTACCACCCACCCAGCTTGCATGGTAGTTATGTCCAGCCCTAACAAATTCCTGGGGAGAACCCCAGTCCAGACGCAGACAAGGCTACAAGCGCCAGCGTCTGGCATTGAACAGTGCTTGCATTGCACAACCGCGCCCTCTTGGCAGGGACATTGAAAGCCCGGAGCTCACGCTTGTAGCATCATCCGAGTGTGCACAGACGAAGCAGAGCGACAGCGAATGGCTTCGAAGGGGTCTGGTAGCAGAAGCATCACAACGAGGGATGCTGTGACTGTTTAAGGGGAGACACTACCCAGAAAAAAAATTTCTGCAAAAAAAGTTGATTTGTATAAATTACATAAATACATCCAACAACATCTAGAGTATTCCCAGAAAGTTTCGTTAGTTTAGACTGCATAGTTAATTTTTAATAAATTATTTTCTGTCCATTGAAGCTAAAGAAAAGGTAGGGTTTGGAGCACTTTGAACGCATTTTTCTCCATTCCACTTTTTGGTATAAATTCCATTTTAGTCAACCTATCGTTTGATAATGGCAATACAGGGAAGGCTCGTTCTTCACTTTTCCGGACTGAAATTTAATAAGGAGTGCGGCTATGGAATGCTTTTGTCACTTTACAGATGTCTTTTATAAAAAATGTTGACATTTTGTCGAAGACACAGAAGACCAAAAAGTTGACCAATTTTGCAGAAGAGAAAATTTATAGAAATAACTGACTTCTTACAAAAGCCTTTCCATAGCCGCACCCCCTAGGCATTCTGCTACATATCTAGCGAATACAAATCTTGAATATTGTAATAGTTTTCTGACGATAGGCTTACTAAACAATGTGGACGTGTTGCTGATAGAAGCTGTTCTAATTTCCTTCTCATTTACCCGACAGACCTGAAATTTTGTTATGCACCCTCTAGCATGACCACCAGCCTACCCTGTAAATTTAATTAATTTTAAGCCAAGGGTTCAAAAGTTGACCCTCCTAGGGGGTGTGCCCCCTTAAAGCTGAAACAAAGTGTAACCATGACAGCGACTTCCGGATACGGAGCTTCGGATTCAGATCCACCGGCGTTCCCTTTGGGCCGGAAGTTCCGATGTCAATGTTGCCAACAGAAACTGAGATGGCTAATTTTGACGAGGCTCGTTTATAATTTCAGTTTGGGCGCACTTTGGCGCAATTTCATTCTTATTTATACCTATGTATAAGTGTGGCGCACGAAAAGTCATTAGGCACTCAATGGTGCAATTGGCACCGCAGTTCTATTCCTGTAATATATACAGAGTTCAAGAAACAGACAGGGCAGCTCCCTACCTGGGCGTAGTTCTTGAGCACGTCAATGTTATTGGGTGCAGCAAAGATGCAGATGTCCGTCTGGGAGGGCTTGGCTATGTCCACATCCACTATCAGTGTGCCTCCAGGGGCTGCGATCAGAGTCAATGGCACCGTTGATGATTAAGGAGGGGCCGAGGACAATGTTCAAAAGCCCCCGAAAGGATGCGCGAGTGCTGTATGCTCAATCACTTCTAGATTTGGTGGTTTCATATTCGGCAGTAGTCACCCAATAAGCTACTCGCAGGCTACATTGTGTGGACTAATGAAAGCCCTACAATACAAGCAGATTCGAATGATTTTATTATAACTTGTTTCGAAGAGTCTGATAAGTACACATTCAGATAAGACTCCTCTTTTTCTCCGCGGGCCATTGCCTGCAACTCGCTGATAAGCGCCCTTCGTCGACCAGTTCACTCTGAAAAAACTTCTGCCCAAAAAGGGAGTGTCGCGATATTTGAACACGCTATTAACAAGGAAATAAGCTACGCACGGTTGTGGTTTTGGGTTTGTTGGGATGCTTAGAGCGTCTCGACTGAGCTGTCACCACAAAAGGACGATCTCAAAATCGACCTCAGTGACCCTTTAACAACCTCGTTTGTTGCTGAAACAACCTGCCGGCGTGTAGACACATATTGTGAAGTATGAATGGATGAATCATCACTGCAGTGGCCTTCGGGAAAAGAGCGGTAACACATTTCGTCAACACTCGTTCCCGTGACTGTACTTTCTTTCAGCAATAACTTGGCAAAGGGCAAACGTCCCCTGCAAGGTATTAATCGAAGTAATGAAGCCAAGCATGTGACAGCTCCCCGCAAAAGAAATGTACTCCGACTGTATAGAGTGCCTCACTCCACTCCCGATTGGCTCCAGGGAGCCCCTCTGTTTGCCGCTTGCCAAGTTATGCACAAACGGAGCATTGCCGTGCACAGCTCCCTTGCACAAGCAGAGTGACGTTGCTTCCTGCGGAGACTCACCCAAGATTCCACCAGCCAGGAGAATGTCGAAAATGACCTCTCCGTAGCGGCGGTAGTCTAGCTTGGATCCAGCAGCGTCCAAAAATTTGTGCACTGCGTCTAGGTCAGACCCAGTTTCCGCAAACCCTTGCAAGATAGCGTCTCTGAACCCTGCAGGGTCGTACTTCTCCTTCTCATCTGAAATGACAGTGAGGTACCGGGACCATTTTAGTCGACCTCGGCGGGCACACGACAGCACCCCGCTTTCGCACAAAACTCCGTTGCTGGCCTCTCCATCAGAAAACATTCTGAACTGGCACAAGAATCTCTAATGATAAACCCCACGTCTTTCCATGTACAGAGGCAATGTTTCCCAGCTCGAATGACTTTCGCTGCGATTGACTACGCCAGTCAGAGTAGTCAGTGGCATATATGAACACCAACTGGTGCTTGATTTTCACACATACCAACCATTACTCGGAGTTCGGATGAGCCAGTGCTAGAGTAATCGACTTGTCAAAACAACTAAAAAAAAAAGAAAGAAAAGAAAGAAGCAAGCGAGTGCTTGTACGGTCAATATATGTCCCTGATCGTGCTTCCAGATTTCTAGCATCACAGGACACACCCACTATGCCTTGGAGGTTTGTCAACACCAAAAACAGTGCCAACGAAGACCCAATCGCATGCAAACTAACAGTAAAGATTGCAAAAAAAAAAAAAAAAAGTTTCACCAGCATGACTGCAGAAAGCATGCCAAGAGTAGAACCGCATTTATAGAAACAGCCCCACACACCGCTCTATAATGTTTACAAAATCAAAGCCCCACATGCGAAATTCACGGCACGGCACGCGCACGGTTCACTTTGAAGAGCAAGCAAAGCGGGAGCCTTATGCACAAGCGCTGAAAATGGCACTGGCCAGAAGCCCATTTGTGGAATGGTCTATAGGCTATTTCACTTGCGTGCCAGGTTTTCACAACAAACAAGAGACTGGCAGCCCACATTCTGAAAACTGATGGAATCCCCAGAGATCCCCTTTGCCCTCAATTGTCGACGATTCAATCAATTCCAAATGAGCTCATTTTTCATTCGTAGGAACACTATTTCTTACGATTACAACAAACGATTAATCAACATCTTGAATGTTGGTGAAAATAGAGCCATTTGTGTTCTCATAAAGAAGACTGTTTCCTGCACATCCAGAGAACAGCTAGAATTGTCTGGGACTGATAGCAATGCAGAGCAAGTTTGTCTGCTTCTTGCACAGGGGTTGTGATGATGTCTAACTGCCAAGCTCTTACTGGCTAATAATAAAAAAAAAAAAAAACAATAGTGGGTAGATTTCAAGGCATCTAGCACTGGGGTCTATCCACTATCCTTTCAATCAAAGCCAATTGGAGCTCGGCATCCTTCTGACGTTACCGCAACTCCGGCAAAAGAAGCAGGTGACTTAACCTAACCTCCCCCACCCCCTGTAGCGTGCTGCACCCAGGAAATGAACCCTGGCCACTCCTCACCTCTTTTCCTGGTCTTGATGCGCTGACCTGATAGTGTCGGCTTCTCGGGTTTCTGACTCATACAAAAGCAGCTGCAAAGAAAAAGAAACTTGTGATCCTTCTGCTACATGCCTTAAGCCCTAGCCACATTTAAATTGTCCAAAGTGCCCACATTGCAAACAGGTAATGGTGCTCTAATACTTATGCAACACTCAATACACTCTCCTTAAACGACCAACTTCAATTAGGAATAAACAAGCTCGGCATACTGTAGCTTGGCTAAACTAACCGTATATAGTTATTCAAATGGTTTCACAAAAATAAACAAAAAATAAACCAAAATAACAAAAAACGGGTTGTGGCTGTACTTGCAGTCATTCAAAGGCAATGGAAAGCACCATCTGATCGATCAACTGATTGGCTAATTCACTGATGCCCCTTCAACACTACATGGTGTTATGTATAATGAGGCACAGCTAAATGCCACTAAACAGCTAAGATTTCTGATTAAGATAACACCTGCCAACCAGCTCAACCGTTACAGATCACAAAATTCCCCAGCATCTGGCTAACCCCAAAACATATTCAAGTTTTCCACGTGTCGTCTGAAATCCGCACCAAGCTTCGAACGACGACACTTTCAGCCTGACGATTGATCAAGCACGAATATGCAAACCTAATCCCCTTTAAGGAAAAAAAATGCAGCCACTAGCATCACTAATGAATACTAATGAATACGCCAGAGAGGAAGAAAACTGGAACCGCGGAGGTCACCCAACGGCACCACCAGACAAATTTCAGACGCATGAGCTGGCGTCGTCGACTGGACTGGTTCGACCACTGCTGCGAGCACTGCTGGAAAAGGCACCCTCTCCCACGCCCGAGGCGCACGTCGCCGTCGTCATCGGAGGCGTTTGAAACGGTCACGAAGGGCACGCGGTTCCGCCACGAATCCACTCAAAGCTGAGACAAGAGCGCGGCTGCCTTCGAAGGCTAAAAACTCGCACGGGAAGGGGGCTCCGTTTTAGGCCTCGTCCAAGCCACACATCATCGAAAACCGCGCGAAGGACGCTCTACCTCTTTCGCACAATGCCAGCGGTCGGGCGCCGGCTGTGCTTCGTTACTACTTGGGCAAAATATATAAAAGCAAGCTTAATAACACCTGAAAGACGAGTCTCCGCTTCTTCAAAGGGGCTGTAAGATAAGGCTGAACACGTCGTAGAAGGACGCACAAAACTAGACCGGCCCGACACGTTTACGATGCCTACATTTATCTGGGACGACGCCACGGACCGACCGCGAGGCCTATCAATGCGTAGTAAAAAGCTCGCGACGTCAACGCGGCTAACACAGCGAACAAATATCTTCCGGGTAGTTTAAACGCAGAAAATACTGTCTCCCACGAAGGGCAGATTTAAAATATTTAATGAACCCAGATTTGGACGACTCAAACCGGGTCCAAACGGAGGTGACAACGCGCTTCAACGAGGCTTAATTTGATTTGCGAAGTTACGGCCCCGTTTCACAGCTCGCGCTCGTCTCCGTCACGCTGTTTAGGAATTATTAAAAGCCGACAAGCTTTCGGCACTGGCTCCTCCTATTAAATTCCGTTTCGACAAGTGACAAATTTGGGGAAAATACTCACTGAATGTTTCTCCAAGTTCAGCCCTAACCCCGATTCGACGTGCGGTGGACGAGCGCTGCTGCTGCACACCTAGATTTACGTAATCATTTTTCTTAATCTAAAAAAGCGGAACAAAACGTGCATTTGAAACATTTTTATTTATGTTTAGAAATTTATAAATCACTTACCTGTGTTTGTGATTGAGATTACTTTATTTATACCGTGCTCGTTTGTCGCGGAGTTCTTTTTTAAAATGGCGGCCTCCAGAAGGTGAAAATGGCCGCTCACTGCGGTAACCTCATGCTGCGGCTTCGCCTGAATGTGTTCAGTAACGCGGTAAGGATGTCATAACTATGAGGATTCGTGTTTGCACATGCATGCTCACAACATTAAGGCTTATTTGAAAGTACGATTATTGCCTATCTATCTACTACATCGCTTGTAATCGCAAAATGTAATGTCTCCCGAATCAAACATTTGAAATGTGCGTCGCAGGTTGGAGGATTAGCTACTCGAGCTGTTCAAATCCAGAGACGAATCTGACTCGCTGCCAAAAAAAAAAAAAAAATCATTATTTACAGCATCCCTTTTTTTTTTTTTTCAGCTACTTCGTGGTTCCGGGCAAGCAGTCTATGTCCAGCAGAGGTTTGCCAAGCACTGGAATCCGAAATGGAAGAAGCAAAGACGAGAAAAGGCAAGCCCGAACCTAAACAAACGTGATTACACAGATACAAAACTGAGGGGAACGTTGACACACAACACTGTCTCGAAGACAGTGTGGTCAGCTGCCTCCCATGTCACTTGTAATAATTTTTTATGAATGATCAAATAACACAGACCGTAACTCAAAGTATGCTTAGCTGCAATGTCTTTGTTCAGGCATATAAGCCATACCATTATTCACATGGACGACAGGGACACTGTGCACTTACCTAAAATTTGTGCGTGCCACTGACTTATGCCTCGTTTTCGCCCGTTAAATTGATCCGATATTAAATCATGTTATACTTTACTCTCTTTCCTCTTTTGGAGTTTTAAACCCCTTAGAAAATTTTCCTCCATGTCTTTGATCAGTTGCCGATCGTCATGCATAGTCAACGAAAGTTCCAGCCATAAGAGAACTTCGGGTGCGTGCAGTTTAAACGCAGGTTTTGCGGGACACAAGCTCGCTCCGACGGGCCAAGTCAGGGGGCGCGCACCCAAATAAAATAATTTTAACTGTTTCCTGTCCTCGAGAGTGTTTCTGAAACCCAGCAGAATAGTGCAAACCCTAACTAATAAGAGAGACCCGGACTGACTCCGTGCCCCGTGCTGCCTCTGCTTCGTAGGTCATAAAAGTAGAGCTGCCTGACTTCGAGCAGTTCCGGATGAAAGACCGACTCACTCCCGAAGAGGCACGATCAAAACTCAAAGAGAAGGGCGTCGCTCCCGGAAGGGTGTGGATGGAGAGGCCAATCTACACGAGCTGTTCGGGTGAGCCAACGACCGCCATCGGCATGCCGGGCCGCAAGGACGCACCTCCAACGATGAAGGCCACGCATGGTCGTCCGTCGACAAGATCCCCGCGTCGTAGTACTACTACTAAGGTGCCTCGAACGCGTCTTCGACCGGTGCGTTGGGCGAAACGTATTCCGCTCTTGCGTCCTGAAGTGGCATCAAATGACGTTGCAGAAGCCAGAGTGTCACGCCGTCGGACGTTGCGATCCCGGGGGTCAGCGCTAGAAGTCCCGATACAAATTACGAGCGAACGTGAGCGTCCCTGTCGTCGCGGCGTCCCATGCACCGACTGCAGAAGCTCCTGTGGAACGTCGAGACAAAGAGTGACCCCGCAGCGGAACCGGCGACGACGCAACACTTCTGCGACGTAATTGGGCAGAAATCGAGGGACCACTTTTTTTGGACGCGGTGGACGCACCGGCTAGAGACGCGTGCCAGGCACCATAATATTACTTAAACACTTACGAAAATGCAGCGAGTGTGCGGGCGAGCTGGTGGATGTTGGATAAAATTACCCGAGGTTGCGATAAAAGATGGGAAACTTGGTAAAGAAAAAGGTTGTGGGAAAACAGGACGTTCCCTTTTCTCATCTCCTTTCTGTTTGGCAAAGTTTCCCATCTTTTATCGCGGTCTCGGGCAATTTTCGACGTAACTAAAACGTCGTTAGTGCGGTGAAGTTGGGGCTTGCACATACTCCGCTCACCCCCTGAGCCATCGGCGAGTTAGGAGCTACGCACTCGCCAGACCAATAAACTGGCTCCCTTTCATCGCGTGACCTCACACTTTGCACGTGAGTATAGGGCAGGAGCACGATCTCGTGGCGAAAGATTGACTGGTCCAACGGGTGGGCAGCTTCCAGCACACTATCAGCTTGGGGGCGAACAATAGCTGTAGCAGTTGCTACAGTGCCTGGAAAGCGTCTCCGACTGGTCCCAAAGTGGCAACAGATTGAGTCGCGAGAGCCGGTGTGTCATGCTAAAGGGTGTCGTGAACCCACCATTGGTCGTAGAAATGCCGGTGAAAAACGCGAGCAGACGTAGGGTTTGCCGCCGCTGCGGCATCTCGTCTCGCGCCTGCTTTGGTTTCCATCGAACGTCCAGCAACAGAGCAGCCAACGGCGGGCTAGGCGGCGCTAGCTATCGCCCGTTATAAAAGGTATGGCCGCTGGCATCCGTCCATCCGACGGGTATGCCACCGCCAGGAACCTGGCAGGGTGGCACTTTTTGACATCAGTAGGTGGAAGTTGAGGGACCATATTTGAGGCCGCGGTAAGCACGTTAGTCGGAGACACGCTCCAGACACTACAAGGTTGCCACAGTCATTGCACTAGTCAAATCCGTGCCCACGGAAGCGACGCAGACGGGACGTCACACACTACTTTTAGCGGGCTTATGTCCCGCCAAATTTAGTGGAACGCTACTATGAGTCACACACTCACGTTGCACGACACGGTGCTACACGACGTCCCGTTACACTATGACAACCAACGATATCGGATCAAATGTTGTGGGTGGCACCGTGACGTGACATAACACAATGACTTCATGCCGCGAGTCACGTGACACTGTGGCGCCACGTGATCTCGCATCATATGACACCATGACTCAATAGCGTGATGTCATTACCTGATGTCATGTCATGTCATGTGCCGCCAGCTTCAGTGCTGTGGTTCTATGCAAGAGAGAAGTCCCCTCACTGTAGGATAAAAGATAAGCAGAATCGTACACGTGTAGTTGTTTTTCTGTGTCGTGCCCAGATGTGCGTGTATATATCGGAAATGCATTCTGCATACAGGAGTCTCGGGCAATAAATAGGTCAAAAGAGTGCCTTAATTTAGATACATAGTATGTGCCAAAAAAAAAGCAAAAAAAAAAGCAGCGTCTCAGTTTCACAAATTAAAATTTTCAGAGTGCGTTTCACCGATTGCATTTATGCAGTGAAATACCAAAGTGTAACTACTCCTTCTCTGCTGAACAAGCTTTCCAGAATTTGAGACGCGGACCGGCCGTTTGAAAAGGAAAGACATTTGTTTTAAGTTTTTACAGGATTGGAGTAGCTTTGAAATTTTACCACGTTAAGTAAACCACGAAAGTATGGCTCAGTACAGCCATGCATAAATTGTTTCTTCCTTGGAATTTCTATGTCCCTACGCTTGTTTGATAGGTAAAAAAAAGAGAGCTTTTTTTGTGTACCAGGTTGGTTGTCCCTCGACTACTACTACCAAGAAGTAAACTAATACACCATTGTCTGTTAATGGCAGTTACCACAATTGCTGCTGTATCTTAAAAGGCATGAGGAGTACAGATTGCATCGTCACATTCAGTCCCTAATATGTGCTGTCTGTTAGTTTCTTGTTGGCCATTCCAACATTGCACTTACTAGAGCTAATACTGTAGCAGTGGAAAAACATTGACCACAATTATACTTTTTCTTTATTCATAGGCGGTCTGTTCGATCCCTACGTGCCTCCTGAAGGTGACGGCAAGATGTCCCTCCTGTCACAAGAGGTCAGTGTGCTCACACATACGTGTACTTCACTACATGCTGAAAGAAATCACACTCACAGGAATCATCTCGAATTTTTGGTAGCTCTAGTTTACTTCCAAATTTTGGTGTGCAAACACGATGCCCAAAATATGTGTGCAAGACCATGACTGAAAGAGCGTGCCCTCATACTCTTTTATGGAACTGTGTACATTGTACAGTGTTCGTAAAGTGTTTATAAAAAAAAGTGAAAGCCGTTTACAACTCCCTGTAACACCGAATTAGAGCGCAGCTCTTGAGGAGGAGCAGGGAAGGGTAGTGGGGGGGGGGGGGGGTCACGTGACCTTGGGGTGTCACGTGACGTCGGGGGGTCACGTGACCTCACGTCACGATGACGATGCCGATGACGATGCGGATGCCGGTGACGTCATCAATGACGTCACTGATGACGTCATCGATGATGATGACGATGACGATGCGGATGCCTGTGACGTCATCAGTGATGATGACGTCATCATCACTGATGACGTCCCCCCCCCCCCCCCCCCCCGAGGTAACGTGACTCCGGGTGGGGGCTCGCGCGGTGCATTATGGGACATTTCCCATAATGCACCGCGCAAGCCCCTCCCCCCTCCCCCCGGGGTCACGTGACCTGGGGGGGGGGGGGGGGGGTGTCACGTGACCTGCCGCCCCCAGGTCACGTGGCCCCGGGGGGGGGGGGGGGGGCTCGCACGGTGCATTATGGGACATTTCCCATAATGCACCGCGCGGTTACGCCGACGGCGACGCCGCTCAAGCCGTAAACGGGCCCCTAAGAGCTGCGCTCTAAAACTTCCGAGGGCACCTAAGCACTTCTTATGAGTTGTGAATGCGAAAGCATGGATGTCGTTCTTCCGCTCCCTTAGTTCGTCTGCGGTGTACTGGCGTGGACGTTTCACTACTGCCGAGGTTGCGGCCGCCCACGGTATAGATGCCTTAGGCGTCGCCATGTTCCTCAGCGTCAAGAGGAGCAGAAGCAACTGCAGCGCCCCCCTCCCCAACTATGCCTGACAGGAGAGCGGCGGCCGAGCGTGCGCTCTTGTGAAGCGGCAGCCAATGGCTATCTATGAGCTGTTTTGCACAGCCAATGGGAGAATGGGCATTTCTTTCACGTTTTTTTCGCGGTTACAGACTCCGCTGGCTCCGCTCTATGGGAGAATTAACGCTTTCGCATTAATAAAAGTTATTGTTCAGGCTAGCTGGCGATGCATAGTTACTAAACAAAAACCCGGGGACATGAGACACACAAAAAAAGGGAACGGGACAATGTCTCGAGAAGACGCTGTTGAGACGTTGTTGTCCTGTCCCCTTTTTTTTGTGTTTGCAGCAAGGCATGAGAACAAGAGCAAACCTCGCTCGATTTTAGCTTGGCGGCAGAGTGCATTAAAATGGGAATCCACTGAACCGTCTTTATCGAAAAAATAATGATGCTCGATTCAATGTATAGTGCAGAGAGATCACAATTGCAATACTATAATACAATTCTGCCGCTACTGACACTATAGTGGGACTTTGTTGCTTTCTACCAATTAATAAAATCAGCTGAATTTAGCGGGCAAGCTACGTGATTGTAGGTGTTACAGTTCATTGGTTGGTTGCTTCTTTTCTGAACCAATTTTTTAAGTCCTTCTCACCATACTGATGATACCGTATCTATAAAATCTTTTTACGTATTTAATTGCCTCTTGTCCTTGCCAAGTGCTTCCCAGTTGGTCTGTTGTGACCCTCCCCGCTATTCTTCTATTCTGTTTTTGAGTGTTCCAGGGAGAGGCCTGACTGAGGAGACATTTTCCGAGCATAATTAGAAAAGCATATTACTTACAAATATAAATTTACGCGTAAGACCTGGAACCAAATGTCAGAACTAGAAATATCGAGCACAACGGCCGCTCGAACAACGACACTTGCATCGAGCAAAAGCTGCGGCTGCAGACCAGTTGATCGTGGGTTCGATTTCGATTTGAACGGGCGCGGCATCGGCACGTTTCGACGCAGTCACCGCTCACGGGTGCGTGTCACGCACGTCACTTGCTCTTGACATTGTTGACAGGGCGCCATGCAAAGGATGCGCCGCCTCGAGAAAAAAGGCCGATCCGTGATGAACGTCCGCAAGATCCGTTCTTACGAGGACGACTTTCACCTGGCGGAGTTTGCGGAGCAAGCCCAGCAGATCTACATCGACGTACACCGGGCACTCGCCGAGTGAGTTGGCCTTGTTCAAGCTATTCTTGGGCGTAGCTGTTCAACGTTGCCCCGTAACCATGGTGGCTAGTTGTGTGTCTCTACTACATTAGGATAATGGACACTGAAGATATACGCTGAGCAAGTGTTTCAAAATGCATCATCGGCGCGTCGAAACGCAAGGAGGGACACGCCAATCAAAGGAAACATAGAGGATATGCGGGGAATGCGCGATGACGCGGCAGAAACAAAAGCATGTGGGCTCATTTGGGGGGTAAAGAAATGCAAGGAGCAGTCAAACTTGCACGGCGTATATAGGGGCACCAGTATCTGAGAGTTTAAAAGCGAGGAAAAAATAGGGCTAAAATAGATGAGGGACACAAGGAAAAGAGTGCATACATGGCACCTTGCATGTGCAGGTGAGCTGGTGTGTCGGGACAGGAATGCGAAAGTCGACACCAAGAGAAGAGAAGGGGATTGTTTCATTGCTCTCCTTTTCTTCTCTAGTTGCTTCAAAATGTTCAGCCTGCTGCAGGAGACAGGTAGCCAATATCAGTGACAGCATTTGAAATATAACAGGAATGGTAGATGACTGGAACAAGTGTGAATTATAAGAGCATGTTGATAGTAGTTTTTTTTGCTGAGGGTCATGCCATCAATGTTTAGGCCACAGGCTCCCCAGATTTGGTTTCCCAAGTTATTTCGATGCATTCTTGGAGCAGCTAGGTACTCTCAATCATTGCTGCTCCCGGTCGAGTGTTTGTTCAGATTACAGAGTTTGATTATAGTTAATCTAAATACCTCCAACTTGCTTCCTAGTATGTATATGCGTAAGCATTGTCGCTGCAAACTCTCCAGCTGTTTCACGAGGGGTATTCATAAAGTTCATATTATCGCTGCGAAGAGAGAGAGCTGCAATCGCGAGTGTCAGTGGTGAGGTTGGTCTTTCACGAGACATGCGTCGTACAAGGCGACATACTTCTCCCACCGATGGCTGAGCTGGCAAATACCCTGGTTGTAGAAGTTCTCATTCCGGCTCTTGAGGAACCCTGCCATGCAGGGGGTTCTTCATGAGAGCAAGAAGGCAGAAGTCATTGGGTGCCAGGGTGGATGTAACGGGAGGAGGCAAAATTTCTTAGCCTAAAGCAGCCGCATGCGTCACTGTCTGCTGCGGAGAATGAGTTGGTGCATAGTGGTGAAGCAAACGCACTTCCTTGTTCAGCTTCCAGTGACGCTTGATAACCTCCCGTAAGCTAGTCAGGAAGTGCTGTTAATATTAACCTGTGCCTGTTTAGCCCTGACAGGCGTAATCTGTTAGGAGCAAAACATTGTAGTCTCAAAATATACTAATGATAACCTTCCCCAATGATGACTTCGTCTTCACTTTTCTTGACAGTATGCAGTCCGTGTGCTTTATTTGTGTTTTGTTTCTTTGTCTCGAAGTTATTTTGGTATACCCGACTCTCATGCATGGTGATTAAGTGATCGAAGAAGTCGTCAGAGTTGGCTTGGGAAAGCTGCAACATTTCCACCCCAGGTTTCTTTTGGTCCTGCTTTTGCTTAGGCGTGAGCAGTCGTAGAACCCACTGGACGGGGACCTTCCTTATGTGCAAAGCATTAGACATTGTGAGGAAAACCTTTTAAATGTGCTAAGACTATAGGAATTTGGGCTTGTCCTGCAATGCACGTTTTGGCGGTATTCTTTTTTTTTTTTTGCGTTTAACAACAAATTTTATGAATCCCGTCATATTCCAAGAATGGAGTGGAGAGAAAGGGTCCTCGGTTATCACTGACGGTAGCCAGCCCAGCTAAAATTTCCCATTAGATCCAGTTGGAATTCCAACTGGTTTTAATTGGAACCAATTGGTTTTAGTGGGTTCCAACTGGAAGGACGTTGGCCAATGGGTCTCACCAACTGGAATTATTTTTCCACTTGGAACCTGAAGGGGTTCCAAATGGTTCTTGTTGGTTCCCATTGGCAGTGACCTATTGGTTGTCCAAAAACCTAACTGGTACCAATGGGAAAATTCCAGTTGGAACCTAATGGGAATTTTTAACTGAAACCAGGAAGTTTGAGAACCTTTTGATTGGGTCATGAGTGCTGTGCAGTGACCACTGCAATAGACCTTTGCAATAAATCATAGGAAACCTCACGGTTATCCGTTCAAGCTGACTTGGACGCTTCACATGTCCTGGAAGCAGCAGAATTCATTATATCTTGTCATCTTGAGTGCGGAACACACGAAAAATGAAATGAACACAAAACTTACTCATCCCATACCCTGTTTTGCTTTCCTTCTGTCACTTAGGCTCTGTTTTACTGTTTCCAGTGAAACAAAACTTTTCTCACAATCATTTAAATTTTTCAAGCAACAAAAATTTAAGAAACTATTTTAATTTTGGCAGCTATTTCTACTACTACATAGTTCCCAGTGACAACTAGAGCCACTGAATGTTCCAAGTACTGCATTCAATATAATTTGCTTTTACTGCAGAATCAACCCGATGCTGGCCATCCTGAATCTGGGAAACGAATAAAAAAGCGAGTAACATATGTGAAACATTTATGTGAGAACCTCAAACGGCTGGTGAATAATGATTGATCGAAAGGTGATAAGTATGTTGGGTTTTGCTAGGGCTTTCTATCTCGAGTAGCCTATTACCTAATCCTCGAAAGGGGAACGCCAGCACGTCTGCCTGCTGGCGAGCAGGCTCTGTCAGGTTTGCCCATCCTAGTTCGATTAAATTATTCGGCGCTGCCATTTTGTTTTGAAGCCCTGGATTGCACTACTGTGGTGCGGTTCTGAAACAAAGCTTAGGAGTTTCAGTACTGTATGAACATTTCGTGGTTTTAGTGGAGCGACAACTATCTGCATGCAGGTGAAGGTTGAGAAGGGATTTTGGTTTTTACTTCATAATAACCGAGTATTACTGTCTTAAAAAAAGAATGTTGTTAGTCCAAGGCTGCAATGGCTCGAATGAAGCCTTTCTGGCTAGGTGATGGCTGTGCAAAGGGTTTAAGGGGACGCACCCGCTGGGAGGGTCAACTTTTGAACCCTTGGCTAAAAATTAATGAAATTTACAGGGTAGGCGGGTGGTCATGCTCGAGGGTGCGCAACAAAATTGCAGGTCTGTTGGTTAAGTGGGAAGGAAATTAGAGCAGCTTCTATCAGCAACACGCCTACATTGTTTAGTTAATCTATCGTCAGAAAACTGTCACAATATTCATGATTTTATTCGCTAGATATGTAGCAGAATGCCTAGGAGGTGTGGCTATGGAAAGTTTTTTGTAAAGACTTTTAGCCTTTCCACTTTGGTGAAGAAGGAAGACCAGCGAAGCGGTACTATGGTAGGAATCAAGTGATGGCCGGCCGCAAGTCGGCAAGCCAGAGTGGGAAGGCTCGAAAGGTTGCGCTATCTATGAGCGATGGCGGCAGGCGGACAACCGGCGAGCACAACACTCTGGACAGCTACCGCCCTCTATGAGCGACGACGGCAACCAGAGTTTTGTTTCGACATTTCTTTGCGGGGGACACGATCCTGGGGAAACTAGCCTTTAACAGCTTCGCTGTAAAGGTAATTTATTTCTATCAATTGTCTCTTCTGCGAAGTTGGTCAAATTTTTGGTCTTCTGCGTCTTCAACAAAATGTCAACATTTTTTATAAAAGACAGCCGTAAAGTGACATAAGCAGTCCATAGCCGCATTCCTTATTAAATTTCAGTCAGGAAAGGTGAAGAACGAGCCTTCCCTGTATTGCCATTATCAAACGATTGATTGACTAAGTGCTCCAAGCCCTACCTTTTCTTTAGCTTCGGTGGACAGAAAATAATTTATAAAAAATTCACTATGCAGTGTAAACTAATGAAACTTTCTGGGAATACTCTCTAGATGTTGGTGGATGTAAATATGTCATTTTTCAAAATCAATGTTTTTTGCTGAAATTTGGTTTTTCTGGGTGCGTCTCCCCTTAAGATAACTGCCAGCCAGGGGGGAACGAGCGACCACCTTGGCTAGTGTTATTGAAGCTGTTGTAGCTCCGAGAGTAATAGCTCATAAATGTTTGCTTTCCAGGAAGAATAAAGACAGGCTTCACGAGCTGGTGACAGAAAACTGCTATCCAGTAAGTTGTCTGTCTTCTCTTTATTGGGTCTTCTTGCACATAAACACTGACAGTGCTCTCAGTGAAAACGTTTGGGTGGAGCTTCATTCGACAAAATGACGCCATGCAGAGGTTTACTGTTCCTTGCACATTTTTATCTGCTAGTGTGTCAAACTGAACAGCTACTGTGTCTTGCCTTGGAGCACAGCAGTGAGCTCATTGTTTTCCTTCAGGTGGGCTCGTGCTAGTATTGGCCATTGGCGAGGAGACAGAATTATAGTGTGTGCTCTTTCCAGCTTGTTTTCCCCAGATCTCGGTGTTTATCCAACACAAGGCCGGTAGACTTGATTCTTTACGTAATGTAAAAAGGCATTAAGCGGAGTGACGTTGGCGGGACACGACAAGCCAGATCCCTCTTGAAAGCAGTCGTTGGGGAGGATACGCTTGACCTACTTTGGCCTTTATGCTGAGCAGGTGCTGGTCACGTGTATGATGCATGCTGTGTTGCTCACTAGGCCAGAGTGGCTACAAAAGGGCCTCTCTGCGGGCGACGGGAGAACACAAGCCCGAGCTGAACGCTGGCGCAGTGTTTGGCTACAGCAGCCGAGCGCTGCGTCACTGCCTGTGTTGTCTCCATGGGTGTAGTTCTAAAGTTAGCTGCTCGGGCGCAGCGTTAAATATTCTTCCCAATACCATGCCAGCCCAGATGCTAGGGTGCGTATGATAATTGACTTTTAGTTGCTGCACTTCTCAACATTTCTGCTGTGGTAGCACTGGTTGGCTTTTCTTAGAGTTCCTGTATAGGCTCCCTACCGGAGCCAGAGTTTTTCATTCATCCCTGTAGCGCCGGCTTTTCTTGCATGGCCCGGGATTCTTTGCTCGTCACGTGACTAAATTCAGCGAATAGCGACGCTGCGCGCACGACGCACTTCTTCTTTTTTTTTTTTTTCCTGGAAAACAAGAAAAGAGTAGGAGGCAAAACTAGGGGAACATATGCTGGGGCGCGTGCAACGCTGGCAAAGCGGTTGTTTCGGTTGCTTTCCTGCACGGCACTTGGATTTTGCTCCTCACGTGATCGGATCTCGGTGAATACCGCGCATCCGCCTATTCCACATTAAGTGCCCATATCCAAATTTCTAAGATCTGAGAAAATATGCACAGTACATTTATATGTAAAATTGATGACCGGACAAGCGCCCGTCCCCCATTTTTTCGCGATTCTCTAAATTTAGACTGGGCGCTTGCCCGGTATTTTACGGTAGTGGCGCGGTGGGACATGGAAATCAGACGCTCAACTCTGGCTCCCGTAGAGAGCCTATACAGGAACTCAAGCTTTTCTGCACTGGTAGCTTCGCTTGAGATACAAACCTTTTCTACAGTATCTCTTGGTCCTGTTGGCTTGGTTTCATGTAAGTAATAATCACCTATAAAACATGCTTCAAGTTTATATTCCAATGACAGTGCATTAGGTGTCATTTCGCAGAGGTACTAACTGATGCTTTATACCCAAAAAGTGCAGGCGATGCGGTTATTATAGCAGCGCTGCAAACTTGCAGAAGCATGACTTGCAGTGAAGATGACAAAGGAAACCATAATAAAATTTAAAAATGAATAACATACTAGTTTGCCTTGCTTTTCTAGACACTTTTGCAGCAATAAGCTAGTCGGCTGTGCAACCTGGGACCCCAGCTTCTGCAGGGCTAAAAGCTTTGTAATAATGACAATAATTATAACGATGATGATGATAATAATCATGTTTATTTAAAGTGCCAAAAAAACAACGCAATGGCCTTTAGATCGGTGCACTTCCACGAGAACACTAAGTAAGAAACAAAAATATACACAATTATATGCGGTCTGCGCAGGTGAGTTATAAGGCCAGGGGGACATAGTATAGGGGGCTAATCGTGACGATCAGTCGGCTAATTAGTTAAAATGCGTTAATTAACTTTTTAAATAATGAAAATAGACATATAGTTCCAATTAGAAACTTGCTCAGCGTCATCGGAAACCACTAAATCAGTAATTTTCAGAAAGACTTTGAACGCGTGAGAAGCGTAGTAGTGCACGAAAGTTACCGCTCGTGGAGCAGGTACAAGGCTGGGGCAAGATAAGCGACGGAAAAATTGCGCGGGCGCCTTATCGCAACCGCTAGCTTTGTATGTGCTCCACGAGTGCTAACTTTAGTGCACTACTACGCTTCTCACGCGCTCAAAGTCTTTCTGAAAATGACTGATTTAGGGGTTTTCGATGACGCTGAGCAAGTTTCTAATTGGAACTATATGTCTATTTTCATTAATTAAAAAGTTCATTAACGATTTTTAACTAATTACCCGACTGATCGTTACGATTAGCTATCACAAAAATATTACAAGGTGATTTCAGATAAGATCGACCAAAGGGTGGCTGGTCGACATTTTTAAATCAACTGATGTTTTTATATGCTATTGTCTAGTGTCTGGTATGAACAAATCCAAACTTAGTTTTGACCAGAAAAAAATTTTTGGGGACAGGAAAAATCGTAAGGCATGAAGAGGTGGACAGTTGCATTAACGCGCACTGATGGAGGGGGCACGTTTGAGAGTGAATAACTAAAACGATAACATTAGGAGAATTCTAATACTTTTTAGATGCAAACTATGGGTACAGCTTGCTTGTAATATAAAGTAGTTATATTTATTGAAAATTTATTTATTTTTCTAAAAATTGCCAAACATGCCTGCTCGAATGACAAATGGCAAAATTTGGAGGCCTGTATCTCATGAAATAATTTAATAATTATTATATAATTTGCAGATAGTATTCTACTAATATATGGCTATTATTTAAAAAATAAATAAAATATCTGAGCGATACAATAGTTTGGATATACTTATGCAAACATGGGAAAAAATCAAACAACAAAAAATTCCAATGCGCATAAAAAAAAAACACCACCTTCAATTTTTTTTTAAATTTGGGTTCCCTGTTATAGTCTATTTCGGCATTTATTTCTATTAAAAACATGTTGCATTATTTTATTGAAAAAGAAGAAACAACTCCCCAAAGTAGGGTCCTTTTTCAAAGCCTACACTTAGCAGCGTCCTATACAACAAGTTACTCTGAGTTCCAGTTTCATGAAACCAACACACATCTTTTATATATTTTTATTCAGATGAGGCCATTGATAACTATAGAAATCGTTCACACACTAAAATTGAGGAGAAACTACTGTGTACAAAGAGGTATCATGTTACGGACTAGTGATTCGAGAAAAAATCATGCAGCCATCGACCACTAGGAACTTTGTTTACTTTATTCTCCTGCGACACTACATGCTCTTATCTCTTCCCCTCTATCTCCATCTCTCTCTCTCTCATATATATCCCTGATTTATATCCAGAACAAAAACATATTCAAGCATTCCCTTTCTGCGTGATGGTGTTCTATGGCTAGCAAAAATCATTTCCTCACTAAGCTCACGATTATGGCGCAATAGTTGCCGGAAACCGCAGACGACACTCGTCGCTAGTTCTGGCAAAACGGCCGATACAATCTTTTTTCGCATTTCCCCGCTCGCTGTCAAGGACAAGGGGGTTCGCTTCAACCAGCAACATATGGCCACCGACGCCTGTTTACTGAGCAGTCATGCCTGTCGCCATCTCACTCACTGGTGTCACGGGCGATAATATCGGGCACAAAGGGGCACACCAACCGACAGCAGAATCCCCAAATACTCCAACCTCGCGTAAATACAATAGAGTGTAAACGCTGCCGCCATGTTAACGTAGTAAGACCCCCCTCCCCCCCCGCTCCCCCCCAGGGGACTGCAGTACGCGGCGGCGTACATCGACATTTGCCTGGCGTATTCGCACCGGAGTAAAGGGTTGTCATGTGCTTGATAGCGGCCGATTGCGGGCTCCGAATTTTCCCATAGTTCTACTCCATGGGCATTTCTCCTTACGCTTCCCGATATTATGTATGCCCGTCTGGAAGGATATCAGGCACGTAGTCAAGATAAGACGGTTCTCCGCGGCAAAAGAAAGCAATTTCACAAAAGCTTAAAAGCGGCGGCGACGTGTGTGCGGTGATTGCTTGTAGTTTCGGTTTTGACAAGGTGTGTGTGTTTTCGTTGTTGACACCAGCCGGCGATAAGGCACTGCAGGCGGTAGCTCAGGACAGCAAGGGCTAATCCGAGTGACCATCAACGCAACCCCACCGCCAACCCCTCGCGAACCGGTCACCGACATGGCTCACGCTGTGTCATGAACCACGTGGTAGAAGCTAGGGTGCTTTCATATCAGCGCGTCGATAGGGACGACTGTGCACTTCCGGAAAGTCGTTTCCGAAGGCCGCTGACAAGAATTTTCTGTCTGGAGACTTTCCCTCTTTCTTCCTTTGACGTGGATCAAGCTTTGCTGACTGCCTCAGTTGTGACCTCTCTTTTCAAATGTATGTTTGCAGTGAGTGAGCTCCTCAGCCTCGGACTTGTCACTTGTGCACCCTCTTCAGTAGTTCTTTCACTTGGCAATTATATGCCATCAGTTTGGGTTTAATTTCTAATATTTATGTGTACGTTATGAAGACGTTCTGGAGCTCTGAACGAGTGTTTTGTGCAGATTACTTTTGCAAGCACAAAAAGACTATACCAAAGCAGCGGAATTTTCGAAGTGTTGGCGAGTTGGACCTAAACTCGTTGAAGCAAATTCTTCCACCTGACTGTTCCACCAAAGTGAGTGCGACGGACTACCTGTGCTACAATTGCTTCATGCACATCACTAAGGAGATCTCGATGCAAAGCTCAGAGCTGTGCTCTGACATGTTAGTGCCAGCTGAAGAAGCAATTGAAGATCTAAATCGCAGCATACTACCTACAGATGTGTCGTCGCTAAGACAACCAAGCGTCGCTAGAAGTCGGGACAGGCCTGCCTATGTCAAAAGAAAGCAGACAGAACTGGAGCAGGTTGCTGTCAAGAATGTACGCTCAAGGCTACGTATTGCGTACGACAGAGACGCACCATGGGGGTCGTCCGAACCAACATGCTCCACATGCACTGAGTGGGTGGACAACTTTTGGCAGGCCTTTGAAACCGCCACCTCTCTCCGGGAACGTTGTCAACTGCTTACGCTCCTGCCGTCAACACTGACGAAGAATGAGGTTCAAAAGATGATTCCACAGGTCTCAATGTACCTCATCAGTAAATCCCGGAAACTCAAGGAAAAGCATGGCGTGTGGTACGAGCCGGATCCTTACACGACGTGCAAGGTGAGCCCTGAGAACGTGTCTGCTGCCCTAGAGTACTTCACGAAAGACGAGCTACAATGTTCGCGCCAAAGTCTGAACCAGAAGGACGTCATCTCTGTCATGCTCAACGGAGAGAAAACGTTTGTGCCAAAGCGCTTCATGACACGCTCAATCCGAGAGGCCTTCCGTATATACAAAGACAAGCATCCTGATTCCGGCGTCGGACTAACGAAATTTTATTCGTTGCGCCCTAGATGGGTCCAATGTGTTCCACACCAGGAAGTGTGCGTTTGTGTGCGCTGCACCAATTATTACCTTTGTATCGCTGCTCTAGAAAACGTTAATGGCTCAACATTCAACACCGGTGAAATGAACTCTGCATTTCTGTGCGACCCAGCAACAGGACTGTGCCTTCAAGGAGACTGTGATCACTGCCCAAAAGGCCAGTCTCTTACACTCCAGGAACTTGATATCCCGGAGGATGAAGAGATTGTGCTTGCAACATGGGAGTCTGGCAACCTTGTGAAAAAAACATTGGATCCTGAGACTTTCCTAAAAGTCATCCAAGTGACGGTTGGAAGTTGGGTATTTCACAACCATATCCAGCAAATGCAAGGTAAAGCGATCTATGATAAAAAACAGTGCATGCAACGTGGGAGCATTGTCTTTCATTTTGGCTTTGCTGAAAACTGGACCATCATGCTTCCTGACGAAGTGCAAGCATACCACTGGAAAAAAAAAACAAGTTTCGATATTATATGTGTAGTGACGACAAGAAAATCGACAAACAGCTTTGCCATCATCAGTGAGGACCTGTGTCACGACGCCGCTCACGCTTGCTTGGCTTAGAAAAAGTGAAAGAGTGGGTTGAAAAAAACGTTGCGGTATACTCGTACGTGACGTACGTAAGTGACGGGGCCGCCAGTCATTTTAAGAATCGCTACCAGCTTCACCAGTTTGCAAAGGATGATTGCCCACAAGCCCAGTGGTTATTTTCTGCATCTGGACATGGGAAAAACGCATGTGACGGAGTTGGCGGACTCGTGAAGCACCAGGCCACGCTGAACAACCTGAGAGAATGTTCAATAAGCACAATTCAGACCGCCAGGACAATGGTGAGCGTTCTATCAAAGAAACTGAAACGCGTGCATCTTGTGTATCTGGACGAAAATGAGGTTGTTCGGTGTCGTGAACAAAAAAAAGAAGAGTGGCTGACGGTGCGCGCCTTCCCTGGCATTCAGTCTTGGCACGCGTGGCGGCTCAGCAAGTCATCAACAGACCTGTGACGTATATGTAGCACGGACAGTCGGATCTGCTTGGAAGCAACTTTATTAAATGGGTACATTGAGGAAAGCCTTAGTGTAAAGTGCCGACCTTGGTTCCCCAAGGACTGCTCATTTTGAATGCAGGGACATCTTATTTATCACACTTTTCTTCACGGGGTATTTAACCTACTGTTTTAGTTGGTGGTTGCTAATAATTTTTAGCTGATCACAATAAGAAAATCACAAAAGTGTTATCTTCGAGCAGGATAAAATATATCGGCTTGCCACGATTCATTCATACACCGAGAGCATTGAAGCTGCTTAAGTCAGGCACAATGGCATCCCTCACCTGAAATTGTTTGTAATCGGAAATACATAGCCAACCTAAACAACTTTAGTATCATATCTTTATTTTTGTGTGTGGAAGTAAAGTTATTTCTTTTATTCTAAATGTAAAATATACCGGAAGGTAAAACTTCACATTGCATCATCTTTTCTCGAATCATTAGTCTCTAATATGATACCACTTTGTACGCTTACGTAAAATGCTGCATATAGTTTCTTTTACTGTGTGACCGATTGCTCTAGTTATCAATTACCTCATCTGAATAAAAATATATAAAAGATTTGTGTAACTTTCATGAAACTGGAACTCAGAGTCACTTCTCGTATATGACACTGCTAAGTGTAGGCTTTGAAAAAGGACCCTACTTTGGGGAGTTGTGTCTTTATTCTCAATCAAATAATGCAACAAGTTTTTGATAGAAATGAATGCCGAAATAGAGTATGACAGGATACCTAAATTTAAAAAAAAATCGAAGGTGTTTGTTTTTTATTTGCGTCGGAATTTTTCGTTGTTTGATTTTTTTCGCATGTTTTCCTGAATATATCACGACAAGATATATATTAAATAATAGACATATATAAGCAGAATACTCTCTGAAAAGTATATGATGGCGATTAAATTATTTCATGATATACAAGCCTCCAAATTCGCCATTTGTCGTTCGAGCACGCATGTTTGGCAATTTTTATAAAAATAAATATAATGTAAATAAATATTATTACTACATATTACAAGCAAGCTGCACCCATAGTTTGTTTATAAAAAGTATTAAAATTCTCCTAATTTTATTGTTTTAGTTATTCACTTTCAAACGTGCCCCCTCCATCAGTGCGCGTTATTGCAACTGTCCACCTCTCCATGCCTTACGATTTTTCCTGTCTCCAAATTTTTTTTCTGGTCAAAACTAAGTGTGGATTCGTTTATACCAGACACTAGACAATGGCATATAAAAACATCAGTTGATTTAAAAATGTCGACCAGCCACCCTTTGGTCGATCTTACCTGAAATCACCCTACAAAACACGAAAATGAAAAAACAGTCAGGGCGCAGGCGAGCTGGTGTAGGTTTGCCATTTTGTTAGACCACCTGAGACCGGGTGGAAGGAACACGATGACGTCTCAACGTCGTCGTGTTCCTTCCACCCAGTCTCAGGTGGTCTAACAAAATGGACAAAAATGTAAATTAGTTTGTAAAGAGTGAATTATTCAACAGGCGAGAGAGTTCGGAAGCTGATGAACACATGTCGAGATCTGGAGTGGCAACACTTTTATAAAGCATCTGGATCTGAGAAAGAAGTGAAATGTTGCAAAATAGACAAATATATTTTAAAAAAAAGAAAAAAAGTCTCTGGTAGAGCAAAAATTTACACACAAAATAACTTTACAGAGGAGCCAAGTTGAGTCACTAGCACTATTTGTGACCTTATGTAGAAAAAAAGTGAAAGCCATTTACAACTCCCTGTAACGCCGAATTAGAGGGCAGCTCTTGAGGAGGAGGAGGGAAGGGTACTGAGGGAGGAGGGTCATGTGACCTTGGGGGGGGGGTCACGCGACCTCGGGACGAGGGTCTTGTGACCCCCCCCCCCCGAGGTCCTCCCGAAGGAACCCGAGGTCCTCCCGAAGGAACCCGAGGTCCTCCTGAGGGAACCCGAGGTCCTCCCGAGGTCCTTGGGGGGGGGGGGGGGGTGCTCGCAGTTACGGCGACGGCGACGCCGCTCAAGCCGGAAACGGGCGCCTAAGAGCTGCGCTCTAAAACTGAGTCACGAGCCTCCATTCTCTAGGGCAGGGGTGGCCAAGCTGCGGCTCTCGAACCGCATGCGGCTCTTCGCGTCTTAAAATGCGGCTCCCTACCCTACCCTCCCCTCCCCGCCTTCCCCCACTCCCTCGCCTCCCACCGGTCACACGAGCACTTCCCCAAAAAGAGAAATGGAACGTGTTTTAAATCGAAAGACAGGTTGCGGTTTGCTAGTCTCGTGTTACTGCTACCTTACGTACACTTCGACTGCTTTTGTCTCAGATAGATTGAAAGTAGTTCGAGCTTCGTGTATTGCTCTGAACAAAATCCCCTCCCTCCCGCGGCTTTTGGAAGTTTCGTGGTTTTGTTTGCGGCTCTTTGGCCGGGTCAGCCTGGCCACCCCTGCTCTCGGGCAAGAGTGAAAGAAAATTTTCTAGCAGATATTCGTGGTCATAATAAATACCGCAGTTCTAAATACCCGTCATAAACTAGACGGATTAAAGGACTAGTGTCTCCCATCACACTCCCAACATCACTCGGAAGTTGGGAGTGTGATTTTTTTTCTCTTTTTTTAGTTGGCTTAAGGACTTGCAGCACCTTATGACCGAGTGCCTTTCAACCTCTCGCGATCTCTCAGGATCAGAGAACAAACTATTGGGTAGCTGTGGAGCACTCGCAATTCCCGTATATTGTCTTTTTTTGTTTTTCGGCATATCATTCCTTCTTTTTTGGCTCGAAAAACCTTTTGATGTTATAAACGACCATTTCCCATGATAGTACCTACATTTGCTCTTGCAAATACCGCAAAACCTTCACTCTGGCGAAATGCAGTTCTAAGGCCACCTCATAGGTGGCGCCAGAGTGCCAGTGCGTTCTCTCGTCGTAAGAGGTCACCTGAAGATCACTCGGTCGTAAGCAAATGCAAGTGTGCGAATCCAGCCTCTACGTGCGATTGCTCGAACGACGACTCGATTGTGCGACTTTTAGCTAGCCGACGCGTTGTTCCTTTGCTCTAGGAACTGATGCAGAACGTGGTGGACAAGACGCTGCGCTGGCAGTTCATCAAAAGCCTGGAGCCGCCGAGGGCAGTCCACGTGCGCTGCGAGGACCTCATCAGCAAAGACAACATGTTCGGCCAGGTCACCGTGCGCATGCACACGCAGCAGGTACGCGGCCCAATCCGGCCATAACAAACTCCGGAGTTTTGCAAAGCATGTTGATTGTGCGGGCCGTTTTCTGGAAGTGGACTGGCCAAAAGATTTTGACGACTTCTCCGAACATGTTTATTGTACTAGACGGGGCTGTTCAAAGGGCTTGCACCGTAGCTAGGTTTGCGGGTTTGAGGCCATTCATTTGAGGGTAAAACCCGAGGACGCTTTTCTCGCGCACAGAAAGATGTGTTCTTGTTTTTTTGTGTGGGTTGTGCTCTCAAGATCCTGGCATCTAGGTGGCTCCCCCAACGTCGGATACTATGCACGATCGACAGTGATCATCGATGAGAATAGTTTCCCAGGTAACCTTCGAGCAAGATAAACGAGACCCATTATCCTTCTAGGGACCATACGGGACCTCTATACTCCATTCACCCCCAGCAGATAGTGCGGTGGAAGCTGCGTGCTTGTCTGACTAATCAACCAATTAACCACACCCTGTTCATCACTTGACCCTTGCCCTCTGCACGTGGGCATAGGCGGGAGCGTGATCTACAAGCACGTAGCTTCCACCGCACTCTCAGCTTGGGGGTGAACCAAATTAAAGGATGTATGGTCTCCTAGGGACCCAGGTTTCCTGGAGTGCCCCTTGGGTCTCCTCGAGCACTTTCATTTCTTCTATTCATCATAGCCCAATGTAAGTGCCTCTTCACATTAGGTGCAGTTTAAAGGGCCTCTGACACGGCAAAAAAAAAAAAATTTTTTTTCATGCTAGGCGTTGAAATGGCATATCAGGACATTACAAAAAAATTGTTTCACTATAGAGTTGCATAGTTTTTTTTTATAAAAATAGAAATACGAGGCCCAATTCAAAGTTCCCGCCAGTGCACTGTGACGTAACAGTGTACCGCAAGGTGTCGGGGCGGTCAGAAGGGAGGCATCGCCGGAAGTCACGCGAGTTGTATCCCTCCTCGTGCTTACCGCGAGCGCGTGTAATATTTTTTAAATATTTTTGTTATTCACCGCACCTCCACGAGCAATCCAAGCAGAAAAGGTTTCTTTTATTTGCTTTTCATCGCTTAATGTTGCTGTAAAGGTAGAAGAAGAGGAGTCAGTGAATTGACGTGATCAACTACAATGCCTAGAAGGTGCTGTGTGAGGGACTGTCCCGGTATTTCAGCAACTGAAGAGATCACACTGCATGCATTTCTGAGAGACATACAAGAGATGAACCGGTGGCTGACTGCGGTTCCCGCAGGACAGCTATTAGAATCCGTGGGTAGGCGATGGATAGGCTCGATGCACTTTAGTGATGAAGATTACAACCCTAGGCGAAGTTTACTAAAACTCACAGGTCTCCATGTGAAACCTCAACTGCAGGTCTAAGTTTCCTGCCCATCTCCCGCAGCAGCGGCACTCAAGAGGCTTGAATTCAGGCATCACGACGCATCAGTTGCATGTGCACCTAGTAAACAAGTTCTACTCATATTCTAGACAAAACACATACTTTATGCTTGACGTTTATTTGTGCTTGGTACACTCACCAGTTTGTATTCTTTAGACGGCAGGCATCTTCAGCCTGGAGAGTATACGATGATTCAACGACCTCGGTGTCTGAACCTTCAGCAATGCGCGATCGGGCGTCTCGTATGCTAGCAATCCTAATTTCTGCGAGCGTTCTAAATTTTTTGTTTCAAACCTTGATAGCTTGTTTTGTGCCCAGTATAGCTCTGTATCATCGGACTGACTGGCATGCACCCGTACACTGGCTTGTACTCGCAACGCTTTCATCATTGACCTCCATCACGTCGATCCACTGACTCTTCGTCCTCAACTTTTACAGCACGCAAACTAACCAACGGCGCAGCAATAAAAAGCTAGTGGAACTGAAACTTTCGTTTTCTACGATCGCTCGTACGAAGAGCAGAATAAAAAAAATAAAAAAAGTCTTAGGCACGGTCGCGGAGAGCACGAGGAGTGAAACTAACGTGACTTACGGCGAACCCACTTTTAGTGACGTAGGTTGATGCCTCCCTTCTGACCGCCCCGACACCTTGCGGTACACTGTTACGTCACAGTGCACTGGCGGGAACTTTGAATTGGGCCTCGTATTTCTATTTTTATAAAAAATACTATGCAACTTTATAGTTAAACAATTTTTTTGTAATGTCCTGATATGCCATTTTAACGCCTAGCATGAAAAAAAAAATTTTTTTTTTGCCGTGTCAGAGGTCCTTTAAATGTGGCACAGTCACTGAGCATAGCCTCGAGCGAGAGAGTCCCCCTTAATCGAGTTGGTTTTGTCGTAACAAGGCAGAAACAATGGGGGGGACGAGGGCAGGAAGTCTGGGGGGAAAGGGGCATCCACGAGACTGAAAGGACCGAGGATTCCTGATGCGGAGATCCTTCGTTTACGAGCCAAAACATGTTTTGCTCTTCCAAACTGGTACAGTAATCATACATGGAGCATCAGTGCGTTTTATTTTGTGCTCAGCAGCGCGTGATGCAATGTATATTAGATTTATAGAGTTAGCAGTAAACTGTACTGGCTGAACTGCTGCCCCTTACATCAGTAACCCAAGGTGCTGGCAGGCTGATCTTCTACTGCACATCTTACCATGTGTGACCCGAAGCATCCATGCGAGGAATTCCATATTACAGTTTAAGCTTATTACAACAGATCTGGTTACAACAGGCACTTGGATGTAACATACCGATTTGTAAAGTTCAGTTGATTTTCCTCCACATACCATTGGCTCAACTTCATATCTGCAACTCCTTTTACAACAGACCAAAATCTTGGTCAAAATCAAGGTCTGTTATAGCGAGCTTAGACGTACCACCTTTACATCTGGACGAGGATGTCTTTCCCCATTGCCTCGGGCCAGTCTCGGAAAAAAAAAAATTGGTTGTGGGTATGTTTATACAGCCTTGAAGTAAGTCTGCTTTCAACGAGCGACTCTTCTCTCAGCTGTAGATGAGCAATTTAGCCAGTGCAGTACAACCGCTAGCCTGGGGTCTTTAATGTGCATCACGCAGTAGTGACCGTACACTGGTACGATGCTCATCCAGATCGAAACAAGCAGGAGTGGGGATTGAACCCAGGATCTTTGGTTCTGCAGTGCGAGCTTTCGCTCCACGTGCTCCGAGCTGGTATGCGCTAGACCACTTGACCACCGATCCTCCCCAGGCCAGTGATTTAACTGTATGCTTGCGGAGTCTGTTCTTTATTGCAGACTGCATCATAAACAGGAGACCAAGGGAAATATCCAAAAAGTTACTCGGTAAACTACTGGCTCGTCTCATGATAGCGGGTAAGAAGTTGCAAATGAGGAAAGTTGGCCACTCGAGCGTCATTGCTGGTAACTTCCAATTCTCAGGCTACGTTAGGAGTTCATCTCAGTGAAACATGTGCAACATCAGATTGTGAACTTTTTTTCATGCAAACATGTTCGTCGTCCTCTTGTCTATGCAAGCCAAAATGTAGACACGCGCAAAGACTGGCCCTCGCGATGTAGAAGGCGTAAGCAGCGAATTCGGTTCCATTTGTGATACGGTACGACGAGACGTAGCCGACACAGAACCCCCGTGCACAGACCCTGGCTGTGTACGACCGCTTCGGACGCCTGATGCACGGCAGCGAGGTGATGGCAAAGGACGTCCTGGAGTACGTCGTCTTCGAGAAGCACCTCTCCGACCTGTACGGTACCTGGAGGGTACACTCCAAGATCATCCCAGAATGGCAGCCGGCCAAGGACCCAGTCTTCAAGACTTACGTCAAGCCGGAGCCGGAGCCCGTGCCCGAGCCAGAGCCAGAGCCCCAAGAACTGACCAAGGAGCACGCCACGAAGCAGGCGTCTCGCTCTTCGCAAGACTCTTCGGGACAAACCTTTGCCACGGCATAGACCTTTCTACAGACAGACGGCTATTGTTATTACTCATATAGTTATTGCTCATATAAAATCCATACATTATTCGGAGTCACATTTCTGGCAACTGGTGAATTTTGATACATAGTTTGCATGGGGTCCTGTTTTCATGGGTCTTAGAAGTCTGCTAGGGTGTCAGGAACGCGTCTCCGACTACATGTTCGGCGTCTTACCCAAAACGGCAAACAAACATGCCAAAGGAACCTACGGAGTGTCGCGATTCTGTCAACCGGTTGTAGAAGTGACAATAAAGACGGCGAGCAGATGTAGGTGTCGCCATTGCCACGGCAGCCCAATTCGTAGCTTCTAGAGTTTGCGTCAACTGGCCGAGTGATCTAATCTACGGAAAAACAGGCGTCCGTTTTGTTCTAATATGAGCTGAACTAAAGGGAGGAACGAGGGTTTTGTTTAGCTTTTATCATATTAGTATCTATATCAGGAGGGCCAAGCTGTGACTCGCGGCTCACTCCCCCCCCCCCCCGCGGCTCTTGAAAGTTACGTGGTTTTGTTTGCGGCTCTTAAGCCGGGTCAGCCTGGCCACCCCTGATCTATATCAACATACTCGTCCAACTCCGTTTTGCTACTGGGCTGAAATCGGGTGGGGGAATAAGGATGTATTCAAGCCAGTTGGAAACCCATTCCAGGCGTTGTAGTGTTGCTGCAGTAGACCTTTCGCTAAATTGCATAAGCACCAAGAATCCTGGGAACGTACCATAGGTACACAAGTTGCATGCTCTCATTTTCTCTATAAAGAATTTGAAGCAAATAATAGAAATAAAGAATTGACAAATGCATGCGCAAAGCACCATTTGTTTTTAGAGTTTCAGAACAGTTACTGCTGCAGACGCTTGCAGTTGCAGGTTGTGTACCTACGTTCCCAGCATTCTCTTTGGTGCTTCCTAATTCGGCAAAAGGTCTATTACAACTAAGGTTGCCAACCATTCCGTATAGTGCAGACAGTCCAGAGTTTGATTCCGTTTAATGCAATTAAATGCAAAGGTGCAAGCGAGCTGGACAAGAATGATGAAAATAATCCCTGGAGAAGGGGAATAAGAGACGTCTAACCCCTGGTTAGCTCGGTTGGTAGAGCGCTCCACCTGTAATGGAGAGGTCCCGGGTTCGGTACCCGGACCAGGCGGATTTTTTTCGGTCACACACCAGTCACCTAGCTGTGTTTGGAGATTTGTGTTTGTCCTTTGTCCCTCTTATTCTCCTTCTCCAGGGATTATTTTCATCATTTGATTCAGTCTTCACCAGGATAGTGTTGTATAGCCCACACATGGGGTTCATCATTCTCTTTAGGCTGGTCCATGCTAGAGTTTGCATCGAGGCTAGGGTGGCACCTGCTTCCCCCCAGCATGTCTGAAGTAATGGCAGAAATGCCGAGACAAGTGGCAGAGTTAGTTTGTAGAACCCATACACTGGTGCTATTGCACACTTTTGTTTTCCCAATCCTGATTGAGGTTTACGGGCCATATTGCCAACCGGAGTATCACAGTATTGTCTTAGTATCACAGTGCAGAAATCACACATTAGAGCCATGCGAGTCCCGTGTCGGTACAATCAGGCCTATGATAAAGTAAACACTATTTGTGTGTTACAAATTCTACACTTTAGTGGGATGTTTGTTATATAAGCTCACTACTTTGTTTATAAGGAAACTAGAATTTACGCATGGTAACCCTTACTCATAATTCAATGCCTTCTCTATTATTTTATGTCACAGTACCGTAAAATCTCGTAAGGACGCCCGCCCCCGAGAGATCGCCCATCCTGTTTTTCTGGCTAACTATCTGTAACATAAAAATTCTGAAACATCGCCCACCCCCCGATTCTCGTTGCACGTCAAGCGATGTACGACGGGAACATGCGAGAAGGGAGTTCATAGAGGGTTCCCGCGCTTTTGTGCGCGATCTGCGCACACGATATCTGCTCCCGTAACACGTGCAAGTTGTTTTTGCATGTATATTGCATCGTGAAATGCAATTCTGTTGCATCCGCAATCTGCAGTATTCGTTTCCGCGACATAAGAGTTTGTAGCGTATTCCCGCGTTTTGTCCGCGATCTACGTGCGCAATATCTGTTTCCGTGACAGGCAAGATTGTAGCGAGTTCCCGTGTTTTTATTGCATCATGAAACTTGCATTTGCTGTGTTCGCGACCTGCGGTATCTGTTCCCGGGAGATAAAAGTCCTCGACAGGTTTCCGAGAGTCCTTCGCATCGTGAAACGCGAATTTGTCATGTCCGCAATCTGCGGTATCAGTTGCCGCATCGTGTGGTTTGCACTGGTGCCCGGTGCTGCTTATTAATTTTTTATAAAGTGTTGCTGTGGCATCCCCAAAGATAGCCCACCCCATGTTTTTCACCATTTATCTCTTCATTTTGGGTAGGCGTTCTTACGGGATTTTACGGTAGTATTGCATTATGCACCAGGATCTCCTTTCCAATGTTTCTTGTACCGGAGCAGCTATCGTCGTCCAATCTGACAGCCCTCTAACTGGGGGGGGGGGGATGACTATCGTCTCCCCAATTAGAGAACATTGGGTGCCAATCTACTAAACCAGCATTTTTCTTTGTTCAGCGTCATTTACTAACAAAAATGGTACTACATTTCTAGTTTGCAAAGAGATGTCAGCAAGGCTTTGGTTAATGATCATGGTTAGTACCGGTAATCTTCTCCAAGGGAAAATACTAACAGCTCCAAGAGGCGTGAGCTAGATATACATACCTTTGGGTAAAGCTTCGAGATGGTCAGGAAGAAAACGGTGTACAGTGGCTAGCGATAAGAGCTAGAATGCGCAGACGGCGGCCAGACAGTAAAAGCACTGTCGCATGGCTACCGTGCGTACGTCAAAGGTGAGGAGGTAGCACGCGCCGCAGGCACATTTAAACACCGCCACCGCCATTCTGACCCTCCACACTGCCTGGTCACCATTTGCGCATTCTAGCCCATATTGCTAGCCACTGTACATCCAAGGGAACATGACGACTTCATTAACGTTTGTTTGGATATGGAACTGCAACCTACACAAGTCTGTTCTCATGACCGAAGTATTATTATCGAACAGACAGCAGTTTCCTTGGTTCATAGCCAATGCAAACAGGAAACTGGGAATGCCTTCATAAAAGAGAAAGCCGAGATGAGGAGAGAAAAAGGGGGAAGAAGGATGACGATCACACTTTCTCTTTACTGGCTTTGAGCTACGGGTTTAACTCCTCAGCTCCAGCTTTAATCGGTGCAAACTAACAGACTAGAAAGAGCTTTGTGTCGGCTATGCCTGCAGCAAGTGCTTCTGCCCAGCCACTTCCCATTCCAGCACTTTCTGCAGCAAAACCTGGTGGGCGAATGAACTCGCACCTGCAGCACAGCGTGCGCAATAGGTGGAGACAGTGTTACCGTAAAATCCCGAAAGATGCCCCACCCCCGAAAGGTAACCCCCCCTCTCCTGTTGACTCGATTCGCTATATTTTTTTAAACACCAAAAGATAGCCCACTCCTATACTCTATTTCACCTTATCATGTACCGCAGCATAGGCTACAAGCGCGAGCTCCCTGCTCTGGGGCAGATCTCGGCGCACAAGCTCTCGTGCATTAAGGGCAGCTGCCAACGCTATGAGCTCGCGCCTCTAGCCTTCGCTGCGGTACAACATAAGGGGAAACGGAGTATAGTAATCGCAGTGTAGGGATCTCGGCATAAATGAGTCTAGTTAGCTATGGTGGGGTATAAGCAAACATTGCTGACTGGTAAGTACAGTCATCTTTGCTTTATTGCCCCACCAGTGATAACAAAAGGGACGCACAATCTTAAAATCACATTTTTTAAGACTTTTTTCGATTAAATACCGAAAGTTGGCCCACTCCTTTTCTCTCGATTTTAGGTGGGCTATCTCGTGATATTAGGGTAGTGGCGTAAAGGTGAAATCCCGCAAGAAAACTTTTTTGTAGGCCACCACGTGGATAGACCACAACACAGCACGAACGAGCGATTGCCAGTCCCTTCCAACATCACAATCATTTTGTCGCACGGCGTACGACCCAAACTCGCAACGAGACCATGTTCGTTCAACCAACAAGCTTTATTCTACGAGGAGGGAGGGAACAAATAAAAAAAGGGGGTACGACATCACCAACGGTAGTAGTGTGTGAGAACGCTCGTTAAAATTCTGCTCTGGTTTGTACTTCGGTAGAGCTTCCCCCTTTTCAAAATGACTGGCATCAAATCGTCACCTCGTCTATCACATGTTAATGGTTGAGGGACGTCCACAAGAGCAGGTTCTGTCTCAATCCTGTACACTCACGTGCCACGGCAAAGTATGTGTGGCAGACAGGCCCCAAGCATTACCAAAGCAAAACGCGAGCAAGTCGCCCGCAAAACGTTCGATAGCACCAACACAAAAAGTCTTCACAGAGGCAGCCAAGACCCAAATCGAGCGTAATAAAGCATGGCCACCTTGTGCCAAATCGCACGTAAGACAGCCTGTTTCATGTTTTCTTTTGCACAGAGGCAGCATTTTGCAGGAGGTTCTCGTGTGCGCAGCTTTAAGCCGTGGCTGCTGCCCATAGTGAAAACAACTCTAAATCGAACGAAATGCAGCCAAACACCATACAATAAGCCAGAGCGATAATAAATATACAGAAGTAAAGCGCTGCAGTCTCGGATTAATTTACTAGTACGGCGCAAGCTGGAGATCGGTGAAATTAAGAACCGTTTCTGCCTATATCTCACTAATCTATGAAGCGAAGCTATCGCCAAGAAAATTCGGTAAGGGCAGAAATTGTCTAAAGAACACTGGAAGCTACTCGTGAACTGCTTCATCAAAGCATACTGAACTGAAGAGTACACGTGAAACCGATTCTCAGTTACAATTTTTACCATCTCCAAAATATGTATTGCTCTTCAGCCATTCACTGCACTTTTCATGTAATCAAACTTTGTTGTTGAGTACAGAAATTATTGCACAACATTGGAGTATTTCGCTTACCTATTCTAGGCAAGTATAATTTTTTTTAATGTGCCAGGAGAAATTTCTGTCCCGTAAATGCATGCAACAGATGTGCACGACTCCTAGAAAATAAGACCCTAAACCATAAGATTTCTTAGATGAGTGTTTAGCATAGATTAGGTTCTCTTTCCAAACCTGTTCCTTCATAACAAGAGCAACACACAGCAATCAGCACTGATCTCCTTATTTGAGGTGCAAAGCCATTCAAAATTATTATCAAGATTGAACTCGACAAAAGCTGTTACGTATACAGATATACAGTTTAAACGAAGGCGCGTAACTTGGGGAAAATAAAACAGAAAAGCAAAGTTGTCCGTTGACTTCAAGTTCCCTTCATTTGCTTTCCAGCCTCTTTCCACTCCTAGCCTCTGTGGTAGACGCCTACGACAGAACACGGCCAAAGCCACCTCGGCCACAGCTTGCATCGCCACACACTATACTCCCGCAACTCCCAAACCAACATGTTTCATTCATTTCTGTTGGCCCTCTCGATGCCGTCGTCTGCTCCTTGGGGGTGCACGAACCACACTTGCAGAAGGATGTCTGTGCTCTCCGACGTCGGTGGGAAGGAACCGGTCATGCTGAGAACCACATTTGTCCGACACAAACCAGCGATGCCTTTCGATGTGATTAACGAGCATCTTGAGCAGTGTTAAATGGGGATGCGGTACCATTACGCTACGGGTTAAAATTGCCCTCCGTGCACAACCAGGGAAATGGCAAGTCCCGCACGCCCTGTAGCGATGGATAGTTAGCAATTGTTTACTGTTTAGGGGCTGCTAATTTACTGTTTTAAAAAGCAGTCATGTTCCGAATATATGTACACAGCAGTTTTCGGGGTGCCGCCACGGCTTTTGTCCGCCGACAGGTCACGTAGAATCATAGTTTTAGTTTTACGATAAAATAAAAACTTCAGAAAGATATACGAGACAAACTTTTCATGCCATTTAACTAACCCTACTTTAACAGTTTCAGCCCTCAGTTTTTCTCAAGAGTAAACACTACATTCTGTATTTCTTTGGCTAATTTCAGTTTAAACAAATGAAAGCCTTCATACTAAACAAAAAAAAAAGGTTGTACATAGAAACTGAGATAAGCAAAAACTAAGCTGAACAAACAACTACTTAGCTTTTAAGCTATAAATAAATTAGTGAGCGCATATAAGGCTAACAAAATTTATTTCTGAACTTAACATATCCCCTGTCATCTTTGATGACAAATATTTTTGCATAGTTTCCATTTAGCAGATTTTTTTTTTTTTTGCAGTCACGGTTATATGTTAGACATAATAAATTAAACCAATTGCGTTCCAGTAATCCAACTACCTGAGCCTAACACCCTCGTTAGACGACAATCTTAAGCTCGGCTGCAAAATGGGTATGTTGCCGCTCCCCTGGTGCAACTGTGTACGTCAAACCGTTTTTATTTCTCTATTTTCAAGAGACATGATAATAAATAAAACAGTAAAAGCACTCTTGCAAGGGACGAACAAGGTAAGAAATCCTCAAATGATTTGGTGATCCAGCTTCCTAGAAAGAAATCTTTCTTAAACAAGTCATGCCTCAAAGACAACCTAGCTTGGCAAAAGTTTGAGACCAGTTTGGTTGTCCACAAGATCTAGGAGAAACACTTCAGAACTAACCTGCTTACTCGAGAGTAACCAATATCTTATCTAGAAAAAGATCAACCTGCCTGCTTTCTCATACAGCATAAGAAAGCAGCAAATCATTCCAATTGTGGAATGATTGGAATGTGAGAGCCAATCATACTGATCTATGGAAAGAGTCCAGTGCATCACAAGACACAAAGTTTTCATGTGAAAATGCAAGTGCACATGTACAGCAGCATAAATAGCATTTCTGACTGGAAACTTTTCCAAGGTTGCTTGTAGATCATGACTGGCTCTTTCATGCTCTGTTGGGAAGCTGATGAAAGACTTATTTTTATATGCTCATAGTGGAGTAGACACGGTAAAGTCATTGGAATGTTTCAACAGATCTGGTACCACATAACTCAGCCTGCATTGGCGTAACACGATTCGTGCTGCGGATGAAATCGAAGCAGAACTTTTAGTTTAGACAATTCATGTATGCATTCACTAGTAAACTCAATGATCTCAAACTTTTACACGGTTATGTATTTGGAATCCGCCAGTCGTCTCGCACTGCAGCAAATTAGATTAGTCACAGTACTGAGTTGGTCTGTTCACAATCCCTTGCAAGTGACTTTCATTGCAACATATGAGAGCTCAATATGCACACACACACACATTAAAAACACTGAGTGCATTGCGGAGCATCACGCGTACCAGAATTGAGCGTGTTCCTTTTCCTTCTACAGAGTGCCATGTGCAAAACTAGAGTGCAGCTAGTAGCTCTATGCTGGTGTAGAAAAAAAAAAAACAACCAGCCAGCACGTTTCACACCTTTAAAAGGGTACTGTCTACTGCTGCATTGAGCCTAGTAACTAGGGTAGTGTCACTGCTTACGTGCTAACCAGAGCATCATCAAGGATCAATGGTAGCAACAGGACATCGCAAAAGTGATACGCTCACATATTGTCCGCGAAACTGGTGCAGAATTGAGAACGTCTAGGACACGACACACCTCTCGTACCATTCTTGGCAGAGTTTAGACTGGCGTCAAACAAACTAATGATGAAACAAACAGTCGAATCAACACACGCAGTTTCAAAATTACCTGGACATTTCCCTTACCTGTTGACGTGTCATACGAAGAAAAGTGAAACTTGACATCCTCTAGAACTGACGGATAAGAACTGCTGCTTCAGAAAGCGGCATAGTCACAAGGACATGCGAACAAGTCCAGGTCTCAAATGCAAGCACCGAGACATCCAGCTCGGTGTGCGACTTTGTTCTCGCCGCTTTATGTTTGCCGCTTGGTTTCTTCCTGGCACATGGTTTTTCTAAATGGGTGCCAGTTTGCCCACTTCTCTGCCATTGTATCCTATGTCGGGCTACGGCCGTGGTCTCGTAAAATGGCCGTTTGGTCGGAACTACGGATATATCTTCGTTTGGTCATTTCTCTCCCTATAAGACTATAGAAATGCCAGTTGAAAACCAGTTCCACACAAAAAAAAATATTTTTCTCGCTCTGCAGCAATAAACCCAGACTGATAAAAAAAAAAAAAAAAAGATGAAAGCACAATGTTAGTGCTTTTCTACCGAGATATGGATATCTATACAGCAGTCTGTGGGATGAAGACAAGTGGTGTGAGCACATCAAAAACGTTCTTGTGCCTAAAAAAGGAAGAAAAAAAAGAAAAAGTGCTGGGTAGAGGAAATTGTTTTTTCAATCACCCTGTACAGACGTCTGCATTCAAAAAAAGGAACCAAACCAGAAACACACTAGAAGATGCATCCTTTGAAGAGAGCTATCTACATAACACGAGTCAAAATATGCAAAAGATGTAATGCAAACAACCCGGAACTGTCGAAACAAATGAAACAAAACAAAGAGACTGCGAGCAGCATCATTTTTTCCTAAGCTAAAACAAATATAAAATAACTTCACATACACACCCACAAACATACATATGCAGCCGGGCAAAAAAAAAAAAAAAATCAAAATCAACTTCGCGTCGAGGGTCGGCGGGTTACCTCGCTACGCTCGAAACAGATGTGCACTACAATGTCCGACAGAATGTGAACTATACAGTTTACACTGTTAGGGGATGACATTGTTAGCCCAACAACAAGGTGGAATTATGGACAGCCCTGTAGAGAGAGAGAGAGAGAGAGAAAAAAAACAAGAATATTTATGCGCAGAACAAACCTGATGTACCGGGTGTTGCCGAGATATGGAAACCATATTTTTCGGCCCGGGAAATTAAATTATGCATCGCAGAAAGTTCATACTCTGTGAGAATGTGACACTAGCAGTTGGGATAGAATGCAAAAGTTTGAGAACATGACGTTACCTGGATAAAAAAATAATTGGGAGGAGGAGGAGGAGGAGGAAAGAACATTTATTGTCCGACAGAATTGGCATTCTCCCTCCCCCCTCGGCACCAGGCCGGGGGGAAAAACGATCTTGATCTACGAGCCAATGTCCAGCTAAGCCTAATCTCGTCAAAAACAAAAAGAATGACATTGTCGGTGGCCTGTGGCATCTATTTCAGTGAAATAAACTTGCCAGCAAGAAAGAAAACAATATTCTCTTTTTTGCTGACAGTGTTTTTTTCCTGATATAAATCCCATGAGCGTTCACAATATCATTTCTTGACTGGACAATATTAGGCTTAGGTGGACGTCGGCTCCTAGAGAAATTTAGTTTTTCTCAATTACTGTAAATGACTTAATTTTCGCAAGGACCTAAATTTCGCGACTTGCCTACAAATTCACGAAAAATAGGTCCCGCGGACAATTCCGGTAAGATGTAAACACGTTGGTATCTACTGGGTGTATCAAGGAGCGGCCAGGCTCTTTAAATGGACCGCAAAATTTGGTTTCTAAACCTTTCGCGCTACGATTTTGTACAGCGTTAGTTAGCCACAGGTGGTGCATTTTTTCTATAAAATTTGCGAAGAGCGAGCTTACCTGAGAAAAAAGTAAAAAAAGAAAAAGGCTTAACTCCTATGGAAAAGCAGTGAAGCCACCACGGTCTTCAAACCACAGGGCACCCTATGGTTTGAAAACCGGTGGCTTCGCTGCGTTTCCATAGGAGTTAAGCTTTTTTCTTTTTTTTACTTTTTCCTCAGGTAAGCTCGCTCTTTGCAAATTTTATAGACAAAAATGCACCACCTGTGGCTAACGCTGTACAAAATCTTAGCGCAAAAGGTGAAACCGAATTTTGTGGTTGATTTAAAGAACCTGGCCGTTCCTTGATACACCCAGTATATTGAGATCCCATTGCGTCGCCAAAATTAGAACCCGCGAATTATTCCAAAACTTCAGCTTTGACTTAAATTGCAAATATTGAGCCAGCAAAAAAATAATTTGTTTACAGTATCTCTTAGTCCAGGCAACACCATCTTCCCAAACTTTCGCGTTCCATCCCAACGGCTAGCTTCACAATCTTGCAGAGTTTGAGCTTTCTGCGATGCATAGTTCATTTAGCCAGGCCGAAAAACACGATTCTCTTTTCTCAGGAACTCCCTGCACTTTTTGCATTGGGATAATGCTGCCACATCTGGACAAGGCAGGCTATTTCAAGCACCTATAGGGGATGCTTTAGCTCCACTACTGCGCCTGGAAGACGTCTCAGACTGGTGTCTTTACCGCGTCCAAAAAAGTGGTTCCTCAATTTCTGCTGTAGACGGCGTACCGCCACGATCGCGACATCCGACAGCGCGACGACACTCCGGGTTTCGCGACGTCGTTCGTTGCCACACTGGCATCTCTTTAGACGTGCGGCAAGAACAGGACACTCAACACACCAGTCGGGAATGCATTCCAGGCAACGTAGCTCCACTAAAGCTCCACACTGAAGCGAGCGACAGTCTTTTTTTATCTCGCCAACATTCCCGGAGAATGTCCGAAAATGCTTGAGCCGCAGGCGAGAGGGGCTTTCCTCTCTATTCTGCCGCGTATTTCGGGGCGGGTCGCGGCTGCTCCGGCATGTGCGGTATTCAGGTTAAATTCGAGTTTTAAACGTCAATCACGACGAGGTCGTAAGTCAAGTAAATAGATGCGTTTTGTTCGAGGATGAAGCAGTTCTATGCCGGACGATCGTGCACTTTGCCGCGTGGGAGCACGGTGCCCCGCGCTCGCACAGATTTGTAGCGTTTTTTACCTTCACTCCGCGCAACCGTTTGTCCTTAGACAAAACAAGTATGCACTCGCTCCGACGGTGACGGCCCAATTCGAACATGCTGATGCGTATAGCCTCCGCCGACTTTTAGAATCTTTGCCGCAGTCGGCGCCCCGTTCGGGCGGGAGAATGTGGACAAGTCTGTCGCCCCGAAATGCCCGTCGCAACTGACCTGTTCTTCCTAGTAAAGGCTGCTTTGCGCACTCACGTCTAATGGCGACTGAGCACGCTGTGCAGCCTCGTGCTCATTTGAAACGAGATAACACGCTGACGCCATCTAAGAGGTACACTTCACTTAACTATACTCCGTTTCACGATAACTTGGCAAAGTGTGGACGCTGCGGCCACCACGACCAAATAAGAGCGTCGGAGCGAGGCTCGTGACCACTCCACAGTCACACAAACACTCCCGTGACGTGATGTCACATGCCTCGCTCCAACGCTCTTATTTGTTGCTGGTGGCCGCAGCCTCCACACCCCAGCACGCCACCAAAAATACCCCCCCCCCCCCCAAAACAAAAACAAAAAACAACTAAAGGACAAGAGGTATGCTTGGTTGCAAACCCGTTATAACAGGTCGCATGAAATGAACTGAACAGGTTCAAGTCTTTTGCCAGATAGAATTTGCTGATCAGCTGATCCCCAAACAGGGAATAAGTTGAAGAATGCATTTGTAGCAAATGGCTTTGTTAAGTTTGCCACTGGCCTCCCTCAATTAGTTTTGAAATCTATGAAATCTTATAACAGCCTTGATCGAAGTGTTTGCTACAGCAAGTATGTATCTGTGAAAATAGTTTTTCAAGATGAAGACTGATTTTAGCCATCCTTTGCCACATAACTATGAGTGAAACGCTCCTTAGTATCTTCATTACTGTTTAAAAGGTAGGTAGGCTTCTACGCAAGTTTACCACCTCATCGCCGGGACAGGGGCTGTCGTTTGAGGCAGATGGGGGCTCCTCGAAATTAAAAATTTTAAGAGAACACCTGCTCCATAAGAAATGGCCGATAAAACAAAACTATGCATCCACATTATCGGCTGTGGCATCTGGAGACAAATCAAGTTCCCACTATGGACGTTGCATTGCGCTTAACTCAGATTTGTTTGTTCTAGTGGCACTACCTTTAGCACGACGATGCCAAATTTGATTGCACAACAGCGGTGGCAGGTGAACTCCGATTACGGAACTCTGGCTTTCGCATGCATCTGGGCACGTTCAAAAGTGAAAGACGCAACTACCGAACGACGCACCTTCCAAAAACTGAAATGACGCGTGTCCGTGGTCGGTCCAACTGCGAAGCCATTTCGCCTTAGGCCTCCTAGAGACAGGGGTCACGGTTGCGTCCCAGACGGGTAACAACGGAGATACCCGTCGTTTCAGTGTATGACACGCTTAACCCGTCCCCACAAAGCATTGTCCACGCGCGGGGAGCACGTCAGACGCCCAAACACCGTCGCAAAGAAGGGAAAGAGCCAAGACAGCCAGATGGTACGGCGAGGCATGCACTAGTCTGGGCAAGCAAGCAAGTGGCATCGGTCTAGAATACTGCGCATAAGAGAGTGGGGGGAGGGGCCTGCTCTCACCTGTTGCTCAGTTAGCTTTGGTAGTGTAGGTGACAAGCTCGCTAACGTTGATGCTTGAAAAATCAACGGGCACATCCAACTCTGCGAGATCCATGTCACACAGGTTGTAGTCCAGGTCAGGCGCAGAGAGCCCCGCACTGGCAAAGACAAACAACGACACACTCCGTTAGGTCCTCTTCTGGCCTGCCTCGGATCTCGGTCTCCTAAGCTCTCAAACCCCCGGGGTGGATCCTTACGCCGCTAACACTTGCTTGCTTTGGCTACGCGCCACTTGCGACGCAATTTCGGAAGGGATAGAGAAAAAGGTACGGTGTTTGCACGTTCTGACCTGCTCCCCGGAAGTGCGAACGTGGTACTGTGTCGGACGCCGGCGTCCCCTGCCAGAGGTCTCGTGGGATGGGCTAGCCTTTGCTAACAGCCATGATGCGAGGGAACGAAAGACTATCGATGCACGATGAGACAAGCAGTCGTCCTAAAGACGCCGCCGCGGTTGGCCAGAGTCGACTCTGGTCGGGTTCCTTTAGTGGCTTTCGTAGGACCTAGCGTTTGCCTTTCTAGCGTGGTACGAGGTGGTCCCGAGTCAAGGTGTTAAGCCGCCGTGAAGCTTGCGACTGCTCCGTGCAACAGCAGCTTCAACAGCGAGCCAGTACCGTGAAACCAAACAGCCACACCCTTGCCTAAAAGTGTCGGAATGCATCTCGCAAATACACTTGGCGATGCTTCACGCCGATTAAAGGACGTCTCTTATTGGTGGGTATATCGAAGCGCCTTTGGGCAAATATAAAATATTGAAATGTCTGCCATTTGAAGTTTCACCAAAATATGCTGAAGATGCAGCGTGTATTGCCTAGTGCTCACACCTTTGGCAGCAATCTATGGGCACATCCGAAGGGTATTTTCAAACAGCTATTCGAAACATTGCCCTATATGTGACGAAGAAAAACAAAATGCTAGTTGCCACTTCTTCTGTAGCCTGAAAAACTCCCGAGTCAGATTTGTATCTTCACAATGCATGAGGTCATGTTGCCTTCTACAGCTTCACGAACTACCTACCCGAAACAAAAACGCGGAGTATGTAGGACCTGCACTACACTATTTCTAACATACAAAACCAAAGGTAGGCTAATTATCTGGCCACATACACACAGCTAGGCACACTCATTCCTGGAGTTTGACATGGCCCAGTTTTTAAAATAACCAGTACATAATACCTCAAAGCCAACATAATTATTTATTATCGATGAACAAGACACATTAGGACAAACAAAACGACAAGTACTCAAGCGCGAGAGAGTATCATAAAACTCTACGGTGTAATCCTTGGGATGGCAACGGCAAAAGAAAATGTACAATTCATGTGTCAAGACAAATCTTACTTTGGCGACTTTTCATTATATTCAATATCTGCAGTGCTAAACTCATTATTAGACACACGTGCAAGCAATAGGGCAGTTGCATTAGAACTACCTAATGTTACAAGTATGGTAGACACAGACAGCAAGCAAAAAGGAATATATGAACTGAAATAAAGCTCCGCAACAAAAACAATAAAAGCATATGAACCGTTCAGTTGTTCATACCACAAGTACTAACTAAAAGCTCGTAGGGTTTCACTTTTTCTTTCATGTTTACAATGACGCAATGTTGCATGGCACTGAACCACTCCATTGGTAGTATAATATATATTCAGAGATAAGTTCAATACATGTCAGTACTAAACACATACCATAATGCCTCGAGTTACGGTTCTAACATGTATGCACCTTTGAAATCAACCCCTTCAATTTTGGCCATCAAAGGTCTGGCACCAGCATCAGTAAACAATCATGTGCATCAACAATGTGAATATATATGCATTTATGACCACACCAGCATTCCAGCTTATTCCCTCAGAAGACAGGCCTATGGCAAGTTCCCCCCCCCCCCCCCCTATTTCGACAAAAAGACACTGAAGACAATTTATTTTTAAATTTTTTGATAAATCCGAGACACCCAAATGCAAAGAATAGCCTGTTTTAATTAGAACTTGGTTCGTAGTGCCCAGTGCACCTAGTACACTATATGTAGTGTAAAGAAGCAGCTTTAGAATTCACTTCAGTGTCCTTTTATAGGCTTGTCACATTAGCCACTGAAAATAACCAAACAAACATCAGTGTGCAAGCAATATTAGTTCAAGCGATGACATTAAAAATCAGAAACACTTAAAAAGAAAATCGTGACTGCAACTTATAACTGCTATCCATAGACATGTGGTAGGCAATAGAGCGTGGGAGCAACGTGCGAACAACGCCCCTTACAAATCGGACAAGGAATGGAAGGAATGGGCGAGATGGAACACTCAAGTCTCACTTCAGTCACTGAAAAATAACAACAGGGATTGTTCTGTAGCCATTGATCCACACTCCTCGTAGCTGCATTTTGTCTACAGCTTCCAAAAAAAAAAAAGTATGCTGCGGACGGAATTGACAAGCATAGGCCCCCAGCAATCTCCAGACCTTAAACGCAAACTTCCAAGGAGACAATCAGACGTCGTCTACGTGAACTGCGGGCCACATTGTCTTCCTGGCCAGAAGGGTCATGCCGTTTAACATTCATAATGTATATTGTAAGGGCACGTCCAGAAGTAATGCATTTATCCATCTTATCCAGGCTATACACTGCTCTAAAAGGTCAGTGTGATCTACTTGTTGTTCCTGTCAAATAGCTTTCAAAAAAGCCTGACAACACTCCTATACTTTGAAGGTACCACAGTTTAAAAAAAATCCCAAGCTGTCACCACTGGCTGGTATATTTGCTCACTCCAAGAAGTAAAAATCTTGGATCTTTCATTAAAAATTTCTTTCTCCGAGAGCCAGAGAGAAGAATATAGTATTTGAATAACAAGTTTGGGCAAAAGCATTAGCTTCAACTGGAAGCATATCAATCCTCTCATATTTGATTAATCCAACAATCAATATTAGTCTCTCATACAAAACTAGGCTCTAGGCAAAGTTCACATGACACACAACTTTCCCATGTCCTGCAATGGCAATTTTAGTCCAAGGCATTACAGTAGACAAGCAAGGCGATTTCAATGGTTGTGTGCTAAAAGACACAAAACTATGACATGCTATGTATAAAAGAAAAACCTGATGTCCCCAAAAACTGTAAACACATCAGAGCTGTCCTTCCATAGCAGCTACAAAAGTAAAAACAAAAACAATTAAAAACTTTTTCAATAAAAATTGAGCTAATTTTTTTTGTCCGGTTTAAAAGGTAAAAAGAAACCCTGGCAACAACTTTTCAATTTTCAATTCAACAAATAAAAACAATGCAAGTCATTTAAGTTATACACAGAGTTATTTGGTCAGTCAATGCTCCTCCTAACAATGCATAACAAACACCACATTTTTGGTCACCGTGAAAACAAACTGGGGATGACATTAAGACACCCTTAAATTTGGCCCAACCATAAAAGAAAGAAAGAAAAGGGTCGAAACTTTACAGTGAAATCGCGAGCATCAAAAAGGCCACGCACTCTAGTGCTTCCACCAGTCAGTTCCAAAAGGCGTTGCCAGTTCTGAAACAATCATCGTCAATCTTGTAAGCTCTTCACACTGCTTGGCATTTGTGAGCACGCACAAAGCAGTCCTTGCCCGACGGCGCAGCGTTTCTGGGGAGAGGGCACTGCTTGGTGCCGGCTGGACGCCAAGCGCCGATTGGACGCCAGAACTCGGGCTGCCTAACTGCCAGGCTGAGCAACTTGCTTCCCTGACTTCACCTAAAAGTCAATATGACAGCTCTAGAGACCGACAGTGTCTGTAAATAAACATTCTGAGCTCCTCTCAACTTGATCCCCTCTTTTCTATGTCATCTCTAGACAGCTGCGCGCCACACCAGGAACACCGAATGTCGTTGATTACTGCCAACGTTTCTTGCCTGCGGTCAACAAGCGCGCTTCCATCGCGCCGGGCCCGTCGACCCGTCGCTTTCGTGGATTCGTTCCCAGTTCCGAAGAACCAATACTACCAAAAAGATTTCCCAAAGAATGTGAGCCTTTTCCGTAAAAATAATGCGACGTTCCGACAGAATCGATGCTAACTTGTCAGGCACAATAGGCGTTTGTGTGGCCTAGAACACTCGCTGCGGGAACTTCAACACTAGACAAATTTGTCGAAATGCGCAAACAAGCTTTGCGTCGGTTGTGACGTGAAATAGAGTCCCGTCAGAAGCGATTGCGGTCGTAGATTGCAACACCGTCGGCTGCCTGTACTACCAAAATAACTTTCATGCACGCCGCAATCATGATTACCGACAGGAGGAGGACGGCAGAGCGTCTTTTGAACGCCTGGCTCCCAGCAGACGCTCGTTTCTTCTCACGCTGGAAGCTCACGAGACGTCAGAGCATCATTGAAGGCAAGAAGCTCTCGCTGGAGGCGGGACAACTGAAATTCCTCCCTGTCGTTCTCATCCTGTTAATGACTATGGTATAACGGCCCAGATGGCCGAGAAGCGGGTTTAACTCGTAAATCTCACTTCCAAACAAGATTTTTGAGCAGAAAGAAAAACCAAGTACAGACACAGGGGAAAATCAAGAGTTCAATGCCCAACAAGTCGAAGGAATAAGTGGTTCCGGTGGGGAAACGGTCACGCACGACCCAGATACAACCCTAGTCGACACAAACTGCTGGTCCAAGTTTCGCACAAGCACACTGCCCTCCTCCGCGCGTCTTCGTCGTTCTTCGCCGGGTCTTCTCGAGAACTCGAGGCCAATGACTAGCGCCGTGGAGTCAGGGAGAGGAGAGGGAGGGGCCAAAAGGGGGAGGGGCACCAGAGTGGGCGGGGCCACTTACTGCATGGCTTGGTCCAGGGAGGACCCGTCGTGGTAGACTCCTGCCGCGGTGTCCGGAGAGTGGGGGTGGAAAAAGGACTGGGGCGTCGACGGATTGCTGTCCATGAGGTTCAGCATTCCTGACAGCCTGCGGGAAAGGACGGCCGTGAGGTCGGGTCGGCTGCTTGTTCCCAACAAATGCACAATAATCTCAACCAAATACAAATGTGCCATAATCTGAACCAGATATACCATAATGTAAACCAAATACAAATACGTCGTAATCCAAATCAAATACGCCATAACATAAACCAAATGTACCAGAATTCAAACCAAATGCAAATTAACCATAGCCCACCGAAATACAAATACATGATAATCTAAACCAAATACACTACAATCTAATCCAAATAGACCATAATCCAAACTGCAACCCAAAGATAACGTAATAAGGCAAGCGAGCTAGTTAAAGCTGAACATTTCTAAAACCCAAGACGGAGCTACAGGGAGGGGACAAACACAACCTGTCCCAAGTTGACAAATACAATACGTCTCAATTGATACATCTTGTGTTTGTCCCCTCCTTGTAGCCTTCGTCTTGGGTTTTAGAAGTGTTCAAACCCAAACTGTAATGTTTCCTGACCAGCTCGCCTGTGCAGTTTATATTCTAGAAATACACCGTGCAGACACTTTTCGTCGTGCCTACACAAGTTTGGCAGGTAGGCCGCAGACACAAAGTGCAGAGCTTCCAATTTTCTGCATCGAGTTTTCTTCGAATTTGGCAGTGAACAGTACATAATGTAAAGGCACCTTCTCCCACGTGCGATTATCTCGCCAGTACGGCACCGTGACGTCTCGGGGTGCCGGGAAAGCAAATTATCCACCACCTAGATACGCTGCTTCACCCCGCTTGTTTCGCTAAGCGGTGGAACTGTCTAGCCGAGGGAAAAAATGGATGGTTAAAGAAGTGCTCCGGCATTTTCTTTATGGTCCCCGATTTGCCACGAAATTGACGAAACACGCCAACAAACATGGCTGAACCAGTAGCCCAAATATTGGGCCAAAATATATATCTTCTTTCAACAAGTTATTGAATTTATAAATTTGGTCCTCAGCATTTTTGTGTTGTTTTTTCAAACAAACTTTTTACTGGCAACAATGAAAAAGGGACGCCAGCGGCAGGCAGGGGTTCACGCTTTGACTAGAATTTGTTTTTTAACCGATTACAAGCAGTTTCATGGTGTCAAATGAATCTCGTTAAAATAAAATGGATCAATGCAGATTGTTGGGCTAGTTGGTACTGGGAATTTGACGACATGATGGCGCTTAAGACAAGGACAAAAGGGGAGACTCCGTGTTGTCTAGTCTCCCCTTTTGTCCTTGTCTTAAGCGCCATCATGTCGTTAAAATGTTTACAAACTTGGATTGAGCGCGTTGGTAATAGATTCAAAAATACAAAAGATTTAGACAAAGAGGACGGACAGGACAAACATCTTTCTATGTTTGTCCTGTCTGTCCTCTTTGTCTAACTCTTTCGTATTTTTGAATTAAAAGGTTTGTTTGGCCTAGTTGGTTCATGAACATTCCGGGGCAAAACAGCACAACGGGACACAAACTAAGTAAGGACAAGACAGTACACAGTGCTTTGTGCAGTCTCGTCTTTACTTCATTCTTGTCTAGTTGGGCTGTTCTACCCTGAAGTGATCAAATGAATGTCTTGGAAGCTCACGCTAGCACCCGGGCAACAGCACGGGACAAATGCTCACACACTCTGAATTTTAGACGACCTGCTTGATCTACAAGACTGCCTGCCAATGACGTCACGACACTGGAAAGCGCAGGTATATTTAAATGTTGGTTTTTGGTTTTTGCATCGCCTTCTTTTGCTGATTTCACAATAACTATTCAAAATTTCACGGTACTAAATAGCATAACGAAAAGGGTAAATGCCGGAGATTCATAAATATAGTTATAATAATAATATCTTTATTTTCCATTTACAATGGTGGAGGCCGAGAAAAAAAGCCGCACGAAACGGCTTGACTAGCTCTCGGCCCCCAAATTGCATTCTGCAGCAGTGACAAGGCGAGACAATACCAAAGAAACACACACGCACACCAAAAACATTAATCGTCTAAAACAAAATGGCACATCAACGCACGCAATTCTTTCATGCTAATGGTGTCTACGTGAACATCACTGTGAATAAAACAATCAAGGAGTTTAGATAATCTATAGCATAACATTTCTTTTCCTAGGTTTAATTGGCAAGTAGGTACATTCCAGTTTCGAAATTGATAATTGGGAACGCGTTGGTTTAAACCAGACAGTTCAATTATGTAAGTATGGTTACTGCTCAATTCATGTTTATACTTTGTAGCAAGCCTATAATTATACATGTTGTAAATACTTAATATATTATACATTCTGAACAGGTTTTCTGTATGTGAGCGGAAGGGCACATCAGCAATTGTACGTAACATTCGTTTTTGGGGTACCTAAAAAATATCACCGGATGCGAGCCTCATAAATGCAAAAACCAGCAAGTATAAACAAAAGCAGATGCCTGTTTATGCCCATTATGAACATTAAACGCTCATTCTAAGCACCTAAGGCCCAGATTAGTGATTGCTTCTGAGTATTCTGTGTTATGTTAGAAGTGTGTGCTAAAAATCGTTGACGACAAAGCAACACAGCTTCTGAATTACATGGTGATTTAGAATTTAAATTCTTGTAGACGCAAAAAAGTCGTAGAAGGAAAGTAATTGTTGCAACTCCGTTACTACCTGAAGAAGCAAAAGGTGTCATAGAGACAATTCAAGAGTGATGCTCTCACTGGTGTATAAGAAATGCTGCAATTCTAAGTTTATTGTTTAAAGAGAAACATGGAAATTATGAGAGAATTTTTCAAACTCTTCTTTACAAAAAAAAAACTGGAAGCATTAGTTGAATGCAGGGCACTCAAAATGTTTTTTTTTCTCTTCTAATTCAGGCACACCATAAAACACTATTTAAATTTGACTCTGTCTGGAATTACATGTCTTGTTTTCACAAGAAACCATAATAACAACAAACAATGGGGGAACTGTGAAAGTGAATGGGTCAAACTAGATTCCATTATATAGGCTTTGGAACTAAATATGCAGTGCAATTCACATATAACGATGTACTGCTTCTGACAATCAGTTTCTGGAGTCTCTAGACTAGAAACAATCAGTTTCTAGTCCAGATACGGTAATCGGTTAAAACGATTGAATTTTCGGGTTTTCTCATAATCGTTATAAGTGAATGCACTGTAGAATACTGTAAACGACTTAATTTTCGCGGGCTCAAATTCTCGCAAATCGGGCGAAAGCTGAAAATTTGAAATTATTCGCGGGTTCTAATTTTCGCGAATCGAGTGTAGCTTCCGTAGTGTTCACATATTGCCCGAATTGTTTGCGAGACATATTTTTCGCGTTTGTAGGCGATTCGCGAAGATTAGGTCCTTGCGAAAATTTAGTCGTTTACAGTACTCTAGAAATAAAAAAAAAATAAATGTGTTGCATCAGCATTAAGGGATGCATCAAGCCACTGTCCTAATTTCTGTAAAAAATAAAGCCCCTTCCCCCTACTCTGCAGCCACTCTGCAATAAACTACCGAAATTGTGCCCATACACAGGGGTGGAAGCAAGTTTCAGCCTTTTGGAGCAGGTCTGGGAGCAGCAAAGATGCCCCTTTGGAGCAGATTTGGAGCAGTAAAAGTTGAGCTTTGGAGCAGCTCAGGAGCAACAAAAATCGAGTTTCGTAGCAGTATAAGCAAATCTTGGAGCTGCTTGGTGCTATAAGCACAGATGTGTTTTTCGAAATACAAAAAGAAATATAAATAAAAAAGCATCTCCATGTGACGTTCCAGAATCATTTCCAAACATGACCTTTCTTTAAATATATTCCAGCCCATAGCAAAAAAGATATTTGAATGGCTGCCATTGAGAACTGTCCCAATGGTAGCGGGTTGGTTCCTCTCACGGATTTACAATAGTAGGCATCGGCAACTAAAGAAAAACAACTTATGCCTCATGAAAACAAGACATTTTCACTGTATAACAACCTAAATCGCACGTTCCGTAAGCTAAAAACAAAACTGTTTCAAGCTACAATAGTATGGTATGAAATAAAGTCCAATACTGACTACAGTTCATCATTAGGAAATACAAATGTTTAAGTCCCTGTTTAGCAAACAAAAGTATTCCAATACTCTGAACAGAGTACAAATCAGAAGTATTCCAATACTAAACAGAGTACCTACCCTATCTGATAAAAGTACAAATGCAAAATATTGAAAACTTCATGATATCACCTATACCATTCCTGCTCATACATGCACACTTAATTAACCCTTACTAAGAGGCATCACTGACTAAATAGAAACAAGAAAGCTTGATTAGGAGTTCAATAAAAAAATTGACTGACAAAACTAGCAAGTAAGACCATAAAACGGAAGGTTTTCCTCAAGTCAATGCGGAGAGCAAGTTTGCCTGCTTCTTGCACAGGGGTTGCATGATGTCAAAACGCAGAGCTCTTATTGGCTGATTAAAAAAAATAGTGGGTATATCTCAAGGCACCTTGCACTGAGGTCTGCCCACTATCCTTTCAGTAAAAACCAATCGGAGTCAGTTCTGAAGTCACCGCATCTCCTGTGCAAGAAGCAGACGACTTGCTCTCCGCATTGCTTGGATGCGTTCTAGCACAACGGTTTAGAATTTGCTTCGCTCAGCAGGACATTCCCACTGTTCTCCTCGTTTTCCCGCCGGCCTGCTCCTTGGGTGCCAGCAGGTGTATTCGTCACGTGCGTCATTTACGAGGAACTCTACAGATGATTGAGGCAACCAATTATCGCTTTTATATGTGACATTTACGACACGAATGAGGAATGCGGAAGCAGCCTCAGCAAAAGCACCCCAAACACCCAAAAATAAATATATATTATGCCAAATGTTTATTTTTTATAGAGTAGTTATTGCTTTTCCCAGAAATTAGATGATAGGTGAACAAATGCCAGCAAGCTTTTATGTACATTTATATACCATAAGGTCCTGAAAGAATGCCCACCCAAAATGAAAAGGTAAATTTTGTGTGTGTGTCTGTGTGCGCGTGCACACGTGCGTGCGTATGTGTGTGTGTGCGTGTGCATGTGTGCATCAGGGGGGGGGGGGGGGCACTACAAGCTACGTGAAACGGAAACTCTTCAACTTCAAAGTTTCTTAACTTTTCCCTTACCAGTCTCGGGTTTTAAACATCATGATTTACTATCACCAGCTCACCTGCGCACTCACTGTCTTTTCGTTACTGACACATATCGCAGACACGGCGAACTCGCGTGTGCAATAACTATGTGGGAATTCGCTGGGAACTCCCCTGTCACGGGTACGGCAGCAGAGCGCGGACGCAGCGCATTCGCGCTTCACAGTGCGATATAGACGCAAGAACCCGGCCCCCTCAAACTCGGGTGTCACGGGAACCGATAATCACAAAAAAAATCACAGGCAAAAACAAAAAACAAAAAAAAATGCGGGAACAACTTTTTAATTTGCATGTCATGAGTACGGATGCTGCAGATTCGCGTGTCATGGTGCGATAGGCACGAGGGAACCCGCAATGACCACGCTTGTCGCGTACCGATACCGCAAATCACGCAATAGGTAAATGTAATTTAAAGAAATTATTAAAAAAAAAAAACGGGATGTGCGATTCTTGGGGGACGGGCATTTGTACGAGACTATACGGCGATTTAATGCCGTGTGTGTCGTATTTTGAATACACTCAGCCATGCTCAGTGCCACTGTGCAAAAAAAAAAAAAGATTAAGTGAATGACGAAACGATGCATCGAAGCATCGACGCTGATGAGTACTCGGACAAAGCGACCTGTGCATGTGCCATTTTCCGAGATCAGGCTTACACGCCGTTGACACGACCACATCGGTATGGTGGTTTCATAGCAATACTGCCTTTCAGCAAACCGTTACCGCGTGCTACTGGAGCCTCTGAAGCGTGCCTTTAAGCGCGCGCCCAGCGATTTAGGTATCACTCGGACGCGCGCTTAAAAGCGTGCTTCAAAGGCTCCGGTAGTGCGCGGTACGCGGCAACGGTTTGCTAAAAGTCCCTATTATTTTCAGAATTACCTAAACAAATACAACACGGTAAACCACTGTGGCCAATAAAAAAAGAGTACTCCAATAAATAGAGCCTTAAAAAAAAAAAAAAAAAACTTGTTCGGTTAGTTTTGGCGCAACATGTGCGCTTGGGGGCAAGATGGCGTAGCAAAAATGGATTGGCGCACAATGGCGCAATTGGCGCGGCGCTTCCACCCCTGCATACACCAATATTTGAAACGAAATGAGCAGCTTTCTGAGGCCCCTTGGCTACCAAGGAAGGGGGGTCCAAAAAGGTTACGTACAGCCTGCAAGACCCCTCTCGGGCACCCAATATTCAACATTGTCTCAAAAGAATGCTTATCATTTTTTAAACGGGGCACTTTTGTTTTTAAAGTAAACCCATATTTTATCCAATACTAAAAAACTCAATTTAAATATAGTGATTTGTAAGAGCCTCTCCTCACATTCATTCAAGTTGCAGATTTCTATGCCCCAAACACGATTTCGAAAAACGTATAAACTCGTGTAAGGGCCACACTATTTTTTCCCGATTTGAGGGCAAATTTTCGAGGCGCGGCCCATACACGGATTAAAAAAAAGATGTCTGTATCCACATTCCGAAATGAACGTACATGAGCGCGCTTGGCTGCACTGGTCAGAAACGCCTTCACTCCGGAATCCGGACTCAATCGTCAGTCGGATTTGATTAGTTTACATACTGCGCAGTACGCCATTTTTTTTGCTGTACTTGATAGCATGCGCGGCAACTTTCGGCTTGAATCGCGTATGACTGTTGAAGTGGTACTTGCCCATAGCTCTCAGATTGCGTGAAAAGGCAGACAAATCACGACGCTCTGACACGAATCGAAGAACAAAAGGAAACCTCCCCAGAGCGTCCAGTGGCGTTCCGAAACCTGAGTGCACGTGCAAGCTGAGCCCGCTGAATCCCCATTCCTCGAGCTTGCCACGGAACCTGACATATCCTTTATCTTTTCTCAACGCCTTGCCGCAACATAAATGCATCCCGACAGCGCGGCCGACCACGATCGAGGTCGACATCCATTATGCCATACAGTGATACGGATGAGTGGAGAGCAAATATCGGCGATCCGGACACGTGCCGCTACGTGCTTGGGCGGTGGCTAGCGCCACCTAGCGAGATATATTCATAGAAAGGTGGCATTACAGTCGGCGCGCCTCAAAAACAAGGGGGTGCAACGCATACGCAAGTAAATTTATTTTTTTTCCAATACTTTGTCCTAAATATGGGGTGTGGCCCTTACACAGGTGCGGCCCTTACATGCAATTATACGGTACTCGGTGAGTTGACACTGAGTTGTGTCCCTTTAAAATCACAAAATTTCTTCATTATCATTTTTAAGTGTCTCATTTAATAACGCATTTTCAAAAAGACACACTGGTTGAATTACGTTCCAGCATGGGGCCTGAAAAGGGACCCCCTGGAAGTTTCAAAGTGGTAGCAAATGTTTTGCTATAGACCTAGCTTCATTAGGCATCTTGAAGAAGCAGCTCAGTCAGTGCCGACATGATGTGCTTTGTTTGCTTATGCATAGTTAACGTATTGCCCGCCCCCCTCCAACCAGTCTTCAGGTGGTATTTCAAATAAATAAATCTGTTAGCAATATGTCACTCCCAGAGTTCCGGGACCCTTTTCATAGTCTCTCATCAGCTCCGATTACTACTTTCATGGTTTGTTTCGAGGGGAAGAGAGAAAATAAATGTTGACTGAACAGTTCGATTTGCTCGGAATCCCAGTATGGGAATACTAATAGTACCTCAAAATAAAACTGTTCCCATCCTGCTTGCTTGGACTTCCACAAGGAAAACATTAGTACCTCAAAACTTAATTTGGAATTCCAGTATGGGAACATTAGTACCTCAAACTAAAATTGTTCCCACACTAGAATTATCTGTAATTCCAGTATAGAAACAAATTTAGTCCAAGGCAATAATATAGCCAGGAGTATTTTTTTTTTTTTGGGGGGGGACTGCAGATTGATAAGCCCCTTCCCTGGCTATGTCACTGGTCTGAGGTATGAAATGATTGTTCTGTGCTTTTGATTTTATCGCTTAAATACTCATAAGTATGTCTGGCAACACTCTTTGGCGAATTTTCGTTGGAAAGTATGGCGGCAAGGGTGGTATCTTGCCTGTGGTATCATGTCAAGTCAATTGCTGTAAAGTTCTAAAGGAATACCCACACCGAAAAAAACACCCATTCTGTTTTTATGGATATACAGTGCAATCCACTTATAACGATAATGAGAAAACCCAAGATTTCAATCATTATAACCGATTATCGTTGTATCTGGACTAGAAACTCATCGTTTCTAGTCTAGAAACTCTAGAAACTGATCGTTAAAGCAATATATTGTTACCGTAAAGTTCCGAAAAAACGCCCACCCAAAATGAAGAGATAAATGGTGAAAAACATGAAGTGGGCTATCTCTGGGGACGCCACAGCAAAACTTTATCAAAAACCGGCTACAAACTACTTGAAGCGGGAACTGACACCGCAGATCGCGGACACCGCAAATTCGCGTGTCACGATGCAATAATCACGCGGGAATTCGCTACAAACTCCTGTGTCACGGGAAAGGATACCGCAGGTTGCAGACGCAGCAGATTCACGTTTCACGGTGTGAAGGACCCGCAGAAACCCGCCGAGAACTCGCATCTCACGGGAACGAATACCGCAAATCGCGGACGCAGCAGATGCAAGTTTTATGATGCAATGAACACGCGGGAACCCGCTCCAAACTTGTCTGTCACGGGAACCGATATCGCGCGCGCAGATCGCGGACAAAAAGGCAGGAATCCGCTACAAGCTCGTATGTTATGGGGAACAAATACCGCAGATCACGAACGCAGCAGAATCATATTTTTCGATGCAATATACACGCGGGACCAACTCGCGTGGAATCGAGATTGCTCACGCAGATCGCGGACAAAAACGCGGGAACCCACCATAAACTCGCTAGTGTGAAGTGCCGGTACCGCAAATTGCGCGGTTGATGCGATTTTGTCGGACACTGTGTGACGTCCGACAAGAATCGGGAAGTGGGCGATGTTTCAGAATTCTTTGTTGGAGATATTTAGCCAGAGAAACGGGATTGGCGATCTCTCGGGGGCGGGTGTTCTCTCGGAACTTTACGGTACATGTGGTATCGTTATAAGTGGATTGTACTGTCCAAAACATTGCCCACCCCTCCGAATTCACGCAATATCCAACGGGACTCCCTCCAGCACAAAATGCTTCCGGTTAAAAGGGAGTGCGTTGGGATATCAAACTGGGCAAGTTAGAGGAAAGTGCTGGACTATACTGCTCACAGGATTAATTAAGCGCACCTTGTTTTACTGCGATCCGAGAATACCAATGACCACAATAAACAAACATACACAAGACAAATACCTTGCTACAAGCAAGCTTCCAAGACTTCTTATTTACCTTATCATACCTGTCTAAATTAGAGAATGTGAAATTTACAAAGCAGTAACGAGCATGAGCGTCAGATATACTCGGGGACAACTTTCTGTGACATTTTAGAAGCGAAGAGTGCACGTGCAGAGCTGCATGCGTGAACGCCAAAGAGTGACCAGGTCAAATAACCTTCACACTGAGGCGCATAATATCCCGATAATATTTCACAAAAGCATCACAACTGTGCAAAACAAGGTTTGCATTATACAACAAAGAAAAAAAAAATTTGCACGCCAAACAACAAAAACTGCAATTGTGCAGGATTGCAAATAATGCAGCACGTCGAGGCAATGTGGCCAACATGACTCTACGTGCTTTGCTAGATGTGGACAGATGTCAGGGTGCCTGTGTGCAGAGCGGTGACGGTACAGAGCGAAACCGAAGGACGACATTACGCAGGCAGCCATTCTGCACCCTGTATAGTTTGGAAGGACTTACATGCATGGGCTTCACACTAGAAATATACAAAATCTAAAAAGAGATGAAAAAAACAGATGGCATCAAATGCTTCGGAAAGTATGTAGGCCATGCCCCGACTACACACAGCTCCGGGCGGCTTTTTGTTTGTACTCATCAAGAGTATTAATCTACGAGGCAAATTTATGTTGGTATTGCTCAGTAAAGAGAGGGAAACAATATAAAATGTAAACAGAGAGCAAATGAAGTGTTCATATTAACTCTTGCAGAACTGAATGCTTTGGGCCCATTCCTGTTAATGTTTAATAAGTACTAGTTCATTGTCGATTTCTCTAAAAAGCACATCTCATTAATCAAAGGCCCTTAGCCCTCAGATCACTGATAAATATTAAATTCTTGAATTAAAAAAGAAAAACAAAAGTGAGTATTAAAGAAAAGTTACATAATGTATCCTCAATTAGCACAATCACCAATTATTGTTATTTGGTTGCATATCAGTACAAGCCGCTATGACAATAAACATTAAACATGGATATCTTCTTTTCATTCAGAAAAAAACAGGAGTTCAATAAAATGTATTATATTAAAGTATTGGAGGAAAGTTACATTTTTTCAGAAATATGCAAAGAAACATAAACAATGTAATAATGATCCATGTTAAATTTTCATGTTTCATCTGTCACGTTACAAAAATACTGCAAATGGGGAAAAACACTGTCTTTTAAAAAAATTAAGTGCCGATATTGTTTGGACGCAGTGTACTTTCATCCTACTATACTTCGTCTCACCTTAGCATGGACTAACTGCGAAGGCTCTGCAAGTGCGAGCGGGTAGCCTTAGCTTCCTTGACCGGAGCACTCGCTGCACGAGCGCTCGTGCAGCCGCCGAGGTTTCATCCAGAGCAAATAGCTCGCGCTTTTGGCATGCGTGGCTAACAATAGTCCATGCTAAGGTGAGATGAAGTACACACTTCACAGTACACACTTACAGTACACACTGCACAGGTGTAAAGGACAAGTGATTGTGAACTGCAGCAGTCTGAAGTTTTCAGCAATACTGTCAGAAGTCAGAAATTCGCAGCTGCGCAGTACATTTCAGGGAGAGCTTTTCTCCCCAACAGGAGACGATACTAAATCCTCGAACAGGTGTAACAGGGTTGAAAGCTGGGCAGGTTGGTGAGGATTCATCACATAAAAAAGTGTGCAAAAGACGAGGGTGAAAACAACACAAGCCACAGACAAGTGCTTAACACTGTAAGAAAGCGCTTCTGCATACTTTCTTTTTACATATGCAGAGGGTTTTTTAGGATACCTTGTAATGACCTTAACATTGTGGCCAAACCTATCATTATCTTGGACCGCTCGCAATACACACTCCATAATACTGGCTGCCCTATGGTATCAACTAATTCAAGCTCTACATCCCTCGGCTAATTTTTAAAACGGACTCCAGAGACTAGAGATTTTGTAAGTAAACTTTTCAAAACAGTGCAGACTAGACTGCATATTTTGCTTTTAACAGCCATTATCCTGAATTAAGCTCCTGATCCAATGAAGAGCCTCTCTCTATTTTA